>JAILYA010000022.1:3220519-3820519 GCA_021437795.1 Rhodamnia rubescens
GGATCTCAATCAAGATCCTAAACACCATCGATTTCATTACGTGAAGGTCAAGATTGTGATATCCACCATGGTTTCGTGAGTTCCCCTTGCTCCTTGTTTTCGACCTTTTTCTCATGAGCAATGGCTTTGAAACGAGTCACGGACTTGCTTCGCCATGTTGCCGCCTCGAGCGAAGGCGACGCAAGCACGAGTCTCCCTCGAGTGACCGTAGCTTGTTTGTTGATCAAATCGGCGTGTTCGGGGAGAAGATACCTTGAGTGAAGCCGAAGCAACACAAGTCGCCCTCGAGCGACCGTAGCTTGTGTGCCGATCAAATCGGCGTGCTCGAGGAGAAGTCGCTCTCGGACTTTGGGATGAAATTCTCGAGCATGTTCGTGCCGTGGGCTGGGGATCACAATCTTTTAGCTCTTGTGCTTTCGCCGACAAAGCCTTTCCATTCGGAGTTGGCTTGTCGTCGTTGTCTCATGAGATATTGTTCGAACCTCTAACTTCGCCATTTCATTTATTTCTCGAGTGCACAAGTGAAATCTGTTCGTCACCCCAATTAGTCATTGACACTCTCTCTCTCTGTGTCTCACTGTCTCAGTCTCTCTCTATATATATGTATATCGTAGTCGTCGAGATTGCGAGGTTGACGTATAACTCTCAAATTTTATTGCAAAAATCTAAATATTTAGGATGTGTTTGTTTTGCGAAAAAAATAAACGAATGAAAAGAGAAATTTATCGAAAATAATTAGACATAAATTACTGGTGATGATAAAATATTTTTTTATTTTCTATTTCTTTGAAGAGGTATAAATAATTATCAAAAAAAGTTTTTTCCAGGGTTTATGGGCTTTGATCACTGTGTAAACAGCCTTTGGGCTTTCCGTCTGTCGGCCCAAACTCTCTTCATATTAGCAGGCTTTTCAAATTCCAAGTCAACTTCTCGTTTCCGACTCCGGGCGTCGTCTTCTTGCTCCCTCGTCCATCCTCGAAGCTGCGAAGCGAGCGAGAGCTTCGTCCCTTGATTAGGGTTTTCCAGCCTACTGAATTTCAAAGATGACTCTGGCGGAGGAGGAGATCACTCGCCTCCATCGAATCCGGAAGACGGTGATGCAGATGCTACGGGATCGAGGCTACCTCGTCGCCGACTACGAAATCAACATGACTCGGTTCCAGTTCATCGACAAGTTCGGCGAGAACATGAAGAGGGAGGACCTCGTCATCAACAAAGCTAAGCGCAGCGATAGCAACGATCAGGTAACCGCGACGATTCGCCTTGCGCTTGTCTGCTAATAGGTTGTGAGTGTTTTCCGGCCGCCTTCTCGTATCGCGTCCGATGTCACCGAGGTTTGATTTTGCGCAGATTTATGTGTTCTTTCCTGAAGAGGCGAAGGTCGGGGTGAAGACTATGAAGACGTACACGAACCGCATGAAGTCGGAGAATGTGTTCCGAGCTATATTGGTTGTGCAGCAGAATTTGACTCCGTTTGCTCGGACTTGTATTAGCGAGATATCAACGAAGTTCCACTTGGAAGTTTTCCAGGTAGAGTCAACTGATTTTGCTTCTGCTGCCATTTGCCTGTTTTATGTTGGAAAAAAAATATATATATGTTCTCGTTATCGAATTGAATAGACACAAGTAGTTTTTGGCCATAACCAAAAACATAGGTTGCATCGCGTTTCAAACCTCATTGGGCATTGCTGGATGATGGTTAACACAGATTTATGGGTCCTTATTATTTGCCACCCTATGTTCTTGAGAATCAAGTGCTCACTAGATGATGTGACTTTAAGGGTTGGACAATCTTTTCTTGTCTTTGTTATCGTTTGATGAAGCGAGCAAGGAAATTTCAGCATGCCACATTAATGAAGATCGCTTTTTTGAAGTCTGGTTTCCACACATCATCGGGCGTGCTTATGGAAACTTCTTTTGGAAGTTGATGTTCTTTCATGAAGTGAATGATTGGTGGGTGTAGTAAAACGGACAGGCAAGAATACATTAGCTTGTGTAGTAGTCTGAGGTCATGCCACCTGAACTTTCTGTTTGAGGAACATACGGTGGAACCTCAGGCGAATTTCTTCTTAAGCTTTGCTAATCAGCTGTATGTATTGAATTTGCCAAAACCATCAACTGGGGGATATAGCAAGCATTTCGGCTATTTATTGTTTATGATGGATGTAAAGCCACCTTATTTGGCAAGTTGTCATGGTTCTGAGATGATTGAATCTGGAATTCTTTGATAAAGAATTGCTTTCTGTTTTATGGTTAGTAGGTGTTTAGTTGATCTTTCCTTCCAGTCGATAATAAAGCACTAGTTTCGTCTAGTTGGATCCTAACAAATGCTTTTTGAGGCAGCATAATGCAGTGTATCTTCAAGCCTATTATTCCTTTATCATTAATTTATGTTTAGCTTCCTGAATCAACAGTCTCTTGTTTCATTGAGTATTTTGTGTTATTACTGTGCAGGAGGCAGAGATGTTAGTCAATATCAAAGAGCATGTACTCGTTCCTGAGCATCAAGTGCTTAATAACGAGGAAAAGAAGACTTTGCTCCAGAGATATACCGTGAAAGAAACACAGGTTAGTGTCTGACTGAATTTGGTGTTTGCATGCTTCATCTGGATGCAACTCTTGTGATGCACACCTGTGCATGGTATGCACCCACAGGAATTTATACAATGGATTAATTGGGAAATACTGCACGACAATAAGAGCAGAATATCTGCTCTCTTTGTATCTATGGCTTTCGCTTCATGTTTTTGGGACTCAAGCTTAAATCCTTGCCAAACATGTTTGGGTTATGATAGAGAAGAGCCTTGTAAGATGATAGATTAATTGATGCAGACAAGAGGCATTTAAATGTTGCAGGGCATAGCCCACTTGACATTCACCTCTTCTGAGGGTATTGTCATTGCCATTTGGCATTTTTTGCTAGTCTTTCTAGTCGAAAGAACTTCTCTTGGGGTTACTTCATGTTACTGCCCTGTTCTCTACAGACCTGCTTCTCTTATTTTTAGTAGGGGATTGTCAGTGTTGCAAATGAGTTTTTTTGTATTTCGTGTTATTATTTCAGTGGATATTTACATCAAGTTGTTTCTCATTGGTTTGTTTCCTGGGTGATTGAGTTCAGCTACCGCGTATCCAAGTCACTGATCCTGTTGCGCGCTACTATGGCCTGAAGCGTGGACAGGTTGTGAAGATAATAAGACCGAGTGAAACGGCAGGGCGATACGTCACTTACCGATATGTTGTCTGAGGCTCCTCATCTCCAACCCAAGTGTTGAACTCGAGTCATGAATTAAATATAGCATGTGCGGAGATGGAAATTTTGAGTTCTGTGGAGTTTTGCTCTTTACCTGTTCTTCCTTCAAAAGCTAAAACAATTGAAGATGGCCTTAATCTGAAACTGAAGATGGTCTTCTTTCCAAGCTTCCGCTTTTGTTGGAACTCATCATAAGTAAACGATGTCTGTACGATGTCTTTTGATGTAACTGAGATGTTGCTGGGCTCGTTACTGCCTAGACTACTTAACTGTAATTCATCTGGCAGATAATCCAATCAAGTTGTGGCTGTTTCCGGGCGACTTCAGCTCTTTGTTGGAAGTTATTTTATGGATTTAGGCTTTGGTTGTTTTGTAGAAAATAAGTGATATTATATTTCAAAAAATGAATGCTTACATTGCTTGCCAAAATGGAGGAACAAAAAATATTATTGTTGTCTGTGTGAATGATAGATATAAATTATTATCAGTAATGAAAATATTTTTTATTGATTAGTTATTTCAAATGATTCTTATTTCGCAAAACAAAAAAAATCTTTAGAGATATGATAGGATATGTAATTTTATTTTATTTTTTTTGCGAAATACTGGTTGATAGACAATGGTATAACCAACTCATTGCAAGGGTAACTGTCACAAGGATTCAGGAAACAATCCTCCCTCCGTGAAATGGTAAATTGTGAAATGAAGAGTTCTGTTGGGGATGTTCTCGACACCAATTTACGGGAGCTGAACAGGAACTTGTCGTCCTTTCTCTTTGTGGGTGGCGAATACAATGTTTCGAACAAAGTCCATAGTCGGATCGTTAGTAAAAATGAAAATGCCTCCGCAACCTACTATTAACGCGGATAAAAGAAAAACGAAGCTCTCTTCTATGGTCGCCACCAAAATGTAGAATCCAAATGCGGCATTCGCGTGTTTCACCGTACAAATTATCATTGCAATTCGAACTTTGATATCATCTCAGTATATGTAAGATCAAAACTCCTTCTCTCCTAAAATTGGTGTCGCCGATCATCCGAGGGTGGTATCAGCTGCATCTTCTATTCATCTCCTGCCTTTGCATCTTCAATTGTCTCCCCAAGAGTGAACTTAACGAACCTCCGGACTTTTATATTCTCGCCGAGAGCGGCAACGGTTTGCTTCACCAAGTCCTTCACCAATAGGGAGTCGTCCTTGATAAACGGTTGCTCTAGGAGAGCAAGCTCTCCGAGTCTCTTAGAAACTCGTCCCTCCACGATCTTCTCTCTAATGTTCTCTGGTTTCGACTGGAGGTCCTCTCTCTGCATCTCAAGCTCCTTCTCTTGCTTCACGATGCTCTCAGGAATTTCATCAATGGAAACAAACTCTACTTGAGGGCAGGCTACCACTTGCATTGCCAGATCATCAACCAGCTCCTTAAATTTTTCGCTTCTACCCACGAAGTCCGTCTCAGAATTGACTTCAACTAGCACTCCGATGCAAGAGTCATGGATGTAACAACCAATTCGGCCTTCAGCAGCGAGGCGGCTTGATTTCTTGTCCGCAGTGGATAGACCCTTCTTTCTGAGGTACTCTTGTGCCTTCTCAAGATCGCCCCCTGTTTCAGAGAGAGCTTTCTTGCAATCCATCATTCCTGCTCCAGTTTCTTCGCGTAATTGCTTGACAAGTGCAGCAGATATTGCTACCATCGGAGGCCTGTGACAAAGAGTTAGCATATTGTGCTTGTCAAGCTTTTTGACGAGAAATGATTGCAATGTTCAATAATTCGGATGAAATGTCCATCCAATGGTCACAAGACTGATGTTTTTCTATGGGCATTTCTGTGAAAATACATATGTGCATGTGCAAGATGAGATACTTCATGGACTAACAACAGGTTTGTATGGTAGGAACAGCACCAGAGATGTCAGCAGATGTTTCTAGAAAAGTACTTGTAGTCCAAATATGAAGCAATAAATTGCCTGTCATTAATTCTAAAACAAATCTAAAGTTAAAATGTAAATGCACCATAGATTAAGTTCTTCGCTTTCAAGATCGTATCTAAAAGTAGGGACGGTGCCAAAGAGATATGGCAGCATATTAATGTTATTAATGTAGTCGCATGAGTATCAGAAACAGGACCAAGTTAGCATTAACAATATCGGAAACAACTCACAAGTGAGAGATAGTCTGAGAATCCATGTGATTTCAGTATACAATAACTCAGGGAAAGCACTTACTTTTGAACGGTTTCCTCAGCTTTGGCCGTGACAGGTTCCTCTTGCTTTGGAGGAGATTGAGATTTTGCCGTTGTTTGTGCAGCGACCTCAGCAGCAAAATCCTGGCTCTTCTTCTCCAATCCTTCTCCAAGATTGAGACGCACAAATCTTCTAACTTTGATATTTTCACCGATGGTAGCAATTGTCTGCTTCACCCAGTCCTTTACTACTATCTTGTCATTCTTTATGTAAGGCTGTTCCAGTAGTGCCAACTCCTCAAGCCTCTTATTGATTCTCCCTTCAACAATTTTAGCTCTAATCTGCTCAGGCTTTGACAAGAGATCTTCCTTTTGCATCTCAATGTCTCTTTCCTTGCTGACGATTTCTTCTGGGACATCCTCTGTCACCAGATACTGAACTTGAGGGCATGCAGCCACTTGCATGGCTAGATCATCAACCAGTTCCTTGAAAATGTCACCCCGAGAGACAAAATCAGTCTCACAGTTCACCTCTATTAGGACTCCAATCCTACTATCATGGACGTAGGAACCGATTCTGCCTTCAGCAGTTGCTCTACTGGCCTTCTTTTCTGCGCTAGCTAAGCCTTTCTTTCTTAGGAATTCCTGAGCCTTCACGATATCACCGCCACTCTCTGAGAGAGCTTTTTTGCAATCCATCATTCCTGCACCAGTTTCTTCACGAAGCTGCTTTACAAGGGCTGGTGATATACTGGCTGCAACAAAGACAGATGTTTAACATCAACATCCACTGAACGCACATACCAATGTCATTAACATATAGAAAATGTTAACCTTTTGTTCCACTTTCTTTTGGCAAACCACCGCTAGCATTTCCATTAGATACATCAACAGTGCCATTTTCCTCAGTGACGTCTTCAACCGGCGCTCCAGAAGATACTACAGAAGCACCTGAAGATATTGGCTCAAGTGGCTCCTTTGTGGCACTTTCAAGTTTTGTTTCTACAACTTCTTCACTCTGACTGTCTGAAGACAGGATTGGATCATCTGCAGGAACTCCGGGTATATCAGAAGATCCATTAATTTCCACCTCACCTGTATCAGAATAGATATCTCAATTACTAACAGAAAAATGTCCATGCTTCACAAAAGGCAGTACATGGAAGCATTATCACAAAATACATCAAAGAAATAGGAAATACAGGGCCCCATTGAATGAGAAGTTGCGCTGATATATTGAGATATATGATTAGCATACATCCAAAAAAAATATTGACCATTTGAGGATGGTAGCTGTGAAGTCCCCACTTTAATGGAAAAACTAAACATTACTTCCGACAAGTAATTTAAAAAGCCAACAAAAGTGAGGAAAAGAAGTGGCCAGGAACCTTTAGCATCCGGAGAAGAATCATTTGTTTGCAAATCTGAGCCAATCATGCTGCCATTGTCATCCGTAGAAGTCCCTATCTCATTTCCTTTTCCAGATACTCCATCAGCAACTTCATCTAAAGTTTTAGGTCTTTCAATTTGTTCTTCCTCTTTTGGCATGGCACTATCTAATTCGCTCTTTGCGATTTCGTTGGCTGTTGGGCTTTCTGAAGATGAGAGCTGACTAGTTGTCTCCCCAGAGGATTCAGGAACTTCATTACTAGTCATTTCATCATTTGGAGCAACCTCCTCAACTACCAATTCACTTGTTGGAGCAGCGTCCACAGCTACCAATTCATCTGTTGGAGAAACCTCTTCAGCTACCAACTCGACAGATGATTCACTCCCTCCAGTAATCAAGGCATCAGGACTGACCTCCGCTTCTTCCACAGCTGCTTGGGTAGCACCATCCACACTTTGTGACAAGCTCGAAGCCACACTTTCTGGTTCACTCTTTGTCACTTCGTTGGCAGTTGGGCTTTCTGAAGATAAGATCTGACTAGTTGTTTTCCCGAGGATTCAGGAACTTTATCACTCTTCATTTCATCATTTGGAGCAGCCTCCTCAACTACCAATTCACCCGATGGAGCTGCCTCCACAGCTACCAATTCATCTGTTGGAGAAGCCTCCTCAGCTACCAACTCAAGGGATAATTCACTCCCTTCAATAGTCAAGGCCTTAGGACTGACCTCCGCTTCTTCCACAGCTGCTTGGGTAGCACCATCCACGCTTTGTGACAAGCTCGAAGACACAATTTCTAATTCCTTATCATCAACGGTGGAACTGGGTGAATCCTCATCAACTTTAATGTCACCCACATCTACACCAGCCGAAGAACCTGCAGTTTCTCCATTCACAGTGGAAGGGACTGTAGCTATTGTTTCACTGCTATCTGCTGGTTGACTCAGCACTTCAGTGACTGATGCAGTTTCACTTTTCCCTACTTTTCCTTGTATTTCATCAGAAGCAGTTCGTGCCATTGGCTTCTCCAATATTTCTCTCTCATTCAAAAATGCAGAAATTTCCTTGTTCTTGCGGAATGCCAGCACAAAAGGGTTTGTTCCAACGTGTGCAACACCTTGGCTAAGCTCAGCATCTAAGTTCTTAAGATCTTCTTCTTTCTTCATTGTCAATGTAACCTGTCCTCTTGATATCCGTAAAACTCGAATATCAACCTCTTGACCTATCTCAAGCGAGGAGCCTCCCATCATGCTGACAAATCCATCATCAGACTCTTCTGATGTTGGCAGAAACCCTTCTTCTCCCTCGGGAAGAGATATAAAAGCACCAGACCTGGTTAAATTCTTAACTGTGCCCTTAAGATCTTGCCCCTTTACAAACTTCGAGCTTTTCTTGCCTTCATCTCTCTTCTGTCCGACATTACTTTTCCTAGAAGGTCTAGGCCTATCGCCACTTGCAGGTGCATCTCTCCTTTGCAGTGGCTTGCTAGCGTCATCACCTTCACGCATGGTTAAAGAAATTCGTCCTGTCTCATTATTTGCTTCAAGCAACCTGACCTTTACCTCTTGTCCAACAGAGACAATACTTCCAACATCCTTAACAAAGCGATCACTCAACTGGGAAACATGTACCAGGCCATCGGTGAAAGCTCCAAAATCAACAAAAGCACCAAATGGCTGTATAGATCTTACTTTCCCAGTAAAAGTTGCCCCAGGAACCAACTCTTCATCCTTTATGGGTGGCATTTCACTTTTCCTAGTGGACCTTGACCGTCTAGCTTGAGCAGGCGTTGAACTTGATTCAGGTTGGACAGAGGTTTGCTCACTCGTTTCAACTTCACCAGGTGTGCTTTCAGATGATCCACTGGAATCTTCCTCTGCAACAGGAGGATTTTGTTCCTCTGTTGCTACATCAGTTCCTGTGGCAAATAACGTGCGACTCCTATATTTGTAACGTGGCCCATACCCCAATCTTGGAAACAATACAATGGATGATGGTCGAGGCAAACTGTGTCCTTGTGAGAATGAGGTGCGAGTTGGCCATGTCCCTAATATGCTGCATCGGGTAGATCGATCATTCTTCCTTCGCAGGAAGGCATTTCCAGGAATAAGGGTAATATTGTTCACAGGAGATGGAATAACTGGAGTCATTTTGTCTTTGATTAATGCAAATTTTGTACAATATGCAGCTGTGATAGCTGCTTAGTTTTGCTTCACCTGGAAGAGAAATGAAATGCGTTAACAAGTAACAACGAGATAGTTTGGCCAAATGACTATAGAGATTGAAAGACATGCAATAAGAGTAGCACGCACAAGAAACCAGGATGAGAAGCACTAAACAGTCACCGAAGACTAATATCTGTGTTCACAAGCAAAGACTCAATGCATAAATCAGCACCTTATATGGAGCAAAAGAGCAAAGACTCAATGCCTAAATCAGCACCTTAAATGGAGCAAAAAACTAGTTTATGGTTGTCCTGTCTCATTCACAAGTGTACTATATCCTAATTCAAACATCATAAGACTCTCTAAGCCTGTGAAATGGTTATCGCATGGCACAGAAAGTGCTAAAAGAGAAAATTCAGAGTGGAAGCTTCTTTTCACCTCCTGCGGAGCATAATCATTGTAAAGTGGAATCCATCATGGGCGACTACATCATCTGCTTGTCAAGTCTATTATTAAGGTTTTCCCGCATGGTTGCGGACAATGATTTTGCTTCTCAGGTATGGTATGTGAGACATACAAGCATGGCTAAACTTAACTTTCCGTTTCTCGTGAAAGTTCCACTTATCAAATCTCACCGAAGCTTATGCTAATGAGTTATATAAGTAAGCGAAGCACACTAGCTTCTCCCTTGAAAGTCATTATCCCACGTGGGATACACTTTTCATTCACTACTTACACGTACACTTAAACAAAGAAGATGAGAAAGCTCCACTCCTAGCTCCCCTAAATAGACAACAAATCATCATCGCTTACTGTTTCCAGGGAAAGACCAAGGATTATTTGTTTTCTCCATCTGGATTTAACAACTGCTGGTAATTAGACAGTCTAAATCTCAAACGATCACCATGTTTGCAATAAAATTGCACTGTAAGCTCAGAAGCAAAAAAATGTACTTAAACTAGAGACCAAGCCATAAAAACACAGAGCAACCAACACATAGCCACAACTTAAGTATAAAAAGCATTCACCTCTTAAAATTTGCACACGAACTCCATAACTCAGTCAACACGAGTAATTAGCATTTTTTTCATTTCGCATGATTTCTGCTCCTCAAAGAATATGTTATGCAAAAATTGGTGCATTCATCTGCTCAAAGTAAAGTTGTTATCTAAGTTGGAGTGCTCGACTCTTATCCACATGCTTTCCTGACATGGCTAAAGGCCCAATTCCAATGAACATAAACTCTCGACCACCATTGAAGATTCAAACAGACGCTGAACACTTGCGCGCATATTCACGACTTCCAGACAACTCACACAACATCACATTACAAGAGCCAAGTTGGAAATCCTCCGGCACAAATATGGCAAATTCAAGTAGAATTCTCCTAACTATCGTCGAAGACAATCAAAAAGAAGAATGCAGTACGAAAATGCATATTCACAGCAAAATGTAGACAGCTCTTTACTTCGCACTCGGATTAAACGAACACCGACTCGCACAATCCATGGCCCAAGTTCTAGCAGCGAATTGAAGACACCAAAAGCAACGGGTTAAAACTTGTTAGCTCAAGCTCGTCATCCTCAATCACTGCGCAGCAACCGCACACAATCCCGAGACACGCCAAGCGAGACCGAGCAAAAAACAAGCGCTTCTCTACATCAAACGGGACCGGAAGCAGGCGCTCTCACCGAATTCGCTACAGACGCATGGAGGAACCCGGTGAACCGTCGAAGTAGAGGCGGAAGAGAGAGTCGTCGCCGCCGCGGACTAGCGCTGGGGGGACGATAGAGCGGCACTGGTTCGGGAGCCTCAGGCTCAGTGGAGTGACGAAGAAGAAGATGACGGTTAGAGAGAGAAAGAGAGCGGGGGAAAGAAGAGAGGGAAATGAAAGGTGGGACTTGGAATCTTATCTTATGCCTCTCTCTCTCTCTCCCCTCCCTCCGTCTCTCTGCGCGCTCTGGTCTCTCGGTATCCATATCATATCCAATGGCCATCCTTTATTCGGGTCGGGTCGGGTCGGGTCCACTGATTGAGTTCTTTCCTTATACTTTCTCTCTTATTATCTTTGCACCAACAGTAGTGGCACATCTAATTTCTACTTCTAATTCACATGCTACATGAATGTAGATCACTATCGACGAACGTTCAATTGAAAAAACCACGCATAGACACGTGTATTGTGCGTAGAAATACCGATATCTCGTACCTTCTCCATGTCACCGTTCGAATCATGCTTACCATAAGCATTTGTTGTTATTCGGACAAAAGGCTCGTGATATTTTCGAGCCGTGCTCTCTTTTTTCCTCTCGACCCTATTCGTCGTCCGGACAATCTGTTCTCTTATGTGACATCGCATATGTTAATCCGTGTAACTTGATTTGGTTGTAAAAAGGTAAAATGTTTCATTGGCTTAGCCAAAAGGTCACAAATCATCTCTTTATAAAACATATCAAGAAAATTCTTTGAAAAGAAAAAGAAATATTTCAAATAAGGGTTGAAAGTACCTTCATTATCCCAAATAAAGGCCTAAAGTGGATATTATTTCAAAGAAGAACCCGAAATGTCCTCATTATTTCAAAGAATGGCTTGATCAAAGATATTTTCGTCTAACTAAAAGTATTTTCGTCATTTTACATGTTTTTGAATTTTTTTCCTTTTTTCTTTTTTATTTTCAATTTTGTTTTTTTCTTTTTATTTTCTCTGTTTGGGGCGGCGAGGGCTTGCATGTAGTGGTGACCTTGCTCATATCCAGCTAGTTATCGTGCTCCTTAAACCAGGGAGGCATCGATATCCGGCCGAGTTATCGGCATTGGTTTTGCCGGAGAACAGCGACAATTCTGTTGTTGGGGGCCATGAACCTAGCTTGGGGCGGGCTTTCGGGTCGGACCTCAACATGCTGAGCGAGAAATCACTAGTGCATTGCTTGAATGGGAAGCCTGCGGCTTAGATTTGGCGTAGTCGAAGGGCTTGGAGCGAGATGACAATCCGAGGGGCGGGGGATGCTTGTTCAATGAAGGCGTGTCGTCTCGCCCAAGTGATTTCGCTCGAAGCCATCGCGAGTCGCAACCCTTGCCCAAGTGAGGGCTAGACACGTGCCCGGTGACAATCGGTGGGGAAGAATGCCTGTTCAATAAAGCCATGTCGTCTCGCCCGGGTGATTTCGCCCGAAGCCATCGCGAGTCGTGACCCTTGCCTAAGCGAGGGCTAGACATAGGCGAGGTCGCTAGTTGTTGGCGACCCCTCATCGGGATCGTCCAGTGGCCGGTGAGGGTTGCCGAGTCCTTGTCGGCCCCAACAAAGAAATAAAGAAATAGTGGCAAAAATGAAAAGAAAAAAATATAAAATGAAGAAAATACCCTTGATCATACCATTTTTTAAAACAATGAAAATACTTCAGGCTCTTCCTTTGAAATAAAGTCCACTTTCAACCTTTATTTGAAAAAATTAGAGCCTTCTGGTCCTTATTTGTGGTTGTAATTTTTCCACAAGCAAATGAACACTTTAAATTAAAAAATTATTTATTTCTTCTAAGTATTTGGGCCCAAAACGCCACGAGTGAAATCAGAAAACTGCTTGTGTGGATTCTGGTTTGATCAGACGAAAGCCCAATCACGACCAATAAATGCGGCCCATGATAAGCGATAAAGCCCATGAATCAAGGCCCATTAAATATTGGGCTTGACTCGACCTTTTTGCTCTTCCATTTTGGCAAAATTCAACCCCACATGAATCAATTTCAGATGGATAAAGACTTCGAAAAGAAGCGACAGAGGCATCCACCCCACCACAAAAAAAAAGAGCCTAAACAAACTCGGGCGCTACGACGTGCTCTCCTCCATTGAGCCTCACCAAGAGAAGCCTCGTATGCAAATCGGTCGCCTAAACAGCATATTGCTTAGACTCGTTCTATCCCAGACATGATGCACAGATCATGCGAGGTTCACGTCGTTTCACGAGGCCCGGACATAAAAATCTCTCCTCGGGTTCTTCATACATCATCGCCTCAGTCCATAACGAGCCTCGGTAGCACTTAGGCGACCGCAAAGATCGACATGAGACCTCGCCTAATCACTTGTCCAAGAAGCTCATCCCCCCCTCTTCATGAATAAGCCAAGTAGGTTATAGGTGAGTCATAATGTTATTTGGTGAGGTACACACAAAGTTTAATATTAGATGGGACAATCTTGAGACGGAAGTCTATTAAAAAACCATGCATTAACCATTAGCATTCCTCAATGATTCGGACACAATCAAGAGATTTTATTCATTAAACCTACCTACTTCAATACCAATTAATCCTTGCTTAATCATGATATGTAGTTAGTTCAGACATACCATTATCCCTCGTGCTAGTAGTTACGTGGTGTGTCCACACTTGACTGTATTTTAATGCATCTTGACGCAACCCTAGCGATCCAAGATAAATCTAATACACGTTAGTTATGGCGACCATTTCTTCACTTCATTTATTCAGCGAAAAATCGTTTTCTATATCATTGGCGGTTTACCAATATGTCCATTTTTCATGCATAGATCGGATTTGAAGCTACAAAAAAAAAATTGGGAAAATGATACCATTGGTGTCATAACTTTCATATGACGTTCACTTTAGGGTTTGTAATTTCTTTTTTCGATCGTTTAGGTGACATAATTTTTGACAACGTTCATTTGAGTGTCATGACTTTTCAATCGATCACATGCGTGCCATAAACTTTTTAATAATGTTCACGACGAGTGCCGGAATTTCAAAGTAGCATAACACTTGTGTTGTGCATTTTTTAAAAGTGAAGACACTCAAGTGATCAAATAAAGGTTACGACTCTCCAGTGAAGGTTTTTCAAAATTCATGGCACTCAAATGATCGAAAGAAAATTTGTGTCCCTCAAGTAAATGTCGCACGGGAAGTCATGACACTTACAATGTCATTATACCATTTCTTTTAATTGTGCACACATGAGAGTCTGTCGGGATCGAGATGACATAGTAAATAAACTTTGCTAGTGATGGGCAAAATACAAGCTCCATTCTTATTATAAAGCCACATCCGGGCATCCATTTATTAAACCAAGAACATGCATGCAGCAAAAGTTTATGTGCCCGACCATTCTTTAGGACAAGTGTGCATGTAAGTTTGTGTTTGCGACAGAAGACCAGGCATTCATTGTGGGCAATTTCATTAGTCATCATGTTCCTTGGCGGGCCCAATCAAAACCCTTTTCTCCTACCCCCACAAAGCACTCGAATCAGAATTTCCATTTTACAAATTGCTAGTGAAAAACAGGGAAAAAAAAACAGTCATAATTATTCTTAAGCACATATCGATCAAACAGGAAAAAAAAACTCCAAAATAAAAAATAGTCATAATTATTCTTGTGCACATATCGATCAATCGATCGATAGATAAACAGATAGATAGAGATTGATTACTCAAACCAAACTTATGTACCGCAAATAATATTTCCACGGCGTATTCAAATGGCTAACACATCCACATGTACGTCCCATAGGCAATTTATTTAATCTTGCTAGGAAATTGGGTGAAGAGAAAAAAAAATGTGATCACGGGAAGAACCTTAAAGAAATGTCACATGATTGACCAAGATGACATCAAATCTACTCGGACTTCATTACAATAACAAGGAGAAGCTCACAAGTTGTCGTGCCAAAATTGCAAGGTATGCAGATAAGATGCTCTCCTCCCTTCCCATGTTGCTTATATTCAAAATTGACCAGGGCATAGGAACAGATATATTATATTTCCCACGTGAGCGAGGTTGTGGACCTTAATTTAATTGTACTTCAAGTGTAGTTAAACAAAAAAAGGAGTATTAAGTTTTTTTTTTTCCGAAATTCCTCCTGTATGATCTACGCGATAATAGAAAATAGGAGAAAAAAAATGGAAAAGTATTCATAAAATGATAAGGAGGTTTTGCATTTTAGTGGATTTGGAAAAGATTTTTTTTTCTTTTTTGGTTGAAATTTCGAAAAGAGTTGATAAGCATCAACATGCTATAGGAAAAATAAAATCAATTGCCTAATTTGCCGTAATAGGTTGGTAACTTGCAGCTATTTTCACGAAATTACATAAATTGTGATAGTTTGCAGATTACTATCTTTTATTTGCATTTTTTACCGTCCCATAAATTTACCAAATATTATATCAATTTACCAATTTTTATTTGAGCGATTTAACAACTAATTACCAACTTTCATTTCAATTAAGTACCAGGCATTTATTTGCTTTTCTAATTTGTCAACTTTTGCTATTTATCAATTTTTTTTGTAATTTATTTGTTGACTTTTCGATTGAATTGCCAATTTCAATTTCGCTTACTTATTTGGTTTTCTTAAATAACCAATTTCCCATCTGTCGGAGAAAAATAAATCTATATCCTTTATATAAAGTTTCATTTACCTTTATTTCTAATACCCTAAATTTATCAGCTATTATATGAAACTACCAACCTCTATTTGAGTGGCTTACCAACTTATTTCCAATTTAATTTCCAACTAATTTTGAGTCATCAACTTTCATTTTGAGTTTCTTACAATGCTTATTCGTATAAGAGTTAGTAAAGTCAAGAGCGTTAAAAGTTAATGAGTTAGAATAAAAATTGATAACTCGTAAACTATTAAAAAAGTTGCTTTTTTCACAGCATGTGTTGGTAAATTACCAACAAGTTAACTGGAAAAATTCCACACTTCTTGACAAGATATATCCAATATGAAAGACAAATGATACAACTAACCCCGGGTGCCCCCACGCCTGACAAATAAGCATTCCTAGACCTGATAATTTCACTCATCAAACGATTCGTACATTCTATATACACATGCCAACGATATGCTGCTTTAGGTAAATACATCATTGTCATCGTTGGGTCAAAAATCACACCAGTCAACTTGCTTCAAATGGCAGCAAATCGGTATAATTCGACGGTCCAGTGTCAAACTTTTGCTGTTGTCGGGGCCACTAATGGTAGATTTGGTTAGGAGTAGCTTCAAAATCTAGTATCATTGCCTAGAAATTCCACCTAAAGCAGCTTAGAGATCAACTTTAGCCAGTACATAAATTTCACGAATTATCTTATTTGGGAATGTTGGGTTTTCTGACCGGCTTGGACCAAATGCTTAGATTAACAATTTTCCACTTGATCATGTCTATATTTATTAGGATTCGACGCACAATCACAACATAATAAAGCGTAAAAACAAGAAAGCGAGACACAATATTTTATCTTGGTCCAAAGAATGGACCCTACTAGGCTGACGATGGACGGTGTAATGCCACCAGCCACAAATTCTTTTGTGGCTGGCACATAACTGATTAAAAAAAAACATAAAAGATTGTGAAATTTTTTGCGGTAAGCATAACACGATCGCACTGTCATGCATAGTGTGATCGTCATGCAAGCTTTTTCCTTAGCACCTCATACCAAGCGAAAAGACTACATATAACAAGTAGCAATTTACGAGTTCAAACCCAAATTACCAATGAAGAAAATATAAGCTCAAATTATAAAAACCCTATGGCGGCTCGGGGTGCTACTCTCGCGACCCCCACCGGGACGGCCCCCTAGATCCTAGCCCGCTCACCGGAGAGCGAGATTTTCATGCTTTCTTATTAATGGGGAGTATGAACCATACCCTAATAATATCCTAACATTTTTATAAGATCTATTTCGTAACTGGCGATTAAGTACAGAATATCTTAAAAAGCATTGTCTATACAAGGGCACTTCAGGGCCCAGGAAAAGGCGTCTGAACAGAGCTCTGCAACTTTAGGGCATCTCCAACATGTGGGTTGAGGAAGCTCCCCATGAAGTTTCCAAGGTTCTTCACCCCCCACAATATACAATTTGCTGATACCATTAGTATATTCAGTTCAATAGAGGCTTCTTCTTGTCCTGTAACAAATAAAATACATGGGAAAATCTCCCACTTTGGCCCAAACATGAATTCATGGGCACAATATTATAGAGTGCACAGCATTATAACCTAAAGGAAGATCTAGGCATCGGTATCCCCCACATAAGGGTCCGATCCCTGACTCAATCATGCATCATTTTTATAATTGACCAAACACCATAGAGTCCCACATACTTCACTTACCACATCAAAAGGCTGCTTTTATTTTTCTAATGTGTGCCCACATGATGATGAGCTACGTACCAAACTCCCAAGCTGTTCTCTCCCATGGCTTATTATCCGGATGTAATAATATTCAACGCATGCTTATTAGAATAATTACTTGTATTTGTCATTGAAAATGACCATCTGTCGGAGTTGACGTCATTGCTTTGTAAGATCTTGGATTTTTTTATATATTTTTTTTTGCACGAGAAAGGTGCATTGAATGTCCTAAAACTTGTCTCAAAAATACAATTGGTCCAATCAAGTCTTTCCACGGATTGCACTTTCCGTAAGTTTTAGAATTCGATTACACTTTCGTGACAAATTTTAGGTCTCGATTGTACTTTTGCGATAAGTTTTAGAACTTGATTGCATTTTTGAAAATTTTAGCACTCAATTATATTTTCGTGATAAGCTTTGTGACTTTCAGTGTATTTATCCCAATTTTGCCTAATGAAAGTGTAAACCAATGAGCAAACTTGGATTGATTATAAGCATAAGTACTGATCACCAAGACAATCTTTCTTTTTATGTTTTGCACTTTTTTATTTTTTGCAGTGAACTAGTGTTGATTTTGGAGAACGCCATGTAGCATTCTTGAAGTTGTAATTTTTGCCCTTGTTATTTTAAAAGATCAAACTATTTGGGGAACTCCATAGATGGTATGCTGAAGCACGCGTGCTCAATGCGAAGATAATTCTCTACAATACAAAGCAAACCCTAATCATCCTTCGACTTAATTTCAGACTTTTACAAGAAGAGAAAGAAATGTAGAACTCTCCCGTGAAATGAAAAGCTACTACCTTCGACCTAATTCGATGGATCGGATATGCCACGCTTCTGTCGACGAGCCAGCAAGATATTCATAATTCAAGTGTGAAATCAAATTGGTTTTCTTTGATACTATTCGATTGTTGCATAGAAAACCAATTGGCATACTTTATCGGTCAGAAACATACGTTGTAGATGTACTTCTCTCTCTCTCTCCTTGAAAGGGTTTGGTTGCCAACTACTTCATGATACCTTTTTGCGACGCAAGATATAATCGAGACCCTTATACACTAAGTCACGTTATTAGACATTGCTTCCCTATACTATCATCAAATGTCATCAGGTAACTAAAGTGAACAAAAGGGCAAATCAACTAATTAATTAGCGCCAATCCAATTGCTCAAAGTGATCATTGTGTACCTTTGCCATCTTCCAATAACTAAAATAACTAGATCTCCTTTCAGGACCGAAGCTTCATCTAAAAATACACACATTATTATATTAACTTTTCCCCACAAAAACAAACAATAAACAATGACGAATATTATTGTAAAATCACGATCCAACAAGGCAAGAGCTTTTTTTATATGGCGCTTCAATCTTCTGCGAGAATCTTGGAGGATTTTTTTTTTTTTTTTTGTGGGTTGTTTTTACTTTTTCTCGTTTATTTAACTTCCAAAAGCAGGGAACAGAACCCCAGAGCCCTAAAGAGAGAGATCACCTAGAGAAACTTCGAGCTCGAACCCCAGAGGCTGAATACGAGCCCCCATGCATGTACTGCGTGTGTATTGGAATATTCAATTTACGTGATCTTATATTTTATGTGATTTAGGATATGATTTGATGTACATAAATTACAAAAAAAAATTTAAAAAAAAAAGACATCTTAGCGTTGTCCATGGGATTTTCTTTGTGCAACGTGTTGAGTGTCGATGCCACCATCTTTGGGGTTTGCATGTGCCCTCAAATCTACAGTAGATATCATATATTCTCTACACATCTTCATCCACTCACATTTGTCTTTGATTTTTTTTTGTTTTTTTTAAAGTTATCCCTTCATTTTTTTATTTAGTTTAATAGTATATACTTCAACTATCGAATCAAACCTAATCTGCTAAAAAAATTCCTTGTTTTCTTCGATATTCCCTTTTACCTATGAGATCCTTTAATTGTTGGCATTGCCATTTATTTTATCCAAAAGATGAATGGTCCATCCTCTCTTTCTTCTAAAAGGAAATTGTGAAATAATGGCAAAAGAAGGGGACCATTAACTTAATGTCCCCAAACACTGTTAAGCAATAATGCGATTTACAACCAACCTATAAAAATGTGTAGACATATTTGCAACACACTTGCTCGGTCCTCTAGGAAACTCATGTCCCTTCGTGTTGGCACTGCATAGAACAGGTCATACGACTTTTTTCAAAGGAAAAGAATAGTACCCATCATCAGCAAAATAAACCCGGTGGTTACATCGGGCCTAATGCGCACACACCACATGAAAATGTCATTAGGGCTCTGTTGGCGAGATGGGCAAGATAGAGGAGGGTGTTGAAGTTGTTGTCCCACATTGTTTAAGAACAGGCCTTATATCTTTCTTTATATTCATGCGGTCTCCTCCGCTTAATGACTTAAGTTTTTGGATTGGACTTTCTAACATGGTATCGAGCTAGTATTATTCCTTTCGCGAATGTGCGTGCAACCACCTCCCATTAGTCAATGTGCATGTGATCACCTCCCATTAGTCAAATTCCATGTGCCCTCTCATAATCCGGCTTGCACGTAGAGGAGGTGAGAGGGAGTGTTGAAGTTATTGTCCCACATCGCTTAAGAACGGGTCTTATATCTTCTTTATATTCATGCGGTCTCCTTTCACATAACAGCTTAAACTTTTGGGTTGGACTTTCTAACATGCTCGAATCAAACACGCTTAAGACTTAGATTAATTTTTTTTAAGCTTTTGTATGCGATTAAGGATGCTGGGCAACGAGGTCAACACCACTCGGGTTTGGTGAATCATCTGATTCACGACACGCAATACAATATTGGTTAGTTGATGTCGTGAGCTAACATTCTGAATGGACTAGATTGTTCAAAGGTTGCATCAAGAACCGGTAATGAAATAACGTGGATACACTTGGCTGCTTGTTGGCCACAAGGCACACACGAATAAAGGGCAAATTTTTTATTTTATTTTATCTAGTGTTGAAATTGAATGCCCACGACGTGCATTTTAACTAATATTTTAGAGTGACTTTTTATTTTATTTATTGTTGTTTCCTTGTACGCTTCGTTCAAACACACCACCTAATATTTGTCATATGAAAGCAGATGACGTGACATGGTACGCTAGAATAGTAAAGAGAAAGCTATGGATGGGGCATGCTCTTTGGCATTGAGAAGATGAACGCCCATTTGCTCATTGATGACTTGGGCTTTTGGGTTTTGTCCCATCAGAAAAGAAAATCCCAACCTTACCTTTTTAATTATTTATACATACATACATGCGTGTATATAATAGCAGCTGCAACCTTGTAAGCTAACAATTGCCCAGTAAATTGATAAAGCAACCAAAATTTTAGGTTTTAACATCATCATGCGTGCTTCCTACTACTGAAGAGCTTAGGCAATTGGATTTCTAAGGTTTGAATTGCCAGCGAAGTTGGTGAATTCATCACAAAAGGGAAATGAGGATGCACCGTTAAGTAATCTACCAAGGTATTTACGTGAGAGATCGCGTATTAACTGCTGTATATCTAGTGAACAAATATCCAAGTCCATTTTTGGATGCTAAATCACCATGTGAAAGGCTATACAACAAGAACCCCGATTAAAAACATTTTGGCGTATTTGGATGTTTATGTTATATTGTGACTAACATGCCACATAACACTAAATTACATCCTAGAGGATATATATGTATATTTCTTGGATATCTTCAAGGAATTTGAAGGGTATAAAGTTGATACTTGGGAAACCAGGAGAGTACAAGTCCCTACACATGTACAATTTCCATAGGAAGATTTTTGGTTATCAAATTGATATGGAAGAACTGGATCATAAAATGTTCCCCAAAGTCCCACAATCCCTACATTTTGAGATGATAATCATGGCGAATCAGCAAAAGCTAAGGACATAGAAGTTGATCGCACAGTGGCATGTACAATGAAGTTAAGGCATTGGAATCCACATGATACTTCGACCCCCCCGTTTCTAGGCCACACAATGTAGATCTAAATAGATGTAGAGAAAATTATCCAATCGGTTATTGTATGGATATTAATTCGGTCCTAAACCTTTTAATTTTACCAATTTCATCCTAAATCTTTGCGTGAAATTTCAATGCCGTCATTTCGGTCATTTTCGGTCCGAAAGTGTGAATATAACGGTACATCATCGCCGGCCATTCTATGTGGTACATCGCCATGTTATTGATTTTCAATTAAAATTGTCCGGAATGACTATACTAAAAGTTCTCGAAAATATTTAGAACTAATGAGAAAAATGGAAAATGATAGAACTGAATTGGCATCCATACAATATATTCAAGACTAATTAAACAATTTTACCAATAGATGTAAATGGGTATATAAGACCAAGTTTAAGAGTGATGGAAGTGTTAAAAAATACAATGAAAACTTAGTGGCTAAAGAATATGCCCAGAAAAGAGGTACGGATTATAATGTGACTTTTGCACTAGTGGACCGAATGTCAACCGTGTGAAGGATGTGTTTAGTTAGGTTTTGGGGGAAAGATTTTGGGAAAATGCAAAACCTTTTATGCTAAAATTGTTGCCTTAAATGTAAGTAGTGTTTTGTAAATTGTGTTTGAAAAATATATTGAGAAGCAATTTAGGCTTGAATGTTGCTTGGTAAAAACTACATTTGGTAAAGGACTTTTTTTTTCTCTTTTTTTTTTTTTTTGAAAAACTATCAAAGTATATGTCGGCGGAATGTAGCCGCTGTCGGCCAACCTCACCTAAGGTCACGCAGCCTCTAGGATCGCCTAGGGTTGCGCAACCCAAGTGATGCGACCTAGGCATGGGTGGCTAGTGATAGAATACTTTGCCAATAGCCGATTAGGCCTCACCGGTGGCTTGAACCCTCGCCAATGAAGAAGTTAAGTGAGGGTAAAGTTGAAAAAATTATATTTGTATTCCGGAAATGCAACATTTCAAAGCAACTCCGGTCCTTCCTAAAATTGCATTTTCCCAAAGCTTTCGAAAAAATTTGCCAAACGCCATTTGCATTTGCCAAGAGGCTTTGGTGAAGTCGAACCAAACGCACCGAAGTGTTTTTGTTGTAGTTGCAATCAAACGATGGGAGGAGTTTCAATTAGATGTCTATTACGCATTTCTTCGTTGAGATTTCATGTGATATACAGTTAGGCTGCAAAGATCTCAATGCAGTTTGGATTTAACAAAAGATTAAATCTATTGATTAGGTGATAAAGAAAAAGAAAGCACTCGCTTTTTGAAAGATAGGGAAAATTTTTAAAAAAAGTCATAAATCTATTGTACTTGTAAAGATTCAGTCTAAATCTTTCATTTGTGCTATTAATTGAGTCTCAAACCTTTTGATAATTTGTTAATGTAGTTCATCCAGCTAATTTTATTTGGAAATAGTTGACATAGACGTCGGTTGTCTTATATGACATAATGGGGGTTGATGTGGACAATTTTTATAATTTTTTTAATAATTTCTTGAATTTTTAATATTTTTTTATTCTTTTCTTTTCTTTCTTTATTTTTCTTTTACATTGTGGGCCGATGAGGTTGGCGATCGACCACCGTCGGCCATAGGCGAGGGCCCATACCCCCGCCTGCCGGCTAGTGAGGTCATCGTGATCCTCGCCTAGACCCGCACGAGGATTTCGTGGCTAGAGAGGGCCGCGCCCTCACTTGTTGTCGATGAGGGTTGACCCGGTGACCTCGTTGGCCCATATTTGAGGGAAAAAAAGAAAATAAAACAAGTAACAGAAAATTATGACAAAGTGAAAAAAAATTAAAATTTAGTACAAAAATTGCCTAAGTCGGCATTGACCGTACTATGTAGGACAACCATCGTTTATATCAGCAATTTTCAATCAAAATTGGTACGATGAACTCCTTTGGCAAATCTTTAAAACAATTAGGATTTAATTAGTATAAGTGAAAGAATTTATGATCGAATTGGCACATAAGATAGGCTTAGGACTTTTTTGGTACTTTTTTATCGGAAGATAGTGCCGATAAATATGTGAAGAAGAATAAATATTAGGATCATCATAGTAGAATTCTGTGAAGGAAAAAGTATTTTTGTTTCGCACCAAAATCGAATGAGTGAATATCACGAAAAACTCCAAATTGGTACACCCTGTGAAAAATTTACCATAAATTATTTTTTTGATCATATAAAATCCCAATTCGATATATTTATGATAAATTACTTCAAACTATTTTTTAATTATCAAACACTTTAAATTGATACACATGTGATAAATTTACCTTAAAATTATTTTTTTGACTACAAAAAATCTCAAAATAATATATATGTGATAAATCTATCTTCTATTAGTTTCCGTCAAATTTGAGAGGGAGAGAAAGTCAAATTCTTCATGTTCAGCCCTCTACTGTTTGAAAATGAATGAAGGAAAAAGCGGCACTGTATCTCGAGGCACTTTTAAAACTTTCATTAGTGGTCGCCCCTGAACCCTTAAACAAGATTAAGAGAACTAAATATAAAATTACAGCTCTTTCCAATAAAAAAATTTAATATCGTTTCTCTTCCAAAAATTTTGCTTTTCTTTTAATTTCGCAATTCGATTCTTGTCCTCCAGCAAGCAACATCTTTCGAGGTAGAGAGAGGGGGGCAGACGTGGAGGTGATTTGCGTAATTTCACTAGTTCACGTGTCCGATTAACCCAAAAAAAAAAAAAAAACAAGAACTGTAGGATTCCCCTTTCCACCACAAACACAACTCATATCATATGACCCCACGAATCATGCGTCGAACAGCTCGATTGGATTTGGTTCTTAGCATTAATTCGCTTCTCAATCGACATCCTTCGGTCAAATTAATGTGCCACCAAATTTTTTTTTTTTTTGGGCAAAAAGTTCAAATTATTGATAATCAATTTTCCTTTTTTTTTATTGAGATGTGCATATGTGTCTTTTTTACATGTCATCGAGATTCTTGGAGTCGTGTGATGTAAGGGCGATCGGTTCCCGGTCTGGTTCTACTTAAGAATCGGTGGATTATTAGTAGGGGTGATCAACACGGACTTAAAATTTAATACATTAATTAAAATTAAGTTTATATTTTAGGATAAAAAGAAAAACCAATGAACTATTAGTTTATATATAATAAAAAAATAAAGAAAAATAAATAAACAAATGGTCTAGTCCTCTTGGGACCCCGAAACGGATTGAAAATCGCTCGTAACAATTTTATGGAGCCGGGAACAGGACCGAACCTCAGATTCGGGCGATTTTCGGTTCGATGGTTCGGTCTCGCTCACCCCCTCAATGTATCAAATGCATTGAATTCATAATCGGAATTTTCCCTTCATTGCCATTTGGGAAGTCAATCACCAAGAAAATGGGGGCAAAGCAAGAGATTTCTAGAATCTATAATTTTAATTGGTGATTTGGGTCCAACATTATCGCTTAAAATATTGCTTTGCTTCCACATTACAGCTACGGTTTCGTTATGGTATTATTAAACGATAGGGATAGGATTCATGTGGGAAAAACAATAAAGTTAAGAACTGGAAAAAGAACAGATGATCAGCGGGACCACGTCTGACCAGAAAACTTGTAACATCACAATGAAATCCAAAAATATTACTAATCTTCATTTATTAGGAAATAGTAATGCAAGATCGAATTTTTACAGCATTAGGCATAAAATCCCATGGATGAACAAAAAGCGGGAGGGAGATTTAATCAAGTCCTTGCATCAGATTTGGCACCTACATTGGCGTATCCGTATCGTTTCTTCCCTTATAAACCAAACAAAATTATGACAAATTAATGGTAATGAATGTGAAATCTTGATTTGAATAAGGTTTAAATCTTTTGGTCCTAATTCCGTGAGCGTGACACGCAAGTCGTACCTTGGAAAAGTTAGGGAGGGTGAAACTGATGAGCGAAAAGGGGGGCACATAGGCAAGTCCATTATTATATTGAGCTCGTTCATGGAGCACTTGGCTAAGAAAACAATAACATTGTGTGACATAAGTAATAAAAAATAAAACCCTATTCGATATTTTAAGGCTTGAATCAGAGACAATCGCTTTCAAAGTCGTAGTCTCCGAAGTCCTTCTTGAGGAGCTCTTGGAAAAGAGAGAGAGAGAGAGAGAGAGAGAGAGTAAATAATTTGGAATGTGATGAAGGGGAAAATTGTCACAAAAAAAAAAAGAATATTATATGATGAAATATGTTACGGAAGTTTGGGAAATATGTGGAAAAGGTGGGCATAAAATCTAGAGCATATAAAACATTGAAATCCACAGGCAATCCGATCCAGCGATGCAATAATTAGTGGGGAGGTGTTGGCAAGAAAAAAAAAACCAGCTTAAAAAGAGGCTGAGGAGATCTCTGTGATCTCTCACTTGATCACCAGCATCAATCAGCTCAAACGTTTGTTCTCTTTCTTTGGTTGGGGTGGGCCGGGAGGGGGAAGGATTTGCAGAAAGGAGGACGAGAGTTCGTTCTTGGTCTGTGAGATTTCAGTGGGGAAAGAGAGGAAGGAATATACAGAAGCAGAAGGAGGAGGAGGAGGAGGAGGAGGAGGAGGAGGAGGAGGAGGAGGAGATGGGAAGCAGCTTCTTTGGAGATCCGAACATGAGAGGGGCATCTTCGTCTTCATCGAACTCGACGAGGAAGAGCAAGAAAAGCAACTCCGACAAGCCGAAGCAGCCGCAGAGAGGGCTCGGGGTGGCTCAGTTGGAGAAGATCAGATTGCATGGCCAATTGGGTTGTCCCAGCTTCCTCCCCAACAGCTCTCTCCCCAACCCTTATCAGCATCCTCATCCTCATCAACCCTCCACCTTCACTCAAGTAAGCCTCTCTCTCTCTCTCTCTAGCGAGCTAGCAGATAAAAATGGAGGATTTTGGTTAAGGGGTTGTTCATGTTTCTGGTGTATATTTCCACTTGCAGGAGGATTTGAGAATGCAAAATGCTTATTCATCGATACCATCGTCGTCCTTCTCCTACTCTTCATCTTCCTCTCCCACAGCTTCTTATGGATTCAACCCGCACTTGATGGTAGGTTATGCACGGCACCAATCACTTCCCACGCATTTTTTTCATTAGGCGGTGAAATCAAGAACTAATGTATGTCGAAGTACCATGATTTGTGCTTGGCGAGTCACCAGAAATGTGTATGCTAATGCTCACTCAAGTTGTTCCGTTTAAGCAAATCTTCTTGCTTGAGTCCACTTTTTTTACAATTTCCTGTTAGAGTGATTCGTATGTATTTTTTGGCAATACCCAGAAACCCTAGATATATGTATACTTTCTCTGGCCAATTTTCAAGTTCCTATTGGCAAAAGGGATTTCATCCTTTTTCCTTCCTTTGGGAATTTTGCAGACATTTTTTGTTGTTAATGTCTAGTCTTCCCAATCCAAAAATATAATTTGCTAAGAAGAGAGAGTGTAACAGTGCTTGACAAATCCTATAGGAGTCTATTGCTTTCTAGCTAGGTCTCTTGTTGTGGGTCCCTAAAGTTCTGTTCGAATGTGATTTTGGTGCAGATGGGCTTGAGTGATTATGAGAGAGCAAACATCAGATATGATGATTCCCAGCCTACTAATACCGCAAGGTACAAAATTGGCTTTGCCAAGTTGAGCAATTTGAGTTTTCTAAAGGCTTAATTATAGGGTGTAAATGGTCAAACCTCTAGTAATGCAATGCTGTATGTTTTTGACCTTGTGATCACCCAGTTGGAACGCTGGCAGTGGCATCTTGGAGATCCCACAACATGGGCAACACCCAAATATGACCAGACACCTCCTTAATCTTCATGTTGAGGTGTTCACTTTTATCCCCTAAGTTCTTCATGTGAATATGTCCTAAATAGCTAGATCACCGTTTCGTCGCTTGTTTATAAATGGGCGCATGTTATTGCTCTTTGTTTTCCTCCTTTGATTCATGAAGGATTTTGATTGCAGGATTCCCAAGAGAAGAAGAATAAGAAGCACAGAAGCAGCTCGATAGGCTCGAGCAGCCAAAACTCCGAGCCCAACGACAACCAAGAAGTAGATTTGGAGCTTAGACTCTCGCTTTGATGAGATCACATCATGCGGAAGAATATCGCCGGGGATACTGAATTCCAATGCTCTTCACTTGCATTTGTGGAAGTTCGGCGCGACGATGGTCTAAGGAAGTGCCGGAATGGTGTAGCGATGGAACTAAGGCCGACTTATTTGAAGTTTCATCTATGAAGAACTTGTGTAGTGAAAGGTAGATCGACTTCTACACAAGACAATGAATATTTTTTCCTTTCATTAATTGCCAAAGAAAGGAGATGTGCATTGTTTCTTATATCTTTTTACAAATCTATAAGGTTCGCCAAAGAGCATCTATGGATCTTTTTGAGATTGTCCAAATACACTTTGCTTTGTATGCTCAACAGTTTACTAAGAGAATGTAGAAAGCAACCAAACACATTGAACATGTGCAATAGAGAATTAAAATAATATAAATTATGATAGTACTTTTTGTGATTGGAGATTCACATTCCAAATTGAGGTTGTTAGTGGTAGACAGCTTTCTATATTTTCAAGATTGTTCTTTCCACTCGATCAAAAATACTCAGTGAGCATCAAATACCTGTTAACAACTAACGTGGTTTGCGATATTCAGTGATAACGTCTCCTCTATAAATGTCGTTTCATGTCCAATTTAGCTGTAATAAGATAAGATAATTTGTACCATGTGTGATTATGATGCGCATAGACATTATGGTTTCCATACCTCATTTATGGTCCTTAGAGTAAGGGAGCTGTTCGTACTATGTTTCTGTCATCCACAAAAGAAAAATTCCCAGAAATGAGCTCTTAAAGCAGCTACAAAGTTATCAAGATCTCTTCGTTTTTTCAAGGTTTTTCCAAATTTGAAGCTTGAGAGTTAAGCAATATAGATATCACCTTGATTTCCATTAAATCTTACAAAATTATACTGCTCTTGAGAAGCTCTAGAACCCTAGTGGTGTTTAGTCTTTTTTTTTCACCCTAGGGTGTTTAGTCAATCACTCAAATTGTCCTCAATCTAGTGGGAAAACTCCCTTTGAAAAGCTAAGCTTAGTTTTGATGGAAATGTGTAGTTCTCCATTTTTTTTTCTCTATCTTTTTTTTATTTATTTGAAGAGGCACTGCATTCCATTGGGTTCTCTTAATTTGATGGATGAAACACTACATCAATCAAGCAAAATTTCTACATTTTAAAATATATCTATTTGTGAATCCTTCAGTAGTTTCTCTACCCTCAACCATCAAGGAAAAAGACAAGAAAGAAGCCTCAAATGGCTTCTTCAACACACACATAACTTCTAGTATCTAAATCATGTTCCAACTTTCTTCAAAGCTAAGCTAGGCAACTAGCATTATAAAGAGATGCCATATGCTTCTGTCAAGCCAATTTAGTTTAAAATGAGTAGAGACAAAATCAGTACTCCTAGTTCCCTTTTCTAGTTCTTTTGGATGCTTTGTCTAGTTCCATGAATGATTGACAAAATTAATGATCAAGCAGTTTGTTTGTCTGTTTGTTTGTTTGTTCGTTTTTTTTTTTTTGGTGATCGGCATTCAGTCAAGTATGCTTTGATTGTCTTTTGGCCTTTTGATGCAAAACATTTTCTTTTCTAAAAGAGAAATTGTCATGCATTGCTCTTGTTATGATCACCTTCACTCAGGATCACTCTTGTCAAAAATGGCATGGCCTTAGAGTACTCATGTTAAATTTTAGCTGCATAATGCCACTCATTTGGCACTTTCTGCTTCATTTTTGGGTTTGAATATGGCCACGTAGCCATTGCAGTGTTCATTCTGTGGTAAACTAAAGTTTGAACATCACCACAGGATTTACTAAGAACCATTCTTCAGTGTACTTGAAACCTAATGTCGGTAGCAGAATAAACGCTAAACCTCTGTAACTGAACTCCCACATATCTCTCGCGTCCGACGATGGACTATTGATTCTTGCCCCTGGTTATGAAATTATGAAAGACAAAACTTGATACACAAGATCGATTTCCCTTTCGACAGTAAAAAAGTATGAGCTCTTACTCATTACAAATGAGTAGCCAGTATCTCCTAGGAATTTTACCCAGGACAAAAACTTGCCCTTCCAGAGTTATGCTTATTGCTGGAGGTGTCTGATTCTAGAATGAGGAATTAACTTTTAAATTGATCACGTCTCTGCAAATAATCGTGGGTCCAAAGGACAATCTAAATTCTGGGTACTAGAAAAAACTGCAAACTGAGACGTATATGCACGTTTGTTCTAAGTAACTGCTTCCACCTGTTCGATAAACGGATTCCGGCTACAGATTACCCGACTCATTACATGAGGGTCAGAACAAGACAAGTCCGGCATAAACTGGAAAAGAAAACAAAACAACATACAAGTGATGGCAAGCTTTCTCACACGTTTCTTTATTCTTAGGTAAGAAAATGCATGTCGGGAGTTTCTTCAAAGCTAAGCGACGGCAACAAGCATCATTCATATAGCAGACACAACACAATCAGCTTTTAGCTAGCAAAGAGAAATTAACCTTCAGGTATGAAGAGAGAAAGTTACTAACAGATCAACTTTTTCTTATGCTGCTTTTGGATGCTTTGTTGTTGCTTTTGTCAGGTTTCGATGGATCACTTGGCGACAATGTCAGGATCAGTACACGCTTTTGGGTTATCGTTTTGGTGTATAACATGTTTTTTGCTAATAATCACATGGATTTAAACAGTTTCTCTTATTAGTTCCTACCACTATAGAATGGCTTTCTGGTGTTTATATGCTTTTCATGTAGGAAAATGTTCTTAAAGGCTATACATAGTCTGGCTTTACAGCCTTATCAAAGTTTAGCGCGAACGTTACTTTAATGCTGCCATCGTCGTCATAGATTATAACTAATTGAAATTTACCATCAGTGGATATAATCCACAGTTTTCTTGGATACAAAACAATATAAGTCGGCTAATTTCAATATAAAAAAAAACATAAAAACCCTACCTATCACTTAAAAATCCATTTTTCCTCACTTTTGGCCGCAAAAAATATATCATCGGACAATGAATCGGACCGAGTACATAAAATTCAAGACATATTTCACAATGAATAATCACGTTTTCTTGGATACAAACAATAAAGCATTCTAATTTAATTTGAAGATCATGTGATAAAAAATAACGCTTGTTTTGCATAAAGCATTCATTAATTTGGAGATCGTGTGATCGAAATAACTAACGATCTTGTCTCAAACTAGCGGCTTCGAAAATATCCCCACAAATCTGATACAATAATTCCTCAACAACCATAAATATTTTCTATTTTTTTATCTGGTTGTTTCATCTTTCAAGACTAATATCCCCAACCATTGTTTATGAAACTCAGAGCCGTTGAATTGAGTTTGTTCACAGATATTTCTGATACCATAAGAACTTGAGAAGACACCCAATAACCTTAGCTTATGATTGAAGCGATTCCAGTGTGCTTAGCTTTTCATTTCACCCGTGAAAAAGATGGCTAGTTTAAAGAAGCCTGCTTTAGTAAACAAACTCCAAATTATTATACTTGTGACAAATTTATCCCAAATCATTTTTTTGATAAGAGAAATCCCAAACTGGTAAATATGTGATTAATTTTATGCCAAACAATTTTTTTGATCACAATAAACCCCAAATTGGTATACTTGCAACAAATTTATCCCGAACTATTTTTTTTGACCATTGAAAACCCCAAACCAGTACATCTGTGGTAAATTTACATTAAACTAATTTTTTTACCACTAAAAATTTCAAACTAGTACACTTGTGACAAATTTACCCTTCTTTAGTTTCATTAAATTAAGTTAATACCATGAAAAAAACCCAAACAAATACATATGTGCCAAATAGAGGGTAAAAATCCCAAAATGGTACACCTATCAACCGCCACATATCATCCAACTTAGCAATTTAACGGTAAAATTTCACGGAAACTAAGGAAAGGTAAATTTATTACAAGTGTACCAATATGGATTTTTAATAATAAAAAAATAGTTCGGAATAAATTTATCACTAATGTATCGATTTGGGATTTTTTATGTAAGAAAATAATTTGGCATAAATTTGTCACGGGTATATCAATTTAAGATTTTTTGTTGTATTAACCCTATTATAGAGAAGTAGTTTATCTATCAAAATGTTACGGTTAGAAATCTCATATCGAAGCCAGGATTGAAAATAATGTGGATCAGTTACATGTCATGGCAATCGATAAAGAAAAGAAAAGATTGATGAAGACAAAAAGAAGCTTAATCCACAATGTGATTCCTAGCTAGTGGCTAGAAGTCAAGCAGTAATAGGTTGTGTATTGGTGAAACGTAAGAGTAAATTACTAGTTGTTAGTGCTAGCATTATCATCTAGAGGAGGTTGACTAGATGATTTCAAAAGATTTTATGATACCAATGCGGAATATAACTAAATGAGCTCGGAACTTCATTTAGACGATGCTATCTATTAAGATTTGAGATACCCTCGGATGCAACAGCGGCATGTACAATTCTATTAAGAAAGCATGTAAATAGAGAGACTAAAGGAGAGAGAATGTGTACAAAGGATTTAGAGTGGTTCGGCTTTATTCAAGTATACATCCATTTTTTATATTGATAGCTAAATAATTTGGATTCAACTAGTGAATAGCTTAGAAGTTACGACTTGATGAATAGACTTCTCGTTTAATACTTTTACACTCGTATATTCTCCTCTAAGTATTAGAGTGTTGGATCAATAGTATGTGAGGGATGTGAAGCTCTCATGATCTTGGAATTTAAGATTTTGTTCTCTCATGTTGTCTCTTTCAATCTTGAAATCTTATTTTATACTCCTCCATCTCCAACTACCTGTTATAAGATCTCTAGAGCATCTGCTCTCCAAACTTCCATGTTTAGACGAGACTATATACAAAGAATTTTGTAGCTGTTGAGGTCGACAAAGGAAAGAATTCCCCTTTAGATCAAATCGCCTATACAATCGTGATCCCGGGTTTCCATAAATGGAGTTCTTCATTAAGTGAGTCATTCTCGTCTCCCTTAATCCGCATCCTTGATTTATATTCAATTTGAGGATCTTCAAGTACAAATCCAGCTTGACTTGCTAGCAATTGTGATGATGTAATATGTCGATTAAATTATCTTGAATATATCTTTTGATAATTTGATCGTTGCGCATGAAATGCTCTCTCAAAGCTTGAGCTTCCTTATAACATATGAGCTCTTCGCTTAACGTATAACGTTTGAGCTTCATACGATATCTGAGTCCTTTAGAATATCGTCTAAGCCTATCTTGCCATATTAAATCCTATGTATCTTGATCCATATACCTTTGGATAATCTGCAAAATAGTATTTCACTTCATTAACTTAGAAATTAGAGATTATGGATTATTTTATCAACTTCAAAATCAAATAGGATTTTTCTCAACACCAGTTGGCTTTGAAGCTATAGTACTAAGTACATATTTCCAATTCAATGGAATTATCAGCAAAAAGAGATTGGAGGTCCTTGTTGAGCTTCAATCTTAGCAAGCTCAAGCCTTTTATATGCATGCATGTACAATATATTTTGGTTGATCATGGTTATAGGGTAGAATTTGGATCCCTGAAATCAAACAAATGGGGAACTTGTTTGGTTTCGGATTTCAAGATATGTATGGTAGGTTCCAAGTTTCAAAAATTAAGGAATCTATTCCGATGGATAGATTTCGGGTTCTAGGTAGGTGGAACTTGGAACCTATAACTTGGAAACCTATAATGTAACATATACCAAGTTTTTATGTTTTCTAGGTTTATCTCTTCACGCGATCTACTGATACTCCTTGGTGTCCAATGATGAATATATAATCTAGAACTATTAGCTCGAGCTTCCACTTGTGGCGATATTTATAATTCAAGCTTTTACTTTGTTAATGTTTTATAATTCGTATGTCTAAATATGGATCGTGGTCAGTGGATTATAGGAGCAAATTGTGGTCATTACATGTGATGAATCGGTACAATCTTTCAATTAAGAATACATGTAGAACTTATTTAGGCCTTAGAACTTGTGACAAGGTAGGTCCTAAGTTCCAATGTATGCTTGGTAGGTTTTAAGTTCCAAAATATAAGAAACCAATTCCGACTAGTAGATTTCATATGATGGAACTTGTATGGAACTTGAAACTGCTTTACCCTTACAATATATCATCCAAATTATTGGATGTTGGAAACAAATTTGCACCCTTTGTTGGAAAAGATTATTTTGCCTCGCATGCCATTTAATTTCATTAAAAAAAGCATGATTGTTAGTCCCTTATCGTTTTTCATTAGTGTGTTTTGCTTTTAAAACTCCTCTTTAGATCATAATCCAGAAATGAAATGAGGACTAACCAACATTGCCTTTGCAGTAAATCAGCCCCCACATAACTCCCAAAAAAATAACAAAAAGAGAGAACCTAAAAGAAGGGAGAACAAAGAAAGGCAATGCATATGCATTGTTACTAGAGTGGTGCTTCAAAAAGAAGAATATTGCTTAAAAATATTAAATTAGACAAAAGGAAAGAAAAGTGTCAAAAAATTCATAAACCTATTGTATTTGTACAAATTTAGTGTTAAACCTTTTAATCGCGCCGATTTAGTCATAAATATTTTGCATTTGTGAATATTAAGTCTCATCCGGCCAATTTTAGTCGAAAGTCACTAACGTGGGCACTAGGTCATTTTACGTAACATAGCCCGCGCTGATGTGAATTTTTTTAATAATATTTTTATTTTCCCTTCTTTTCATTTTTCTTCTCTTTATTCTTTTTTTTTAAAAGATCGTGGGCCGGTGAGGGTTGCCGACCGACACCGCCAGCCCTATGTGAGGGCCGCCCTCGCCTAGCCTAGACTTAGCAAGGGCGTCGTGGCCCTTGTCTAGAGTCGGCGACGGCCACGACACCCTTGCCCAATACTAGAGAGGGTCATCGGCCCTTAATCTAAAAAAAACATATAAAGAAAATAAAATTAAAAAAGAAAAACCAAAAATTATTAATATTAAAAAAATATAAGGAAAATGTCTACGTTGGCCAATCATACTACGTAGGATGATCGTTTTTTAATTTGGATAGACTCAATTGGCACAAATATAAAATATTTAGAACTAAATTGACAAAATTAAAAGGTTTAGGATTGAATTGGCATTAATGCAATATGTTTAGGATTTTTTTGACACTTTTCTTGAAAAATAGATCAACAAATTTGCATCCAACGTGAGCACGCTAGATCTTGAGAATCTTAGGAAAAGAATTACAAGATTGGATTCATATTCTTTCATCATGGGAATTCTGATTTGAATTCGAATCCGAATATGGTTGGAAAGCAATTAGGTTAAATCCAACTTTACATACATATATATTGAGTGGATAAATTTATTGCAGATTTTAAAAAAATCTCAATCTTAAGGTGTTAACCACAATATACGCCTTAGGGATACCATCATTTGATGGAGTAAAGAATGCGATAATTTATCAGATTCTGGTTAAAAAGCATTAATTAAAAAGATCAAAATTTTAAAACATTACACGACAGAAATCAAAATTCATTTATCTGATTCCAAAATCTGAAAATGACTCGACATTTATGCATACGAAAGGTGGGGTCGCGAGCACTTTGTCATGGGGTTTTTGAAAAGCTATGTACTTTATATAGCAGAAGAAAATTATGTCAATTTTTTTTATTTCACCGTGCAACTAAGGCTTCGTTTATTTATATAAAAAATTCGCATTTTTGGAAAAAAATTCCTGCAAGTCATTTTTTGGGAAAAAGAAGATATTTTTCAATGTTTGGCTAAAATCTGAAAATGAATTAGAAAAGATTTTTCGCCGTTTGGTATGGAAAATTCGATTTTGATTTTCCTACTTACGCTCATTTTAATATTTTTTTATTTTTATTTTAATCTTTCTTTTTATCTTTTAATCAAAATTTTAATTTTTTTTTTGCTTTTTCTTTAATTTTTTGCTTTTTCGTTTTCCTTCTTTTTTGGTCGATCGCCGACCACAAGGACAATCGGCAATTGGCCTCAGGGCGAGGTGAAGCCTCGCACCTTGCTATCTAGCAAGGTTTCATCATTTTCAAGCGGGGGCCGGTGAGGCGAGCTCATCCGAGCCTTACCTGTGAAGAGGTTGAGCTCGCTTGAGTCTTGCCCATGGCGAGGTGAAGTTCATCCGAGCCTCGCCGGGATCCGGCAAGATGGAGCCTCGCCCAAGGCCGGGAGGTTCGTCCTCGCTATGGTTGGTCGTCGGCCGTCGTCGTGCCCCCGCAAAAGAGAAAGAAAAAAAAAGGAAAAGAAAAGAAAACATGCAAAAGAAAAAAAGGAACAAAATTATTTAAAATAAAAAATAAAAATACGAAATCATATTTTAAATAATAAAAAAAAAAATGAATGTAAAGGGGTTGAGGGAGCAAAGAAAATATTTTCTTCTCCTCAAAAAGAGGAAAACATTTTCTACACTTGAAGGAGTTTTTTGCATGGGGTAGAAAATGTTTTCCGTAAACCAAACACCGAAAAATTCGAAAAATATTTTCCTCAAAGTTTTTTTTTTCCCTCAAAACAAACAAAACCTAAAGTTATCAATTTTATCGCTAAATTTATTCGTGTGTTATGAAAATAGTTCAAATGAGAAACAAGTAACAGTTTTTGTTTTGGTCATCAAGAAATAGGGCAAATTCTAAATAAGAATTTAAAGTCTTTATCATTTTCTCAAATAAAGACTTGAAGTGGATTTTATTTGAAATATGGGTTGAGGTGTCTTCTTTGTTTCAAAGAAGGTCGTGACCAAAGACATTTACGCCATTTTCCTTTTTTATTCTTTATTCTTTTCTTTTTTCCCATTTCTTTTTTTTCCTTTGTTTTGGCCGGCGAGGGTTGCTAGCAGCTATCGCCTGCCGGCCTTGCCTAGTGTTTGGCGAGGGCGGTGACCCTCGCCAGCGGAAACAAAGGAAAAAAAGGAAATGACAAGAATATCATGGGTTAGGCTTTTCTTTAAAACAAAGAGGGTACTTAAGAACCACATTTGTAATAAAGTCCACTTCAAGTCTTTATTGGAAAAAATGAGCATAGATTAGACTCTTATTTGAAAAAATGAGAGCAATTCGGACTTTTATTTGAAATTTTCCCCGAAGAAACAAGTACATTCAAGGGGCATAACAATGCAGGCAACACTTTAACTAGGAAAAATAGCATCATTGAAGGCTTGATTGTTTGACGCAAAAATTAATTATTTAGAAAAAATATTTTCCTAAAAAAAAATCGCCTGAAAAAATCAGCCAATGAAAATGTTTCATTAGTAATAACAATTTATATCGAAACATCTTCATCAAACAAACAAAGCTGAAGTCTGAATATTCGAGAAAGAGACCAAAATCTCGAAGAAAAATTAGATCACAAACTTAATTGAATTTCATTCAATTGGTGTTCATTAACCAACTTTCTGAGTTTTCGCTCAAGTTTTTTCTCCTATCCTATAGCCTGTAGGACAGTGGTGGACGAGGACATTCTACTTCTCTGAATAGCTTATATATATATATATAAAATTTATCTTTATTTTTACTTAAGTAAATTGTAAATGGATTGTATTTGTCCGGCTAAATAGATTGTAAATCGGTTCAAAGACAAGCCCATTTACAACCCACATATTATTAGGCTTAAAATTCATATCCATTAACAATCGATTTATTAGAACTTGATTAACCCATATTGACACCTCCAACTCTACAGCTTAAAGCCGTACAAAAAAAAATGGTTTGTGTTGAAAAAGAAAGGCAATTTGAATATCATACTTTTGGCAACTCAATCAACACGCCCAATTTCCTCGAGCCGACCTTTTTTTTTTTGTTTATTTATTCATTTCAGTAATTTTTAGCTGACTTCAAGATTCATGGGCAACGACCCAATTGAAAAATCGAAAATCCCCAGCTTGTGCAAACACCTGTGAACGTGCAGACATCAACCCAAAGGTTCGAGATGACATGACACTGTTGTTGATTCTTTGTTCTTGGGCCAAACCTGAGAGTTTGAATTGAATTGAATTCGAATTTGACAAAATTGAATTTTACGATTGGGATGAGTCCCACGCACGATTCTGCGTTTGCTCTTTCTCATCCCCAGCGCGTCCCACCTGGACCACTCCCTCAACACCAACCCAACCTAACCTCATGCCCGACCTTGTCCCTCCTCGGAATCTTCACGAATTACTTGATTCAACTCTGTTTTCTGGTACTTAGAGAAACGAATGGTCTTGTTCCTGGCATTGTGGTATCAATCAAAAGGCTCCTGCAGTCCTCAATTGACTCATGAGCATCATAAATCGGACTTTATTTCCTTAAAAGCACTGACTCCCGTAGAGACCACGAAATAAAGTTGCATTTTTTGCAGGATCTCGTTCGCTCGGCTCGCGGATAACCCGACTTTTTTGGTGCCCCGTTTCCCCGAGCAACTGGCCGTCAAGTTGGAACTTAATCCCGGTATTATGTGGCCAAACAAGTCATGTTCACTTCAAATTCCTACCACGAGACACACATACAACGTACAAAATAAAATAAAATAAAAATTAGAAGGCCTGCTCTAGCCTATGATTCAAAACTACTATCTATTTAAGACCTTGACAAGGTCATCGGGACGTGGAAAATGCATTTAAAAGTGTCATACATTCAAGCATGTCATTGGAGCTCATGACTCACAAGCTATAAAAGTTCTCAAAGGAACCATCATCCCCTTTCAAATTCGTAGGCTCCAACACAGTACAAGAGGGAGAAATCTTCCTCGATTTTGAAATGGCGAGCTTACCTGTCTTGTTGATGGCCCTCGTCCTGTGTGGAATCGCGCTGGATCAAAGCCATGTCGAGGCCAACTTCTCCAAGAGCATGTACATCAACTGGGGCACTCAACATTGCTCCATTTCAGGCAATGGCGAAGATGCCCAGCTTGTTTTGGACCAAATTTCGGGTAATGCCCGTATACCATGCTTTGTTTGATGTTTTCTATACTTCAGTTTCAGATTTCATGCCGGACTAAGTACAGATATACGATGGACAGAAACAGTTTCAGGTGTTCAACATAATAGTTTCAACGATGAAGTGAACTCATTTATAGTGCATAAAAACAACTAAGAAAGAGAACACATTCTGAGATATCTAAATAGAGACAATCATGCAAGAAAATGCGCAAGATTCGCTACGGTTTTCTAAAGATAGATCACAGGTCGATCCAGAAAGGGACCATAGAGAAACTATTTGAAGACTGTTCACTAGATGCACGATAGCTGCACAAATCGAGCTGACTTTGACCACTAGAACTATAAAAAGGCTCTAGGGACCAAACTTGATAAATGTTCAGTGTCATTAATGACTTGATTTTGCAGGCTCCGGTGTTCAATCAAAGAGGGCCTTCTTGTATGGAAGCATTGAGATGCTAATCAAACTGGTACCTGGAAACTCTGCCGGAACAGTCACTGCATACTACGTAAGTGCAATAAATCGAACAGAGATACAGTCTTTACAACCTCCGAAAGAGCTTATTAAGCTTTTTCCATCATCTGCCATGCAAGCTAAGCACACAAAAAGCAGATCATGCCATCCTCGTAAATGAAGAACTCTTGTATAACCAATTGGTTAAATTCCTATTAGCCTTTTAGAGCGCTTTGTATGCAGCAGCACATGCAGAGACCGTTCTAATCCCCAATTCCTCATATCTTTTCGCAGCTTTCGTCTACTGGAAGCAAGCATGATGAGATAGACTTTGAGTTCCTAGGCAACGTGTCCGGACAACCGTACATTATCCACACCAACATCTACACACAAGGTGTCGGAAGCAAAGAACAACAATTTTACCCATGGTTTGACCCAACAGCTGCCTACCACAATTACACCATCCACTGGAATCCAACACAAGTTGTGTAAGTTAACTTCCTCTCTTGTGTCCTCCTTCCAAAGATATCATTCACCAGGAACAATGACAACGAAGTCATTTCCCTCTAAGTAGTTAATTCATATCGTTCACTGTTCATAATCTAATATGCAAGTACTTAATAGCTCTCCAGTTATCTGCAACCTTATCCTTGACCATACTTTTCAACGAGTTCATCACGTTTCAAGATCACCAAGAATAACCTTAGACATGTGACCATAACTTCAGGTGGTACATCGATGGATTGCCAATTCGAGTATTCAGAAACTACGAGAGCGAGGGGATAGCATATCCAAACAAGCAAGGGATGAGGGTCTACTCGAGCCTATGGAATGCGGATAATTGGGCGACAAGAGGAGGTCTAGTCAAGATTGACTGGAACAGCGCACCATTCAGAGCAGGACTACGTCATTTCAGAGCGAGGGCTTGCAAGTGGAATGGACCTGTCAGCATAACCCAGTGCTCCGCCACTTCGCCGGCTAACTGGTGGACAGCCCCAACCTATCGCCAACTGAGCTTTGCTAAGATTGGGCAAAACAAGTGGGTCAGAGACGACTACATGATCTACGATTACTGCAAGGACACCAAAAGGTTCAATGGTCAAATGCCTCCTGAATGCTTCAAGCAACAGTACTAAGAGAATGGTCGGGTCGGCTCAACATTATAACCAATACCATGGCAACAAAATCAAGCAACATTAAACTATACTTCACCACACTACATCCAGTTACCGCCATCCTTTTGTCCATCTACGAATTTTTTTTTTTGTTGCTTGTCTCCTTGTGTTTTCCAACAATTGATTGTTTCGCTACTGTCATATTGTAATTGCATTTGTAAAAGATTGTGGTCCTCCTGAATTTTTCATAGATAGGGATTTAACTCAGCAGTTCATATCTCATTTTAGCAGACTAGGAGCTAATCAATCGCAAGCTATGATGCAGAACAAAGAGAAAGAAACTATAAAGGTTCCAACTTCCACTGAGCTGAAATAGAGTATAATTCAACTTAGCAGTTCATACCTCAATTTAGCAGACAATGAGCGAATCAATCACAAGCTATGATGCAGAACAAAGAGAAAGAAAATTAAAATGGTTCAATTAAACTGAAACAGAGCATAAATACAAACAAAGGCCGCAAAATTGGATCTGACAAGCGAAAAATAAGAGCTGCATCGTATTTCACGAGATGGAAAGCCAGACATTCACGAGATACAAAGCCACACACCAAGAACAATAAGACCCGTACCCAGAACCGCGTGAACCAAGCGGGTCTCTTCGCCGAGGGCTGCCCCGAAGACGGCGGTGGCGGCGAACGTCGTCGCGTTGGTCACGGGCACGGCGAGAGAGATCGGCGCGTGGCTCAGGATGGCGAAGAAAGTGGCGGAGGCCGAGAGGTTGATCAAGAAAGGGACCGAGTACTGCCAAATCAAGATGAGGCCGAGCCAGCTCTTGAGCGAGGCGAGTGGTTGCTGGTTACCGGCAGGCGGCGGCGCCGACGACTTGAGGGATTGGTCCCAGAGGATCGCGCCACGCCGCATGAGGGCGTTGGTGGCGCCCCAGACGAGACCGACGGCGACCATCTTTTCTACGTCGCCGATCATCTCGGATTACAGCTCTGGGTTCGTCGCCGGAAGTGACACAAGGTCTTCGGGCATTCGGATGGAAACAAGAGTCATTTGTGATCGTGCATGTCTTGCAAATTATTTTAGTTTTCTAAGAGTCGCATCATCTATATCAATGTGGCTCGCCATTCGCTAATCAATTTTTTTAAACTCGCTTTAAGATCTTTATCTTATCGAATTTTTTTTTACCGGATCCAATGCGTTTACGATCGAACCATTCGATATATGAAGTTTCATTGACTTAGGCTAAGATGTATTTAAAATTTTAAGATTGGCTTCCGATCGATAAAACGACATATTATTTATTTCATGTAAGAAAAATTATTTTTATATGACGAAATAATTATGATTGAATAAGGTTTGATTTGGATTCGGGACTCGGATAAATTAGCTTGGGATGGGTTCAAGACTCCCATGAAAAGTTTAGCTTGCGTTCGAGACCAACTAGAGATTTTTGCTGGTTTGTTTGCCTTTCCCACTCATAATGGGCCTATTTGGTTCAAAGATTTGACCAAAAGATTTTGAGAAAATCGCAAATACCTTTGCGCTAAAAGCCGTTTCCAAAATATCAAGTAATATTTGGTAAAGTGTATTTTAAAAATATATTGAAAAACAACTTTGACGTAAATGTTATTTGGTGGAAAATGAACTTTGCAAAGTATTTTTATATTAAAAAAAAAAAGCGGCGGTCGGCGGTGGTGGGAGGTGGCGTCGGCTCCGCAACAATGGCGGCGGGCGACGGTCGGCGGCAATCGGTGGTGGCGGAGGCGATGGTAGTGGGTGACGATCAACGGTGATAGGTGAAAGGAGGCGAACGATGGCGGCGGGCAATGGTCGGCGACGATCGGTGGTGGGAGGTGGCGATTGGTGGCGCACGAGAGGCGGTCGGCGACAACGGGCGGCGATTAGCGGTGATGGACGGCAATCTGCAGTCGATCGGCGAGTGATGGCGGGATGGCGGTGGGAGGCTATGGCAGACGGGAGGCAGCAAGTTAAGGTGACAAATTTTTTAAAAAATATTGGTTACATTTCGCAAAAGTTCTTTAACCCAAAGTACTGGGTTAAAGAACTTTGAGTAAAGGACTTTAAAGATTTAAGATACATTTCTCCAAAGTGAGCCAAAAAATGAATCAAACACCATTTACATTTGGTAAGGGACTTTTAGAATTTCAATGCTCATTCCCAATGCTAAACCAAACGGGGCCAATATCATCCTCTTGTTTTTAGCTCCAATGTTGACTAGTTTTGGTTTAGTACGATTGAATATTATTATCATGACACGACAACAATAAATAATTTAAGTTATTTAGAGTTTGTTTGGCAATGATTTTGATTTGAAATAGTAATTATGATTGGAATCATATTTTATGATTTTGTTCCCTAGTAGACGATTTTTAGCAATTCGTAACGCTTTGGTATTCAAAATTTCTACTCCCGAAATAGAAACGTGTTTAGAAACTCCACAAAATTTTTGCTCGGGAGAACAACCAGGTGGTGAGATTTCTTTTTTTTTTTATTTACTTTTTAAATATATTTTTAACTTTTTTTTAATATTCTAACTTTTTTAAATTTTTTCAAATTTCCCCATTTTTTTTTTTTTATATTCTTAATTTTTCCATTTTTAATTTTTTTAAATTTTCCCTCCGTTTTTAAAAATATTTAGTATTTTTGTTAAATTTTAAAGCTTGTTTTTAAATTTAAATTTAAAAATATATATTTTAAAAAATTAGTTGTTAGTAAATTTTCAAACCTAATTTTAACCTTTTTAAAGTTCAAAAGTTCGCTCGGACTTAATCTTTTTAAAAAACTTAGACTTTGTTATTTTTTGTGTTTCTCAAAATTGATTCCTTTTTCTAGAATCAAATATTTTATTCTTGTTTTTGCTTTAAAATTATTTTTGGGGACATAATCAAAAATCATTTACGTTACTGAGACATGTTTCTCATCTTTTTTGTTCCGTAAAATAAAAATAAAAAATCGGAATCATTGTCAAATAGGCTCTTAATAAATCTTAACTAACATATATAATTATTTTGTCCGTATGTTTCATTTTCAAAGGCAATCACCGACAATTCACGTTCTTTGGAAATGATCCCTTGCCTAAAAGGAAAACGAGATATTTCGAAGCTTACAATTAATTGTTAATGGTATCTCATCTTTTTTTTATTCCAAAAAGAAAAATAGAGAATTAGAATCGTTGCCAAATAGGCTCTTAATAAATCTTAGTTAACATTTATAATCATTTTATTTGTATCTTTCATTTTAGAAGGCAATCATCGACAATTCACCTTCTCTCGAAATGATACCTTGCCTATAAAGAAAATAGGAAAAATTTCAAAAAATAGCTTGAAGTCCTCTCATTTTCTTAAATAAGGGTCTTAAATGAATTTTGTTTCAAATAAGAGACCGAAATACTCTCATTTTCTCAAACAAGGATCTAAAGTAAATATTATTTCGAATAAGGGTTTGAAGTGGTCATAAAATCTTAAGAAAGGACATGATTTCAAGGGCATTTTTGTTTTTTTTTTTACTTATTTGTTTTTTCTTTTTTATTGAACTTTTCTTTTATTTGTTTGAAAGGTGACCCCATTGACTAGAGGCCTCGCCAAAATCGGGAGAGGATCGGGCCCTCTCCTCGATCTAGCCTCGCCTTGACTAAGGGAGGGTTGGCAAGCCCCGCTAGGTCCTGGAGGGTCGACCCTTTCTCGATTTTTGGGAGGGCTTGGTCAATGGGGTCGCGGCGCCTCGGTGCCAGCCTTTGCCTCCCCGTCGACCCTCCACCCGGTGAGCCGGCGGCCACAAGCGGGAGGGGCAACTTTAGGAAAGAATATAGAAAAAACGAACAAAAAATCAAAATGAGAAATGACTAAAATGACATTTAGATTAGAACTTTTTTGAAATACTATGGCCATTTTAGGTCTTTATTTAAAACACACTATGCCATTTTTTTGCCCTCATTCAAAACAAGGCTCACTTAAGGTCATTATTTGGAAAAACGAGAGGATTTTGGACTTTTATTTGAAATTTTTCCAAGAAAATAAGATTGTATAGAATCAGACCACAGAAAAATTAATTTTTAAAAGATATCTTGCCAAAAATACAAAAGTCTCATAAAAAGTTGTGGGAAAGGCCAAATCAGCCCAAATAAGAAACGCCAGTATGGCAAAATCTCATAGCCTCATCCCCAACGATCTTATCCACTCCGCAATAACCGGTCAAAGTCAACCAAACGTTCTGAAATATTAAAAAGAAAAAAAGAAGAAGAAGGAAAAACCGAACCTCTCACCCGCCCCTAAATACCAAATCTACCCTCCGATTTCTCGATTACATACTTTACGTTTTAATGAAAGCGGCCGTTGTCTAAATAAGACCGACACCGACACCGACACCGACACCGACACCGACACGCCAACATGATATGGCACGACACGTCGACATATTATTTCTCAAAAAATAAAAAATTTCGACACATTGTACCACATTATACATTAAATGTATATTTCCATACATACATAATAAATTATCATCAGCGGTGAATTTCTTCTTTTTATTATTCTTTTTCTTTTGTTAGGGGTTCGAATTAGGCTTTTTTTTTTCTAGCCAAGTATATTAATTTTCGGTAGCAGCGTATATGACTCAAATATATATATTTATGATAAATTCGTATTTTGATTTCTAATTTATTGAAAATGTTTAAAGTTGAATTCTTGCGCATTGGGATCTTTGGATTAGCGTGTTCGAAGTGCCGACCACACGTGTCGATCGAGTGTGGAATGCGTGGGGTTGTTCGACAAGCGTTTCGCACGACACGAAAGCTCCGGAAAAGTATTCGTATTTCCTAGGCCATTGCTATGTCTTTATAAAAGAGATGAAAATAATTTTTTTTATAATTGTAAAATGGCTATAAAGAATATTCGGGATAAAAAGCGGGGGGTAAAAATAAAAAAAGGAGACTCCAAGTCCTACCGAACGCTAACATAAATGGAAGTCCTCTCTTTGATCTGTTGTCGTAAGTTGGCGGAGCCCCTCCATCTGCGAGTGGCTTCAGTTTCACAGATAAACAAATCGAAACGCATCAAGAATATACATGACAAAACCACCGAGTGCCCAAGCAATCTCTCTCTTCTCTCTGTCTCTCTCTCTAGCAGCTCCGTCGGATTTCGTAAAGCCCTAGCTCTCGCCTTCTTCTTTATGCCGCTTCGGATCCGCCCCTCGCCCTCCTGCTCTGATCCGTAGCTTCTGCATCCATGGAACGCGTCGTCGGCGGCAAGTACAAGCTCGGTCGCAAGATCGGCAGCGGATCCTTCGGCGAAATCTTCCTCGGTCGGTCCATTCGTGCTGGAATCTGTTCTCTTTGTGTGTGCGTCTGTGTCGTTTGATTTGCGATTGGGATTTTCAATCTGGGGGAATTGGGGGTGGGGATGTTTCGTTGGGGACGCGTTTGATTGATTTCAGTGAGTTTTGTTTTGATCCTTTTGCAGCGTCGCACATCGATACCCTGGAGATCGTCGCCGTGAAAATTGTGAGTTTTTAGCTGGTTGTTTCATGCAGTTTCTAGTGCTTTATCGTTTATGAATCGATCGGCTTTCTTTTTCTTTTTCCCTTTTCGTGTGGTTGATTTTGGGTGGATCGTGATCTGATTTCTAGCTTGATCGATGTTTCATGATCTGTGAGGTCGCATATGTACAATTGAATGTATCTGTGGGGTACTTTGGCGAGTGAGCTGAGTACTGTTACCTTGAGCAGATGGAGTTAGATTGTTTTTATCTACAGTTCGTTTAACTGTGGAAACCCTTTGAACACGAGCTGAATTCGCTGCTTAGGGTGATTTTTGTAGTCACTGCAATTGTTTCTGTCACAGGAGAACAACAAGACAAAACATCCCCAGCTGCTTTATGAGGCCAAATTGTACAACATTCTTCAAGGAGGGAGTGCGTGTCATTTCCACGTTCAGATATGTGGTGTAGGCACTTTATGTGCTTAATCACTTCATTTTCCTTTTGACGTTGTTTAGGTGGTATTGCTAGCTTCAAGTGGGCTGGTGCAGATGGGGAAGATAACGTACTTGTTCTTGATTTGCTCGGACCCAGTCTTGAGGACTTGTTCGTGTACTGTGGGAGGAAGTTTTCATTAAAAACGGTCATCATGCTGGCCGATCAAATGGTAAGTGTGAAATGTTTTGGGAATCTAGTGGTCAAGTGTGGAAAGATATTTATATCTTCTCCGCATTCTGGATTATAAATCTGCATGAAGTTCTTCTGGTTTTGCTTCTTTGGTACTTGTACAGTGGTGCGAGTTTAGCTTTTTCCCATTTTACTCTTGGTGGTTTTTGAGAGTTATTTTTTAATTTACTTACCCATTCTACTCTTGCTTAATGGTATTTTGGCTTCTTTTTTTCCCCTCATGTTGTTTTTATTTTGTAGCTTACCAGAATTGAGTACGTGCACTCAAAGGGATTTCTTCACAGAGACATCAAACCTGATAACTTCCTCATGGGTCTTGGTCGGAAAGCAAATCAGGCGAGGGTTATGATTATTCAATGACGTTTGCTCCTTTTGTTTTGGGGCAGCCTTTTTCGATTTATTAATTGCCATTCATCTCCTGTGTTTTTGTATGTCCAGGTTTATATAATTGATTTTGGGCTTGCAAAAAGATATCGAGATGCTACAACCAACCGGCATATCCCATATAGGTCTCCGCTCTGTCCCATAAACCATTTATTGTTGCTGAGCTCTTATCTCAACTGGGTAGCAATGTCTTTGCTTATGCCCTTAAGTTTAGTGTTTTTCAGTTGCACAGATGTTCTTATTTTTGCTTACAGTGACATGCATGACTAGATGATAGAAAATGATCCATTACACAATTTAGAGTATTTAATTCATAGATTCATGGTTACGAGTTATTCCATTGCATTTGCAGGGAGAACAAAAATTTAACTGGCACTGCAAGGTATGCGAGTTGTAATACTCATCTTGGCATTGGTAAGTCGCATATTCATGTTATGTTACTCTCATTTTGTGCCTGTCCTCTTGAGACTCCTGAACATTTTACAATGTTTTATTCAGAACAAAGCCGTCGAGATGATCTAGAGTCACTTGGATATGTACTGCTATATTTTCTTAGAGGAAGGTAAACCATCTTTCTCAGCTTTTTGTGGCAGTGGATTTTCTGTGAGGAAATCGTGACTTATCAATACATCTTTGGACAAAATGAAGATGCATGTGTTATGATGTATAGTCTTTGGGGGCCAGTTCGCTTGTCTTATTGTATATGATGACAGCAAGATGAAATTTCTATTTTCTGTAGCCTCCCGTGGCAGGGATTAAAGGCAGCCACAAAGAAGCAAAAATATGATAAAATATGTGAGAAGAAGCTATCAACTCCAATTGAGGTGTGTATTAGTTATCTCTTTTAACAAGTTCGCTGTCAGGTAATTATCCATAAATGACATTCTCTGACGGTCATCTGTTTTTGCTTCAAAGGTTTTGTGCAAATCTCATCCGGTGGAATTCGCATCATATTTCCATTATTGTCACTCATTGACATTTGATCAACGGCCAGATTATGGATTTTTAAAGCGCCTTTTCCGCGACTTGTTTTCTCGTGAAGGTATGGACTGTTCATTATAGGTAGATTCACATTAGAGAATACTTTGATCAAAGAGACAGCATGCTAATTAGCACAGGTTATTTGTTTACATTTTTTAAAAATTTGTTTCTGTTTCCATCAGATTAGGCACGCATCATGCTCATCAATTCTTTTTCTTGGTAATTCATATCGATTCGTTTGCTTTTTAGTGCATGAGGTTGTTTGCACAGGTTGCAGATTTCAATTTCTTTTGCTTGTTTCTCTTATAGCTTCTTCTTGAATTTTTAGTACTGTCAATGATAAGCAAGTAATATAAGGCCCCTGTAGATGATTGTATTTACCCCAAAAAAGGTTAGACCTTGTTTTTTTTTATGTATCTGGGGGTTTCATAAGTGTCTTTGTTACACATAAAAGGATGTAATTTATAGGTGGCATGAATGGAAGAGAATCTGTTCCATGATCAGTGAAAGGAATAACCAGGAGTACACCCTTTAGTTAAAAAAATATGCATTTTTGATACACCTCAGGGAAGGATAATCTAGTAAGTGCAATTGTTGGAGTATCATTTTGTTTTGTTGGACTCAAAATGCTTTTTCTGGTTTCCTCTCCTTAGGATATGAATTGGACTATGTGTTTGACTGGACCATCCTTAAGTACCAGCAAGCCCAAAAGAGCAAAACTCAGCCTCGGATGTCTGTAAGTATGATTATTTTCAGCACGTGCTCTAGGAAATGTTTCGTTGATGATGTCAAGTTGAGATTGGTGCATTTGCTGATTTGGCTTCTTGGTTTTATCATGAAAAGGATGAGCATGCAGGATTTTTCTTTCTTTGTGAAACTTGTTTATGTCAATCTAGCTTGTTGTTCGAAAAGTAAATGTTAACTGCCATCTTTTGAAAAGGATCAATTTGATCATGCTTACCTTTTGATTTAAAATTGATATCTTGATTTCTTCATGCCTTTGATAAGATTGAGTTCACTTTGACAGCCAGTTCCTGCGGGAAGCAGCAATCCTGCAGTGCCACTGAAAATGGAAACTAATCAAGGTTAGAAATGGCTTGTGCGCTTATATCTATGAATAGACTGCATCTATATAGTGGCTTAATTCTTTTATACTGTGCTAACCTTTTGGGGCACCAGCACTTCTAATTGGGCTGATAGCTCTTGTATGGACTATGTCAATGAGCCCCGCTTATTTTTCTTAGAGTAGTTTATAGCCTGTTCGAGAGGTAGACAATGACAGAATATCAAGTATCTGTCAAGTCAAGAGACAGTGTACTTGAGTAATTTTCATTGCTAAGAAGGCAACTTATTTCTATTTACATTCTCATAAATATGACTACGGCAATAACTTCCCTTTAAATAGTTTTAATGTGAAACGTATAGTAATGGCATGGTTCCTCTGGGTTATTTACCGAGTCTTATCATCGCCATCTTGCTTGGCATTGTGTATATTCTTGGAGAAGATACGAAATGAGAAACATATCCGTGCAATCTCCACAACTTGACAAATAGTGTGTATGTAATTCAGGAATCCATGCGTGACATATCCTGGGGAAGTCTGGATTGTTGTACTTCGCTTGTCAAATTTGACTTCTTGCTGTAACTGGAATGAAAAACTGCATGTGGTATTAGACAGCACATAATTCTTATCTCACATCCTTTAGAGAGACCCCTAGTTTATTAAAAGAACCCTCTGTGAAGTCTTGTCCATATTTTGATCTGTAGGTGGTGAGGATGCATCACAGTTCCCTATCTTGGCAGGAAGTTCTATTGTCAGTGGAGTTTGCACGATAAATTTCTCAACCCTTTCTTCTGGTTGACTGACTGCAGGTACTGTTAATGCTTCCTATTCGATTGAGGCCAAAGAGCGTCTTAGATTGAGTGGAGCTGGCATTCCTGCCGTACAGATGCAATTTAAGTCGCCGAAGGGCAAGAACCCGAGAGATGAACAACCTGCTAACAAGCATGTAGGCCTCTCAACGAACTCTATTTAGAGGGTCAAACAGTTAGAATCGTGCATGGATTAATAAAGGATGAAATGCACGCTCCTGAGTGGATCTTTATTGGACTTTTTTTTTTTTTTGGGGTCAAATCTTTATTGGAGTTCATTTGCTGATTTGTTTGCCAGGATGTAACTGTGACTCCGTCAATGTTTTTCAGGCTATCAGTGATGCTGGCATGCCATCTGCTTCCTTTCCTCTGGGAGGTATCACCAAAAGGAATACTTTGAAAAACCAATTTTTAGCTGAAGCTGCAAACTCTGGCAATGACAATGGTAATAGAGTTGGTCAGTCGAGCAGCTGGATTTCATCCCTCCAGCGTAATTCATCTGCCAAGTAATTAGTGTGGTGAGTTGCTGAATTTTATGTGTCTATTGATCAATGACAATACTCCTGTTTTGTCATTCATGATTTCTCTCGCATTTCTCCTCCAATAACCAACAAATAATGCTTTTTCCAGACCTCCTTACATTGGTAAATCTGTGCAATCCATCTCGTTGAACATGTGTACTGATCTCTTAATAACTAGAAAAGTATTTGACTGAATGTTATATTTCTGTACCCCAGATGAATAATTGGTTGAGGACAATCTTCTTGCTTCGCTGGAGGCTTCGAATGTGCAGGGACGTGCTCTGGCCGATGTCTTTCATTCATTTCTAGGGATGTTACCATGGGGAGACGATCTTCTACTGTGAATCTGGCTGGCAGGTTTTTGATAATCTACTAGCAAAAGCTGGCATGCTCCAATTTCTGAATCCAGTGAATTGGGATCCAGTGAATTGCATTAGTTCTTCTATAGGCACCAGCTGGCATTTTTCCTCTCAAGGTGACTACAACCAATTGGTGACTATGATATGTAGACCATGATGAAGTCTGTTTGTTGTACAGAGACGTCACAAATTATAGCAACCTTGTATTTATGGCATTATGTAGTGCTGAATTCAGACAGAGGTTTGTTTGTTTGTGTTTTCCTTTTGAGATCATTGTCTTACTGAATTTCACAGTTTATTCTGTACCGTTTGGTGGTTTTCCAAATCAATTCTACTAAAGTTAGGTTCAATTTGCTCTCGTGTTTTGTATTTATATCTTTTGAATTCTGCATCAGGGTGTCTGGACTCTGGAACTTCCCAGGAGCTTCTTTTACCTCTGGTGCTTACTTGTTTCCACCGCATATGAGAAGCATTTGCAGCCAGAGGGACCTTTGACCGAAGAACAGCATGCACTCTCACTAGCACGAGGCAAACATTAACTTGTGGATTTCACAAATGGACTTTTTTCTCTGCTTTTTTGAGGCTATTCCATCCACATAGTGTATGCTCCGATAAATTCCGATCATTGATATACGGTCACAGTTCAGGTTCCTGAAACATTTCATAGATGTTCTCTATACATGGGACATCTTTCTTCAAGAGCTCTTGCGCTTGGAGATCAGGACAGTGAAAGGTGGATTTAGGGAGCGCAGGTTTGCAGGAACTCATGATTTTTCTTCTTACTGGTTCGTCATGATTTTGAAAGCTGATATGTATTATGGTGGACCTTGGTTCTTTAGCTTCCTGTTGGTGGAATTTGAAACCTTCATGTGGGAGTGAGTCCTCACAAATCTTTAATTGGATGATAGTGGTTGGTTCTCTTCCTCCTCAAGGAATTGCAAGATCAGATTAGTAGCTTGGCATATGTCAGTATTTTGTTGACATTTTACAGGGGGAGATGTTTGTTATTTTGATGTTCTCTGTTTCATGTAAAATTCACCTTAATGCCATCTTCCAGTGACATGTTAGTTTGGTTTTTTTTTTTTTTTTTTTTTTTTTGGGCTCTTTTGCAGGAGTTATTTGTCATGTAGCTCGTCAAATCTGGAATACTAACAGGATTAAGCAGGCCTAACCTCCGTTTCAGGCCAAGGGACGGGATGAGCCTAAGTTGGAGGATCATCGACCGAATTTGGTATTAACAATTTTTTTTCGTCTTTCTGGTGGAGGTGGCATAACAAGTCTTAATATAATTTGGGTGTACTTATTGCACTTGGCGTTTTCTTATTAGGTGTCGAATCCCTTATATTTGCGAGACAATATAACTTGTTTGAATGCACTCGCAGTCGATGCATCACTTAGTATTTAAAACTTTGAAGGACCCATCTTCAAGGTTTTATCTAAGTATGGTTGAAATGCTTGAATTTTGAGGGTTCAATTCAACCGTAAGTCGTCGCAGTACTGTCATGGTAAAACAGTTGAGGGAAAGCTAGCAAACAGCTAGTGGCATTTTGGTCTCTTGCCATTCATGTTCAGACGTCGGAGATCAGGAATGGGATCGATCCGCAGCATATCTTCTTGGCATGCAGCGAAGAAAGGGCGTGACAAGTACAGACGATACGATGTAACCACGTTAGATTGGGATAAAGAAAGCGATGACCATGTGGCGTGTATTGTTCTGTTTAGAGCTGGTGATTAACGCGACGCGGACGTATGCATAGGATGCTCCCACATGACCACCTTCGGTAAGAGCTTTGGATGAATCGAACTAGTCAATTTGTGGGACCTACACTTAGGACAGAGAAAATGAACGTCCCTTCGCCGATGAACAACTACATGTGTCGGTCTCGACTCCTGTTTTCCTTCTTTAGCGACATGATCAGGCCATCCGAGATTCAATCCTCGACGAACTCATCCAGGATTCAAGAAGTCCTATTCACTCGGAAAATCTTCTTCGAGGGGAGTTTTTTTTTTTTGGTTATATATTATTTTATTCTATTATACAAGTTACATTACGTACGCTTATGTGTTGTGTGCATATTGCGAAATTCTCCTCTCTATTCACACGTCCTCATCCCTCTCTCCTCAAAGGTGGAGATTCGAAACCCTCGTTTTTCTCTTTCTAAATGGAGAGAGTGGCCATTGAGACAATCTCTCGGTGATTTCTTTTAGAGACCCTTTTCTCTTTTCATGCATGGGCAATGGGTCTTGACACAAGACGAAAGAGTGAGAACGACAAAGAGCCCATAAAACTTAAGCTCCGTTTGTTTTGCGAAAAGTGTGATGTTTTTGAAATATATTTTTCAGAAAGTTATTTTTTAGGAAAAATGACAGTATTTACCGGAGTTTGGTTGAGACTTAAAAATGAACCGAAAAACAATTTTCGTCGTTTGGTAAGGAATTGATTTTTCTAAAGAAAATTACCCAAAAGTTCTAATTTTTTAAATTATTTTTTTACTAAAAGATTTATTATTATTATTATTATTATTTTATTACTTTAACTTTTTGTCGTTGTGGCTGATTATTGGCCACAGCCGTTCCATCGAGGCTTAACCTCGGAAGATCTGGTGAGGCTCGGCAAGCATGACCCTCGTCGGATCTGCCGAGGTTCAACCTTGCCAGCCTCGAGGTCCCGAGTCCGATTGCCAGTAATAGTTAAGGTTGCGGAGTTTTTTTCATGGTTGAAAAATATTTTTTTTGATTAATTTATTTTTTGTGAACTAAATAACGAGAAATTTAGAAAATATTTTTTAAAAAATTAATTTTGCACGAAAAGCAACTTTTGACAAAAGTGCAGCCTTTGGAGCACCACACGTGCCCTCAGCTTTTTCAGAGGTTGGGTAGGTATGGCGCCAACTTGCCTGGGCAACGCTTTCCTATTAATTCAGCAACATGCCGGACTGGTCACAGTTTCGAGATGTTTGGTCATTATTTCTTTCGAGGGGATTTCAAAGCGTTAACCCCCACGAAGGTATGACTGGCGACGGGTAGGCAAAATTGAAGCTGATCAACAAAGGCTAAACGCGTCGTAAAGGTGATCGCGGCACTTCAATACGACCATGTCATGTCGGCACGAATCGGCAGCCTAGGTAGCATGAAACGAAGTCGCCGTGTCCCATGCGCCTCTCGTTTTCCGCCGTCTGCTCGCTCAGCTCAACCGAAATAAAGGAGGAAAAGAGAAGCGATGATGGAGAAGGAAGTAGGGAGGAATGTCCTTAGCCAGCCAAGAAGATGATGCTAGCGAAGATTGAGAAGCCTAGGCTCTTTCCCTCTAAAATGGCTCCGGTGAAAGATCAGGTCCACGGCCAACCGTTCGGTTCCAAGAACTTTGGGAAAAATCGAAAGTCCAATGTGTCTTGTATTATTTGCATATTGAAAAATAATGACTTCTTAAATGCCAATTGTCTTTATTTTGGACCAATATACTCCACCACCAAACTGTAGTCAATTGTACCATCGGATTTCCTTTTCTCGAACGATGTCATTTGGATTTGTTTCTGTAAATACTATACATAAGGGAAGTTATCGAAAAAAGTCATATACCTATTGCAATTATGCCGATCCAAGTCCTAAACTTTATTTTTTTGTCAATCGGTCCTAAGCCTTTTGCGTTTGTGCTAATTTAATTCGTTTGGTGGTCGGCATTTGACGGTAAATTGTTTAATAATATTATAATATTTCTCAAATTTCTTAATTAATTTTTTAATAATTTTTTCCTATCTTTTTTAATAGGGCCGATGAGGGACTGCGACCCTCGTTACAACTCACGAGGCCTCACAGGCACTCGCCTAGTGGCATATAAAGGTCGTTGACCCTAACACAAAAAAAAAAAAAAATAGGAAAAAAGTTATTAAAGTACGTATAAACTAATAAAAAATGAAAAATTAAAAATTATCCACGTTAGTGTTTTACCGACCAAATAGATTAAATTGACACAAATGAAAAACATTTAGAATTGTGAATTGGCCAAAAATAAAAAATTTAGAACTAAATTGGCACAATTACAATAGATTTAGATATGTTTTTAATTATAATTTCTCCTAAACACAATGCAAAACCAATGGTTTGTTACTAGCCCGTCGTTGTAAGCAATAGAGAACGAACGGTTCAAGATACACCGTCACTCATAGAAAGTAATGGTGCTATCAGCAAAGCGCAACTCAGGATGAAATTGGGCAAAGCAAAGATAGCGCTTGCCCTGAGCTAGTGACACGGGCGGTTATCTCATGTCCCTTCTACAATGCGGGAGATCGAACATCTGGTGTCCTCGAGTCCTCCCACACTCGTAAATCTTGAAGTGATCTTGTTGATGTCAAACATAGTGAGAAAGCGATGCGGCAGGGTAAGTAGTGCGTGAGAGTGGTGTCAATGTTGGAGTTGGCGAATCTGGCCCTTGTTTCCAAAAGTTAGCAACGACATATGACCCGCGCGCGGGATCGGGGTTCGGGCGCGCCCGATAAAAGTTATCGCCGGTGAGCGGGCATGACTACCCTCTACGGGTTTGGGCTTTTATTTGTGGCCCGTATGGTTAGAATTAAGAGGTTTAGGTTTTTAGGTTTTGGGGCATATATATTTTATTCGGTTTTGTATTGTAATATATGGTCAGTAAGAAAAATATAGTGAAATCTCTTTGCGGGACGTAGCCCTAATCTTGGGGTGAACTTGGGTAATCTCTGCGTCTTTCAATTCTTCTTGATTTCTGTGTGATCGTCTGATTCGGTTTCGATAAATCCCTTCAATTGGTATCAAAGCCTTGTGTTCGAGAGATTAGGGTTTATCGGAGATGTCGGGAGGGTCCGATTGAGATCGAAAAATTCGATGGGACGCGATTATTGGAAGATGAAGATGGAGGATCTACTTTGCGATCGAGATCTTTGGTCGGCAATTGAAACGGAAAGGTTGGCTGGTGTCGTGATAAAGGAATCGGGCAAGGAAGGAAGGATCAAAAGGGCGGATCAAAGGAGATTAAGGCGGGATCGGATTGATCGGAAAGCAAAGGGTTTGATTCGCTTTGTCTCACGACTCGATTCGACGAACGTGATGAGCGAACCTACAGGATTTGTGGAGATTCGAGTATATCAAAGTAAGTCGTTGGTTAATAAGCTATTTTTGAGAAAAAAGCTGTATAATCTTCGGATGCATGAGGGCGACTCGTTTTGCACATTGTATAGCTTTAACACGGTGATTAGTCAACTCGTATCAATCGGTGTTAAGTTTGAGGATGATGATAAGGCGATAACGCTTTGTTCACTGCCGGATTCATGGGATAACTTGATTGTGGTGATCGGTGGTGGGGATAAGGAATTATCATATGAAAGTGTGTTTGCTTTGTTATCGGAGGAGACACGAAGAAAGGGATCGGGAAATTTTGGTAAAGAGGCATTGCGGCTAGGGGAAGGCCAAGAGAAGACTCGAATTGGAAAGGGTCCAGGTCCAAATCTCGTGGGCGATCGAAGAGTAGGGAGAGGAGGGTACGGTCTTGGAGATGTGAAGAATGGGGCCATGTGAAGAAGTAGACTGTAAAAACAAGCCGTTTTAAGAAAGAAGCTGAATCATCCTCGGGTAAAAAGGAGGTCGATGCGGGAGATATGTATGTGGTTGCTTTGCATGTATGGGCGATCAGACAAGGATATCGGTTGATCGATACCGGTGCTTCACACCACATGACGCCTCATAGAACTGGTTTTGTGAATATGAGCAATATAATGGTGGGGATGTCATGCTAGGAGATGATATCTGCGGTTCGATTGTCGGCGTGGCGGGTGAAGCGAGGATGAGTAATGGCACCGTGAAGACTATTCCATACGTGATGCACATACCCTTGATGAGTAGAAATCATTTCGGTCGGTACGATGGCGATTCGGGGTTACTTTAGTCGTGATAAGGATTCGTGCAAGATGACTCGAGGTTCTATTGTGATTGCACGAGGAGTCCGTTACGGGACATTATACAAGCTGCTCGGGGAAACAATGACTATTGGTAGCGGATTTGTTTCTAAAAGGCTAAGGAAGATGGACATGATATGTCCATGTTGTGGCATCGAGGTTAGGGCACATTGGTGAAAAGGGGGCCTGTCTACCTTAGTTTCGAGTCGGATGGTAGAAGGAGTTCCAAAATGCTCTATGGGTTTTGGGTTCGTGAACACTGTCTTCATGGAAAATGTAACCGAGTTAGCTTCCAACACATCGGTACGAGAGCAGTGAGGTTCTCGAGGCGATTCACGGCGACGTTTTTGGACCTACTCCGACTCCATCTATTGGAGGATCCAGTACTATGTATCATTCATAGATGATTTTTCGAGATATAGTTGGATTTATTTTATTAAGAGTAAATCGGATGTATTCGAGAAATTTCGTGAATTTAAGGCCCTGGTTGAAAATCAATTGGGCGGGAAGATCAAAGTCCTTCGTATGGATAACGGAGGTGAATTTTGTTCGGATAAGTTCGAGCAATTTTGTGTGGATAATGGTATTGCAAGGCGGAAGACGACTCCATATACGCCTCAACGGAATGGGGTGGCCGAAGGTTAAATCGGCCACTCATAGAAAAGCGAGATGCATCTTTGAGAAGGGTGTCCGGAGCCGGAATTTTGGGCGAAGTCAGCCACGGCTTGTTATTTGAAGAACCGGTCACCGACCTCATCGGTGAAGGATCATACACCATATGAGGCGGCGTTTGGGAAGAAGCCGAATCAGTCACATGTTCGGTGTTCGGGTGTGATGCATATGTTCATGTACCCAAGGAGAAACGGGGTAAGCTTGACAATAAGTCCGAGAAGAACATATTTGTCGGATACAAGGAAGGGGTCAAGGGCTATAAGTTCGTGGAATAGAATCAAAGATCATTGTATACGGCGGGGATGTCGTCTTTCGTGAATCACAATCCCAGGTTGGCACACGAAAGGGGATGAGCCCAAGAAAGTGGTAGTGCTTGAAGAAAATCCTAAAACTAAAGCTATGGAGATGGTTCCACAAGATACGCCGGTAGAATCGATTCGAATCGGAGCAAGGGGACTCGTTAATGAAGTCGAGGATGTAGATTCGGATGAAGACTCGGATACAGATAGCATGCCGGCTCTCGGGAGATCGACGCGGGAAAGAAAGGTACCACTTCGATACTCTCTTAGTGCTTTGAGTACGTTTCATGCTTTGAGCATTCGAGTTGATCCTAGTTCGTAAAAGAGGCGAGATCCATGGATGATGCGAATCGGTGGGAGCTCGCAATGATAGATGAGGTGCGACGCTTGATAAAAATGAAACATGGAGCTTGTGTAAATTGCCTAAGGATAGAAAGGCAATTGGGTGTAAATGGGTGTTCAGCGAAAGCTGAAACCTAATGGGTTAGAGAAGTACAAGGCTAGGCTTGAGCCGTACTCTCATCGAGGGTGTTACTATGCAGATTTTTCTCCCATGGTGAAGTTGACCTCGATACGATTTGTTGCCCGTGCATATGATCTTGAGGTAGAAGGATGGATGTCAAGACGGCTTTCCTTCATGGGGACTTGGAGGAGGAGATATATATGAAGCAAAAGGCTTTGAAGTAAAAGGAAAAGAAAATCGTGTGCAAATTAAAAAGTCCTTATATGTAAGTACGGGATGTGGTACCGAGTTTGCACGTATATGCTCCAACTTGATTTTGTACGTTCAAATTCGACCATTGTGTTTATGTGAAGAGGACGAGCAATCGGTTTGTCATTCTCACGCTATATGTTGATGATATGTTGTTGATCGGGAATAGCGTGAAGATGGTGAAGTCCGTGAAGAGTTTGTTGGCTAAAAGTTCGAAATGAAGACTTGGGCCCGCAAATTTTATTTTGGGCATGCGATTAGTAGGGACCGTGAGAAACGGAAGTCTGGCTAGGGCATGAGAAATACATTAAAGAAATTTTGAAGAAATTCAATATGATAGTTAAGCCTGTTGGTACCCCTATACCTTTGGGACCAAGTTATCTCGGAACACTGTCCCAAACGGATGAGGAAGCGAGGAGATGGCCGAGTTCCATACGCGAGTGCATGGGTAGCTTGATGTATGCTATGGTGTGCCGCGTCCGGATATAGCCCAGCGGGGAGTCTTGAGCCGATATATGTCTAACCCGGTAGAGAACTTGGAATGCGATCAAAAGAGTTTTGTATCTTCGTGGAACTTAATTTTTCTTTATGTTTTGAAGGTACGGGGAATGAAAACATGCTTGATATCATAGGCCATGTAGATTCGATTGGGGTGGAGATATTGATAGTAGACGGTCCACTAGCGGGTTTGTTTTCACATTGTTTGGTTGATTGAGTTGGATAGAGGCAAGCGTGGTAGCGCTTTCTTCTAGGCGAGTATATGGCTCTTACTCATTTGGAAAAGAGGCCGTATGGTTACGACGGTTGTCTCGAGCTTGGTTTTGAGCAAGGTGCTATAGATGTAAGATGTGATAATCAGGGGCTATTTATTTAGCCAAGAATCGGCGTTTCACTCACGCCAAAGCACATTGATATTCAATATCATTTCATCGAGAAAAGTGGAGAAGATGAGGTTCGACTTGTAAAGGTCGCACGGTAGAAAATAGTTACTTCCTTACTAAAGTCCATGCGAAGTTTGAATGGTCTCGCGATTGGATTGAAGAAGAATGATATTGGAAGGGCTCTTATTTGCGCAGTATCCACCAGTGGGAGAATGTTGGAGTTGGCAATCGGACCCTTGTTTCCATACGCCCGTGAGCTAGGGAAACGAGTGTTACCCAACGACATATCCCCGGCGGATGCGGGGTTCGGGCGCGCCCCTGTCCCGCCTTGCGGCGGGGTTCGGGCGCCTCCTTCTGGCGGCGCCCGCTCGCCGTGAGCGGCGCCCCTCTACGGTTTGGGCTTTATTTTGCCCGTATGGTTGAATTAAGAGGTTTAGGTTTTAGCTTTTGGGATATATATTTTATTCGGTTTTGTCATTGTAATATACGTAATTGGTCGAAGAAAAATATAGTGAAATCTCTTTCGGGACGTAGCCCTAATCTTATCGGTAATCTTGTCTTTCAATTCTTCTTGATTTTTATCTCATTTTTCGATAAATCCTTGGTCAAGACGATTTGTGCTAGGAGTTCTAAAATTAGATAGAATACATCTCTTAGTAACTCGAAGGGGAGGTTGGCCTCACCGTATACAAATTTGTTGGGAGGCGATGTTGCTATCCTGATGAGGCCACGACAGATCGAAACCAGGTTGTAGTGCCCAAAATATTATGTTATCGCTTGATATAAAGATGCCGAACTAAGTTGAGCGTGGTATGAATATATATAATAAAGATATTCGCCTAAGTGTTCCATGGGATAAACTAAAGAAACAGGGCTACCCTGGTCCGAATGACTCGCCGGGCGTCCGACATTCCGTGGCCAAGGAAACGTTGAGCCCGTGACACTAGCACCTAACAATCCACTTCACTACTAAATAAGATCATGGTAATTTTGAGCCACGACGATTTTCAACGCCGTGACGCATCCTCTCTGTCATTTTTTTCATATCTTTTTTTTTTTAATTGGAATCCGATTGCCAAAATGAGTTGGCTCGATTGATAATGTTCAAACTTTCTCGTTGTCGACGGTCTCTTTTGGTAAGCGATCTCTAAGGCTGCGCATGGTAATCATTATGTTCCGGAAAACCGATTTCGATTAAAATGACTTTTTTTGATTTTATTCCTAGATGAGTTTTAGCGAATCATAATGCGTTTGATAATTGTCTAAAATTTCCTATTCCTGGAATAGAAACGCGTTTGATAATTGCACAAAATTTCTGTTTCAAAAAATTGTTTCTCTTCCTCATTTTTTTCATTTAAGTCAAATAACTATGTGGTTACTTTATAAAATTTCATCCTAAATTAAAGACTAATTTTCAATGCACACCAAAATAATTTGAAATACATTATTTTTTTTTAGCATGTCATAAATGAAACACAAATTTTAATACATTACGTTTGAAGTTCGATTGAAGCATGGGACGGTTCCTATATTAAGAACTCATTTTTTCTTTAAATATTGCGTTATTGAAAATACATACAAACATAGCGTACCAAATAATCAAATTATCCCCCAAAAAAAATCCAAATTATTCTCATCGATACAAAGTGCAAGTCCTTCACTATCATTTTGCACACTGTCCTAAGTCCAAGTGGGTGTTTAGCTTTTCCACGTGCGAATGTTTACCTTTTTGTAAATCTAAGCGAAGTATATATGTTATACATGCACAAGTTAGATGCCATCATCTTTTGTGACATTTTTTGCAAAAAAGTAAAATCTATGAAATCTAGAAAATTTAGGCCCAAATTTATGAAAATGAGGTCAAACTAGCCTCATTTAAGCTTATTCTATTTTTAGGGATTTTCTAAATTTTTTGTATTTTTTTTTTTTAAATTTCCAATTTTTTTCGAATTTTTATTTTATTTTATTTTTATTAGGTTGAAAGAAAAGTGGCGAGAGAATTGAAAGTGAAAAGTGAGAGATGTGAGACTTCATTTTGTTTTGCGATTTTCAAAAGTGAATCTTTTTTTCGTAACCAACTTTTTTTTTTGTTCGAATTTTCTTCTAAAAGCGATTCAGTTCTTTAAAACCGATTCGATAACAAAATCGGAATCAAATATATTTGCGTTACTAAACGTGATTTTCATCCATTTTTGTTCTCAAAATCGGGAATAAAAAAATGAGAATGACTATTATGCAAGCCCTAATTCACTATAAAACTTTTTAGGCATGTGTTATGTTCCCCTTATTCGATATGGGGTAACCTTCCTTCCTCCTAAATTTTTTACGTGCAAAAAATAACAATCTAAACGGATCGAGGACAAATTTCTTACCTCCTTAAATCAAGTCACCTTCCGACCAAAATAAAAAAAAAAAAAATGAAAAAAATCAAGTCACCTACTTCTTATTTTAACCTACGAAGGGTGGCAATCTTGTTGCATTTGATAGGATTTGACTCGAATGGACTAATTCCAGATAAGCTAGAGAGAGAGAGAGAGAGAGAATGGTCCCTTTGGGCAGGACCACTTGACAAAAGCGAACGCTTATGACGTGGGATTTGGTGGCCTGTGTGGTCCTCTCAAATTCAATCCTAAGCCAGGAATAACGGGGATTTTCTAAGTGTACAATTTAAGGACCGTCGTATTCCTATAGTTGGATACTGAATCCCGATTTTAATTCGAAGGCACGGTCGTCCTCTCTGCTCGGTCGGACTAATCACATGAAATTTGTCACGTTAATGATCGCAATCGATATGATAAAATCTTTAAATCTCGACCCCACCCGACCTTCCGCACATGCAACGGATGTGGCTTGACGTGGAATTCGCACTTTCCAAGGGCCTAATTTCCAGAAAAGAAAACCCTAAAGTGTAGGTCCAATTTCTTTTTTTTTTTTGCCTAAAAGAAGACATCATTTAACTTTCATCTAGCTTCGAAATCTGCCCCCGATTAACTCTTCGTTCTAAAATTGCTATCGATTTCCTCAAAATTATCAATATAGTGGAGGGTGTTAAGACAACAAACCTGCCCCAAATGTTATGAATGAGAAGAAATCGGTGGCGATTTTTAAACGGAAGGTCAAGGAGGACGGATTTAGGACTAAAGTGAAGATTTCAGATTTTTTCTTGACAAAAAACAAGAAGTTTGATTTATAAGTTGTGGATTTTATACGGGGCCAGCCCCCAGACCAATCCGTTCGTTGGGTCCTAAATCCCACACCACCACAACCACCGCCACCAGCACCGCCGCCGCCGCCGCCACCACCACCTCGTGGTGGGTCTCCACCATGCCCACGCGCTCCTCATACCGGAAAAACCAACCTCGGCTGCAGCGAGACGTGTCGAGCATTGATTGATCGCGGAGTCTCCGTCGCTTCTTCTTACTTCAGCTTCCTCATTGCTTCTCGGCGCGGAACACTCGCTTCCTCTGTGTGCGAGTTCAGTGATTAAGAGAGAGAGATTGATTGGGCGAGGCTGATCTGTGCGCGCTTCTTTTTGACTTATCTTCAACAGTAAGTGACTCTCTCTCTCTCTCTCTCTCTAGAGCTGTTCTTAATTGTGATTTGAGTATGATTAATTAATTATTTGTTCGTTAGTGGGAGTAGTCACAGTGCTTGCTGGTCGTCTGCTTCCGTCCCTGTTCATTATCGCTTCGCTCGCTTTTTCCTTTTCTCCTTTTCGATTTCTGTTGTTGCTTGTTGCTGTAACGGTCTCACGCCTCCTGCAAAAATCGAAATCGAGTCCGATCTTCTTCTGTCTATATTGTCAACGCGAACTCCGATCAGGTCGAATTTCGGAATCGTTCGCCAAGGCAGCAGGGGAAAATTCTGCGGACAATCAGTTCGCTGCATCCTCCCTTTTGTTTGTTTGTTTGTTTGTTTTGTTTTTGGGAATTTTTGAAGGTTTTCGGACGTTGATCTCTTGGAATCGTGATTCTTTGAGCTTGTTGGGGTTTCAGTCGAAGCAGCGAACTCCGGAGATAGCTTGGAGCTGGTGAATGTCCTTCGGCGGTCGCTCGACAAGTCGTCGGATGTGAATCTGGCGATGCTTTTCGCGTTGTTGTTTTTGTGGCGGTGACTGCTCCCGATTTCGGGTGCTGGATTGTTGTTCCTTTTCGGTGAGATACGGAATCAGCGCGTCGTTGTCGGTTGCAGTTTCCTCGTATGTGGCTATGGGGTGTGTGTATTCGAGAGCTTGTATCGGTGACATATGCGCACCGAGAGAGACGAAAATCAGAGAAGCTGATGACAGTAGAGTGGTTGAGTTCCCCGTGTTCTCGCCTGGGTCTTCAGATGGGCAAGAATCGGAGATCAGGGATCAATTGAACCAGTTGAGCTTGACCAGAGATTCCGAAGCGGGCATCACTAGGCTCTCCAGGGTCTCTGCTCAGTTTCTGCCCCCTGATGGATCAAGAACGATTAAGGTGCCGTCAGGAAACTATGAATTGCGTTACTCCTTTTTGTCTCAAAGAGGGTACTACCCAGATGCTCTTGATAAGGCCAACCAAGATAGTTTTTGTATCCACACACCCTTTGGTACGAACTCAAATGATAATTTTTTTGGAGTCTTTGATGGGCATGGAGAGTTTGGAGCTCAGTGCTCTCAGTTTGTTAAGAGGAAATTGTGTGAGAATCTGCTCCGAAATAGTAAGTTTCACGTGGATGCTGTCGAGGCATGCCATTCTGCAGTTCTGACTACTAACTCGCAGTTACATGCTGATATCTTGGACGATAGTATGAGCGGAACTACTGCCATTACGGTATTGGTTAGGGGCAGCACTATATATGTTGCTAATTCAGGCGATTCAAGAGCAGTTATAGGTGAGCAGAGAGGGCAGGATATTGTGGCAGTCGATTTGTCGATGGATCAGACACCTTTTCGAGACGATGAGCTTGAACGAGTGAAGCTTTGTGGTGCCCGTGTCCTCACATTGGATCAGATCGAGGGGCTCAAGAACCCTGATGTACAGTGTTGGGGAACTGAAGAAGGTGATGATGGCGATCCCCCTAGAGTTTGGGTACCAAATGGAATGTATCCTGGTACAGCTTTTACGAGGAGCATAGGTGACTCGATTGCGGAGACCATAGGGGTTGTTGCCAACCCTGAGATTGTTGTTCTGGAACTCACATCCAATCATCCCTTTTTTGTACTTGCCAGTGATGGAGTATTTGAATTTCTCTCCAGCCAAGCTGTAGTCGATATGGTAAGATAGCTTTAAGGTTGTCTAGCTTGTGTTTAATACCGGAATATTAAGTGCTGCACTTTTGCTTGGATGATATACTAGCTAGGAAAGAGTGCCTTTTTTCCTTGACCTTGCTGGACCAGTGTTGAGTAAATTCGGATTATGAAAGTATTTTCACATAGAGAAGAACATTTGGCTATTACTACTTAATCAATATTAAACTTTAGTGTGGACGTGAAAGTCTACCTAGCAGAGTGTTGGTGCTTTATTTTCCAAAAAAATAAAGAAAAGAAAAATTTACTGAAGGACTGTCTCAACAGCATAAGCTATCGCTTCTTGATATTAAAAAGAAGGCTGTTACTCTGGAAAAGAGATATGTCCACCTTAGAAAATCATCCTCTTTCCATTACATGGAATTTGAACCTCGTGTACTCCTGCTGCTCAAATTTCTTAGACATTGATGAGGTCAAATTACCAATTACCTGATATCAAATGAATAATTTTTTTCCTTCTCATTTATCCTATCAGTACTTCTGACATTGCTAAATTTTGCAGGTTGCCAAATTTAAAGATCCTCGTGATGCTTGTGCTGCTATTGTAGCTGAATCATATCGACTTTGGCTTCAGTATGAAACTCGTACTGATGATATCACAGTGATAGTTGTGCATGTTAATGGGCTAACTGAAGTAAGAACACCTGCTTTCAACAATTTGTTGAGTATCCAATAAATATCACTTGCCTAATTTATAATTTGACGCTTTGCTCCACGAGAACTAAAATGCATTTATAATAGGGAGCTGCTCATAAAGTACCAAGTCCTGGCACTGTTATGCGACCCCCGGTTCCTCAGGTTGTGGAGGTGACAGGATCAGAATCTCCTTCAACCCTTAGCTGGAGTGGCAGGAACCAACGAGTAAGGCATGATTTATCAAGGGCTCGCGTTCGAGCTATTGAAAATTCTCTAGATAATGGGCAAGTTTGGGTTCCTCCTCCACCATCACACAGGAAGACTTGGGAAGAAGAAGTAAATTTTGAACTGAAGCTACCTAATTATTAACTTATACTTGTCGGACCCTCATTCATTGTTTGTTCATCCATGCAACAGGCACACATTGAGCGTGCATTGCATGACCATTTCCTCTTCAGAAAACTTACTGATTCTCAATGTCATGTTCTGCTGGACTGCATGCAAAGAGTTGAGGTCCAGCCGGGAGATGTTGTTGTTGAGCAGGTCTATCTCTCTCTCCCCCATTCTTTTTGTTGGTGTCGTGTTTCTTTCTGAGTATCACTCATATTTTTTATTTTTTGGTCGAAAGTATCACTCATAGCTAAACATAACTTATTTTTTCCAAATATCAGAGACAAGATAGTTCATTAACATCTCAAAACGAGCAAATTTTAGAAGAAGTGGTCAAAGTATATAGAAATTCAGAAAACCTCAAAATGTGGTAGGGTCAGGTTTAGTTTGCACTGCAGCATAAAATTTGTAAGAACTATCATATATGATTGGCAAAGCCAGGAAAACGGATGGGCCACTTTAAACTTTTCTTTCTCAAGTTGCTGTGATTGTCACACAGGGCTCACACTGATAGTCCCTTGGGCTACATACACATTATTTGTCTGAGAAATTGAAAGTCCTTTCGCATCTAATTGTCAGTGGAGCTACATGTGAAATGACATAAAAATCATAATTTGCAGGGTGGAGAAGGCGATTGCTTTTATGTTGTTGGCAATGGAGAATTTGAGGTCCTAGCGACACAGGTTCTGGTTTGATTGATTTATGCAGATAATATCTATAGTTCACATTAATATACAATGATGTATCTTTGGTGAAGTGCGTAATATTCATTGAATTTCTAGAAGTAGCTTCCATATATTGTCAAGTATTCATTTATTTCCATTGGCAGACTGAGTGATTGTAGTGAGGTTTTCTCCTAGAGTTTGGGAATTATAGCAAAATCCGTTGCTTAATGAACTACTTCTATGGCAGGAAGAGAAGAATGGTGAGATAACTCGGGTTTTGCAGCGCTATACAGCTGAGAAGTTATCATCTTTTGGAGAGCTTGCACTTATGTAATTATTCTCTGTTGTCACTTCCATTTGTGCTGTACCTAAACGTTATCCAATATGTTGTCTCGACGATAGAGTACATCTCAATGAGAGGAAATAAATACAAGGGCAATATATAGTTTCTGACATATATCATGCAAAAAGTAATAGCTTGAAAAATATTAAAACCTGGATTATTGTCAAGTAATAGCTGGAGCTTTTTTGATCAATCTGAAACTTCTCTCTTCCATGAGGTTTACAAGTCTAACATGGCCTATGCTCAAGCATGCAAGTACCCCTTGAAATTTGGTCGATTTCTCTTCAAGTCTGTCTATTAGCTTGAATTTTTGACGTCCCTGGATTCTTAGAAGTTAACCACCAGTCATGACTGATAATTAGCCCAAGAAATGTCCTTCACGAAATATTGTCATCACAGGTATAACAAGCCACTCCAGGCATCTGTTCGAGCAGTCACTGATGGAACTCTGTGGGCTCTGAAGAGAGAAGATTTTCGAGGAATTCTTATGTCAGAATTTTCCAATCTGTCATCATTGAAGTTGCTTAGGTCTGTGGATCTTCTGTCGAGGTTAACCATCTTGCGGCTTAGTCATGTTGCAGATTCTCTTTCTGAAGTCTCTTTCTCCGGTGGGCAGACAATATTTGATATGGTAAAGACTGCTTTTGTTGCAGACTTATATTCATCATGGCTGTGTCTGCTCTCTTCTTATGTCTCTGCTATATTTCTTTTGCAGAATGAAGGTCCATCTGGGCTATATATTGTCCAGAAGGGACTAGTGAAGATCACTTTTAACCCTGAGATGATTAAGAGTCCTAATATCTGTAGTCTCAAATGCGATTATTTAGAGGATGAGGATAATCGACAGAGCAGTAAAGAGATCTCATTGGAGAAGAATGAGGGAAGTTATTTTGGTGAATGGGTGCTTCTTGGTGAGGAAGTTGGTTCAGTTAGAGGAGTTGCCGTTGGTGATGTCAAATGTGCCGTTTTGACTAAGGAAAAGTTCGATTCTGTGGTGGGTCCTCTTGCAAAACTATCTCAGGATGATCAGAAGTGAGTTGTGAACTTATATTCAATTGTCATATCCTGTTTTGGAAGTTTACTGGTTCATATTGAATGAAGGGGGCATAATTTGCACAGGATAGAAACTGTCAATTCCAATATATATTTTTTCCCTTTATGTGTCTGATAAAATTCACTCCTTTTTCTGACAGTGATATTCAATGATTCAGGGAAAGGGATCATAATCCAGAATTCATTGATGACACCACTAAAAATACCCATGTTTCTGCCTTAGATAAAGTTGACCTCTCTAGATTGGTATGATAATTGCTCCTTTCCTAGAAAAAAGTTCAGATATTTATAGAAATTGTTTCTTAGATTATTCTTTTTATCAACATAGGAGTGGAAGAAGTGCTTGTATTCTACTGACTGCTGTGAGATTGGGCTTGTACTTCTAAATGAATCAGGTTAGTGTGTTTGTCTACATTATGTCATGACTTCACTCATTTGGCTCTAGATGGCCCATGTCTTTTAACGTAGGTTTCCACTTTGTCAAAGATTGACCCAAATACAAGATCTTGAAAACTTTCATTAATGACGTTGCATAAAATTAAGAGTGAATGCTAATTTTCTCTTTGCAGAAAGTTTGCTTAGTTTAAAAAGATATTCAAAGCAGAAGGTCAAACAATTTGGAAAGGAAGAACAAGTGTTAAAGGAAAAGAATTTGATGAAGATTCTAAGCCCTTCAGCTTGCATGCCGCAAGTTTTATGCACTTTTGCTGATAGAAGACAAGCTGGCATACTGCTAAATACTTGTCTTGCCTGTCCTTTGGCTTCGATACTATACACACCACTAGATGATCCATCTGCAGTGTTCTGTGCTGCCTCCATTGTAAATGCCTTGGAAGTGCTACACGAGGTTGGCTGTTCTTTAACAATTTGAGCCTCTATATTTTTGTTTATTTCTAGTTTCATATCCTAATTTGTTTATTGCAGAAGTTGTCAAATATCATTTTCACTGTTCTTTCTGTCTAATTTCAGAACAGTGTTCTCTACAGAGCTGTGTCTCCTGATGTTCTAATGCTGGACCAATCAGGACATTTACAGGTTAGTGTTGTCAATAAGTTTTTTTGGATGAATTTTGCTCTTAAATTACCAGCTGAAGATAATCTTTTGTTCTTTTGCTTAAGTAGTGGTTGTGGAATTATTTGTTTTTCGCATTGTAGGTGGTAGACTTCAGATTTGCGAAGAAGTTGTCTGCTGAGAGAACATTTACCATATGTGGAAGGACGGACTATTTAGCCCCAGAAGTTGTCCAGGGACGAGGCCATGGTTTCCCGGCCGACTGGTACATAACTTATATTAGGTCTTCAAATAGATGCTCAATCTGGCCTGATAATGAGAAATTTTGTGAAGATACCTCTTTTGATTTGGTTGTATTTGACTTTGATTGCTGCTTGCTGCGAACTAGAGCACTCTACTCTCACTGTTACACAACTGAACCTCGCAGTGTTCGTTCCTGATGTGACACTGGGACTCTCTGTGCTGCCAGAGTCTTGGATTTGGTATGCTTGTCCCAGGTCATTTTATTTGTTCCAAAGTCCATAATGTTCACAGTGGCATGGTGATTGCACAATGGAATATGTGTCAAGCTATCAAATTGAGCAGGATAGTTCATCTCTGAATACTACATATTTCATCTGATAAAATTTATAGCAGAATGACTCCTTGATTTAATGAAGCTATAGGTGATTGTTTTGCCAATTTTAGTTCTATTGGCAATGAATTAAATTATGAGGGTGACTGCAAAACTTGAATGAGGAAGAGATTTCTCCTGATCAGTAGTATGCGATTTGCTTAGTTCTATCGCTGTCTTTGTTTAACATACTAGATTGCCAAACCTCAAGCAGAATATCCTTTTGGGGACAAAGCGTGGTCAATGGATTGTGCTGGAAAAAAGCCAGTTTGTTTGACGCTTGTCTCAAGCAGTTTAGCGTGGTTCATTCTGCCATTTCACTATGCTTGCAATATCTCAGTGAGATATATCAACTGCTCTCTTTCTCCCTATATCATGCTTCACCCTTCCCTCTTTGATAGCGTGTGAATAAAAGGGTGATCAAAATAAAGGTCTTTCTATGGTAATGTCACTACTGCATTACCCTTTCAGTGATACACATTTGATACTGCTCACTGAGCAAAAATGTTTTTCTTAGTTAGTTTTTTTTTTTTTTTGTCTTTTTGGGTCTAATTCTTAGTTAGGTTTAAGAGACTGGATTTTGTTGTACTTTCCATCTTGAAGACTTTCACCAAAGTTCAGAAGTTCATTTGATAGTGGCAGTAACCCTTGAATAAGATGATGGCAATAGCCATGAAAACTTTCATGCCAAATGATGGATTGCCGAAGGAATTTAATCAGCTGATGCAGTTTCCAGTAATATGATCAAGGACTATAAGTATTATGACTAACTAGACATGTCTTTTGAAGATAATTCTGGAAGTGCTCATGCCTTATTCTATTGCGTGGGCAATGGAGGTCTTGGATTCTCATGTAGTTGAAATCTAGTTTAGTAATGCAGTTGCAGACTAGACTGATTTTGTTGTTCCGTGTTGCTTTGAAGTTGCCTCTGCAGCATCCTGAATAAGTTGTTATGCATGCAGGTGGGCTTTGGGAGTCTTGATCTATTTTATGCTGCAAGGTGAAATGCCTTTTGGGTCGTGGAGAGAAAGTGAGCTGGACACATTTGCAAAGATTGCAAAAGGCCAGCTATCTTTTGCCGAGACGTTTTGCCCAGAAGCCGTTGATCTCATCACGAAGGTTTTCCTCAAAATACCTGGCTACTTGCTTCCCTTCCTTGCCCATCTCCCCTCTCCCTACCTCTCCAAAACCATGACTAACACGAATGTGATTGAAAGATTGACAATTTCTTGTTTCCAGTTACTTGATGTTGATGAGAATACACGACTGGGAAGCCAAGGTCCAGAGTCTGTCAAAAGTCATCCATGGTTTGACACTATTGATTGGAAGGGGATTGCGGACCACAGTTTTCCTGTTCCTCATGAGATCACCTCCCGGATTACTCAACTTTCTGGTAATAACATCGAGGACCGGACCAGTTTTCAAGTTTCGCCTTCTAGAGATGTGGGGGAGCTCAATACTCCCGAATGGCTTGACGATTGGTAGTCATTAAGTGGATTCAGAGTAGCGCAACCTTTCTGGAGGTTTTCGTTTTCCCTACGGATTCAAATGCAGGAACTGATGCAACAAAGCAAAGGGAAATCACGAGGGCCAAATAAGATTAATCTTGTTTCATATCTCGGCGGCATGGGAACAACATTGAAGCGACTATGTCTTTTTTTTTTTTTTTTCTTTTGGGGGAACGGTTCTGCTGCTGCGCTGTTCAATCAGCTCAAGACATTCATCAGTTGATAAAGTTCTCGGCTAGTTTCTCCCCAAAACCCCAAACCAGAGTGTATATATTCCAGTACTGTAAATATACATACAGGTAAATAGCAGCAGATTTCTACGACACGTCAGTTTTTTGGGAATTCACACGGATGTTGCAAAATTTAATCATCTTGGTAAAGTAGATTTTGCCATCTACTGTCTCCATCATTGCTTTCATAGTAAGGTTATTCTGCTGTCTTTTGTGAACTATATAGATTGACGGATAAGCTTAATGCAACTACGTAAGTATCTTTGCATCCGTCGTCGACTGCTTCTTGCCTCTTGTTGCGATTGTTTCTACGATTAGAAGAGCTTCATCGCTGCGCTTTATGGGTCCCATTTTGACACCTCTAACATGTTTACCAAGTCCAAAAGTACCGGAGCTCAATCACTGAATAGGCTACGCGAACATGTACGCAGGATTATACGGCGTGTACACCTTCTCAACGGATGGATTTCCCTGTGATGTATTATCGTGTATAAAATGGTAATTGACATCAATGCGTATCGCCTGCTTGTAATACATTTGATTTTTGAGCAAATGTTTTAAATCTAACGATACAACCTAGATGAGGCCAATAGATTGTTTTAACAAAAAAACCTTTGAGCACTTTTCGCTGAACGGTTAAACTTTGAAAGATGCGGAAATAGATCGGTCATATAAGGTGTTGCTATCAAACAAATACAGACAATGATAAATAGATAGGAGACTTTGTGCAAATAGATATATGCTGGTTCAACTTTAATACCAAGCCTACGACTCCATCATCACCAGCCCTAAGATGAGATTCCATGTCGTCTGACATCACGTCCATCTTCTTCTTAGCTTCAGATTCGCTGCCGGTTGGGGTTCATCTCTCCAGGGGAACTTCACAAGAAGGCTTTTCCCGGGAAAATGATGGGGCTGAACAGAGAGGAGAGGGGATGCAGAGAGATGAATGGGCACACGCGTACCTGGACGAGGCCTCACCTGCGGTAGGTGGGGGTTGTCGGCCACCGGCAGGGGCTCCGCCCGGACTTTGCCGGCAATGTTGGGGCGGCGGCGGCGAGGACTGTGCAACCCTCCCTTTTTTTTAATTTAAAATTTCAGTTTATTTTTCTTCTATTTAATTTTTTTTCTTTGGTTAATTTTTAATTTTAAGTCCACATATACTTTCAGTGAGCCACGTTGCACAGATATTAATAAAAAAAATTCACTTGGGATTTTCAGCAAACCGATCGGAATTGGCACTTAAGTGATTTTTTTTTAAAATATAAAATTCGATACTTAAGTGATCGTTTTAAAATTTTTAATAATAAAGTGAGTGTCGTGCGAATCTTATGGTATTTATAGCGTAGTCCTCCCACCACAAAGTCAAGATAAAAAGGCTGCACATGTTGCAAGCTCGGGCCAAGCTTTCCCCAAAGTCCAAAGCTGGTGGTTGACGTTTATCTTGTAGTAAAGACATTTTACCAAAAAAAAAAAAAAGTTGCATTTCATTCGAACGCAACACATGTGTAGTTTGCAAGGAAGTCAACGGTCATGAAGAGCTAAGAAATGCCCACGTGATCACTAAAGTAAATCATAAAAAATAAGCACGTCCTTAATCAATTGCCATACTACAATACACATTCACTGTTTTTTAGGATGGTAATAAATACATTTTGGGGATGTAAGTTCTGTTGATTATTTTACCATTTTGTCATAAGTAATTGTAACATAGAAGTAGGATGGGGGCACAATTTAAATAGTTTTTTGATTTTACATTAATTATATAGTCATTGCAATGTCTCTTTATAGAAAAAATGTATCTGATTCGAACCCAACACATGCGATTTCTAAGCTATGATCGATTCCGTCTACATAATTTGTAGGTCAATTGATTCACTAAAAAAAAGGCGCAACTTCTCACACAATTTCTGTGCTATGATTGATTATGTCTACATAACTCATACGTTGAACTTGAACCGACATAGTCAGTGTAATGTCTCTTTACAGGTAAGCCAACGATTACAAAGAGCTAATAAACGCTCACCGACTATATAATTTATGTAAAGAGTCATTATACCAACGTCTCACGCAATTTTTGAGCTGTGATTGATTTTATTTACATAACTCGTAGGTTGAACTTGAACCTATATAATATCATCTTCGCATCTAAGGGCTAGGCTATCCTCACAAACCGCTCTTGCGTGGTCGGTGTTGCTGATATTATTCTAGTAAACAATAGTTGCGCCATTTCTACCAACTGAAACAGTTTAAATTCTGTTGATTATTATATAGGTCTATAATCAATTGCAACACTACAATACATATTCATTATTTTATTAGGATGGTAATAAATACATTTTTATGAAGGAAATTCTGTTAAATATTTTACTATTATGACATAAGTAATTGTAACATAAAAATAGGACGTGGGATTATTTGAATAGTTTTGGACTTAAATAGATTAAATAATTGGTGTAATGTCTCTTTACTAAAAAAAAATGTAATAGTAAGTCAACGGTTGCGAAGAGCTAACAAATGCCCACGCGATCAATAAAACAAATGCATAAAAAATAAACATATCTATAATCAATCGCCACACTGCATTACACATTCATTATTTTTTAAGATGATGATAAATACATTTTTAGGACCCAAATGTTGATTATTGTACCATTATGACCTAAGTAATTCTAACATAAAATAGGATGTGGGACTATTTGAATAGTTTTTTGGATTTACGTAGATTATATAGTCGGGGTAATTAATGGATTATATAGTCGATGTAATGTCTCTTTACGTAAAAATAAAATGTATCCACTTGGAACCCGACACGTGTAGTTTGCAAGTATGTCAACGGTTTCGAAGAGCTAACATGCCCACGTGGTCACTAAAACAAATGCATAAAAAATCAACACGTCTATAATCAATCACTACACTACACTACAATACACATTTTTTATTTTTAGGATGGTAATAAATACGTTTTTAGAATGTAAATTCTGTTTATTATTTTACCATTACGACATAAGTAATTGTAATATAAAAATAGGATGCGGCACAATTTAAATAATTTTTGGATTTGCATAAATTATATAGTTGGTGTGATGTCTCCTCACGAAAAAAAAACTGTATCCGATTCGAACCCAACGCACGTGTAGTTTGTAGGTAAATCAATGGTTACGAAGAGCTACCACACGCCCACGTGATCACTAAAACAAATGCATAAAAAATAGACACATTTATAACAATCGCGGCACTGTTGTACACATTCATTATTTTTTAGGATGGTAATAAACACTTTTTAGGATGTAAATTCTGTTGATTATTTTACCATCATGACATAAGTAATTGTAACATAAAAAATAGGACAGTTTTGGGCTTACATAGATTAAACAGTCGGTGTAATGTCTCTTTACAGAGAGAAAAAAATGTATCTCGATTCGAACCAATCCATACGTAGTTTGCAAGTAAGTCAATGATTACGAAGAGTTAACAAACGCCCACACGATCACTAAAACAAATGCGTAAAAAATAAACATATACGTAATCAATCGCCACATTGCATTGCACATTCATTATTTTTTAGGATGATGATAAACACATTTTTATTATTGTACCATTATGACATAAGTAATTCTAACATATAAAGAGGACGTGGGACTATTTAAATAGTTTTTTAGGATTTACAATTCCTAAAAAATAATGAATGTGCATATTCTACTGTTATTAAATATATGTCTAATAACCGTAGAACACTGATCAAAAGTTGACCATCCTTGTTCTCGGTGGGCGATCCCGATCAGCAGTACATAGTCAATGCAAGAAGTCAGGCGGGCGAGATTAGACGGCGGAGGGAACAGAGAAGAGGCAAAAATGGAGGAGGACGGGGTGAACTTGAACTGGTCGCTGCTGGTGCCGAGCGTGCAAGAGCTGGTGAGGCAGCGACGACCGGATGCTGTGCCCCCCAGGTACCTCCGTGAGGACATGGTACTGGCCGATCACCTTCGCGAGTCGTCACAGAGCTTGCCTTGCATTGACCTGGGGAAGCTGATGGACCCGCCTTCCAGATCCACCGAGCTCCACAACCTTCACTCTGCTTGCCACCAATGGGGTCTGTTCCGGGTACGATTTATACTTGATCCTTAGCTTAAATACATATAACCTTCTGTCTGTTAATGTTACGATATCCGCTCTTTTCACTGCGTATGGATATGCACCTGGGTTTTTTGTTTTTCATGGTTAACAATTTAGATTTGTGATGTTGCAATGGATGTGCAGCTAGTGAACCATGGAGTGTCAGATGAAGGGTTGAGGATGATGCAGGAGAACGTGCAAGGCTTCTTCGAACTGCCCTACGACGAGAAGCAAAAGTCGGCCCAGAGACCCGGAAGTCTTGAAGGTTATGGGCATGCTTTCGTCACCTCCCACGACCAGAAGCTGGGATGGAATGACATGATCTTCCTCAAATGCCTTCCTAACCAGGCAAGAAATCTCGATCTGTGGCCACAAAATCCCCCGAATTCAGGTCATTTGGTTTCCATCTTCTTCGTTTATGTCATGTTTAGTTAGCTAATTTTAAGCAAATGTTGATTGTGAATACCTAATCGATCAGGATAGCACTGGATAAATACAGCGAAGATATGAGGAAACTGGCAGTGGTAGTAGTGAAGTATATTGGAATGGCGTTGGGTATTCATGAAGGTGAACTGGATTTGTTGATGAAAAGTTTCAGACAAGGAAGATTTGAGATCAGGATGAATTACTACCCGGCATGCCCAGAACCTGAGAGAGTAATAGGCCTGGAGCCACATGCCGACATCTCGGGGATCACCTTGTTGACAGAGTGCGCCGACATGCCTGGTCTTCAGGTCCTTAGCAAGGACGACTGCTGGGTCACGGTTCCACCCGTTCATGGCAGCATCGTCGTGAATTTAGGCCAAATCATGGAGATGTACAGCAATGGCACGTATAAAGCACCAGATCATAGGGCGGTGGTGAACAAAGAGAAGGAGAGGTTGTCCATAGCAACCTTCTGCTATCCCAGTCCGTCTCTTCCAGTTGGACCTTCTCCACAGGTCCTCGCCACCACTGGACTCCCCCTCTCTACCAAACCCTTTCGGAGTCCGAATACATGCAACGCTTCCTCAACCGCAAGCTTGATGATGCGGTTCCTTTCATCGATTCCCTCAAGCTCTAGACGCCGAGCGGCTGCATTCATTATTGTCATCTTCTTCTTGTATTGTGAGTCATGAGCATGCTTTAAGGTTGTTCCCCTATTTTGACATTTCAATTCAATAAGACGGTAGAAGTTTTAGATTGTAAGAAAATCTGAGTGAGTAGCTGAATTTCCGGTGGGAGAACGGTGCTCTAAGAGGCGTCTCATCTGCATTCATTATTGTCATCTTCTTCTTTGCATGCCTACGATTAATTCAAGGAGGATGAAATTAGTACTAGCTTCCATTTCACTGTTTTCGTGCGTAGACTTCCAAAAGTATACACGTGTCTACCAATGCGGCTGAACTTTTGACATTTTCAAAATATCTACCTCCGACTATCGATGCAGTCGCTTTTGTATATTCAGCTGCATCTCCAAGCTTCTGCAATCTGCTTGCTTCTGTTGGCAGCAAACGTTCAGCTACACTTCTTTTACGCGAAGGCGAGTTGGGTCACAAACAGGGGTTGCAAGAGGCGAGGAGTCGAATTCGGCACATTTCCGAGTGGGTTCTTTAGCGTCACCGCGACGAGCATAACAACCCCGTCGTGATACTAAACCGTCCACTTGATAGCAAATCTTTGCGCAAGTGAAGTGAAGCAATTTCCTAAAAGAAATCGGGAGGCGGTTCAGTTAAGATGTCATTGTCAAGCACCTTGTGACAGCCGCAGCCTCGTGTTCGAGCTTCTATAGTTAACACGGGGCAATTGTAAACACCTTCCCGTATTGATCTTCCAACTCTATACATGGCATCATACCCTCCCCTACCATCTTATCTAGCCCTAGTCTCTCCACATATTCACTTGGCCCAACAAGGGAGAAAATTGTCCGAAAAAATCCTAAACCTATTGTACAATGACCAATTCGATCCTAAATCATTGTGCCGGTTCGGCCCTAAATTTTTCGACGATTTGCTAATTTATTCGTCATAACATTTCAATCGTGTCAATTCGGTCATAAACTTTTTGACAAATTATCAACGCAATCCTTTCACGAGTTATCCAAATAATATGTTTAGGCAAAACTTTACAAGGTTGAGGATTGATTGACATAATTGGAAGGTTTATGACTAAATTGGCCAATTGTAAAATATTTGGGATTAAATTAGCACGATTGAAATGTTTATGCCTTGAATCGGCGGTTGTACAATAAGTAAAAGAATTTTTAGACAATTATCACCAAATAGATTTCAAAATATTGTCATTCATGGAAGGGATATTGAGTCCATTGGCAATATTTTTGGAAGAGAAATGATTATGTGACTAGCCTTGATTCACCATGAGATAAAAGCTTATTTTGGACCACAAAAAAAATAATTTAAAATTATTGTGAGATTCATTATTTCAAGAATTTATGGATCGCAATATTATGTTATTTTTTATAGTTACTCAAATATTGTTATCCTAGAAAAGCACTTTTTGAAAACCACGGACACGCATCTTTCGAAGATCCAACTCACATCACGAAGTCAACACTCCTCCCAAAGTGTGCTGCTGGATAGGCTTTTCTTTTTTGTAAGTCGTATACAGAATGAAAGTTTCGGTTCCGTTAGGATTGTGACATTAACATTAACATTTTATTTATTTCGAAAAAAATGAATGGTCCAAAAATTATATTCTTAAAAATAAATGCTTTTATTGTTTATAAAAAAATATGTCCATCATCTGCAAAAATATATAAATATAAATTATTGTCGATAATAAAAAAAAGTTTCATTTGCCTAATATTTTAAATGATATAACCACTCAATTTTAAAAATTTTTTTTTTCAAATCATTGGTTGGGGTCGCGGGTGGTTGGAATCTCGCTCGTGGGCACGGCTAGTGAGCGGCAAGGCGGCACGGTGAGCTGGTGGCGGAGGGATGACGGAGACGAGTGGGCGTCCGGTGGTTGAGTAGACGCGTCGGGGCGTGTGTTGACACCTAAATTTTTATTTTTTTAAAAATTAGTCATATTTCATAAAAATGATAATTAACTTTAGTTCTCGCCAAAAATAATTTTCATGCATAATGTATTTAATGTTCATACATTTGCATAAGCATTTATCTACATCGCGGTGCGTGATTGACTTGATTTGACAAGCGGTTTGGATTTAGACCGACAGGCAAACATTTTGCAATTCTTGAGTATGCGTGCCGAAAAATCAATGGGTTTGGACCTAATATTTTAAATTCATTGGCCTATTTTTAGCACATTTAAATGTTCAAGGCTTTTATTTAATTATTTCTAAATTGATTAAAGCCCAATTTGAGTTTGAATTTGCGTGATTGAGCCCGCACATCAATGAAATTCGACCAACCCATGCTCTCCCTCTTTTGGCCGAAATTTTAAAGTCTTTTGATAGTTTAGGGCTCTTAATTATCAGATTTTTCAATCCTACGGCTAACATTAAATCCTATCTTGTTAGAGCTTTTATACTAACAGCCTAGATCGAATCCTACACCCACTAATCAACTCTTGTTCTATATATATACATTATTATGCTTAGGATTAGAGGTTCCACTAGATCAGAATTTTTCAGAATAGAATTGAGAAGCGAAAAGCTAAAGGTTGCGACAATGAATCATCTCGTGGCTGGGTTTTGTTCCTCCGACTGGCGATTGTTTCTTGCATACTCCAGTGTTGGCCCCATCTGCTGACCTTGTGATACCTTTGGCCATCACTGTCGTTACTACCGAAGGTTCAAAAGCCTAAGTCTAAGAGGTGGCTTCTATTCCTTTTTGATTATTATGCTAATCAAGGTCAAAGATATTCAGTCAAAGGTTTCTGAAAAAACGCCACTTGGAGGACCTTTCTGGGATGGCATCCACTTGAGCGACACTCCTCTCCATGTGCACATGAAGAACTCCCAGTAATCAATGTGTAATTTTGCTTTTTTAGGTTATCTAATTTTGTATAATTGATGCCATTATTTATTTTTTGATGAGTTTGATTTAGATCATTATTCTGCTATCGCATTTATATTTTAATTTGATGGTGGGGGGGGAAAAAATTACCAAAAAAAAAAAAAAAAAAAAAAAAAAAAAAAAAAAAAAAAAAAAAAAAAAAAAAAAGGGGAAGATTTCTGGTGGAAAGTGTATAGTAAAAAATGATTAGTCGGCGTGAGGCTATAGTTGATTATTCTTTGAGCAATCGAGGTTCGTGCTCGTGATTGGTGGGAATCATGAACAAAACAAGGAAGAAATCATAGCTGACATGCGCTTTCGCAGCTCGAAGAAGCAAGTGAGATCATAGGAGTCATTGTGGGAAGAAATCACCAGTTTTCGCTTCGGCAGATGGACATAATATATTTTGGGAAGGACAGCAGTGAAAAGATCCTCTACGTGTCCATGGGCGTGGATCAAGAAAAGAATAAGAGGAAGATCAATCAAGATTTATCTCGAGGGATGAAATGGCGCGTGAATAAGCAAAAATGGTTTGCTGTGGATAGGTTCAGTCTCAAGAAGGATATTTCCTTGAAGTAAAGGAAAGTCAATATCAATAAGGAGAGATCCATGATCAGCGGGCAAGAAAAGGAAATCAGTTCTTTCCAGTGGGGCTCCATCTCTACGCACAAAGGAGGTCTTGTTCTGCACAAAAGGGAGAGGACTCTGACAAAAGAAGGACGTGAAGTCTAGACAAGAAGGGTTTTACCAGAAATTCCATAGCATACATGTCCTGGGCTTTGTCCAGACGACTCCATTTTTCGTCTGGACGATTTTGTCAAATCTTCACCGCTGCCTCTGCTTTCTTCAACGGGACCTGCGTCGATCTCATACTGTGCCGTATCAGCCCCGACGTCTTTGTTTTTCGTCTGAAGCTCGTTCGATTTGGCACCGTGGTTCCTAGTGATTTTTGTGATAAACCTTGCTATTTGGTGTCTAAAAGAACTTGTTGTCTCGATACATGCTATCCTCTTGTGACAGGGCTTAGTTTTCTTTTGTCTACTATTGTGCCCCTGTACAATCAGTGTTTCGTTCGTCACCCTCGCTAGCCGCAATGCTCACCTTTGCAGCCGCTGATATACTGTCGCTACTGTCCGACAAGATCCCAGCCATCCAGCAATTGTTACCGGATCAGAACCGCCTCACGTTTTGGTGGAAGTGTCACGGAGTAATCTATCCAAACCTAGTCGCCGTGTGAGAATTGCTCTCCAGGTCGCTGCAAATTCGAAGCATCGACTGGGAATCGGCGGCCGATCTAACGACGAAGCTGTTGTGCAGCGACGACCTGCTGCGATCTCCTTTGGCAAAATTCACGTTGCTGATTTTTGTGGAATTTTTCAGCCTTTCCACAATTTGGAGAATTCTTTATTTTGCAGGTTTCCTGGAATATCACATTAAAAAGCGGCCAGGCGTTTCCCTTGTCCTCCACGGTGACTCAAGAGAATTACTATTCACAGTCCGAGTCATCTGCGTTAGAAATTAAATTGCTCAACTAGGTGATTACTTGATCTGGTTTTAAATTCCATTTTTTTTATTTGTACTGATATGGTTTTACGTAATTTTAGGCATCGACCATCAAGGGTTGTGGCATAATAATCAAATTTGAGCGCGAGACGATGGGTCATTTCTCTAAACAAGCTTGAATTTACCGAGCAATACTTTTTCAAGATTATGATATCCATTAATTTATGACGCGTGATCGGATTATTTTTTCGGATATCGTATCTTTGCTAAATTTCGAGATGTCGTGAATGGATTGAGTTATATTCTTATCCTATACTAAGCATTTTTTAAAGGGCATCGCATGTTAAATACGGATGATTGTAATTAGTTTTTTTATGCCACATGATATATATTAGAATAGCCACATTAAATTTTGAATGTGCATGTCATGCATTGCATTTTAGCCTAGTTGTCACTAAAAAAAAAAAAATTAATTAAGATCGCATTCTCATATACGGTTTAAATTGCATGTTTGGCCCAAGAACAAAAAAAAAAAAGTAAAAGAAATCATTCGATTTGCTTGTTTTTGTTCTTGCAATTTCCGTCCTATTTGTGGACATTTTGCATGTTAGGAGATAGGTTATAAAATGAATCCAAATTTTCAACAAAAAATTTTTTTAAAAAAAAAGGTTACGAAAGGGCGTTAGGATAGTCTAGAACCGAGTCCCCGAACTTGTAATCTTTGGTTCGTGGGAGTAAACATTTCTCCCAAGCTTTGCTTAGGTGCCTAATCGACCTACCATAAACAGATTAGTGGTGACTCCAAATAAAAATCTTTTGTATGAAATGATTGAATCATAAGTCGTGAATTGGTATGGACTTGGGGGGCTGGTCTTATAACTTAGCAATCCATAAACCGAAAAGTTATGATTTTTAGGTCACAATCAACAAATCAGAACCGCCATTGTCCAAGGATTCCGAGCAAATTTTTTAGCGTCTAATCTTGCAGGTCACCGATATTGAGTTGTGAACCATTGAGTCTTATCGAAATTGAGACCATTGACATCAACAAGCTCTGTTCGTGAGTTCATCCACAAGTCCCATCCATAAGACGGTTTGGTGAATACCAATTTAGGGGACAATCTCAGGTAAGTCTCTTATTTTAATTGTCGAATATCTTGATTGCTTTGGCCTGTTTGCAAAGATATAGCATATCGATGTGAGCTTGCATACGTTCATGATCTTCCGTCGAATTGAAACGTCTTTTACTATTAAGATTGGAACCATGAACCTTTTCGACGAGCATTGATTCTCGAATTTTAATAATCAAGGTAATTTTACAAGATCAATCCAAAGCTCCAATTTTTATCGGATGAAGTTCTGAAAAAGGAATGTTTTGAATTAGATTATCATTGGACATGTTTTCAGAATAAAAAAAAAAATCCTAAATCTGAATTAGGAAATTTTATTTCCTAATAGCCAACATCTATTTTAAGTTGGATAAACTTATTCGTCGCCATTCGGATATGACCCTCCAAAGGATGTGAATTTAGCTAATCCGATCTATCGCCGTTTAGATCCGATTCGCTATCTTCAAAAAGCCGAATTTAGATTTATGAATATCCTTTTTTCAAAAAAATTGCATGATGATAGGGTTTTGATTTGATGTGGATCGCTATCTTGGATTATTTGATTGGGTTGATATTCCGTACTTGATTGATATCTGGTTTGATTTAAATTTTCCGATAAACTTAAAAAAAATCCTAAAAAAATTTAGTGAGATATGGTTTCTTAGAAACCATGTATGATAATAAATCTTTAGGAAGATGAGGTTTCTCAAAAACTTTGTCTCATTAAGTTTATCTTGAAGATTTAAATCAAGAGAATTGAATCAAGGATATTTCTAATCCGGTCGAAAATTGCATCTAAAAGAGGATAAAAAATCTCAAAAAAAATTCGGCATATCCTTACGTGTGGTTCGAATTATCATGTCGCATATCTTGCATATTCATTACATATTTTCGAGTATCACATTTTGCATTCCATATTTTCAAAATGCCATGCATATCTTTGATTTCATGCATATCTCATCTTATTCACAAAAAATACAAAAAAATATATTTCGTTGCATATCTTGTATTTTTCATGCATATCTTTTGCATATTTTGTACTATCTTATGTTTGCTCGTCATATTATACCATGTCGCATGTCATCATATTATAGCATATCCACGTTTGCATATTTCTTAAGCATGTCATCTTCATATATCATTTTTTTCGCATATGCCATATTTGTTTGCTATATAGCATGATTCGCTTTCACATGTCGCTATGTCATATCCGTTTTGTCATTATGCCCTGATTGCACGTCATGTAGAAATCATGTTTTAGGGTCATGCATCTTAGGATAGTCAATTTGGATGACATGTTTAGGTTAGTTAATTTTGAGCTTGAATTTCTCTAAATGGATGTAATTTTGGCATGTCATTATGTTTGCATCGCATATTCATATGTGGTCCTATTTGCATGATACATAACTTTCGCATGTTCTTATGTTTGATGTTGCTTATTGTCATTTATTGATTTTTGCATATTGCTAGAATAGATTGTCATGTGTTTTCATATCATGTCATCTTGCATGTTTTAAGTTGGTTAGTTAATTTCGCATATAGGTTAACGTAACATTAAATTTATATGTCTTGCATTGCATCCTTTTATTTAGTCACCTATCATGTTGTTGCATTTGTTTTTGTTCATTCATGCATTCATTGTCATTCATGCATTACATCTAAGAAAGTGAAAACACAAAAACACCTCGTTCGAGCTTAAAGTGAACTCAATTAAGTTTGGATTGTCGATGTAGGATATCTCATGGAATTAAGGTACCGAAAGGGCATTAGCTTTAATTAGTTAATGTAATCAAGTCCCCGAATCCTTAATCTTTGGTTTGTAGGAATAAAAATAGTCCTCCCGCTATTTTTATTTAGGTTTCTAATCAACCTACCTAAAATGGTTAGTGGCGACTCCAAAGTTAAAATCATTTTAATTAACCAACGTTGCGGTTGTAGGGCTTGGGAGAGTCCTATTAGGTTTGTCTTTAAAATTAACATGATAATCCATTAGCTTAAAAAATTTATTTTTAGGTCGCGATAAGCTGGATTGAGGCGTCAGATCTGGGGTTTGGCACGAGCTCGGGCTCGGATCTGGTGGCGCGGCAGTCGGGAGACGGTGGGCGCGACGACACGAGTGGACGGTGGTGGTTGAGTGGCCGGGTGGCTGGTGTCGTCGTGGTAGAGGGAGCTTCGGCCAAAAGAAATGGAGGAGGAAGAAGAGGAATAGTGCAGAGAGAGGGGGGGGTATCGCGATACAGAGGGGGAGAGAGAGAGAGAGAGAGAGAGAGAGATGTGAGTAAAGATGGGGGACCGGCTGAAAATATGTTTGGGGTGGGGGCTGGCCAAAAATAATTCAAATCTAACTATTCTCTATTTTGTTTTTTGTGTAAAATATTTAGAGGCAAAATAATAATTTAGTTAATCCAGGTAAATTAGACTATTGATACTAAAATTGAAGGCATTATTAAGGAATCTCACAATTAAGGTTTAGTGCTAGGGTCGGTACGAAGAGTCTCGGTACTACGACTCGACGAAATCTAATCTATTTCGACCGACGTCTCGGAATAATTTAATTATTATCTCTTAAATCTTCAAAAATTTAAATTTAATTATTAGGCCCGAATTCGCTATTAAAATTCATTGAATCCATTTTTCTTACGGACGTCGAAATTATGGAGCGTCACATGCACTCCAACCTCAGTTTAGGTATGTGTTTTCCTAGATTATGTTAAATACGAAAATATTTTAGCAATATGGGGCAGGTCGATACGAGATTTGCATCCCATGAAAATAAATCGAAATGGATTAAACCAACGTATTTTCATCGAACAATTTTGAACTCCACCATTAAAACATTTCTCTATAAATAAATGATAAAGGCCGAGGCAGGTTTCTGAAGCAATCTGTCTTTCTGTCTATCGCCTCCCCTCTCTCTCTCTCTCTCTCTCTCTCTCCACTTCCAAGTTCTTCATTGAACACACAACCAAATCCAACCATCATGCCGTCGGAGAAACACGTCGCAGTCTGCAATTTCCCGTTCAGCAGCCACCCCAGGACTGTCGCCAAACTGGTCTGCAAGCTTGCCGAGACCGCCCCAACCGTCCGCTTCTCTTTCCTAAGCACGGCCAAGTCCAACGATTCCATCTTCCCTCCACCGTCAAGAGCCGCTCTATTGCCGTCGAACCTCAGAGTCTACGATGTCGGCGACGGGCTGCCGGCTGGCTATGACAAGGTGGCCGGCGACCGAGTGGAAGCCGATCTGTTCATCAGAGCAGCTCCTGTGAATTTTCTAGCCGGTGTCGACATTGCAGTGCAAGACGCGGGAAGCAAAGTAAGTCTCTTGCTGAGTGACGTTTTGGTATCATTGGCTGCATGCGAATTGGCGGAGAAATTGCATGTCCCGTGGGTCGCGTTCTGGAATGGGGCTCCGCACGCTCTATCTATGCTCGTCCACGCTGACCTCATCATCCAGCTGAGGCAAAACGCCGCCGACGAAGAAAAGCCCCTGGACATGATCCCAGGACTGTCCGTCGTTCGCCTGGTGGATGTGCCTGCTGATTTATCGATGAAAGCCCAGGACATGTCAATGTTTTCCCGCATGTTCCTTGAGCTGGGGAACGTGATCCGAGGTGCGACGGCTGTCGTCGCGAACTCCTTTGTGGAGATGTATCACGAGCCCCTCGTGGCCGGCCTTAAGTCCAAGTTCAGCATTTTGCTCTTCTTGGGCACGAGGCCAAACCCACCCGCCTCAGACAAGACCGGCTGCTTGACCTGGCTGGACTTGCAAGGCCCGCAAACAGTGGTGTACATATCCTTCGGTTCCGGAGCCTTGACGAACCCGACGCCCGACGAGATAACGGCCCTCGCCGAAGCCCTAGAGTCCACTCGGACCCCGTTCCTGTGGTCTCTAAACGACCAGCTGAAGGCCACGTGCCTCCCCGGAGGGTTCGAGGAGCGGACGAGCGCACAAGGGAGGATTGTGCCGTGGGCCCCTCAGAGGGAGGTGCTCAGCCACCGGGCCTGCGGGGCCTTCGTGACGCAATGCGGTCACAGCTCGGTGTTCGAGAGCGCGGCGGGGGCGTGCCGATGATATGCCGGCCCATGGGGGCGGACCAGATGCTGGCCGCGAGGGTGGTGGAGGAAGTGTGGGGGATCGGAATCGGAGTGGAGGGACGGGTCATAACCAAGAGCGGGCTGGTCAAGGCACTGGAGATGGTGCTGAGGAGTGAGGAAGGGAAGGAGATGAGGAAGAAGGTGGGAGAGTTTAGGCGGAGACTCCTGGTGGCTGCTGGGCCAGAAGGGAGAGCCGAAGCCGATTTCAAGACTCTTGTGGAGCTCATCTCTACCTTGTGAGGAAGCCAAGTGAAAAAAAAAGGAAGATTATTGCTAAAACGCTCTTCTGTGTGTAGGCGTGTTAATCTGGTCATGTTCAAGCTTCCAACGGCGATCTGTTACATTCGCTCCTAAATCAATTTATAAGTAAGACTTTGAATTTCTCATGTTATTCATCTTCTAAATCCGACACCGATGTCGTCTGTAATGACCCTATGAGCTACAATGCACAATTTGTGGTCTGTTAGAATATTTAAATATTGAACCACACATTCGTTTTTAGAATATTTGGTGGTCTCATAAAATCTCACGTGGTATTAGAGCAGAAAATAGAAAAGCTCAAATTTTTCAGGTTGGCCTCTATTTGCCTCATCAATTAAATACTTTCGCTCGGGCCAAAAAGTCTAGCCTAGTGTGATGTACACATGATCTACGTAGTACGGACACCGATATGTGACAAGCCACACGACGCGCAGATACGTTATTTTTAAAAAGCGACACGACATGCGTGTATCCGCGCGTGTAGGTGTCCGACACATATCAGACATTGACAGGCACCCTCCAGGCACCCTCCCAAGGAGTGTCGGTGCTTCATAGCACATGACACGATCAATGACTTTTGGATTGGATGGGTGAAGGGATGGCGACATAGCAAGTATTGTCAAAATCTATCATGTCATTTTTCTTAGTGGTCCTGACACTAGGAATTCTCGAATGAAAAGATCTACATGAACCGATATCTCGTGTTGGTTGAGCTCACATGGACCGGATGGACAATTATTACTCCATTCCACAAGATCGCTTCCACTTCCATGTGACTAGTTATCACATTGGCTCCTCGAGCCTTGATCCTCATCTCTGGCCATGGGTACTGCAAGGTAGGGGTGAACAACATGGATCGGTCAAACTGAAAATCGTTCGGACCAGACTGAACCGGCCAATTCGGTCTGATTTTCGGAGGTGCAGGTCTAGCTCCCGGTTCCACGAAAGTGGAATCGATGATTTTCGATTTGGCTCCCGATTTCAAGGGAAAATTGGACCAGACCAATTATGTTCTTGTATTTTTCCCGTGTCGTCTTTTTGGCCAAATTCCTGCTGAAGGAGTTGGTTTCTTATTATTGTCAATGTTGTCTTCAGACTTTTGTTTCCTGTTTCATGAGTGACGCCTTTTATCGGTAAAGGAAGCTAATGTTGGCCACGTGAAGTTCTTTATCTCAACGTCGATTCAAACCAAGTGTGTGGATGAAAATTGTCACAAGTGCTAGTCACTGACATTTTGAAAGTAGGTGCGCCCTTAGGAATCCGAATCGACTTGATGCAGTCTTTCGAATTATTGCATTTGCTGGGCCACTTCAGTATGAGACCATTATTGCGTTTGCTGGTTGAATTTGTTATATTGTTTGATCGCTGAAGATGCTTATGGCTTTTAGATGTAGCGACAACGCGATGCAACTAACGAGAGATGATCCGGTAAATACGCCGTTAATGATTAAAATTAACGACAAATCACACAAGCAAAAAATGCGATCGGTCCAATGATTAGATCGTCGAGAACCAGACCGGATGGGTCGGTCCAATCTAGTCCGGTTCCCGATTCCAAAAATTGGGAACCGATCCTCTTGATCGGGTTCTCAATTCTTAGGTGGGACTAGATCGAATCGGGAACCGATCACCCTTAGTGCAAATAATTTCAGCTCAAATCAAGCATTTTGAAATGTGTATGGCCTTCATGGAAAAGGGTAATATTCCTTAAATCCTAGCTGGAAGAAAATTTCTCCACATATTGGTATGATAGATGAGTTACATAAACAGGATCATTGTCGCGACCTAAAAATCAAGCTAATGGATTATTAGGTTAATTAAATTAACTAATCTTAATTTGGACCCTCCCAAGTCCTACCAAATCGCAACTTAGGTTCAATTCATGAAAATTATTAAATTGAAGCCGCCACTAATCATTTACGGTAGGTTGATTAGAAACCTATATAAAATAGTGGGATAACTATTTTATCTTTACGAACCAAAGAAAGTGAATCCGGGGACTTGGTTACATTAATTTAGAAAAATTTATGCCCTTTCGGTACCAATTTCATGAAAAATCCTTCTCAAATTGATTTTTTTTTAGAAAAATGTGACATGAGGACCGCATGATAAAATGATTTTTTTTATTTTTTGTGTTTTCGGATTAAATACCAGAAAAAAAATTTCAAAAGCAAAACAAAAATTTAAACAAGATTAAACAAAAATGCCCATAATATACCTTTAAATTTCGAATTTTTCCAAAAAAATTCACTCATTCCCAAAGATCTCGGGTTAGAGAAGAATTTTTATCCGCTACATGCTCAAAGATTTGAGCCAATATGCGGATAGTAGTATAAGACGACAATGTCCGTTTTGCCAAAGAGAAAGAACACGAAGTCTTATACTAAATTGCCATTCCATTCCATAAGATCATGACTTAGGCGTGCAATTTAATTTTTCAAAGGGTCTAGGCACATTGGGAGCATAAATTATGAGCAATGTTTGTTTAAAATTATGCAAATCTTATAATAAAATCAAAACAAGCAAGCACAACAAAAATAAAATAAAATGAATCAATTGAGCTTGGAATTTCGAAAATTTAGAGGGGTAGCCGAAATTATGAGATTGGGATCCACCTTTCCTCATCTAAAAGTTTGATCCAATTTTAATTTGAAAGAATTATCTATGAGATTTGACAATTTTGTTTGGGATAACTCTAAAATTAAATAATCATCCGATCCCAGTCAAATCTTATCCTAATCAAACAAGTTCAAATAAAATTACAAGGGATAAGATCAAATAATCATCACAACCAACTCCTATGATAGAGATAAACATCCGAAGCAAAAGATTATCCATAACAAGTCAAATATTATTCGATATCGGATAATCGCAAGAGAGAACAACCAACTCGACCATGCTGAAATCAAATGAAAAAATCATCCATTAATACATCAATTTCGCCAAGAGTGCCCATATATACCGAAAATCTCTTGTCCAAGGAAATCTGATTTTTTTTTTGTTAGAGATAACTCTCAATCATTCATGAGATGAAGATAAAATCAAGTGACCACAAAGTAAAACCACTCAAAAGATAAATGCTTCAGGATCAATTGTGCAATTCGGCCAAGAAAATTTGAGTGCCGTAAGCTCTACCTCTTCTGATTTTTTAAAAAAAAAAAAATTCCTATCACACTTGCTTGGAACAATATCAGACTTTTTATTCCTCAAAACCAGATTTTCTGTCCTTAGCATGATCACAATTTTATTCCACGAAGCAACATCCCAAGAGTCTCCTTTTTTGGGGGGAAAATCAGTAGGGGTTCATCCCTTCTTTGATAAAAAAGGTTTTTAATTTTCTGACTTTAATTGCAAATCAGATATATTCATCCAACCATGAGGACATATATGCAAGTTTTTCCAAATAAAGCAAGCATGAATTGCAATTAAAAGTGTGACAATTTTACCTTTCCAATGCGATACTCCAGCAAACGCTCAACCAGGAATTTCCGCCCAAAACGGCCTCCTTTTGGCTCAAATCGGAGCAACTCGAGGTCCAGTCTCGCAAGATCTTCAGCACAAGAATGTATTTGTATTAGATCTCGAGTAACAACGCAATACGAAGTCAAATTATCATCAAAGCGAGGCTGATTTGCGCCAAAACAGTGGCTGGACAATGAAGTCGCTCGAATGGAACCTCGAGGCTGATTCCCCGTCTTCAGGACCACCCCAGGAAAGGCGAGGACAGTACACGAGCTAGCTGGGTTGGGGATGTGCCAGCGATGGTGGAGATGCACAACGGCTTGAACTGGTGAACAACGGGGAGGCCTCATGCACTAGGACCGTCGGGGAAGGAGCTCTCGGCTTAATAACACTGCTTGAGCCAATCACCTCCCTCTCTTCACCCCCTTTCTTGTTAGTAATATGCTCCGTAAGTTCTGAATTTTGTCCCTCTCATTTGCATGCGATGGGGATCCTATTGTATAGAATTTTCATTAGGCAATCCTAGTTGTAGCAGAAGTTATCATAGACCGTCGGATCACAACCCCTAACTAGAGTAGGATTCAATGGCATCCTTTGGATCAAATTTTCCAACTTTGGAAGAGTCTCGATTCGGCAAAACTCTCCATTATTCTCAGCTGGATAGGGATAGAGTTTTAATTGTCTTGGATCTCTAATCACTAGTTAAGATAATACTCTTTTAATATATTCTGAATTTTGATTTTTAAAGAGTCATAATCTAGCAAAACACCTAGCAAATTTCGGCCATAGAGAACCTATCATGGGTTGGCCGAATTTCCTCATCTTGTGGGCTAACTCACACAATTTCGAGGATTCATCAGGCTCTTATTTAATCATTAAATAAAAGCCTTTTCTTCAAGTGATGCTTGCAATGCAGTGGTCAAAATAGGCCGAAGTCCAACTAGTACCCGAACACGTCATTGATCCACTCAAGAGAAGATAGCGCATGGCTTACATCTACGAGGTCAAGGCTTATTAAAAAACTTATTCATGCTACTGCTGCAACAGTGGCGTTATTCATGCTAAATTGAAACCCAACTTGCCTTGTAAACCGATGGTATGGGGTGCTGTTTAACTCATGTATATCTACTTTTGGGACTAACCCAAGCACGTGCCTTTTGCATGTTCTCAGCACATCTCTCATTATGCTTGGCCAAAAATCACACATGAGCTCGAGTCCCGCCGCTCGCCAATTTAAGCTTAATTTCATGCTCGTAATGCTCTATTGAATGCCAATGCAATGCATGATGAATTATTTTTTGTGAGAATTATGTTTAATCCTCATTTTATGTTAAAATGAATGATTTTCTAAAAATCAAAATTTAGGTGTCAAAAATCACCATAAGCAAACGTAACTAAATATAAACCTACCGAAAATGATTAGTGGCGACTCCAAATTCAAATCACATTGCATATTAATCATTCGAACCTTAAGTTGCGATTTGGTATGGACTTGGGAGAGTCCGAGTTAGGTTAGTTAATTAATTAACCCGATAATCCATTAGCCCGGAAAATGATAATTTGTTTTTTTTTTTAGGTCGCGACGACTTAGCGACTCACTGGGGACCCAAAGAGGACTTAAGCCGGATAAGTTCATGAAAAGGAAAATTACTTGATTTGGCAATCTTGGTTGAATTTTAATCCCTATATGTTAAATGGTTTTGCGGGAAATGGAGTTATAAGGGGAGGAGTCACGTGGCTAACCTCTGTTTTGCGAGCTTAGTGATGAGAATTTTAATTTTGAATCATCGGAGTGCCGATTGCCTTTAAAATGTCGTGCATGCCCCTAATATAATTGCACTACACCACCTTGACTTGTGAACCGAACCCGGGTCACCCGATAGTTTCAGGATGGTATTTATGTGGTTCTTTAACCTTTGCGGTAAGGCTTCGCTAAAGGTTATCCCACTTGAATCCCGAATTCTTCAAAAAATGGCTCAAGGGTCGTTCTCATGCGCGTGGGGCTATGATGCATGAGAGTTGCCCTTGTCGACCGAACCAAGCCGAGATTATTGGACCCGACTAGTCATGACTATGTATGCGGGCGGCAACTAGTCATGATGAACGTGCGCGAGGCTGCGACATGTCGTTCGTCTTTCATTTCATTTTTGCTAAAAGAACTAAAATCCGAATCCACGTTTCATGCGCATGTCTTTGTGATTGACATTTTCTTCATATGAGCGGTAATTTCTTGTCTCTTACGCCTGTTATCTCATTTTTATTTTTGGGCTGGTCCATGGTTTAGGTTGATTGTTTATGAATCTCATTGTCTTGTTTTCAATTTCACATTTGCTTCCGTAGTTTTTACAATTTCATCGAGTTGTCCTTAATTCGATTTGGCTTGTTCCTCGTTGTACGATTTTTACTAAATTCTACGATCGAGCTTTGAGTAAGTGTCAAACATCAAAGTTGTAGACCTATGTTTCAACTAATATCCTACAAAAGTTCAGAATTAAATTCATAATTTAAGATGGCCTTTCGTTTTTTCAACTACCTGCCGGTTATAACAGTTTTCTGAATGTGAATTTTCGAAAAACACATTAAACCGATTTGATCCGCTCATTTCTAGTTCGATTGGTCAATATAAAAGTTGTTCATCATCTTCTCAACTATAAGCTCGTAAAATTTGGACGTAGTTTGACCAACGTACGAATTAATACGGATTTTTCGTAAACATCGACGAAACTGAAAATTGCCCGATGCGATCTTTTGGTCATGTCTAGTTCGTTCATTGAGTCTAGAAGGAAGTCATGGACCGGCTCTCTATCCTCGCTCGTTGTACTTAATCTTGACTTGTCGCTTTTCAGGAAATTTATCACGGATCCTCCGCATATTACTCGATTGGTGGCGAAGAGAATGGCCGACATTAACGCCGTTGTCCATGAGACTTTGAATGAATAGTTCGGTGCTCTAACCGAGCGATTTGAAGGGATGATGTCTCACAAGATGATGGATAACTTCATAGCCAAGCTTCAGCCGTCCGGCTCAAGCCCTCCGCTAGTTGTGCCGACTCTAATTCCCTCGGAGCAATTCCAAGAAGGCCCCTAAGGTGTTCCCTATCGCTACACCCTTGGAAGATATTATTATAACGAGCACGGGTTCGAGCGTACCACCCTCGATTCCAGCCTCCCCAAACCAACCCGATTACGATAACCAACGACCAACAAGTTTGTCATCATGGGGGACACATGAGAGGGAAATCTAGTGGATTCGAAGTATACGACCTAGATGAGTTCGACCAGATTATGAGGAAGTTCGTCAAGATTTCGAACGACATGAGGAGATCAAGCCCTTGACCGGTGAACAAGCTATCTCGATCAACCTAGAGCGATGCGGAAAACTCTAAAGAAGTTAAGATCGGGGCAAACCTTTCCAAAGAGATGTCTCGAGCGCTTGATTAAGCTCCTAAAGGATTACCGGGACATTTTCGCTTGGTCCTATGCGAGATATGCCTGGTCTTGACCGTTCCATTGTCGAACATTGTTTGCCGATCGATCCTTTGGCTAAGCCCGGTAGTGCAAAAGTCAAGGAGGGCCGGACTGATTAGTGCGTAAGATCAAAGAGGAGGTCATAAAGCTTCTCGATGTAGGATTCATTGAGACTACGAATATTCCGATTGGGTCGCTAACATAGTCCCCTGTCATGAAGAAAGACGGCCGCATTCGGGTTTGTGTCGACTATCGAGACTTGAACAAGGCCAGTCCCTAAAGATGATTTCCCTCCCGCATATCGACGTACTTGTTGACGATCTTGCGGGGGTTTGAATTATTTTCATTCATGGATGGTTTCTCCGGGTACAATTAGATCCCGATGAATGTCAATGACAAGTTGAAAACCACTTTCACCACACCATGGGGAATGTTCCATTACCGGGTAATGCTGTTCGGTCTCGAAACGCCGGAGCCACTTACCAACGAGCCATGGTTGCCCTTTTCCATGACATGATGCATAATGAGATTGAGGTTTACGTCGATGATATGATAGCAAAAACAAGGCATGGAGAAGATCACGTCAAACGCTGAAGAAATTGTTCGACAGGACTCCGAAAGTATAAGTTACGCCCAACCCCGCCAAGTGTGTCTTTGGGACCAACTCGGGCAAGCTACTCGGATTCGTGGTAGCAGTAAGGGCATTCAAGTCGACCCTTCGAAAGTTAAGGCTATTCGTGAGCTTAAGCCACCGACTGACGCTTAAAGAAGTTCGAAGTTTGATGGGTAGGCTAAACTATATTGCTCGATTCATCTCTCAAGTTATCGAAACCGCTAAGCCATTCCTCAAGCTATTAAAGAAGAATGCGCTAGTCCAATGGGATAGCGAATGTGAAGAAGCTTTTGGAAGATCAAGCAAGATCTCATGAATCCACTCTGTGCTTGTTCCTCCAACACCGGAGCAACCTTTAATCCTCTACCTCACAATCCTTAGTGAATCCTTGGGTGCTATGCTAGCCCAAGAGAAGAGGAGGACGGAAGAGAACGAGCCGTTTATTATTCGAGCAAGAAATTCACAACTTCGGAAATGAGGTACTCCGAAGTAGAGAAAACATGTGCGGCGTTAGTGCGGGTGCGCAGGAGCTTCGCAATATACCTTGCATTACCAAGTGCTTCGGTGTAGAATGCAATCCCATCAAATATTTGCTTAATCAACCCGCCTTGATTGGTAGACTTGCTAAATGGCAAATCCTCATCTCCGAGTTTGACGTTCAATATATGTCCCAAAAGTTAATCAAGGGACGAAGCTATAGCGAGATGTCCTAGCTGAAAATCCGAGGCAAGATGATGATGCCTATCATTCGAGGATCGAATCATGTCGGTGGAGGATTACATCTGGACTATGTATTTTGACTGAGCTGTCAATTTATCGGGATCGTGCACAGGGCGCGGTTCTTATATCTCCAGGTGGTCAAGATTATCCCGTAGCAAAGAAATTGGTATTCCCTTGCACAAATAACATAGCGAATCATGAGGCATGCATCCCTGGTGCTGCAGCTCGCAATTGAAATGGGGATAGCCCGACTCAAGGTGTTCGGAGATTCCGCTTTGATTATCCTTCGATCGTTGGAAAGTGGAAGACGAGAGATGCCAAATTGCTACCCTACCATGAGTATCCGGATGAATTGGTAGAAGAATTTGAGGATATCTCATTTGAGTATCCGCCCAGGACTCATAATCGATTCGCCGATGCATTGGCTACCTTGTCTTCAATGTTACAAGTCGCCAATGGACTTGAGGTTGACCCTTCAAGATCGAGGTATTAAAAAAACCCGGCATATTGTATGGCCGTGATCAATGAACCCGATGGTAAACCATGGTACCATGACATCAAGACTTATATTGAAGCGGGAGTTCCCGAAAAAAGTACCGTATCCGACCAAAAGTACATAAGGAAAATGGCCTCAAGTTCTTCTTGAATGGAGAGAATTTGTACAAGCGGTCATTCGATTACGTCCTACTAAGATGCGTTGACTCGACCGAAAGCGTTCGTCTAATAATGGAAGTACATGAAGGGATCTCGTGGTCCACACATGAACGGCCACTTGTTAGCTAAGAAGATTATGAGGTTGGGTTATTATTAGCTCACGCTCGAAAGAGATTGTATTCAAGATGTCCGGAGTCACAAATGTCAAATTCATGGTGACAAGATTAATGTCCCTCCAAATGAGTTGCATCGCTTATCCGAACCATGGCTGTTTTCTATGTGGGGCATTGATGTTATCGGTCCTATCAACCCTAAAGCATCTAATGGGCATCGATTCATCTTGGTGGCGATTGACTATTTCTCCCAAACGGATCGAGGCCGCATCCTATTTAGCGGTTACGGCACGAAATATCGCAAAATTTATCCGCCGAGATATCATTGCTCGATACGGTTCACCCGAAGCCATAATTATCGACAATGGCTCGAACTTAAACAGCAAACTAATGGGCGAATTGTTTAAGGAATTCAAGATCAAGCATCCGAACTCTTCCCCATATCGCCCTCGAGATGAATGGAGCAATAGAAGCCGCCCAATAAGAATATTAAGAAAATTTTAGCGAAGACGGCTGAAAATTATCGCGATTGGCATGAGAGGTTGCCATTCGCACTTATGGCATATCGGACCTCAATCCGGACATCTCGGGGCAACCCCGTATTCTCTTGTATATGGAATGGAGGCTGTTCTACCGGGTTGAAGTGGAAATTCCTTCCTTACGTATATCGTCTCAAGCTAAGGCGACGGAAGTTGAATGGATCCGAGAGAGAGCAAGCCAATTGAATCGATCGACGAAAAAAGACTTAAGGTTGTATGTCATGGCCAGTGTTATCAAGAGAGTTGCTAAATCATTCAACAAAAAAGTTTGGCCTCGATATTTTCGGATCAATGACCTGGTCTTGAGAAAATTATTGCCAATAGTCCCACTCCCGGAGGGAAATTGGCTCCAAACTATGGTGGTCCATATATAGTAAAGAAGGTGCTCCTGGTGGTGCTTTGATTCCGGCGAGATGGATGGTCGTGTCTTTACCAATCCGAGTCAATTCGACTTGTAAAGAAATATTATGCTTGATTCACTCGATTTTTCATAATCGAGTTATAATATTACTACAGATTCACGAGTTGTTCACATTTAGCATTCGTTTGTTTTCTCGCTACTAATCTTTCTTTGAGAGATTGTTTCGAATGGGGAGCCTCTCGGCCCAATTGGATTGACCATCGGGAGCGTGAGATTTACTTATTCGCGAGTAAAAGGGGTTATCTTGCGAAAAAATATGACGACCAAGATGAAATGAGTAAAAACTTGCATTCATTTCATTCATCGTAAAGCTTTACAAATAGATCAACGGGGTGGGAACGTAAAGCCAAACCGAGCCCTAATGAGCATCACAAAGGAGTTTAACTGACTCTCCATACAGTTGATGCTCCTTCCATTGATACGCTCCGAGAATCGAGATCCGCCAACTTAAAGAGGAGGAGCTCACATTTCTCTTTGAGGTTGGCTACCTTCTCCTCGTGATGCTCGCAGCAGATTCAGTCATGGATCAGCATTCTCCGCGAGGCTATATCCGGGGTCGGATCGTCCAACCTTTCTTCCCAGCCATGTGCATTGAAATTTTAAAACAATATTGAGCGGATGCGCTCGAAGATGGTCGGGACATGGCCAAACACCCCACCAAGTTTCCCCTCTCACGAATCAGCGGGGAGACTTGTTCATTACCGTAGTCGAGGCCTTCTTATAATTGTCGGCCTACAAGAGCGCCAACACCAAGTTGTCCGACCGATCCCGATAGCGTGCTTCACAAGGTGGGCCAAAGTAACATCTTGATAAGCAACATGGTAAGCCTCCGGGAAGTTAGTAAAGAGGGTGGGGAAGATCCTGTATTCCTCCTCTAACTTGGTACCTTCAATGGAAGCGGTGTCCATATCCCTAAACATAAGATCGAATCTCGGTTTGGCTTAGGATGGTTGGCTATATAAGAGTAGCCCTGGCCTAGGAGATTATAAAGTTTCTCCCATTTGGCCAAAACTTCGGCCGAGAAGGCGTGCGCAAGGAGGGGAAGCCATTGTTGTTGAAGCGGCTAAAAAAGAGAGTGGATGCAAAAGAGTGCTTAGAAGGTTGGAGATGAAGATATGAAAGCGATAATTGTCTCGGCGTTAAATCCTAATTTAAAGGGCAAGAAAAGCTATAGCAATAATTATTGTGGATGTCGAGTCAATTATCCGGGTAAAACTACGGACGTTTCATCCGTGAATCACGGATCTACCATCTCGAGCCTCATAAATCCGAAAAAGTTACGAAAAGATTTGAGGACGCCACCATGTTGAAAACCGAGTGGGAGACAAGCATACTTTTCGGGAAAAGAAACAGCAATTCTTGCGGAGCCACGTTAGTTACTCGGGTAAAACTACGGGTGTTTCGTTCATTGGATCCTAGATCTATCGTCAATCCGTGATCTCGAGCCTCACAAATCCGAAAAGTTACAAAAAGAGTTGAGGACCTCACCATGTTGAAAACCGAGTGGGAGACAAGCATACTTTTCGGGAAAAGAAACAAGCAATTCTTGCGGAGCCACGTTAGTTACTCGGGTAAAACTACGGGCGTTTCGTTCATTGGATCCTGGATCTATCGTCAATCCGTGATCTCGAGCATCACAAATCCGAAAAGTTACAAAAAGAGTTGAAGTCCCACCATGATTGAAAACCGAGTGGGAGACAAGCATACTTTCCGAGAGAAGAAACAGCAATTCTTATGAGCCACGTTAGTTACTCGGGTAAAACTACAAGGGCGTTTCGTTCATTGGATCCTGGATCTATCGTCAATCCGTGATCTCGAGCCTCACAAATCCGAAAAGTTACAAAAAGAGTTGAAGTCCCACCATGATTGAAAACTGAGTGGGAGACAAGCATGGTTATCAAGAAAAGAAAATCGGTGCAAGTGGATTCGGGGTCCCATCACGTTGAAAAAATAAGGCAAAGCGGAAACACGAAATCTTGGGAAAAACGTCGGCTTAGTGATTTTCATCCAGCGTTTAAAGGGAGGCTTTGGAACATACCCGATTACTCGAAAGAATTTGGAGAGAGTAAGCATACATCGGAGAATAGAGTGAACAAAAGGCGGTAAGAGGTATTTCAATCCAACATGTTTAGAGGCCATCAGACTTACCGGAGGCAACCAACCTAGACATCCCCGAAAGCGAACTGCTGGATTTCGAGACCGGATCCAACGCGAAGCCGTAAAACCCAACTCTCTTGGCGGTGAAATTCAAGATTTCGACAAAGAATAACAATGGCAGCCGGGGCAAATGCAAATAACCCCGTAAAAGAAAATATCAAATCAAAGTGCTCAAGTCGCCTTCAAGGAGTGCTCTTACGTGAATAGGAGACGCAAAAATGAATTGAGCCGGATGATAGGAATGGAGCCCTTGAAGGTCAAGTTTTGGTTTCAAAACAAGCGGACCCGATTGAAGGTTAAAAATGAAAGTCATGAACTTACGTTTCGAGGGAAGAAAGTGAAAAGCTTCGAGCAGAGAACAAGAGGTATAGGGATGCTATCAACACCGCTGTTTGCCATGTCCGTAGCGGCCCCATCTCCTTTGGTGAATGTCCCTCGATGAGCCACACTCGAGCATTGAAAATGCTCATTCACCCGATTCATCCCCCCGAGCAAGTTCTCGTACAATCCGATCTCGTTGGAGATACATCCTGAAAGTCGGTCTTGCGGAGCGCGTAACCGATACCCTTCGAGGGAAGAGACATGCATCACTACAATTGGAGTTTCCTTGATGTCACAACCAGCCAATTCAACGCCGATGGAACTCCGAATGTGTAGCCTACATGAAGCTTTAGTTTTTTATTATGGGCTCTCAAAATATCTCTTTTTGAGCATTACTAGCCAACTCTTACGAATCCTCAAGAGAAGTAGTGAGCATGTATGAATGAATGTACTGAAATCCCCATGTGAGACATTCTTCTTTTAATGCCTAGAATTAATCCAGGGCAAAGAAAAGTACTATCCACGAACATCATCATGCTTAAATGCGTGAATTCCTCGCGATTTGACTAAGCATTGAAAGCCTTCACGTAAGTAAATGCGAAAAGATTTGAGGAAGGAAATAACTCGCCTCGTTCGTAGGAGGAACCGAAAAGATTTGAGGAGGGAAATAAGCTGTCTCGTTCGTAGAGAAAGTGAAAAGATTTGAGGGCTCCTCCATGTCAAAAAAGTAAAAAAGAACGGCGGATTGAGCGAGAGGTAAGAGTTATTACGAAATGGATCCAAGGCACTAAGATCGAAAAGGAGAAAAAAGGCGTCTGCGAGACCAACGGATCGAAAAAGTTTATAAAGGACTTGAAGTCTTCATGCACCTCCGTAACTCGTCACGAAAGGCCATCGTCGCTTTTGTGATTTTTCTGGCAATTTATCTTTGCAAGTCCAAAGAACATCTAAAGCCCCGTCTCTAGTCCAAACACCCATTTTTCGGTCTACATATGGAAGGTTTTGAAAGGAAAATAAGTCTGCGTACATTCCAGGCGGAAGTATGGGAAGCCTCCTATCCCGAGGATCTGCGAGTCATGGCCATTGATGGCAATCCCGTTTCCCTCTCGATCCTCGTTGCCATGCCGAGAAAGTGCATGTATAGGATTTCAGCTTATATGAAAGCAACGGAAGCCTTAGAGGAGCCGAGACAAGTACAAATATGATTTTGACATCGTCGTCACACCCATGGTAGGGATCGATATGGACGGTCTTAGTCTCTTAAAGATCATTGATTCTCGAGTTGAATATACCGGTCATCGTCACATCAGCAAGTGATGATCGGCAGTTCATAACGAGGGCCACATTGCATGGTGCTCGGGGCATCCTAAAGAAGCCGGTGCTGCGTTCGAGTGCTCCAAAACATTTGGCAAGCATTTGTAAGGAAGCAATTACTCGAACAAAAGAACTATGGCCAAGCTGCCTACGACGATTTTGTCGGAAAGAAAAGGCCCCTTTGGTCCGCCGAGCTTCATTCTATATTCATCAATGCAGTTCGACTGACTAGGAATCAATTCAAAGACGACCAATGGTTGTACTCAAAATAATGAATGTAGACGGACTCACCCTACGAAGTGTCACAAATCACCTTCACAGATTTAGAGAAAAGTGAAGAAGCACGATGTAGCTTGGAACCTAGGCGACCGGAGCAAAGTTGATTTGGAAGATCAATCCCGGGAAAACCTACGGAGCAAAAAGTACCCGACCACTTCCCAATCAAGAATACCGGCCATACCAACCTTCCGCTGGTGGTTCTAGCAAAGAGAACCAGTTGATCATTCCTACGAGTTCCCAAGCGACGGCGGAGGCTCAAGCTCAAGGAGTCGGACCGCTCACGACAAAAATAAAGTGGAAAATCTGTCGCCGGTGTTAGCAAGTAACAATGCCCAATTCGGGTATCAATTGCCCGAAAAATCAAAAGGTTACTTTGATGATGAGCTCACCGCCTTGGTCGCCCGGTTCGGAGCCGAAAGACCTCCCGAGTTGTGATCCGAAGCAAGTGATCATGGATCCTCAAACAACGATCGTTGGTGTATGATCCAAGACAAAATCAGCCAATCATTGGAATAGCCAAGAAAAGAGGTGGAACCAATCTCGCATGAATACTCCTTTAATTCCATGTATAGTTCCCCTGCGTGGGATACTTTTACTTTCTAGTTGTCTAGAATTTGCCTAGAGTTAAAGGGCGAATTTTCTCCTCTCTTATCAAATGCGTAAGTTCCTTATTAAGCTAGGCCCGTAGCAAATCAATTTGTGGACAACGCTCCCGAACGCCCCGTAAAGAGAGATTCCGAATAGCCTTACTTGGGAGAATGCAAGTAAAAGACCAAACAGGCTCAAAGATGGGTAACTCAGTATCGTCCCAATTGATTCTCGGTCGTTTCAAATTCTAAGTTAGGCTTATTTTATTCTCGACCGGGGATTGCCAACCATATAACAAGAGCGAACCACCCGTGGACGCCAACAACACCGCAAAGATAGTGGTTGGGGGAATGACAAGTGGTCCGAGGCGTCCGGGGGTCGATCTCGGGATTTGGCATCAATGTACAAAGATTAATAAAAACTTTTTGCTTCGCAGATCGAAGCTCAATTTGCACGGTTATAGAACCTAGAGAGATGACATTCCGGACATACAATTCGATCCAGATGAATCGATCTTTTCAATTCAAAGTTCGCGAGGAATACGTACATGGGTAAAGTGGTATCGTTTCAATTCTTTTTAGAACATGAGGACATACATTGATGCTTTCCCTTTTGATTTTTACGGGGTTCACTACCTCGTCCAAACAGAGAAGTATCCCTTCTCCATGAAAAATTAATGAAATGAGAAATTCTTGGAGCCTTTGACAATCTCATGTCTCGAAGGCGGACAATGAAGTTTTGCAACGCATTTGCATGAACAGGGGCAACTCACGATCCATGCCCCTAAGAAATTTTTTATGTACTTGCGAACTTTGTCCGCTAAGATAAAAAGTTGCTGCATTTTATATGCTCGAAAACACTCATACACTTTGCATAGTTTGCGCATGATTGTTCCTCATGTTTAATTTACCAACTCGAATAAGGAACATGAACTACATAAGATACATCGAATGTACGGAAGGGGCATGACGGGATGATGAAAGGCAATCCTTTCCCAAACACGTCCAATTTTTTCAGGCGTAGATGAACGGTGGCAAAATTCCGCATTCCTCGAGGTAAAGAGTTTTCTCGCGAAAGGTACGATAACCGAAGTGATGGAGGCATTCATTTCTCTACCCTAAACACTGCAAGTTATCCGTTGATCAACCCATTTGAGCGGAGATTTCACTTCCACAACCCCGTCAAGAACCACCCCACATTGGGGCAAAACAGAGGTAATTCCATCAGCATCACGAGACAAATGGTTAGAAATCTTCTTGCTTGGACTAACATCAATCTTCGGGTGGTTCTTTGCGTTGTACTTGCGCTTTAATTCAAGTGCCTTAGGGTGACGAAGAGCATTTCTTTTTCTATCCCACACATCTCGTATCCATTTGCACAACCCATTTGAGCCCGCAAATTCATTTCTAAAAGCCCTTATTGGTGATCATTGTCGTCTCAAAGCGAATATGGCCCATCTTTGAGTAGAAGGACCGAAAAGTTGGATCAATAGAAAATCTCCCAATGAACTCATCAAGATGCAATAGTAAAAGAGAGTTGGGAGTAAAAAAAAAAAGAGAAGAAAGAGGAAAAGCTGATCCCACAAAAATTCCCGGGCATTTAAAAAGCAAAGTGCCTACCAAAAGCAAGGCCAATGCCCTTTCAATTCATTGTTCATTTGTAGAATATTTCGAACTTGAATGCACAATTTTTCTCGTATATCCTAAAAGGGTTGAGAGAAAAATCTCCATGAAGTGTCGAATTGCAAATGCAATCTTGATTCATACCATCCTCGAGCAATGATGGTATCATAGAAGGCCACGATCGGTGACAAGATTGTAATGATCACCAACATCAAGCCCCTTCTCAAATATCTTCTCGAGCCAAAACGAACCCTTTCGTTTCTCGGTCCCCAAATCATTACCTCCATTACAACCCTTTAAAAGCCTTTTTCGACTAGGGCACTTGAATTAATGTGGAGTTCCATGATTTTAAGCATCACTCGAAGAAGTTCGAGCAAGATTACTTCTCTCTCATTTTTGCAGAGTTCTTGACTTATAAACCCGGAGAGATGACGAAGGAATTCATTTCAAAGACCTTGACTCAACTAGAGTCCCCTTTGTAAACCTTTGACCTAGCCCTCATTACGGTCCTAATCAAGACCTCCGGATCGGCTCGGTCGTATCAATTGCGAGATTACTCGGATCCTTATCGAATGCGATGATGGAAAGATTGAGTGATTTCTTTTGAATCCCTGAGACAGGATAAATAACTTTTCTTGAGAGTGAGAGAAAACCCTTTCGGATTGAAGTCCCCCATTCATCTCACATTCGAGTTATTCATAATGTGAGAATATCCCTGGACGGGATTGGTAATGCAAACTTGATAGAATGGTTATGCATAAACCATAGTATGAGTGATTGCATTATACACATGTTATTTCTAATCATTGCAAGCTCGGTAGGAAAGTTTTGCATGAACTCATTGTTGAATATGTTTGCGCATGTTACCTCGGACATTCTATGATGGGTAATACATTCCCGATGTTCGATGTCCCTCCCAAGGTCTCGAAATTCATCCAAGGATTATTGAATGAGCAAGTTCTCCTAGCAAATGCCTACCATGTATGATACGAGCGATCCGTTTCGTTCTTTGATTAATCGTTCGGAGAACCCGGGTAAGTTTTTCGAACCCATTTTCAAATCAACAACTCCTCCGATGATAGTTGTTACGATTCAATTCAGGCAATATGCCTCTCCTGTCAGTCGTGTAGACATATGCACTCGGCGATCTTGACATCTTATCATGACGACGTAGCTCTTATGATTTCGGTCTCGGATCACGAAGACATATGCACCGGTGATCTTGACCTTTAGTCGGCTCATAATGACATAGCTCTTATGATTCTCGGCTCCTTTATCAAATCACGAAGACATAAGCACCCGTGATTTTGATCCAAACCAAATCATAACGACGTAGCTCTTAAGATTTTGGTTCCCCTTTGTCGAATCGTGAAGACATATGCACTCGGCGATTTCGACATTTAATCAACCACAACGACGTAGCTCTTGTGAACTTGATTCTACTTCTTTTGACTCACAACGACGTAGCTCTTGTGAACTTGATTCTACTTCTTTCGACTCACAACGACGTAGCTCTTGTGATCCGGAAAGATACACATATCTTCTTGTTTGTCTCGCATTAGGGAGAAGTCTCGATAACATATAGGCCGAATACCTTAAGGTCCTCGTGTTTGCAAGAAACTTGGAAATTAAGGGAATCACCCAACTTATGAGGTATTTGGTAAAACAGTATTCTCGTATGCGATCCATGTGCGAGTTTCTCTAACATGGAAAAGAGAAATTATGACACATGTTATTTCTGGTCTCGCATATCATGCATCCCTTCATTACAAAAAATGGGATTAAAACTCCTAAAAAAAAAAAAAATGTTCATCCATAATTTGCACCGTCAAAATTCGGGATTCAATTTTATCTTTGAGCGGAACCTCTACGAGCCTCCACTCAAAGAGGGGCACTGTTGACGCCTAAATTTTGACTAATATATATTTTGCATAAAAATTAGAACTAATTTTAGTTCTAAACAAAAATCATCTCACATATTCATTTAGCATTGGCATACAATTTGAACTTAATTTAACAGGGTCCTGGACTAGGCATGCGGTGAAAACGTACCAAGAATATTTGGGCTTGAAAGAAATATTTTTTTCAAGGGGATCGTATTGCAAATACTAGAACTTCAAGGATCTGTATTGCAAATACTAGAACCTCGGGGACCGCATTACGGATACCAAGAGAAGAGGATGAAGAGAAGATGGAGAAAGGAAGATGATGAAGAGAAGATAATGAAGAGAATGTGAGGAAAAGAAGATGAAAATGGAAGATGGAGAAATGAAGGTGAAGAAGAGAAGATGAAGATGAAGAAGAGAAGATGAAAATGGAAGATGGAGAAATGAAGGTGAAGAAGAGAAGATGAAGATGAAGAAGGGAAGATGAAGATGAAGATGGAAGATGGAGAAATGAAGGTGAAGAAGAGAAGATGAAGATGAAGAATGAAGGATGAAGAACTTTGCCTATAAAAGAAGAAGAGTTCTTGAAGAGAAGGGGAGTTTTTTTTTGGGGAGTAGGAGAGAATGGAGAGAGTTTTTGGGGTGAAAGAGAATTGAGAGAGTTTTTGAGAGGAATTCTTTAGAGAGGAAAAAGAGAATTCTTGAGAAAAAATTTGAAGAGAGTTTTGAGAGGGCTTGAGTGTTTTGAAGCTCGGTGCTACCATTGCCAATTTCTGCACCCATCAACACAAGCCACAAGTTCATCACCATCGTTCAAGCTCGCCGCAAGCAAAGAAAGTTAAGTGATTCCCTAACTTTCTTTAATTTCGAATACAAATTAGCTCGGATTTTCTACATCGATTTTTTTTCTCTATATTTTTATGTTAAATAACAATTGAATATCAACGATGAGACATCAATGGTACGAGAATAGAAGGAGAGCAAAAGGAAAAAATATCAACGCCCGGTGCCATAGTCTCATGAAATTCTTGCGAGTTGAGAAAAAAGCGTGAAGGAGAGATAGGACCAAGAGATTTCTCGGTCTAACGAGTCACCAAATCGGTCCAATGGTTAAGACAAGCCCGAAGCACAAGTTTGGTGCACGAGTTCAAATTGGGGAGTAATCTTGAACTTATTTCATGTAATTTCTTTATTTTAAAAATACTCAAAAATTCAAAAAAATGTCATGGGAAGAAAAACCCAAAAAAATTGATTCTTTGATCTTCAAGTAGAATTCATCAAATTTGTCAAATCCATTATTTTTTCATGAATTTTAAGGTACCGAAAGGGCATTAGTTGTAATTAATGTAACCAAGTCCCCGGACTCTTAATCTCCGGTTCGCAGAAATAAGATAGTTTTCTCCCGCTATTTTATTTAGGTTTCTAATCGACCTACCGAAAATGATTAGTGGCGACTCCAAATTCAAATCACATTGCATATTAATCATTCGAACCTTAAGTTGCGATTTGGTATGGACTTGGGAGAGTCCAGGAGTTAGGTTAGTTAATTAATTAACCCGATAATCCATTAGCCCGGAAAATGATAATTCGTTTTTTTTTTTTTTAGGTCGCGACAATAGGGATAGAGTTTTAATTGTCTTGGATCTCTAGTCACTAGTTAAGATAAGACTCTTTTTAATATATTCTGAATTTTGATCTTTAAAGAGTCATAATCTAGCAAATCACCTAGCAAATTTCAGCCATAGAGAACCTATCATGGGTTGGCCGAATTTCCTCATCTTGTGGGCTAACTCGCACAATTTCGGGATTCATCAGGCCTTATTTAATTATTAAATAAAAGCCTTTTCTTTAAGTGATGCTTGCAATGCGGTGGTCGAAATAGACCGAAGTCCAACTAGTACCCGAACACGTCATTGATCCACTCAAGAGAAGATAGCGCATGGCTTACATCTACGAGGTCAAGGCTTTTAAAAAAACTTATTCATGCTACTGCTGCAACAGTGGCGTTATTCATGCTAAATTGAAACCCAACTTGCCTTGTAAACCGATGGCATGGGGTGCTGTTTAACTCATGTATATCTACTTTTGGGACTAACCCAAGCACGTGCCTTTTGCATGTTCTCAGCACATCTCTCATTATGCTTGGCCAAAAATCACACATGAGCTCGAGTCTCGCTGCTCGCCAATTTAAGTTTAATTTCATGCTCGTAATGCTCCAGTGAATGCCAACGCAATGCGTGAGGAATTATTTTTTTGTGAGAATTATGTTTAATCCTCATTTTATGCTAAAATGAATGATTTTCTAAAAATCAAAATTTAGGTGTCAACAATTACCACAAGCAAACGTAACTAAATATAAATATAAGTGATGTCCATGATTGTAACCTTCTAATCAAAAGATTGATTACTAAAAACTTTCTCTAGTTAGGGATGACGACAAATACGGCACCCATTCGAAAAATAATAGCCGAAAGAAGTATTCGACACCGGGCGATATTACCGGCGAGCAATGCAAAGCTCGCCCGCCGCTTTGTGACGAATATGAAATTGTGCTCTAGACACCGGTTAGGAAAACGCTCGTATTTTTTACATGAATTGCACATACATACATGATCTTCAATAAAACTTATGCCACCTGCCCTTTCTTTTTTTTCCCGATTTACGGAGAAACACATGTTTTTTTTTAACCGATGATCCGCAGCTTGCGCATTCGTGTATCTCGGGGAGCTAGCACACGCCCACCACCATGGCCCCCACTTAAGTCACGGAGTCGAGTTGAGAGTTTCGAACCGGTGACCTGACGAGGGATAGCACGCTCTCACCAACTCGGCCATGCGTGGGTGGGTAACGGAGAAAAACGTGTTCATTTCAGACAAAACCAAAACAACGTACCGGCATCAAAGTACTTCCAATTTCGAAGCGACAAATTATAAAAACACGTGATAGTAACTTTGATTGAAAAATGGTAAGAGTTAAATGTTGTAATTAATGAGTTAATGGATCAACGAAAATGAGCAAAACGAGATACGTCTCTTTGATTCACATGTCTCTTAAATTTCATGCATCTCTTGAATTCGTGAACTTTTTAAAATCATGTAACTCCCGAACTCATGTATCTCTTGAATTCATGAATCTATTTAACTTATGTATCTCTTCAATTCATGTATCTCTTGAGTACATGAACTTTCAAACTCTATAAATTGATTTGATCTATTCTTCGATCCAAGACATTCGAACAAGATTCGAAAAATAAAGACCTCTCGTCTTTTCACTTCAATTTTTCTCTAAGTTTACCGGTTTCGAGAAGTATTCGATAGAGTCTTATTTACATAGCGCTAATTCAAATGAACTCGAGGTGTTGTATTTTGAGAGGCATAATTTGTGAAGCTGCTCGGCATCGTTAGCGAAACTAATCGCCTTAAGGAAATTCGGGTAGCCGTACCTCACCTCCTGTGTAACTATATTACAATTTTGTAGCAATTTCATTTGTAATTGTATCTTTGTTCGCTCATTGACTTGATTATTATTGAAGTTGTTATCGCCTTCTCAATGCTATTATCTTTTCTGGTTACAACAAACAGTGTTGCGTATTTCCTCCAATACGTTACGTATTATTTTTCCCACTATCCATTTCCGACATTAACCCCAGTGTGTTCTATTTAGTAAAATACTCGTATTTCACATAAAGTACACATAACATGATTCTCACTAACCTTGCTTTGTTTACGGAACCTACCGAAGGAAGACTCCTCCTGAAAGTATAACAACTTAAAACATGGATAACATGTCTAATTAATAGTACCTTGGGTAAATATAACTGAACTTGTAATTCACTCCGCGCCATTCAAAATCACGTCTCAAATACTCGTTCCTATTATATTACTTGGCTATTAAGAATAATGCAACCGAAATTGGTCCTCCAATACGAGAAGTACGACCGATGTATGGAAAGGACAATAGTGGACGTGGACTCGTCTGAACCGCCGCTTAGCGCTACCAACCCACCCCGCCCCCACCATGACATGAATCTCTTACACGGATCTTCCGATGATGTTGAAGCCTTGATGATGGCTCGTGGAGCTTCTTGGTTATTGCCTACGCAATAAAATCGTGTTGCTTCTATCAGTCAGATACATAAATAGATAGAGAGATGGAGATCAAAACAAGATTCGACTTAGATCAAGCTTGTGTCTATTCTTTTAGATTAACCGCCACCAACAAGCTGGATTCAACTAGTAGTCCCCGAGAGTAGCACTTTTGTTCATTCCGAAGCTTAGTAGATCACACCACCGATCTTAAGTAATTCGAGCTCAAATCAAGCATTTCAAAAGGTGTATAGTGTCGAGAAAACATCCTCTAATAAATTTTGATATCGACAAAACTATCCTTAGTCTTATTGAAACTGGTGAATACATTGTTGTATTTTATTTCGGGAGATACACGTGAGAAAAAAAGTTTGTATTGACTTTAATTGGATATTCGGACTCAAGGCAAGAGTATCGCGTATCCATTTTGAATGGGTTGAATCATGTTATCCAGATTAAGTGAAGGGTCACTTATATAGGTTCAACCACATCTTTAAATGAAGACTCATGTGCGAGCATCAACAAGGGTTCTATTAGCTTCAAACTCAGTATTTTCTCTGTTCGGATTCGGAAGACTAGTTTTGTTTCTGAAATCTATTCGAAACAACGATTTATTAAGATTCAAAAACTGCTCTCATTTGAATCGTAATATATCGTTGTTTATAAGGAAGTTGTAATCTTCGATTTGGAAGATTGTTCTATAACGGATCGTGGAAAATCTCAAGTTGGAAATTACCTTCATGACAAGCCGACTTCTATAAATGCGGAACTCTACTTATGAAAACCAAAGATTTGATCGTACGGCCAACCTAATCGGTGGGATTTGGTTGTATGGGCGGCCTAATTAACGGGGTTTAGACTTTGATTGCTCAACGACTACTAAATCTTCAAGTTACAATCTCATTCAATTAAAGATCGGAGACATCCAATTAAAGATTGAAGAGTGATCCTTTAGAGACCTATCTAGTAGCTAGTTTGGAGGTGGAGGAGCATAAAAGGAGATTTTAGTGCTATTACAAGTAAGAGAGTTCGGAATCATAAATTTCAAAGTGCAAGAGACTTTCGGATTCTACATACTTGTCTTCGTGTGCTTTACACTACATTCATTGAGAGGCTTTGTAAGAGTGATTGAGAGAATATAGAGTGATCTATGAAAGAGATTATTGATTCATGTAGTGGAACCCAGCCTATCGGCTCGTTAGCGTGGGAGAGTGGACGCAGGCTCGATCTAAGCCTAATCACTATAATCTTCATGTACAATATTCTCTATCGCTAAACTCTTCTCATTGGATTTGATATAATATTACATCTTGGTGTTCGTATTCATGTACTGCATGCCTTCATATTCGATTTCACGTGATATTTGGTTTGATCTAAGCCGAATCACGTATTCACCCCCTTTTAGGTGATATTGCTAGATACAACATATAGCCTTCAAGTAAAAGGGTAATATTCCTTAAATCCTAGGTGGAAGAAATTTTCTCCACATATTTGTTTGATTGATGAGTTAGATAAACAGGATCACCAACGTGCAAACTTAACTAAGTATAAATAAAAGTGGTGTCCAACTTCTCATGTAATTTCTAAGCTATGATTGATTCAGTCTACATAACTCATAGGTTGAACTTGAACCCATATAATATCGTCTACGCGTCTAAGTTCTAGGCTCTCCTCACAAACCGCTTTTGCGTGGTTGATGTTGCTGGTATTACTTTTATAAATAGTAGTTGCGCCATTTCTACCGACTGAAACAATTTAAATTCTGTTGATGATAATATAGTTCTATAACCAATTGCCAAACTACAATACACATTATATATTTTTTAGGATGGTAATAAATGCATTTTAGGACGTAAATTCTGTTGAAAATTTTACTATTATGACATGAGTACTTGTAACATAAAAATAGGATGTGGGACTATTCAAATAGTTTTGGACTTGAATAGATTAAATAGATGGTGTAATGTCTCTTTACAGGGAAAAAAATATATCCAATTGGAACCCAACACATGTGTAGTTCGCAATATGTCAACGGTTTCGAACAGCTAACACGCGTCCACGTGCTCACTAAAACAAATGTATAAAAAATAAACACGTCTATGGTAGTACACACTTACTATTTTTAGGATGGTAATAAGTATGTTTTTAGAATGTAAATTCTGTTGATTATTTTACCATTACGACATAAGTAATTGTAACATAATAATAGGATGTGGCACAATTTAAATAGTTTTTGGATCTACATAAATTATATAGCTGGCGTGATGTCTCCATACATAAAAAAAATGTATCCGATTCGAACTCAACGCATGTGTAGTTTGTAGGTAAATCAATGGTTACGAAGAACTAGCACACGCCAAATGTGATCACTAAAACAAATGCATAAGAAATAAATACATCTATAGTCAATCGCCATACTGCTGTACACTTTCATTATTTCTTAGGATGGTAATAAATACTTTTTAGGATGTAAATTCTGTTGATTATTTTACTATTATGACATAAGTAATTCTAACATTAAAAATAGGATGTCGGACTATTTTAATAGTTTTGGACTTACATCGGCGTAATGTCTCTTTACAGAGAGAAAAATGTATCGATTCGAACCCAACCCATATGTAGTTTGCAAGTAAGTCAATGGTTACGAAGAGTTAACAAACACCCACTTGATCACTAAAACAAATGCATAAAAAAAACAAAAATGTCTATAATCAATCGCCACACTGCATTACAAATTCATTATTTTTTAGGATGGTAACAAATACATTTTTAGGACGAACTCTGTTTGATTATTTTACCATTATGACATAAGTAATTTTAACATAAAACAGGATGTGGGACTATTTAAACAATTTTTGGATTATCTGATTCGAATGCAATGCATATGTAGTTTGCAAGTAAATCAATGATTACGCGGAGCTCACAAAGGCTCACTTGATGATTGCAAATGCATAAAAAATTAAGCACTTCTATAATCAACCGCCGTACTGCAGTACACTTTTATTATTTTTAGGCTGGTAATAAATATATTTTTAGGATGTAAATTCTGTTGATTATTTTTTCATTATGACATAAGTAATTCTAACATTAAAATAGGATGTTGGGCTATGAACCTAGCACAGTATGCCCTTTTTTGCTATTTCTAGGACTCAATCAATCCTTGTCTACGTGCAAGTATGGTATAGACGAAACAGATTAAGTCGATCATATGTAAAGAACCGGGGAGACTTGTATTGATTCACTAAAAAAGGGGGCAACTTCTCACGCAATTTCTGAACTATGATTGATTATGTCTACATTACTAGTAGGTTGAACCTATATAATATCATCCTCGCATCTAAGTGCTACGCTCTCCTCACAAACCGCTCTTGCGGGGTTGACGTTGCTGATATTACTTCTATAAACAGTAGTTGCGCCATTTCTACCAACGGAAACAGTTTAAATATGTGTCTAATTACAGTATAATATTGATCAAAAGTTGAATATCCTTGTTCTCCGTGGGCGATCCCGATCAGCATTAAATAGTCAATGCAAGAAGTCAGGCGGGGGAGATCAGACGGTGGAGGGAACAGAGAAGAGGCAAAAATGGAGGAGGAGGGGGTGACCTTGAACTGGTTGCTGCCGGTGCCGAGCGTGCAAGAGCTGGTGAGGCAGCGACAGCCGGATGCTCTGACCCCCAGGTACCTTCGTGATGACATGGTACTGGCTGATCACCGTCGAGAGTCGTCACAGGGCTTGCCTTGCATTGACCTGGGGCAGTTGATTGACCCTTCTTCCTTATCCACCGAGCTCCACAACCTTCACTCTGCCTGCCACCAACGGGGTCTGTTCCGGGTACGATTTTTACTTGATCATTAGCTTAAAAACATGTAACCTTCTCTGTTAATGTTACAATGTCCGCTCTTTTCACTCCATAATCTCTCTCAAACTAAAGGACTTCGATGCTGATGCCATCTGATGTGATGATGTGCGGACAGTACACGAATTATTTATGAAGCATCTCAATTTCGTTCCTTTTCATTGCTCAATTTACATTCTAATACAGCGGCGTTAACTACACTGTTAATAAGCTTTCCAGGTAATGACTATATTTGTTCGATTATTGTACGCAAAATGGATATGCACCTGGGTTTTTTGTTTTTTGTCTAAATGAGTTCGTGAAGTTGGTGAGTCGTTTCATGAATTTGAAATGGTTAACAATTTAGATTGTGGTGTTGAAATGAATGTGCAGTTAGTGAACCATGGAGTGTCAGATGAAGGGTTGAGGGTGATGCAGGAGAACGTGCAAGGGTGATGCAGAACTGCCCTACCACGAGAAGCCAAAATCGGCCCAGAGACCTGGAAGTCTTGAAGGTTATGGGCAAGCTTTCGTCACCTCGCACGACCAGAAGCTGAGGAGGAACGGCATGATCTTCCTCAAATGCCTTCCTACCCATGCAAGAAACCTCGATCTGTGGCCACAAAATCCCCCTGAATTCAGGTCATTTGGGATTCCATCTTCCATCTTTTTTGTTTATGTCATGTTTAGTTAGCTAATTTTAAGCAAATGTTGATTGTGAATACCTAATCGATCAGGAGAGCACTGGAGAAATACAGCGAAGATATGAGGAAACCGGGCAGTGGCGATAGTGAGATCTGTGAGTCTTTATAATTTATGTACAACGATTCACTGAAGCACTACGTCGAACCAAATTGTTCACTGAGTGCTATTTTTGCCGAAAAAGGTCGACGTAGACTTTTCATTATTATTTTATTAGTTTCTCAATGCCACGTGCATTTTCTTTACATTTTTTAATGTTTTATGAAACTTTTTCATTTTTTTTTATTTATTTTGATGTTTTTAATTTTAATTTTATTATTTAATATTTCAAAAAAAATGATAGAAAGGTTTCCCCTTGGCCGGCGAGGTCACCGGCGACCCTAGCCGGCCACCATCGCCCGGCCCGGGGGCCGAGGTCGGCTCGCCCGGGCCTACGAGGCCGCGACGGCCCTCGGCGATGGCCATCGCGGCCTCGATGTCCCTAGGCGAGGGCGCGAAGCCCTCGCCCAGCTTGCCGAGGGCCGCGTGACCCCACCGGCCATTGGCCCGAGGTTCAGGACTCCACATCGTTGGCGTCCATAGCGAGCAAAACCCTAAACCTAGGGGGAGGCGGGGGTGGGGTGGGGCCCAAGCAAGCGAGAGGGGGGGGGCGGCAAAAATTGGGGTCAGAACCAAAGGGAGGAAGATCTGGCACCAAAGGAATGGGACCTCGGGCCATTGGCCGCGGGGTCGCGAGGCCCTCCCCCCTCGGCCACCGAGGGCCATCGCGGCCTCGCCGGCCTAGGGCGAGCCGACCTTGGCCCCTGGGCCGGCCCTGTGATGGCCAGCGAGGTCGCAAGTGACCTTGCCGGCCAAGAGGGAAGCTAGAGTTTTTCCCTTTTTTTTTAAATATTAAATAATTGAAGAACCAAAAAAGAGAAAATCTGCTAAAAATAAAATAAAAAAATAATGAAAAATTTCTACATGTACATTAAAATATTCAAAAAAATCGATTCGTCGTTCTTTACGTCAGATTTTTCGTTGTTCACGTCGTTTTTTGGCATCCACGTAGCGATGGTGCTTAAGTGGTCGATTTTCAAAAGTTACGACACTCCAGTGAATATCGTATACAAGTTATAACACTTGTACTCGTATTTATCCCTAGTAATAAAGTATATTGGAATGGCGTTGGGGATTCATGAAGATGAACTGGATTCGTTGATGAAAAGTTTCGGAGAAAGAAGATTTGAGATCATGATGAATTACTAACCGGCATGCCCAGAACCTGAGAGAGTAATAGGCCTAGAGCCACATGCCGACATCTCGGGGATCACCTTGTTGACGGAGTCCGCCGACATGTCTGGCCTTCACGTCCTTAACAAGGACGACTGCTGGGTAACGGTTCCACCCGTTCATGGCAGCATCGTCGCGAATTTAGGCCAAATCATGGAGATTTACGGCAATGGCGCGTATAAAGCACCAAATCATAGGGCGGTGGTGAACAAAGAGGAGGAGAGGTTGTCCCTAGCAACCTTATGCTATCCCAGTCCGTCTCTTCCAGTTGGACCTTCTCCACAAGTCCTCGCTGCCACTGGACTCCCCCCTCGCTACCAAACCCTTTCGCACTCCGAATACATGCAACGCTTCTTCAACCGCAAGCTTGATGTTGTGGTTCCTTTCATCGATGCACTCAAGATGTAGACTCCGAGCTGGTGCATTCATTATCGTCATCATCTTCTTGTATTGTGAGTCATGAACATGTTGACATTTTAATTCAATAAGACAGTGGAAGTTTCAGATTGTAGGAAAATCTGAGTGACAAGCTGAATTTCCACTGGGAAAAGTGTGCTCTAAGAAACGTTTCGGCGGCCTTCTCGGGTCTCCAATCTTAATCTGAAAACTTCTTTGCATCTCTATGTTTAATTCAAGGAGGATGAAATTGATACTAGCTTTCATTTCACTGTTTTCATGGGTAGACTTCCAAAAGTATACATGTGTGTATCAAAGCGACTAAACTTTTGACATTTTCAAAATAGCTACCTCCAACTATTGATATAGTCGCTTTTGTACATTCAGCTGCATCTGCACGCTTCTGCAATCTGATTGCTTCTGTTGACAGCAAATATTCATCTACACTTCTTTTAAGCGAAGGTGAGCCGGGTCACACCGGCGGTTGCAAGAGGCGAGGAGTCGAATTCGGCACCACTAAATGTAATTCTCTGCTTGGCATGATCACCTCTCTTTTATCTGCAGATTAATTCATTTGTCATCAAAGGAATTTCTGTTACAAGAAATAGAAATTTCATGTTGTTATCAAATAAATTTATATTCGAAATAGAAATTTTGCGTTGCTATCAAATGCATTTCTCCGCTCGTAAATTCGTTCGGGCAATAGAAATACCAGAAATTATTTTTGGGAACAAAATGATTATCATCCGCACCCTTAAACTTCAATTCCATATTTATCATTTGTTGGAGCTAGCGTTATCACTTGGAGAGAGGGGGGGGGGGGGGGGGGGTGAATAGGTGATTTCAATGAACTTTAGAAATCAACAATGAATTTAAATAAATGAACTTCAGTTTAGTTTAGAGTCTAGGCGAAAGCAAGATCAAGATGTCCTCGGATTTGACGATGTGTGCAATTCCATCATTAAATAAAAATGACAAGGAGTTCAAGGGATAGAGAAATTGCACAAAAAGTTTATAGTGATTTGACTTTGTTTAAGCCTACATCTACTTTTTCACGCTAATAGGTGATCTAATTTGGATTCCACTAGTGAATAACTTAGAAGTTACAATTCGGTGATGATTTTCGAGTCAATAGACTTCCGTGAAGGATGTGAAAATTTCTTAAACTTTGAAATTTAAGATTTTGAACTCTCGTACTCTCTTCAAGATTGAGGTTTTCTTTTATACTCCTCCACCTTTAAACTGGATGTTGCAAAGATCACTTTTCAAGCTTCCCGTTTGAACGAGATTGCATACAAAGAATTTCGTAACCGTTGAGAATATCTAAAGAAAAAATTTCCCATTTGATTAGATCACCCATACAATCATGATCATGGTTTCCAAATATGGATCTCTTCGCATGGTAAGGTATCCTCATCTTTCTTAATCTACGCCATTGAATGATCTTCGTGATTGATAATCTTCAAAAACAAATCCAGCTTGATTTGGTAGTCGTCGTGATAATATCTCAATTATATCATCTTGTAGGTGTCTCATGATAATCTGATTGTTGCATATGAAATATTCCTTCGAGAGCTTGAAAGCATTGCTACAACGTCGAGCCTTCTCAAAAAAAGATTCGAGATCTTTAAACAAATTCAATCCCGCATAACTATTTTTTAACAATAGATTATACTTTAAGATAATCTGTAAAATAGTATTTTATTGCATTAATTTAGATATTAAAGAATACAAGATTACTTTGTCGATTTCAAAATTAATTAAAAAAATGTCTCAACATCGATCATCCATTTGGCTATGGAAAAGAACTGTTAAGATTCTAAGGCAATAGGACACGAATCCGTTGGACGTGACAAAAAAATCCACAGGCTACAAAACAATTCGAGTACAGGTGATGTCCACTCTTCTCTAGTGCTTTCACGGAATTGAATGTTCTTTGGTACTTGCAAGTTCTTGGACGCGAAAAGTAGAAAGGAGCAGTAATCAAGGGGAGTGAATCAGAAGTGACGGGGAGAGAGAGAGAGAGAGAGAGAGAGAGGAAGATAGATTCGTTTGTGCATGAGACGTGGACCCAACAATCACGTGGAGACTGTGCAAGCAAAGCCGAGACAGCGAATGTACTGAATGTGAAAGACAGCTGCATTTTCCTCTGCCGTTTTATAGAAAGCCACGTGACCACGTCGGAATCGGGTGGATGAGGACGTTCCGCGTCTTACAATCTGACATTGCCTTTTTTATGGGCAAGGATGATCAATTGACCGCTGAGCATATGGGTCGATTTTTAGCTCCATGTGGTGAGGTAGGTAAAAATAAATGTCAAAAACCTGAATTTGTCCCTTTTGTATTTATCTAAAGATGCTTTCACATGCATCTGTCTGCACAAATTGATATTTAATTTGGCTAAGATGGAAATGCAATTTCATTCGCAATTTCAATCCGTCGATGCCTAAAGTAATAGTGGCAAACTTGGCAATTGGCATGAAGTGAACCACCAAGGAAAAATTAATGAATTATTAAGTGGACATGAAAGATTACTCTCATATAATGGACCAGCCTATACTTTGCGTGGGCTCTCCCAATCATATACGAATAGCAAGTTGCAATCTCAGTTCAATTTCATAGTTAACCTTACCTTTTGATTTGCAATGAATCAAATATGGGTTGATTAGATACAAATAAAAATGGAAAAATGGGTTTACAATCCATATATTAACCCATATTTAATAGTGCGGTTTGTATTTAGTTTAAAGAAATACAATTAAGTAGATCATAAATAGGTTACTTAAAAATTAATGGGTCTTAAATGGATTTTAAATGTATCATAAAAGAGTTACCTAACTATCTTAAATGAGTTATAAATAATTTTTCTAATTATTTAAATTTCTGACTATGTATAGTTTTTTATTTTCTATTTTATTCTTCTATAAATTCCGGCGAGGGTCGCCGGCCTACCACATGAATGTACTCTTTTCAGGTTTATTTGGATTGATGATTATTTCTTCGGGTTTCCTCCTCCATATATTCTGATTCTTCACATAATTTTAATGAGTTAAATTCGAACAAGCCATTGTCTGAACACAAACCAAAACAAACTAGTGAGTAGTCTCTGTCGCTTAGGGGGTGCGACCAATGTTGGATACGTCACGTAAAGTACGACTACTACAATGGTGGTCTTGGGGAGAGGGGAAGGGAGATAGATGGAGAGAGCGCACGTAGCTAAAATTTTCATAATCAAGGAAAGTTTTTTATGTGTGCGTAGTAGCTCACCTGAAATTTGAATAATGGCGGAAAATTGCAGACATGAACATCGTTCATCTTTTGTGGCACGGGTTGTACCAACATGAAATTTTTAGTAATATTTGACAATTTTTTTTTGGAATTTTAATTTATTTTTATTTTTTTCCATTGGTCGACAACCCTTTCTTGTCGACCTCACTAGCACTGGCGAGGGCGTCTCGGCCCTTGCCTAGATTTGGCGCAAGCCGCAATGCCCTTGTTGTGGCCGATGAGTGCCCAAGTAGAGTTTACCATCAGGTTCGAGATGGATTGGTGTAGTTCCTCTACGCCTAGGACACCAAAATATTGAATGATGAATGAAGAAAGGTGTACAATCATACCTTACATATTGAACTTCATATCTTTAATCGGTATAGTAATAGTATTATTAGGCGCTACTTGTTAGACAATGTGTGATTGGTAAACAATTTTTTTTCATATTTATTAGAAATAGAAATTGTGCCAAGCCTCGTGATACCCGAGATCTAGCGAGGAGCGTCCCAATCCTTACCGTGGCCGGAACGGTTGTTTAGCCCTCAATCCAAAAAAAGAAAGGAAAGAAAAGATAAACCAAAAAATCATTAAAAAATTTCATTTTATTAAAAACTCGTCAATGTTAGCACCAAATGCCACGCCAGGACGATCGGCGTTGACGTCAACAATTTCGAGGCCAAAATAGGCCCGATGAACTCAATTGGCAAAATATTGAAATGTTTATGATTAAAGTGGCACGATTGAAAGGTTTAGGATCGTATTGATACAAGCGTTATAATTTAGAATTTGTTGGTTGTTTTTCCCTAATCTATTTCTCCTACCTTTTTTGATAAATATTAGTATAATTCCATTTAAGTATATTTTAGCTTCTGATCGATGTTATTGCTATTTTTATTTTTTTTAATTTATAGATTTAACTAGATTTAAATAAGAAAACACGAAACACAAAAAAATTGGAAATTATCTATTTGAAAAATTAGAAACAGCATTTAGATTAATATAAGTTCGATAAATTTATACATAAATCACTATCGTAGTTAATTATTCTTATGGGAATCCTTTCTGTTAAGATTTAAAAAAAATGTGAATCTGATATGTCTAAATGAGGTTATATTTCTATGATTGGAGAGACTATATTAAAATGTACTTAAATGGAGTTATACTGATATTTGTAAAGACCAAAAAGGTAAAAAGGTGATGAAAATTCTTCTGTCGATTTAGTAAGTAAATTGAAATGAAGAGATATTCTAAATTCTGGTCAGTAGCATAATTATGAAAACTTGCAAATAGTAAATGAGTAATTTGACAAGATGTATAATCACACAAACGATTTAATGTGCAATGTGATTTTTGAACTTTTAATTGATTCAATGTGATCCCCGTATTTTAGATCAATGTTCAATATCGTCCCTAAACTTTTAATTCATTTTATGAGGTTCATGAACTTTTAGTAAATGTTCAAAACTAGTCCCTAGACTATATCAAAATAATCAATGTTATCCTTCTATTAATGTAAGTCCAAGGTGACAACATTGATCATTTTCATAAAGTTCAAGAAATAGTTTAAATATCTACCAAAATTTCGGGACCACATCGAACAACTTAAAAGTCTAAGGGCACATTTTATATTGGGTCATTTGCATCATTTTTCTTTGATATTATTATGAAAAGTTGAGGAACTAGATTGAATAAATTGAAAATTCAGAAAATGAAACATTTTGAATACTTAAATGACCACATGAAACGAATTAAAAATTCGAAGATGCTGAGCTTAAGAACTCTTTGTACTATTTCATCCGATATTATATCCTCGCAAAATCGTAAAGCTTTTACCCAACGTGTAGATCGGCAGACTTCGGGCAGCCATGCGCCAATTATATCCAACTACGTGATTGTTTGGACCCAATATGAATTCGGCATCCATTATGGTTCCACTTTGTTAGATGATGTTGTTAAAGTCGTCAATTTATTGAGTAAGGTATCTTGATCACCGGGCCGTATTTTTCGATGTGGTGGTGGTTAACTCGGACCCCATTTATTTCAGGAAAAATTGACATTTCACGGAAATGTTTCACAAGAAGTCATTTTCCAAAAAAATACTAATATTCTTCGTTATTTGGATGAAACCTAAAATCCGCCATTTGAAATGGAAAAAATGATTTGATTTTTCTAAAGAGACATAATTATTTGAGCATTACTGACATGTGAATGGAAACCGGGGAATCGAGTACGGGCATTAGGTCTCGTGTCCGACCTTGATGGACCCAAACCTAGGTGTCGGGGAGTTGGACACGGGCACCTTGGTCCAATGCGAGAACGGGCACCGGTCCCAAGTCCACAAATGTTGGGCCGAGAACCCGATGCCATTTTCGACTCCTTGGCACGTTGGCTTAGGTCCACAGAGGCCGTGCTCGAGGCCCCAATGCCTATACTTGCTTGTGCCCGATGTCCTAGTCCATCGACGGTAGGCCTAGAAACTATTGTCTCGAGGGATCTTAGCATTAGCACCGGAGTCCCGGGCCTCACCTCGATGGACATGGTTTAGGGCATGGGGACTAGTCCAGATTGCTAGGGACCCAAGCCCGACCTCGATGGACCCAAGCGAGGGCGCTAGGTACATAGGCTCTACCTCGATGGATGTGAGCCGGGCATCGAGGACACGAGCTTGGGCTTTTTGATCTCAAGCTTGACCTCAATGGATTTGGGTGCGGGTGCCGAGGAACTAGGCATGGGCACTAGGGTTCCAAGCTCAATCACAATGGATACCGATTTGGTCTCAAGCACGAGCACCAAGGTTTTGGGCCCACCTCAATGGACCCAAGCACGGGCGCCGAGGACCCACCTCGAGACTTGGGTTCGCTGCCAAGGTTCTAAGAACAAGCGTTGAAGTTCTTGTGTCCCAGACGCAAAGTTTCTTGTTCAGCATTGCTAGTCGTTTTTGCCTAGTTTAGACAAGGGTGTCACAACCCTTGCTATCCAATAGGCGAGAGCTGCTGGCCTTCGCCCGTGGCTTATGACCTTGCGGTCCCGATTATTAAAAAAACAATAAAGAAAGAAGTGAAATAGATATATTACTAAAAATTTTATATGTTGGTGTCTACCATGCCACGTAAGACAATTGACAAAACGTGAAAACGTTAGGATTCGATTGACAAAATCAAAAGGTTTAAGAATAAATTGACAAATTTATAATATATTTAGGACTTTTTGAACAAGTTTCCCCATTTAGAGTTGTATAGAGTTGATATTCCTGCTATTTTCTTTTCTTTATTGACAGATATCTCTAGATTCAAATAAGAAAATGCAAAACATAAAAAATAAAAAAAATTTAGCCATCTAAAAATTGTAAACAACATTTGGATTAATAATTGTACAAGAAATCTATGGATAAATTGTTGCCGTAATCGGATATTCTCATGAAAACACTTATTTTTAAGATAAGAGAAATTTGAATCCCATATGAGTGCAAAGGAGGTTCTATTTCTTCGTTTATAGAGATTATAAGTTAAGTGTAATGAAATGTAACTATAGTAATATGTACAAAGACCAAAAAGGTCAAAAGTTAATGAAAATATAGTATTTTTTTTTCCAATGTAGTAAATGTTATTGAAATGAAAAAAAAATATTCTAAGTTCTGGCCAATAGTGTAATTCTGAAAATTTATGAATAATCCTTTTAGGATTAATTTGACTTAATTATGAGAAGTTGAAGAATAAGGTCGAACAAATTGAAAGTTCAGGAATTAGATTGAATATTTTGAATAATTCAATGACCACATGAAATCAATTGAAGTCCATAGGTGACATTGCATTATAAGTCTGAGTTTAGGGATTATTTATGTTATTTAATCTTATATCGTGCGCTGCAAAACCATAGAGCTATTACTCATGCACGATATGGGCGATGTAGACTACTAGACCTCAGCCGAACATAAGGCAATTGTACCCAACAAGTTGATTGTGACCCAACATCAATTCGACATTCATTATGGTCCCAATTTGTTAAATAATATTAATAAAGTCGTCAGGTACCTTTGTCACCGGTCCGGCGGTCCCCATTTGTTGGATGTGGTGGCGGTTCCACACTCCCATATATTAATAGCCAGTGTTGAAATAGATTCCATACGTGTCGAAACGACTTCCACACACATATATATCAAATTTAAACTTCGTTTATTTTGCATTTCAAGAAAATTTATTTTTCAAGAAGTTATTTTTTGAGAAAATGATAATAAATTTTTCGTTTTCCAGTTGAAGCCTGAAATTCGCTATTTTAAAAGGAAATATTTTCTTAAATAGACATACATTATTCGAGCACTAATGACTTATGGATGGCAACCGAGGTACCAAGTAGGGATAAGTAAAAAATTGGGATCCATCCGAATCGGATTGGACCGTACCCAACTGGCTTGTTTTGGGTGGTTCTCATCGGATGTCGATCTAATTCCCGATTTCAATTTGCAGAAAAATAAAATTGTTCATGATATAGAAATGTTGATACGTAAATTTGGGTATAAATACTTTCGCGATTATTTGAAACTTCGAAAAATATTTTCGTTTTTTGCGGGAAGTTGACTGCGAAAACAGGAAATTTACGGACGGACGAATAAAAAAGTCACTAAATATTGTCGGCTGCAAAGTCAGAGGGCAAGCGACGATGAAGCCACCATCCCAGACCTCCTTCAACCACATATATATATTGGCAAACTCCTCTAAGCGTCCAAAAAGAGAACTCTTTCGGAAAAACACCATGTCGTCAGAAAAACACGTCGGCGTCCTCGCCTTCCCGTTCGGCAGCCACCCTTGGCCTCTCGCCAACCTGCTCCTCAAGCTCGCTGCCGCCTCCCCGGACGTCCTCTTTTCTTTCTTGAACACGGCCAAGTCCAACGGCGTCGTTTTCCCTCCGCCATCGAGGGCCGAGCTACCCACCAACATCCGAGTCTATGACGTCAGCGACGGCTTGCAGGATGACCACCAAGGGGCGATGAAGCATCCGAGAGAACAAGTGGAGTTGTTCCTGAAGGCGGCACCCGAGAGTTTTGCAGCGGCTGTCGACGCCGCCGAGCGAGACGCAAGGAAGAAGTTGACTTGTTTACTGACCGACGCTTTCTTGATTTTTGCGTGCGAAATGGCAGAGAAAATGCAGGTTCCCTGGGTAACCCTCTGGGTCCCCGCTCCGTATTCGCTGGCGACCCACGTGTACATCGACGTCATCACTGAGCTCCGTCGTGAATCCTCCGGCGGCGGCACCTCCACTGACGACGACAAGGATGAGTGCCTCGGCGTAATTCCAGGATTATCTATGATGCGCATTTCAGATTTATCAAATGAGATACTCGATGATCAGGATACATCAAGGATTGCGTGCATGCTGCGCGAGATGGGGCGTGTGCTCCTGCGGGGCGCCACCGCCGTCGTCCTGAACTCCTTTGCGGAAGCGAACCCAACAACTCTGATAGCGGACCTGAAGTCCAAGTTCAAGATCCTCCTCCAAGTTGGGTGCCTCACGGTGTCCTTCCTGCCGCCGCCGCTGCCGTCGAGCTCCGCCTCCGACGCTACCGGTTGCTTGGCGTGGCTAGACGCTAGAGAACCTCGGTCCGTGGCGTACGTATGCTTCGGGACGGTGGCAGCGCCTTCGCCAGGCGAGGTATCAGCCCTCGGGGAAGCCCTGGAATCCACCAAGACCCCATTCCTGTGGTCCCTCAAGGAACACGTGATGGCGTACCTGCCCGAGGGGCTCCAGGAGCGGACGAGAGCTTACGGGAAGTTCGTACCATGGGCTCCGCAGGGGCAGGTGCTGAGCCACCCGGCGTGCGGGGTGTACGTGACGCACTGCGGGTACAACTCGGTGTTGGAAAGCGTGGCGGGGGGAGTGCCGATGGTGTGCAAGCCGTTCTGGGCAGACAACATGATGAACGGGAGGATGATAGAGGAAGTGTGGGGGATCGGAGTGAAAGTAGAAGGCGGGATCATAACGAAAAGCGGGATGACGAAGGCGTTGGAGGTGGTGTTGAGGGAGCGAGGAAGGGAAGGAGATGAGGAAGAAGGTTGGTGAGCTAAGGGAGAGATTGGTGGAGGCGGCTGGGCCTCGTGGGAGCGCCGAGGCTGATTTCCAGGCGCTTCTGGAGCTCATCTCCTCTCTGTAAAGTGCACAATTCAATTGCTACGATCTGCCCAAAAAAAAAAAAAAAATGCTACGATCAGCAGCAGAGTCCGATTGGTTTACTGACGTGCGTCGGACTTTTGGGGAGTTCTTTAGTCTCGATAGTTTGACAAGATCTTATCAATTATTTTTTTACCACACGATTTATCAATTAATGAGTTTTTTTTATGCAAAACAAGCGGTAATAGTGTGTGGATCTACAGTTGAGATTGAACCATCTTTAGAAGATACTGTCAAGAAAATATTTCTCTTCTAAATTTCAGCCTACTAGCTTAATGGTTCATTTTGGTCCGACGTGTTATTTTTAGCAGATCGATTTCCTGTACTCGTGGTTATGTCTTTCGATCAGCTAGTTATGATATGAACTCTCGTATTTGGCGTGAGCTAGAGTGGGTTTTCATTTGTTTTCCCTTCTTGTATTCTTCCTCTCCTAATTGAAGGAAAACATAATCTTATCTCTTCCATAGTTGGTGATTCGAACCCATATTTTGAACGAAAAAGATGAATACACTTATTACTTCAGCAATTCCTAAGAATTAAGATGAGAAACTTAGGCTTGATGCACTCCTTCCTTAGGATCGAGGTTTACTGACTTGAAGAAGGAATTTTTCGTCTCTCAGAAGATGCAAAGAATCTTCTAATGTAATTTTTTGTTTTTTCGAAACTTTCTAGTGTAATTGACAATGAAGTATTGCAACACAATTGCCACATTGAATTACATTTATATCTTGGACGCGATCACTCCAGTATCGTGCTTTATGCGGAGTCTATACCACATTCACTTTGGAGCTACAAAACTGGCTCTAGACATTTACGATAAACTCCAACCTACTTCATTAGGTGTCGGCCAATGGAAGACATAAATTGGCTACACCGACAGTAAGTAGGTAGGATGAGCGGACAATAAAAGGAGTACTTTTGGCTAAGCATTCACACTAGGTTCTGGAATCGTCTCGTGGGCATCCAAGGAGCAAGACTCAGGGGCACAATCTACCGTGGACGGCGTGAATGTTGCGGTCGCTACTACTACAAGTCAAGCAATTTGGCTTCAAAGAATATAAGAGGACATGGAGAAGTGAAGACAGTACTTACTATGATGTTTTGCGACAAAAAATCTGCAATCGCTATCTCGAAAAGTCTGATATTTTGCTGAAGAACGAAACATAGCATGATAAAATAACATTTCATATGAGCAGTGCAAAGTAATGAAGAGGTCGAGCTTGCAAGATTGAGGTTCAAATTACCGACATATTCATTAAAGCGCCCCCAAAAGTCGAGTTTGAGACACTCCGAAGCATGATCCAAATATCACAAAAATTGGATAAGGGAGTGTTAAAATAAGGGAGTTTCTTATCCCGACAGCCGATAAATCTTGTCATTACTTTTGATTCCATGATTTTTGAATTAATGAGTGCTTTATGTAAAAACACAAGGTGATAGTGTATGGATCTACGGTAAAAAATAACTCGGCACTATTGTCGGATTGTCAAGGAAACATTTCCCTTAAAATAATGCTCCAAATTTCTAGAATACTAAAGGATATTCAAGAATGCATAGGAATTCCTAATATAGATGTAAATATCAATATATCTCTCGAATATGTTGTCGTGTTGGCAAAATTTTAGCTGATGGGCTTCTAGGAAAATTGAACTGGTTACGAAAGTATAACTAAAATATGCAAACTGTGCAATCAAGTTCTAAAACTTGTCGAATTGACTAACGAAAATTGCCATGACTGTTTTTAAGTTTGTCTATCCTATGTGGCGATGATGTGGATAAATCATGAAATTTAAGGCTAAAACGACATCGTTTTAGTCTAAATATGATTTACAATTCAATTTTTACTTAAATTAAATTAAAAATATGCTAACATTAAGAAGCGACCCTCGCCGCCCCACCACTACCGAGAAAGACCTGTGGTGGTAGGGAATGTCGGTAGGGGTCGTCGAGCCCCGACTAGGGGCCGGCAACACTTGTCGACCACGAGCGAGGGATGCCATTGGCACCGGGTAGGCCACCACTGCGCCCTCGGCCGTAACCGAGCGAGTGGCGGCGACATCGGCAAGGGCTTTGTAGCCTTAAGCCCTCGCTGCCTATGTTTCTAGTTTTTGTTTTCTTTTCTCTACTTTTTTTTAAAAACAAAATTTAGCATATTTTTTAATTAAGTAATAATTATATTAAAAAATATATTTGGATCAAACGACGTCGTTTTAGTAACGTCATTGCCATGTAGGGTAGAGAAAATATTTAAAAAATTCACATTAGCATTTTTCATTAGCCAAGTTGGATGAAGTTATCGAAATGACTCAATTGCACCAACTTAACAAGTTTCAAGACTTGATTGCACTTTTTGCAAGTTTTAGCACTCGATTGCACTTCGAGACAAGTTTTAGGATTTCTAGGGAATATACCCAAAAAAGCATGTCCATAAACTAATGTACTATTAGTTTCATTCAAAACTTTCATAACAAAAAAGCGTTTCATGAATGTTATTTTCAAAGAAAATAGTTAACTTTCACTTGTTCAGTAGTTTAGAAAAATTGATTTTTTTTTCTTATCGAAGGGGAAATGGTTTTCCCTCAATTTAAGGTTATTTTTTTTATTCCATAAAAAAGGTCTTCCGTATATTAATAAATTTCCAGTCATCCAAATACCGGAAAGTCAAAAAACAATTTTCAGGAAATAGTTTTTCTTTATACAAATGATTATTTTTAAGGAAAATATTTTTCAAACCATCTATTTTTCACGGGAACCGCTAACCCGACAAGAGTAGTGTCAATTATTTATGATCGACAATCTCCAAATCAATGAGTATTTTATACAAAGCGCGGTGATGATATATGGATCTACGGTTGAGATTATCTTCGTTCGTGATAAGACTACGTCAGAAAATCATTTCCTTTTTGGCAAAATGAAAGACGGCTATATCTGCGGCCCCTTCCTATGCATCAAATCTTGTGAAACTACTATTCATAAGAGTATTCCCTTTGCGTGTCAACTCCTCCACCGAGTGCTTAAAATTCTAACAGGTATATGACCCGTTTCTACCTCCGTTGATATTTTAATAGAGATGGTTAGAATTTCAAAAGTCGCTTAAACATTTATCCCAGTAGAAAAAGTTCCTACGCAACTCTTATTAGAATTCAATTTTTCATGATGCCAAAAGAAGAAGAAGAAGAAGAAACAATGTGTAGATTCTAGTGCAGCTCTCAGATTTTTCTTTATGGCCAGCCTAAATTAGATTATATACATGCATAGCATCAGTACAGATTTTCTCAGCCCAAATACTATATAGTATATAATAGACTCGAATCTACTCTTCATAGTAAAAATTTACATACTCGGTCCAAATTGAAACATGAAAGAATTTCTTGAACCTTTTTCTATGGAAAAGGGAACCTTATGTCAACAAGCATATTCATGTTCATCTTAAATGCATTTTTCACATCGACTATATATGCTAATATCCAAGCTCACGCCTCGTGCCTCCACCGTTTTCGTCTATGCAACTAAACATTGAAGTGCCAATCGACGAGGATGATGGTGTAGTGGGTTAGACGCGATAGATTATGCAGAAAAGCTTTCCATTTAAATAAGGGTGATGGCACGTAAATTGGAGTTCTTTAGACCATCATCAATGATACTTTGTACCTCGAGATTTAGGATGTGAGACTATGTACCTACCTTAATATTATAATAGCGGGGACATGTCTTACTTGCTCACTTAGTATTGGCATGAGGGAGATGTACAAGATGATGTATTTGGTAAGAACTTCCACGTGTTACACGAGAAGGTTTGGTAGGGCTTGGTAACGAATCTTTCGAGAAGAACTACCGATGGGACCAAGAAAGAATTCACTAAAATATTGACCGCTGCTTTACTCATCTACTACGGTGGGGGAAGCTCGCAGACCTCATTCAACCTCATGCAAACTCCTCTAAGCGTCCATCCATGTCGTCGGAGAAACACGTCGCCGTCCTCGCCTTCCCGTTCGGCAGCCACCCTTGGCCTCTCGCCAACCTGCTCCTCAAGCTCGCTGCCGCCGCCCCGGACGTCCTCTTTTCTTTCTTGAACACGGCCAAGTCCAACGGCGTCGTTTTCCCTCCGCCATCGAGGGCCGAGCTACCCACCAACATCCGAGTCTATGACGTCAGCGACGGCTTGCAGGATGACCACCAAGGGGCGATGAAGCATCCGAGAGAACAAGTGGAGTTGTTCCTGAAGGCGGCACCCGAGAGTTTTGCAGCGGCTGTCGACGCCGCCGAGCGAGACGCAAGGAAGAAGTTGACTTGTTTACTGACCGACGCTTTCTTGATTTTTGCGTGCGAAATGGCAGAGAAAATGCAGGTTCCCTGGGTAACCCTCTGGGTCCCCGCTCCGTATTCGCTGGCGACCCACGTGTACATCGACGTCATCACTGAGCTCCGTCGTGAATCCTCCGGCGGCGGCACCTCCACTGACGACGACAAGGATGAGTGCCTCGGCGTAATTCCAGGATTATCTATGATGCGCATTTCAGATTTATCAAATGAGATACTCGATGATCAGGATACATCAAGGATTGCGTGCATGCTGCGCGAGATGGGGCGTGTGCTCCCGCGGGGCGCCACCGCCGTCGTCCTGAACTCCTTTGCGGAAGCGAACCCAACAACTCTGATAGCGGACCTGAAGTCCAAGTTCAAGATCCTCCTCCAAGTGGGGTGCCTCACGGTGTCCTTCCTGCCGCCGCCGCCGCCGTCGAGCTCCGCCTCCGACGCTACCGGTTGCTTGGCGTGGCTAGACGCTAGAGAACCTCGGTCCGTGGCGTACGTATGCTTCGGGACGGTGGCAGCGCCTTCGCCGGGCGAGGTATCAGCCCTCGGGGAAGCCCTGGAATCCTCAAAGACCCCATTCCTGTGGTCCCTCAAGGAACACGTGATGGCGTACCTGCCCGAGGGGCTCCAGGAGCGGACGAGAGCTTACGGGAAGTTCGTACCATGGGCTCCGCAGGGGCAGGTGCTGAGCCACCCGGCGTGCGGGGTGTACGTGACGCACTGCGGGTACAACTCGGTGTTGGAAAGCGTGGCGGGGGGAGTGCCGATGGTGTGCAAGCCGTTCTGGGCGGACAACATGATGAACGGGAGGATGATAGAGGAAGTGTGGGGGATCGGAGTGAAAGTAGAAGGCGGGATCATAACGAAAAGCGGGATGACGAAGGCGTTGGAGGTGGTGTTGAGGAGCGAGGAAGGGAAGGAGATGAGGAAGAAGGTTGGTGAGCTAAGGGAGAGATTGGTGGAGGCGGCTGGGCCTCGTGGGAGCGTCGAGGCTGATTTCAAGGCGCTTCTGGAGCTCATCTTCTCTCTGTAAAGTGCACAATTCAATTGCTACGATCTGCCCAAAAAAAAAAATGCTACGAATCTGCAGCAGAGTCCGATTGGTTTACTGATGTGCGTCGCACTTTTGGGGAGTTGCTTTAGTAGGATGATTTGACAAGTACTATCAATTATTTTTTATCACACGATTTATTAATTAATGAGTTTTTTTTTATGCAAAACAAGCGGTAATAGTGTGTAGATCTACTGTTGAGATTGAACCGTCTTTTAGCAGTGCTGTCAAGAAAATATTTCTCTTCTAAATTTCAGCCTACTAGCTTAATGGTTCATTTTGGTCCGACGTGTTATTTTTAGCATAACGATTTCCTGTACTCGTGGTTATATCTTTCGATCAGCTAGTTATGATATGAACTCTCGTATTTGGCGTGAGCTACAGTGGGTTTTCATTTGTTTTCCCTTCTTGTATTCTTCCTCTCCTAATTGAAGGAAAACATAATCTTATCTCTTCCATAGTTGGTGATTCGAACCCATATTTTGAACGAGAAAGATGAATACACTTGTTACATCAGCAATTCCTAAGAATCAAGATGAGAAACTTAGGCTTGATGCACCACTTCCTTAGGATCGAGGTTTACTGACTTGAAGAAGGAATTTTCGTCTCTCAGAAGGTGCAAAGAACCTTCTAGTGTAATTTTTATTTTCGAAACTTTCTAGTGTAATTGACAATGAATTATTGCAACACAATTGCGACATTGAATTACATTTATATCATGGACGCGATCAGTCTAATATCGTGCTTTATGCGGAGTCTATACCACATTCACTTTGGAGCTACAAAGGTGGCTCTAGACATTTACGAGAAACTACAGCCTACATCATGAGGTGTCGGCCGATGGAAACAACAAATTGGCTACACCGACAGCGACTAGGTAGGCTGAACGGACAATAGAAGGAGTACCTTTGGCCAAGCATTCACGCTAGGTTCTGGAATCTTCTCATGGGCATCCAAGGAACAAGACTCAGTGGCACAATCTACTGTAGAAGGCGAGAATGTTGCAGTCGCTACTACTACGGGTCAAGCAATTTGGCTTCAAAGAATATAAGAGGACATGGAGAAGTGAGGACAAACCTTACTATGATATTTTGCGACAAAAAATCCACAATCGCTATCTTGAAAGGTCTGATATTTCATGGAAGAACCAAACATAGCATGATGAAATAGCATTTCATATGAGAAATGCAGAGTAATGAAGAGGTCGAGCTTGTAAGATCAAGATTTAAATTACCGACATATTTATTAAAGCGCCACCAGAAGCCAAGTTCGAGACACTTCAAAGCATGATCCAGTACCACAAAAGTTGGATAGGGGAGTGTTAAAATAATTCTCCAATTTTCTAGAAAACTGAAGGACATTTAAGCAAGCATAGAAATTCCTAATATACATGAAAATATCAATATAACTCTTGAATATGTTGATGTGCAGTGTTGGCAAAATTTTAGCTTATGGGCTTCTAGGAAAATTAAAGGAATATGCCCATAAATATAGGTCATCATGTGGTAGTTCGATTTGAAGAAAAACTAAGGGGTATGTGAATCGAACGTCCAAAAACTAGTCAGAAAGTGCAACTAAAACTTGCAAAAAATGCAATGACATGAATAAATCATGATATTTAAGGCTAAAACGACATCATTTTGGTCTAAATATGATTTATAATATAATTTGTACTTAAATTAAATTTAAAAAAATATGCTAACATTAAGAACTAGCCCTCGTTGTGCCACCATTGCCGGGAAAGGTTGGCGGTAGCGGGGAAATGGTTAGTTGGGGTCGCCGAACCGCAAGCGAGGACCACCACTACGGCCCTCGACCGAACCGGGCGAGCAGTGGCGGTGGTGGCGAGAGCTTTGCAGCCCTAAGCCCTCGCCGCCCGGTACTAGCTTTGTTTTCCATTTTTTTAGCATATTTTTTAATTTGGGTGAAGTATAAATAATATTTAAAAATATATTTGGACCAAAACGTCATTGTTTTAGTCATGTCATCGTGATGTAGGAGAGAGAAAATATTTAAAAAATTCACATTAGCATTTTTTGTTAGCTAAACGATTGCACCAATTTGACAAGTTTTACGACTTGATTGCACTTTTTGCAAGTTTTAGTACCCGATTGCATTTTCGCGATAAGTTTTAAGACTCCACGTGGATATATCCAAAAAAACATATCCAAAAACTAAGAGCACATTAATTTCATTCAAAACTTCTTAACAAAAAAGAGTTTCAAACATATTAGTTTCAAAGAAAATTGTTAGTCTTCACTTGTTTGGTAGTTTAGAAAAATTGATTTTCTTTTGGTCATGAGAGGAATTCGTTTTCCCTCCATTTAAGCTTATTGTTTTTATTCCATAGAAAACGTCTTCCGTATATCGATAAATTTCCCGTCATCCATACATCGAAAGTAAAAAAACAGTTTTTAGAAAATAGTTTTCCATCAAACAAATAATTATTTTTAGAAAAATACTTTTTAAATCATCTATTTTTCACGAAGCAAAATAAGACTAAATCTACGCCCCTTCCTATGCATCAAATCTTGTGAAACTACTTTTCATAAGACTATTCCCTTTGCTTGTCAACTCCTCCACCGGGTGCTCCTTTTTAAAAACCAAACGACTACCCTCATTCATTTACCGCCCATAGGTTAAAATACTAACAGGCATATAACCCATTTCTACCTCCGTTGATATTTTAATAGAGACAGTTAAAATTTCAAAAGTCGCTTAAACATTTATACCACCGGAAAAAGCTCCTACGCAACTCTTATTAGAATTCAATTTTGGATGAAACTATAGTAATAAGTGATTGTGCAAGTCTCAGATTTTTCTTTATGGCCAGCCTAAATTAGACTATATACATGCATTGTATCAGTACATATACTGTATTTAATAGACTTGAATCTACTCTTCATAATAAAAATTTATATATTCGATGCGAATTGAAACATGGAAAGAATCTCTTGAACTTTTTTCTATGAAAAAGGAAACCTTATGTTAACCAGTATTCGTGTTCATATTAAATACAATTTTCACGTCGACTATATATGCTAGTATCCACGCTCGCACCTCGTGGCGCCACCGTTTTCGTCTATGCAACTAATCGTTGAAGAGTCATTCGACGAGGATGATGGTGCAGTGGGGTCGGACGCGATAGTTTGTGCAGAAAAGCTTTCCATTTCAATGAGGGCGATGGCGCGTAAATTGGAGTTCTTTAGACCATCATCAATAATACTTTCTATCTCAAGATCTAGGATGTGATACTATGTACCTAACTTAATATTATAATAGCGGGGACATGTCTTATAACTTTACTTGCTCGCTTAGTATTGGCACGAGGGTGACGTACAAGACGATGTGTTCGGTAAGAACTTCCGCGTGTTGCAAGAGAAGGTCTGGTGGGGCTTGGTAACGAATCTTCCTAGAAGAACTACGGATGGACCAAGAAAGAAGTCACTAAAATATTGTCCGCTGCAAAGTCAGAGAGCAAGTTATTACTCATCCAGTACCGACGAGGAAGCTCCCAAATTTCCTCGAAATACAAAACAACTTACAGTGTAAAAGATTACAAAATCCGAAACCACCATGCCGTCGGAAAAACACGTCGCCGTCCTCGCCTTCCCGTTCGGCAGCCAGCCTTGGCCTCTCGCCAACCTGCTCCTCAAGCTCGCTGCCACCGCCCCGGACGTCCGCTTCTCTTTCCTGAACACAGCCAAGTCCAACCTCGTCATTTTCCCTCCTCCGTCGAGAGCCGAGCTGCCCACCAACATCCGAGTCTATGACGTCAGCAACGGCCTGTAGGACGACCACCAAGGGGTGATGAAGCAGGGCATTTTTCTAAATTAGGATTAATTTTTTTTTACCAAAATAGGTTTTAAAAAAAAGTATTGACCTAATTAGGTGCCGCTCAGCAGTTATAGTACCGAGAGCGCCCATATTCGGAGCCCACCCTTCTTTTTAAAAAAAATTCGTATTTTTTGTTTTACGTTTTTTATAACATTTATTTTATTTAAATTTTTTTTTCTTTTGAAGCTTATTTTTATAACATAATTATCAATAATTAATTAATCAAGATATATAATTAATAAATAGTTTTGTAATTATGTAATTAATTAAAAATATTAATAAAATAAAAGTGCTGATATATATGAAAAACATGAGATTTTTATAATAAATAATAATCGTTAAACGTAATTACATCTACTAACGATGTCGTTTTCCTATATGACATCCCGTGCCGCAATAAGGTTATCTTCGGTGTTCGGTAGGTCTAGTATTGTACCAGACGCGAACGAGGATCCAGGTTGAATATGATGTATAGATGATAAAGGTATATATGGTGAAAATATAACATGCCTAGATGGTACATATCCTTACTTGTAGGAGGGCTTGGATAAAAATGAGAAAAATTGGATACATATGAAGCATGAGAAGTAGCTGGAGTCTATGGCTGTGGCATGTCGGGAAATGTAAAAGCGGGTCCCTCGGGAAATGAGCCGACAAACCGGGCGAATCCCGCATCGAAATATGCATGGCCCAACTCCTGGAGTGAACTCCGAGCAAAATATGTTGCATAATACTCCAAGGTGTAAGGGATGACATCACCAATTGGATGAACTCGAGGAGTCCTCGGGTCGGCTGAACAGGCTCTAGTGGGTCATCCTCGTGTCGCCCAACGGGTCTCTTTGTAGTTCTTGGTTAGGGTGGTGACATCACTATTAGCCGTCTCTTTTCATTCTAGGCGTATAGCATTGCCCTAGCTATCTTCCCCCACGTCTGCCCAATCTTGACGAGATGGACTGAACTTATTATATGCAAGATTTGTTCGATGCCATCACCCCGATAATGATATCAAAAATAACAAAAGTTATCAAATGCCAATAACTTATGTTACTAAAAAATAAATAATGAATTAAATTGATAGTGTTTACATGAACCATTGAACCCATTGCGGCTCTCGTAATAGAAATACACTTCCGTGTATGTCTACGGAACCACTTCATATATCCCGAATGAAAGTGAATGTTGTTCCGTTGCGGGTTCACCATGGACTATATATTCGGCACGTCTATCTCACATAGCTATCCATCATATGTGCTTAATCGCCCAATCCTTCCCAAATGGTTTGTTGTCAATATCATGCAAGGCTTTATAATCGCCATGAGGAGTAGGTATTTGCTGCTCTATACCAAACTGCCGAAGTACTCGGTTTGGATAATGCCACTCAACTATCCAGGAAACGAGATAAGTGGGACACGAGCCCTCCAAATGTCTTGTCCCTCCGCAGGCGGTAATTCGATAGAGTCTCCGAATGTCCTCGGTGTAGGGCTCCCAAGTAATCTGTTATCGTAATAAAATATATCAAATTAAATGAAGAATTAATTTAAAAGCTAACATTATATTAAACTCGTTCGTTACTATCATTACTTACATTTTCGGATACCAATCTATCAAGTTGGTAGCGAAGATATGGCAAAGTATGTGTAGAGACCTCCGTTATGTGTCGGCCTTGACTCCATTTGTATAAACAAAAAACATTGAATTTTCATATATTATACGCATTGGAAAGAATTAATGATGCACGAACTAAAAAGGCAATACATTACATACCGACTATCGAAAAGTACATCTACTAAAGGAACATCAATCGTTAAGGATGGGGAGACACATCGAGGCACTCCCACGCCCAAATCTGCAGTACATATAAGGCATCGCCCATTTGCTTCGCTTCGGGTTGGTTGCACGGCATAACTCCCAATACAACCATGCAAGTGTTCGTTGAACCCTAAGCGTACGTCGTAGGAACGTTGAGGTTCGCCAAGTAGTGGAAGAAATAGCAAATTAACTCGGGCACCTGATTTGTCCGCGAAAATACATCCTCCAAGTAGGTGGAGAATGAATGCCCTAACATGTTGCACTATTCGTGACGTTATCGGCATTTGCCGAAAAATTTTCAAAACGTTGTCTCAACCAAGCTTAAACTTATCTCGCGTGCCACGCAACCGGGCTAAGTGATCACCAAGTAGATCATCACGAGATAGTGGCCCAATCTCGTGACGGTTGAGCCATTAATCGCACCTCCATCGATGGGTATTCCTGTAATCACCATAATATCCTGCAGCGTGATCGTGCATTCACCTTCCGGCATATGAAATGTGTGGGTCTCGGGCCTCCACCGCTCGATCAATGCAGTAAGCAAATACCAATCAAGTTGGACAAATCACATCATATAAATGCCGTAAAATCCCGAAACTTGTAGATTTGGAACTATGCAAGGATGAAATTTACCTATGTGTAGTATCGCTCGCCGACATCTAAGGACTCCAGTTGGATGTACATGTGAAATGTGATATGAACAGTTTGTGACAATTTTGATAATCTTTGGTACAAATAATAGATCAATCGCTAAATTCCTCGGTTACCTTAGCGTCTCATATGGCCTGTGATCTATGTCGGGCCTACCTAGTAAATAGTGAACCATCCTCGTGTCCCGGCTCATTGTGAGTCTTATGTGCCATATCTACATAATTGTGATATTATATAATTATAAAAAATTCACATATCTAATGTAAACATGGATCATAGGAACTGAATAAATATTGCATAATTGTGATATTATATAATTACAAAAAATTCACATATCTAATGTAAATATGGAATATAGGAATTGAATAAATATCGCGCAATTGTGATATTATAAAATTACAAAAAATTCTCATATCTAATGTAAAAATCAGAAAAAAATGAACTTAGTAAATATCGATCCAATAATGATATTGTATAATTACAAAAAAACTCATCAAACTTATTTACGTAATTCACACAATTGTGATTTCTTGTTAGGCCGATTTGCGTGCACAAATTTTTCTATTGTACTCCGATTTTTCACAATTTGTGCAATGATTACGCAAAGTGCTACTTGCTTGGCGTTGTCCAATCCATCTCATTTTGTATCCGTAATGCACGGTGCCCTCCTTTCTTCAAAATAAGGTTCGGGTCCGACACTAATGTCAGCTCGTTAGGTTCATACGAGTAATCCGGATCTCCCAACGGATAAAACATGTATTGATAACATGAAGGGTTTTATCCAATGTATACCATTCATTTATGTATATTTGGTAATCAATCCCATCTACTTGACATGCTGCAATTGCGCGAGAACATGGGATTTTCAGCTCTTGAAATTTCCCACATGAGCACGTTCGTTCGTCTATGCTCACTACGTGTTTGTGGCTTCCCGATCCTCCGGATCTATCAAGTCCGATTTTCACTTCGAAAATTCCTCTATAAGAGTCAAAACGTCTTACTTAATGCTTATTTGCTTTTTCATTATTTTTCCGGAGCGTCTCACCCGCAAATTGCGTATAATCTCATCCGTTGTCCTTCGCATCATGTACATCGTTCTTCTCGTGTCAAAATAATGGACCAACCGATAGAATAAGTTTTTCACCATAGCTATTATTGGTAGACCACGAAAACCCTTCAAGCATCTCCGTTGATCGATTCAACTAAATTTGTTGTCATCGATCCATATCTTCTCTCTTCATCACTAGCCTTTATCCATTTCTCTCTTGGAACTCGATCACACCATGCAACTGTTTCGAATCAAACTCCTTAATTCGGCTTATGATGTGATCAAATTTTCGTTATTGATTCGCGTAAGTTATACATTACAATAATAATTACTACTTCGCACTCAAATTTAGGAATTTCAAAATTTGTCTCAAATTTATAAATTTCAAAATTTACCTACCATTTGAACATGTCTTTTGCCATTGGCATTTTTAAATTATTTATTGTAGTTGCTTGACAATACATCAAATGCAATATCTATGGTGGGCATGTGGAGCATGCCACCCTACTTGTCTCCATTGCTCGTTGAATCTCGATATATTGTCAATATTACACAAATATCGTCCCTCTTGGTGACATATCTCCGCAAGAGATTCATAAACCACTACCAATTGTCAACATTTTTTATTTCGACCACAAACAAATGCCAACGGAAAATTATAATTGTTTCCATCAAGCGAGGCCGCACAAAGGAGCATTCCTCGGTATTTCTCGCACAAAAACACTACTATCAATAAATATCACAAGACGATATCTTTTGAAACCTTCAATCGTTTGCTTGAAAATTCAAAACATCCGGTTGAAAATCGTGCGGCCACGATCCGGGTTCATGCGATCATCTATCATGAAATGAGAACCTGAATTTTTTAACTTCATTTCGTTCATGTACTTCCTCGCCTACCGTATGACTCATCTCATCCTCCCAAAGTTTTGGCAATCGCCATTGGTTTGGTCTTCCAGATTTTATGGTGAGTAGATTGGAAGTGCGCTTGTCTTGAACTTTCGCCATCGGTAGGTTGATTTTGATATCTGGTTGTGCGGCGACCATTTGTTCTATAAAGCTACATATATACTTTTGATCAAGGTGCCAATGATGCCGTGACATTTGCGGATTACTGCATGTATGTGGCCCACTATACTTAATTATTTTTCAAAACATCCCACCGACTTTAGTAGTCGCGCGGAGCCTCCAATCACATGGTCCATTTGGATTACCATATCTTATCACATATTCTTTCTTCTTTGTCACATCACAGCGAAAGTTATGATTTTTACTAATAGATTACTCTTTTTGCAGCCAATCGCACCGCGTTTCATGATGGAAATAACATGCCAACATTAAATTATCTTGATTGAATCAAATAACGTGCCGCTCGGCTTGGCTGTTGTATCATCTTACATCATATCAAAGTCGATCTCCGAATAGAGTGGTGGATGTATCAATGGCAAAATATGATTCTTGCAATGGGTGTTGTAGTAAGCCTCCATATTATCACCTCCGACATCTTCTTCATCATTATCATCGGTGTTAATCCAATCATCATCTTCATCATCACTAACATCATCATCATCATTATTATCGTCATTATCATCGGATTCCACATATCGATTATGCACCATCTTCATCTTCACCTTCACCAACATTGTAACCTTCCCCAACTGAATCATTTAGCACTTGTTATTTAGTTACAATTACATAAAACCGTGAATATCCCATAGCACGCCTAAAGTGCAAATTGTTGGATCATCCTAATCGTATCATTAGTATGCACCTCCGTAATTTTGTATATAACATCATTGTATGTTACAACCGGATATCTATACATCAAGTTATGAATATACCGGCTTCCTGTTATATTTAACACGCTTTCAATCGTAACACGTAACTTATCAAATGTCGATATATTTGCAAACCCAAACATGGTAGATTGTCCGCCTTTATAATTATATCCATATTCATTTCGTACTATTCTACCTCCCTAGTATACATTCGCATAAGATGTAGACGACATTCTCGCTAAATAAAGAAATTACAAATTATTTCGCATCTACAATTTAGTAAATATTCATTTCGTACAAATTAACAAACTAACATTATAACTATCGATATATTAAATGAAATAAATGTCTCGGTATAACCCAAATGGCTTAGAGAACATGTAATCAAAGTCTAGAGGGCCAAATATCCAAATTATGATTTGTCCGAGTTGATTGTGGTCATTTCCTATTTTTTTCGAATTTTTAAAGAATTTTTATGAAATTTTCAATAATTTTTAAACTTTATTTAATCAATTTTCTATTTTGTGCTTTTTTTAAATTTTGAAATTATTAAAAAATATTTCTCCCCCAAAAAATCATTTTAAACTCTTAAAATTATTTTTAATATTTTCAAAATCGCTAAAATAAATATAGATATAATTACGAAAATGAGTTCAAATAAATATTTTGTGAAAAATTGAGTGAGGGCTCTAGGTGCCGTGGTTGGGAGGCAACCCCGCTCGGCAATCAAACCGCCGAGCGGGGCTCTCCACCCCACCACCGAAGGGGCCTCACTCACAAAACCCCGTGCAAGGCCCGCTCGGTAGTAACGCAGCCGATTTTTATTTTATGATTTTTTTTCAAATTTATAAAAAAAATTCTCATTCAAAAAATCATTTTAAACTCTTAAAATTATTTTTAATATTTTGAAAATCACCAAAATAAATATGGACATAATTACAAAAATGAGTCTCCGAAAATTTGTTTTTATGAGATTAGGGTGATTTTTTTTTTTGGTAAAGAGATTAGGATGATTTTTGTATTTACCTAAATTCATAAACATTAGAACTATATTAGCAAAAGATTAAAATATTTTATTAACAAATTATAAGTAACATAAATGATTCGGCTATAAATAATAACCAAATAAATAAATCTATACTTACGAAACTCTAAAAAATAAGTACAATGAAATTTACCTCAAACTTTCGAGGGTAAACATGCGCCTAATTAAGAGCTCAAACTATTAAGAGAAAGCACCGAGTATTGAGGCCGACTTTTCTTTTGTCTCAACTTTTGCAAAATAAATAATTCACAAATTAATTTAAACATAACGAAAATATTAACAATAAAATAAAAACACTATCAACCTATAATAACATCAATAAAGGCGCCTAAGGTGAGGGAGATCTCGCTCAATGAGAAAATGAAGTCGATGAACGTAAAGAGCAAGAAAAAATGACTTTCAAGCAATGAATGAGCGTTCTAAGGTGAGGCGAGGGAGGATTCTATGAAGGAAATTTTATGAGTTGAGTGAGAGAGAAAGAGAGAGTATGAGAGTGCGAGAATTTGATAGAGGAAAGTGCGAGAGTGCGAGAGTGCGAGAATCTAAGAGAGAAAAGTGCGAGAATGCGAGGTATGAGAGATGAGAGTGCAAGAGAGGAGAGCCTTTGGCTCTGCTTAAAACAAGCAGAGCCAAAGGCTCTCCCTTGCACCTCATCTCTACCTTTAAGCGAGCCAAAGGCTATCTGCAGCTCCCCGTTCAGCGCGCAGCGCTTGATTAAAGGGCGCTACAAGCCATCAATCGGGCACTTGCAGCCCGCGCAAAGGGCAGCGCCCCCCCAGCTCGGCAGTTAGATTGTCGGGGGGGGGTGCCCCCCACTTTGGCCGTAGTGCCATGCTCGGCGATCGGCGCCGATCGAGTACCGCTCGGCATTATGATTATCAAGCGGCACCTAATTAGATATATACTTTATTTATTTATTTATTTTGGTAAAAAAAATTAATCCTAATTTGAAAAAATGGCCTATGAAGCATCCGAGAGAACAAGTGGAGTTGTTCCTATAATTGGCGCCCGAGAGTTTTGCAGCGGCGGAATGGCAGAGAAAATGCAGGTTCCCTGGGTAACCCTCTGGGTTCCCGCTCCGTACTCGCTGGCGGCCCACGTGTACATCGACGTCATTCAGTGACCTCCGTCGTGAATCCTCAGGCGGGGGCATCTCCACTGACGACGACAAGGACGAGAGCCTCGGAGTAATTCCAGGATTATCTATGATGCGCATTTCAGATTTACCGAATGAGATACTCGATGATCAGGATACATCAAGGATTGCATGCATGCTGCGCGAGATGGGGCCTGTGCTCCCGCGAGGCACCACCGCCGTCATCCTGAACTCCTATGCGGAAGCGAACCCAACAACTCTGATGGCGGACCTGAAGTTCAAGTTCAAGATCCTCCTCCAAGTGGGGTGCCTCACGGTGTCGTTCCTGCCGCCGCTGCTGCCGTCAAGCTCCGTCGGCGATGCCACTGGTTGCTTGGCATGGCTAGATGCCAGAGAACCTCGGTCCGTGGCGTACGTATGCTTCGGGACGGTGGCAGCGCCGTCACCAGGCGAGGTATCAGCCCTGGGGAAGCCCTGGAATCCACCAAGACCCCATTCCTGTGGTCCCTCATGGAACACGTGATGGCGTACCTGCCCGAGGGGCTACAGGAGAGGACGAGAGCTTACGGGAAGTTCGTCCCATGGGCGCCGCAGGGGCAGGTGCTGAGCCACCCGGCGTGCGGGGTGTACGTGACGCACTGTGGGTACAACTCGGTGTTGGAGAGCGTGGCGGGGGAGTGCTGATGGTGTGCAAGCCGTTCTGGGCAGACAACATGATGAACGGGAGGATAATAGAGGAAGTGTGGGGGATCGGAGTGAAAGTAGAAGGTGGGGTCACGACGAAGAGCGGGATGACGAAGGCGTTGGAGGTGGTGTTGAGGAGCTAGGAAGGGAAGGAGATGAGGACGAAGGTTGGTGAGCTGAGGGAGAGATTGGTGGAGGCGGCTGGGCCTCGTGGGATTGCTGGGGCTGATTTCCAGGCGCTTCTGCAGCTCATCTCTCCTTCGTGAAAGGGCATCATCATCATCTCTACCGAGTGACGTGCGTCAGGACTGCTATTGATTCTCTAAATTACGGCCTACTTGCTTAATGGTCCATTTTAGTCCGACGTATCATTCAGTAGATCGATTTCCTCTACTCGTAGCTTATGTCTTTCGACGATCTGGTTATGATATGAAGTTTCCATTTTACTTTTGGCCTGAGCTCCAATGAGTTTGCTGTTGCGTTTGACAGCAAGAAGGGAAGGAGCCCCTGCTGGCTAATATCTGCCGGTCGCGGGTCGAATCGGAGTACTTCAACTTGGAAGCTGAGATCCTGCATTTGATTTCTGCGCAAATCTGGTAGAAAGGCTCCCTTGTGGTTCTATATGGTTAGTTTAAGATGAAACAACAGTAAAAAAAAAAAAAACAACCAGTAAAATAGCGTTTCATTTTATTTACGATAGTGTCTTCTGGAGTCTTCCTTTTTTAGCCACTAAGTAAGGAATGTAGTCTCGCAGGAAGTCTTCCATCGTAGTTCGACGACTTACCGATTACCAAGCCACCCTTTGATAAAATAAAGGTTTGAGGAAAAAATTCATGTTAAAGAAAATACTTTTTTGAAAATCATTTTCCAGAAAAATGGTTAGTTTTTTTTTGTTTGGTGATATTTGACCGAAAAATTTTTCTGGTGTTTGGATCTCATTATAAAATGATTTCAATCTCGTAACTATATTTTAAGCTAAAAGAAGCTTCAAATTTTTAGTTTTCTTGCGTTTTGCTTTTTCTATTCTTTTTTTTTCTTTTTTTTTGCTGCTACATCGGGCCTCAAGAACAACCGGTGACTAGCCACACGAGGTTGAGCCTTACCATGTTAGGCAAGCTTATAGTGAGGCTCAAACCCGTGTGACTAGTAACGGCGACCGGAGGAGCAAGAAAAGAAAAAAATTAAAAATATAAAAATTGATATAAAAAATAATATAGTAAAATATTAGTATACTATAGTATTAAAATATCAGAAAATCGAGATAAGTAATTTCAGAAAGTGTTTTCACCTCTTTAGATTTAGAAATTCACTTTGCTGATTTCTTATTTGCTAATTTTCATGCATGAATTTCCTAGAAAAAACAAAAAACAAGAAAACTTATTTCGTGTTCGAAACTTTTTAAAACTTTAACATTTTTTGAAACAATGAAAAATTTTGTTTTTAAAACACTCTCTTCTCTTTTGTTTTCTCCTTGATTTTTAATTATTTTATTTTAAAAATTAATTAAAAATAATAAATATAATTCATAAATTTTAAAAATTAATCTCAGAATCTTTGGCCTAGACTTAGAAACCAATTTTGAACAAAACATATTTTTCGTAATTTTTGACATTTTTCGGATTTATTTAAATTATAAAAATAGTTGAAAATCAGGAAAATAGTATTCGTGATCAGAAAATGTGCAAAATAATCCATATTTTTATTTTAATTCCATTTTCATTTTGCCTCTTAAATTTTTAAAAATTCAGTTTGGGACCACATGCCTTTTCATTGAACATAATCCTAAATTGGCTAAAAATTTCATTTTAAATCATTTTACCCAAAATTTTTACTTTTAGAGTAATGACATGAGACTTTGATACCCCGCATCTCATTTCAGTCCTCATGTTTGGAAAATTGCACAATTGGACTAAAAGGACCTAAATGCACAAAAATTTTTTTTTTTAATTCGTTCCTCAAGTGCAATTAATATTTTTTAGAGGTCTCTATTTAAAGGTTATTTTTTTATAGTTGATCTCGTCCATATTGTAATTTGATAAATCATGCATAAATTACTTATATATATATTGGTCTAATTTGATTTAGTAAATTGAATAACCGAGATTTAATTTGATTTAGTAAGTTAAAAAAAAAAGACTCTTAATTTTAATATATATATATAGTCCCTTAATTGAATCAAACAGCGTGAACAATTTTATTTACCAAACATATTTTTTCACTTTCCCTCATTGTTCCGAGAACATAATTTTTTCTGGTCGGGAATAAAAACGAAAAAGTGTTTGTTAAAAGTTGTTCTTTTTGTCGAGAATCAAAGGAATTTGTACTAAGTATGAAAATATTTAAGCGAGAGGCGGATGTGGCTCGTAAAGTTTTGAATTGAGAATCTCTTGTTCGATACTAAGTATCACGCCTTATGCAGAGTCTAAACCACATTCACTTTGGAACTACAAAAGTGACTCTTAAGATATTTAAGAGAAACAACACCCTATATCATAGGGTATCGGCCACTGGTAACAACAAATTGGCTACACCAATAGTAATTAGGCAGGCCCATCGGATAATAGAAGTAATACTTTTGTCTATGCATTCACACTAGGTTCCAAAATGTGCTCATGGGCATCCCAAAAGCAAGGCTCGGTGGCACAGTCTGCTGTAGAAGGCGAGAACGTTGCGGTCGCTACTACTACAAGTCGGGCAATTTGGCTTCAAAGAATATTAAAGTACATGGAGAAGTGAATACAGAACTTACTATCATATTTTGGGACAAAATATTCGCCATCCCTCTCGAAATGTCAATAGCATTCCTATGAGAAATGCAAAGTAATAAAGAAATCGAGCTTGCAAGATCGAAGATTAATTTACTAACGTGTTCATCAAAGCGCTATCGCAAGCCAAGTTCAAGATACTTCAAAACATGATCGAAATACCACAAAAATTGGATAGGGGAATGTTAAAATATCGATAAAAATTTCTAGAATTCTTGAGGACGTTTAAGCATGCGTAGATATTGCTAATATACATGTAAATATCAATATAACTCTCGAATATGCGGATGTGATGGCAAAATTTTAGCTGATGGGCTTCTATGGAAGTTGGAGGAAGAGACCAATAAATATAGGTCATCATATGGTAGTTGCTCAAGAAGAAAAATTAAGGTGTTAGTTCCATTCACAACTTTATAATAAAAGATAATATTTTTCATGAAAATTATTTTTAAAAAGAGAAGTTATTTTTTCTTTGTTTGATAGTTTACTAAAACTGATTTTCCTTCTTGTCATAATGGAAACTCGTTTTTTTTCAATCTAAACTTGTTGTCGTCAGTCATTGAAAAACATCTTCAGTGATAGATTTGTCATTATCTAAACACCAGAAAGCCGAAAAATAGTTTTCCTTCGTACAAACGGGCCCTAAGTCTACGGCCCCTCCCCATGCATCAATTCTTGTGAAGCTACTTCTCATACGACTATTCCCTTTGCTTGTCAACTCCTCCACCGACTGCTCCTTTTTCAAAACCAAACGGCTACCCTTATTTATTCAACATCCATAAATTAAAATACTAACAGGTACATAACCCACTTCTACCTCCGTTGATAGTATAATAGATTTAGTCAAAATTTCAAAGATCGATGACCAACCATGCGTAAAACGGGGATGGATTTCTGTTGGTAAAGAAGAAACACTAGACAAAATTATTTCTTCCATTGATACACGAATGAATCGACACCATAGTAAACATCGAACTTATATTGGTACATACTGTGTTGCCAAAAATAAGGGGATGTTAGATACTCCTAGACTTTATTTGTTTTGCAAAAAATGGGTAGTTTGAAAGAAAAAATCTCAAATTCGATCGATTGTGTCGACTAAAATAATTAGTCAATTAAAAATATTTTCATTATCGACAATAATTTATGTCTAAGAACATTTCTCTTCATTTATTTTTGTAAGTGATACTAATTGTAATTTTAGAAAAATTATTTCTTCTAAGAATGGACTGCAATGTGGAAGGCGCTTAATTAATGGAAATAACAGTGATGATTAATTCTGTTGGTAAAGAAGAAACACTAAACAAAATTATTTCTTCTATTGATACGCGAATGAATCGATACCATCGTAAACATCGAACTTATATTGGTACATACTGTGTTGCCGCAAATAAGGGGATGATAGATACTCCGAGACTTTATTTGTTTTGCAAAAAATGGTAAATTTGAAAAAAAATCTCAAATTTGATCGATTGTATCAGCTGAAATAATTAGTCAATTAAAAATATTTTCATTATCAACAATAATTTATGTTTAAATATTTTAATAATTTAAATATTTTCTTCATTTATTTCGTAAGCGATACTAGTGGTCATTTTTAGAAAAATATTTAAAATTCATAATTATTCTCGAAACAAACGCAGCCTTAATCATCACTCTTCTTTCCATTAATTAAGCACATACCACATTGCAGTCCATTCTTGCTTTTGCTAGTACGCTTACCATGTTTTGTGTTACTTTTATTATTGAAAAGTCGCTTAAACATTTATACCGGTAGAAAAAATTTCTTCGCAACTCTTATTACAATTCGATTTTTCATGAAACTACAATAAGTGCTTTTGCAAATCTCAGATTTTCTTTGAGGCCAGCCCAACGTAGATTATATACATACAAAGTATCAGTACAGAGCTCTCGGCCCAAATACTATACCGTATATTATAGACTCAAAGATACTCTACAGAATAGATTTATATATTCAGAGCAAATTAACATATCGAAAGAATTTTTAGAATTTTTTTCTATGAAAAATGGATCATTTTGTTAACGAGCATGCATGTTCATTTAAGTGCATTTTTTAACATTTACTATAGCCCATTTATACAGATATAGGAAAGCTCTCTTTTTACGATTTAGGCTACACCCATTTCGCTCATTCAGATGTAACCCTTTAGGGGTAATTCATCTAATTGTATGTCAATATTTAAGTTTGCGCTACCTACGTGGCGGATCATTTTGGTTGATGCAATTAATCATGAAAGTGCCATTTCGTGAGGATGATGGTGTAGTGGGGTAAAAGCTATAGTTTGGGCAGAGAAGCTTTCCTGTTCTGGGAGGATGATGGTACTTAAATTGGAGTTCTTGAGACCATCCTCAGGGATACTTTCTATCTCAAGATTTAGGATGTGAGACTATGTACCTAATATAATAGTGGGGACTATGAGTCTAGGACTTTACTTGCTCACTTAGTATTGGCATGAGGGCGATGTACAAGACGATGTGTTTGGTAAGAACTTGGGAAGGTTATAAAAAAGAGTCGCAAATCAATTGTAATTGTGCAAATTCAATCTTAAACCCTTTTTTTAGACCAATTGAGTCCTAGATTTTTTTATTTGTGCCAACTTTGTCCATCTTCCCAATTTTAATCGAAAATCGCCGACATAAACGTGGCTATCCTAATGTGATGTGGATAATTTTTAATAACATTTTGATATTTTTTATTTTTGTTTATTTATGTTTTTTTTTTTTTTTTTTTTTCCTAATTTAGCCGGTGAGGGTCGCCAGGCCCTCATCGGCCACTAAGTGAGGGTTGCTTGAGCCCTTGTTAGCCACTAGGTGAGGCGTCACTACGCTTGCCAACGACTAGCAAGGGCGTCCCAACCCTTGCTTGCGGCTAGTGAAGGCCCAACGATTCTTGCCAGCTACTCTAAAGGAAAAAAGAGGAAAATAAAGTAAAAGGAAAAAGAATATAAATAAAATAAAAAATAAGTAGGAAAATTGAAAAATTATTAAAATATTTATAAAATTGAATTTTTTTATAATATTATTAAAAATTATCCATATCAACACCAACTGTGCCACGTAGGACAGTCGGAAGCCGGACTCCATGTCGGAGATCTTTGGCCAAAGTTAGTCGTCATGATTTGAATTGCGACAAATACAAAAGATTTAGGATTTAATTGGCAAAATAAAAGATATATCACTGAATTGACATAATTTCAATAGATTTATAAATTTTTAGTAATTTTCTCGTAAGAAATTTCACATGTTGCACAAGAAGGTTTGACAGAGATTAGTAAAGAGTCTTATCGGCATGAATTGGAGTGTTCAGCTGTGAATTAATTTAACGAGTCAAGTTCAAGTTGACCTATTTGCATCTTTCTTAATGGAGAAGTGACACGGCCAAAGAATGAACGACCGTATGTAGTGTCATTCAAGTAAATGAAGTTGGTTTAGAAATGGCTTTTAATTTTTAAATTTCAGGACTTCCAAAATTAGACTTTTATTTAGCAAAGTAATATGAAACTTCTCAAAGTATGCGACGGGGGTGTGGGGGGTCGGGGCGGTGGTGGAGGGCGGGGCCCTGACGAGGGGCGGGATGGTCAAAGCGTTGGAGGCGGTGCTGAGGAGCGAGGAAGGGAAGGTGATGACGGAGAAGGTCGGACAGCTCAGGCGGAGACCGGTGGAGGTGGCGGGACCAGGAGGGAGAGCTGAAGCTGATTTCCAGGCTCTCGTGGACCTCATCTCTACCTTGTAAAAGCCAAAAGCTACAACACGGGGTGGACCCCTGGTGTTCCCCATTTGAAAGATCTGCGATTATATTTCCTTTCGTTGATTAATTAGACTAATGTCTAGAATTATTTATGTTCCTAAGCTAAGCTCCGTTTATTTCGTAAAAAATCATCTCATTCAAGTTTGTTTAAATTATAAAAGCTTTTAATTAATTATCTATTATTCGAAAAAAAAAAAAACCCTTAATTGAGCCCAAAATTGTGCAGCAAGCCCATAATTAATTGGAAAGATTCAGCAAAGGCTTGGATGGGGGTGTGCCAAATTCTATAATGGGGCTTAGACCTATTTTTAAATTTAATTCAATCCATTTTTGTTCACTTAAATATTTAAAGCCCGAATTAGGCTCGAAATTGCCAGATAAGCTTACATGAGCTGGAAATTTCGGCCACCATGAAGATACCCTCTATTTTGAAGATTTGCCAATTTCGTTCTTTCGATCGGTTTTGGCCGAAAATTATGATGTGGGCATCGACCGTCCTACAAAGCACATTCGACGCTGGCGTGGACAAATTTTTGCATTTTTTTTTTCCTTCTGAGTTTTTATAGGACATTGCTCTTGACAGAGTTAGCATTTGGTGAATCCGAGTGGATTGGTAGATAGAGAGAGAGTGGGCTGATGGGTTGCGTAGGACCAGCGTTAGTAGTGGAGGTGATGGAATCGGAGGATGACGGTGGTGTAGGGTCTGAGTGGCAGGTGTAGAAGTGGGGTCGAGACATGGATTGTTGAGCGACCTGAGCCGTAAACATCAAGCGCCCGATGAGCACCATGAGCGGTCGAAACCGGGAAAGCAATGGGAAAGTGCGACTCGCCAAAAACGACGTGCCGGGAAGGGAAGTCCCGGCCACCGGCTCTGCGGGGCCTTCGTGACGGCCCAAAAAAAAAGGGCCGTGCTAGAAAAATCCCTATGGAAAATGACTGATCGATCGATGTGGCAAATTTGTTATCGGGTGCCACAAGTAGGACCAATGAATTGAACTATTGAACTCATGACGAAGTTTCAGTATACTAGCATTTAAGAAGTTTGTAGCTGTTTCTTAGTACACGTTGCATGGATCCTGAATTAATTCTGAAAAATCTTGTAAAATGAGCAGATGACAACCCCCATAGTGTGCTAATAGGTTGTTTGGTCACATTTAAAGATCTGACCACGTTGTGTCGCATCAATTTCACGAGGTTGGATTTTGTATCTTTCGTTACATTTGCGTACTATCAGTGCTAATATTGGCATATTTGGGGCTAGGAAAGAAATAATTGATTAGTTCTTCTATTGTATGCATTATTGTTTATTTTCGTAAAAAAAGTCAAAATATTAGTAGCATAGCAAAAATCTCGTGCCTAAGAGCGTGGAGATTATTCAGCTCCAATCGAGCGATATTGTCACATTTGACTACCCTATCATCACCGGCGCATGACAAAAATGTGGTCTATGATCAAGCAGTGAATGAAGATATTTTATATTGCGGACTAGCTTAATTGCAGCATTTTAATTTTGGGACATAACAAGGGGGCCCTATAATTTGATGGTTGACATGGTTTGCATGCTCATGCACTTGATATTGGAGTGTCAAAACTAAACTGAACCGTTAATGGAACTAATCGAATCGAAAATTTCATGCATTTCGATTTTTGGTTTAGGTAATTGAAAAATAACTTTTTTTTTCAATTCGGTCATTTTGGTTAAGTCCGATAAACCAAATCGCCCTAAAAATTTCCAAAATAACAATTTTTTTTCCTTTTTCTTCGACTCCTTATTCCTTTTTTGGGCAAAGGCGAGGGCCAAGCCGGAGGTTGAACCAAAAAATAAATAAAAATCGAACACTAAATTGAACCTAACTGAATTTTTGGTTTGGTTCATATTCGGTTCACGGCAAATTTGATTCGGTTCAAGCTTACACTCAATTGTTCAATTTAGTTCATTTTCTTGAAAAATAGAATCGAACTGAACTATTGACACTCCTACTTGATACATCTAATAATTCTTGGCGAGCGGTTGACTTACGGTTAAAGGTTTACGAGTTCGTACTTTTCATAGGATTAGTGGGCTTTTTGGGCCTTCGGTAAAAATTGGTGTTTTTTTTTTCCGAAGGGATATTTTGGTCGTGAAGGTGTAATTGTTTATTCTTCATTTATAATTGAATACTTAGGTAAATAAAGAAATCGTGCAATGTTTATTCCAAGTTTCGAACTAGAAATCAGGTAAGGTTTATTCCAATCTTTATCTTGCATAAAGCTCGAGAAAAGGCCACCTGAAGGAGAAAATATTGGGTAAGCCGGGGCCAACACATCACCGTGCGCCCCGGCTAATCATATAGCGCCACTTGGCTCCACAAAAGACAGTGGTCCCCACCGTATTTTCTGCACAAAAAATTAATTTTCCTTCTTCCAATTTAGAATTTCAGCCCTTTAATGGGCTGTGCATAATAAATGCAGTAGACTGCCTGCTGTTTCCTCTCTCCAACTTTTTCTCTTTCGCTCGCTATCCCTCCTTCTCTCGTGAATTCAAACGTCTGTGTCTTTCTCTCCTTCCACACTCGCTTTCGGCCCTGTCGCTCGCTCGGCGCTCCCTTGCTCCTCCGAGAAAGTTCAAAACTTTGGCTCACTTTTTAGTTGTTTGCTCGGTCACTCGCTCGGACGCTTGAGGACTCTCTGCTCTTGCCCTCGCTCGTTCTCTACTCCGGCTCTTGCTCTCGCACTCTGCTCCGTCGTTCGAGCGTCTCTGCTCCGACCGTCGCTCACTCCATCGCTCAAGTGCTCTCTATTCTAGCACTCACTCACACTATGCTCCAGCCTCGTTCCTGTGATCTGCTCCAATGCTTGCTCGCTCGCTCTCTGCTCCAGCAAGGGGTCCTGCGCTCTGTTCCATCGCTCGAGGGTTCTTTGCTCTCGTGTTCGTTGGCTCTATACTCTGACCATCGATCGCTCCGTTGCTCGAGCACTTTAAGCACAGTCTGATTGAAGCCCTCGAGCAACTTGTTTAGAGCAAAGATAGGTCTGTATGTAAGAGTTTTCCTTATGTGAGCTACATTAATTGAAATTGTAATTATCGTTTTTACGGGATTAGTCTAATAAAGTAGGGATATAAGGATTCTTAATAGCCTAAATATGAGCCTGATTAGTGTAGGCCTAGTTTGGCCTGGCCCGTGATGAGAGGGGCCGGCTAAAACTTTATAAATAGGGCTAAAGCGCTCCCCTCTAACCCTAATACTTCATTTTGCCATTTCATCTCTTCATGAAGCGAGAGATGAGAGTGTGAGGCGGTCTCATTGACACCAGACATTCGAAAGGCGATAGAGGGGAAGTGCTTGAGTTTCGGATCGTTAGAATTCTACATCAAGAGCCACGAATCCCAAATCAAGTGCACAAATTCCTTTTTCTCTATTGTTTTGTTTCTACTTTTCGATTATGGCGATCTTAGGGTGTAGTTTGCGAAGACGGCCGGCCATTTGGATGGCCAACGGTTGGTATAAGAGCCGCCATAATTTGGAGCTAGAACCTTGAGTTTACGCCTTTTTGTGAATTTAGTCTTGTGAAACTTGAATTTTATTGCATATTTGGATTGTGCTTGAGGAGACGAGTCCAACAAGTGGTCGCCGATCACTAGCGTGACACCGTACGCCCCTCATGCGCGACCATGCGCCGGTGGGCAACGGCGCGTCGCGCCACACACGGCCGAGAGAACTACTTTAGGGTCTGGCGTCATCGCCGATGTCGGTGGGGCGATCGCCGTCTTACGAGCGCAAGATATGTGGCACCACCATACGGCCGCCGATGTCTTACCCGAGGTCACCACGTGTCGCCTAACGTCATCGATGACGTCGCCCAAGACCTCCTATGACCGTTTATCGATCCAACCGTGGGCGGTTGGATTCGAAGGTTGGACCGGATCGGTCGGCGTGGAACCGATTGGACCTGGACGTTCGAACCGGCCCATTTGGACGGGCCGTAGTTCCGTACGCGCATGCGGCGTATCTTGTCTTGGCGAGTGTAGGCCCATTTATGCTCCGATTGGGGTATTTTTTGGTATGGTTGTGCTCGTATTGAGATTCTCTACACTATGGGATATTTATTTTAAATTTTTGGACCTTTTAAGGATGGAAAAATGCATAAAAATCTCATATTTGTGTACTTTTAGGGGTATTTTGGGCAATTTTCCTATATTTTCATATGGTTTCGGAGATACTAAGGCTAACTCACAAGAATATGACCACATACGGGATGTGTAGAGTTTTATTAAGTGTTGGCTTGTATAAAGTTCAACATGCATCATGGTTAGAGCAATGCTAATGGCATCTCTTGTGATTTTAGAATAAAGTGCCCCCATAATGAAGTCTAAAATCACTTGGATATGATCAATGTAAGACATAAAATTTATATCCCTCGATATGAGAGAGTTTCATAGATTCAATCGAGCGGTGACCTCCAAAGTGGTACACCCGATTAGGTTTGAAAAATATTAGTCTCATATTGTGGTGGGATATCTTCTGTTCTAATTCATGATCATTCTCCCAAAGGAGGTGATTGTGTATTGGTTTATGGAGGGATACATGTATAATATATGGTTGGGGATTGACCAATTCTAGTGATTCATATACCCAAAGGTGGTGACTCATGAAAATTGGAACATATTCTCATGGCCGCTATCATGTGGAGAGTTTACAATCGCATGTCATATATTCGCCCAAAGGTGATTATATGATGATTTATGTAACTCTCTAGATGTGTACTTTTGCAGTTTTAAGTAGCACAATATTAATTCACGAGGGTCACATCGCGAAGCATAAAGTTGAGGAGTGACTAACTCTAGTGGTTCATCCACCTAAAGGTGGTGATTCACAAAGGTTGAATTATGTTCTCATGATGGGCTGTCATGTATGAAGTACACATTATGTATTCTCGCCCAAAGTTGATTACATGATGATGCGTCTAACCCTCAAGATGTATACTTATAAGGTTCAAGTTACACAATACTCACATGATGCCACTAGTATACCACTTGTCAAAGTGGTTTGCCATCCGATTTATCTTGCTATATAGATTATATAAGCCTTGAGACTAGGAACTATGTCTCGTTTAATGCTGAAATTGTGATACATCTACAAGGACTCTTCAATATAATGTTTGATGGTTTTTGTGAAATTAGAGATTACATCAAAAGGATGGTATACACCTTAAGTAAAATCATACTCATAAAGGAACTCATGAAATCATCGGTCATTCGAACAGTTTGGGTCTAAAGATAACATCCTTTAAGAAGGATGGTGACCACAATTTCTTTTGTAAGAAGAAAGGTCATATAAAGAAGGACTGCAATAAATACAAAGCTTGGTCATTTGAGCGTACGGGTAATGGTTCTTTGGCTTTGATTTCGTGAATCCAATCTATCGAAGCTTCGTCTAGTTTGTGGAGGCTAGATAGAGGTGTAACCAATATAGGGAGTCATGAACCGTAGGAAGCCAAATCAAGGAGAATCAAAGCTCATTGTGGAAAACAATAATAAAGTTGACGTTGAGTTCATAAGAGATGTCAATTTATTTCCATTTTTTGGTTTTGATTTGACATTAAGGAATGCATTTATGTACCTTCCTATAGATGGAGCTCGGTTTCCGTATCATATTTAGACATGTGCGATTACTCTTTTGAACTGCAAGAACAACAATAATTCCATGATCTTAAGTCAAATAAGGTCTGTATGCTGCAATATGTCCAATAGATTGTACAAATTGTGCTTAACTCCCAATGATATTTATGTCGCTTATACAATTAAAAAGTTAGTTCCAAGAGACCTCTACATAAAGAACAATCTTACGCATTGTGGCACAAAAGACTTGACCACTTATTTGGGGAAAGAGTGGGAGAGCGATAAAGGCTAACATCCTATCTCGTTCTTAAATGTAACCTAGAGATTTGCGTAGGCTATTGTAGAGAGGTAAGATGACCAAGATAAAAGAGAAAATTACGGTCCATAGTTTTGATCTATTGGAGGTCATTCGGATTCGTATCAATGGACCCATACGACAACCCCGTGTTGAAAATTTTATTTCGATACATTTATTGATGGCTTTTTCGATATGGTTATGTGTACTTGATTAAAGAAAAATCTCGAGTCTCTTGACAAAATCAAGGTCTCGAGGTTGAAGTTAAGGAACAGTTTAGAAAAGTCATCAAGGTTGTCGGATCGATGGAGGCGATTAGTATTATGGCGGATATGGCAATCTTTGGATAGCTTAAAGGGTCATTTGCCATATACTTAAAGGATTATAAGATAGTAGTTAAGTTTACTATGCCTGAAATTTTTGAACAAAATGGTGTCATTGAAAGGCGTAATCGCACTCTTGAGAATGTAATGAGGAGTATGATTAGTAGAATGAACCTACATGGTTCTATGTAGAGTGTAGCTTTTTGAGCTGCTATTTACATTCTAATCAATGTTTCCACTAAAGTTGTTCTATTGACTCTTTTGAGTTATGGACTGAACGTATGTCTAGACGAACCATCTAAAGATTTGAGGTTGTCCTGTAAAGGTGAAGTTATATTGTCCAACATTAGGTAAGTCCGGATCATTTGAATGGATATTAGGTCAATGACCCCAATAGAGGTACAAAAATTGTGGAATAACAGACAGCGAAGTTTCTAGAATTAACAAGGCCGAAAAGGATGCTCACAAACTATTGAGGTTAACGGTACGGTGGGGATACTTTATCATTTTTTCTCTGCATATACGGGCGATCATGGAGCTTATCACATCACAAATTGAGCCTATTGGAGTTCGGGATCATATTATTTAGATAGATCATGATGGAGTTTTTTAAAGCCCCACAGGTGCATGATGAGGTTAAAGAAGCTCCACTTGAAGGATCTATCAAGCGAGAGACGACTAGCTATACTACTTGGACTATGTAGTCTATCTAGGAGAGCATGACTATCGGTCGTGTGATTGATCTAGAGACTTATACGAGATGTTGTTTCTTGTTCTCATTTAGATCTATGGTTGGATGCGATAAAAGACGAGACACAATCTATGAAACATAATGATGTTTGGGAGCTTGTTGAATTGCTAAGGTTATAAGCTCATCACCTGCAAATGGGTGTATAAGACTAAAAGGTTTCTAAAAGGAAAGATTAAGAAGTTTAAAGCCGACCGGCAACCAAGATTTCACTCTAGGAGAAGGTGTAGACTATAAAGTCAATTTTTTCTTTAGTCACTCATAAAGATTTTTTCAGAGTGATCATAACATTTGTTACTCATTTTTTTTTGGAGTTATACTAGATGGATATTAAAACTATCTTCCCGAATGGAGACCTTGATAATGAAGTCTATATGGTAAAACTCGAAAGCTTTGTAGCTGATGATTCGGACAAGCTTATATGTAGACTAAAATAGTCTACTTAAGGCCTTAAGCAAAGCTCCCGGACAATGATATTTAAAGTTTCATAATGTTGTCACTTTATTCGGTGAGTCAAAAGTGAAGTGAATCAGTATATGTACCGCAAGATCAGTGGGAGAAATTTTATCTCACTATAGACAATATGTTGCTTGCAAGCAGTAATATTGGATTACCGCATGAGGTGAAGCAAAACGTTGTCATGAAAGACATTGGTAAAGTATCTTTTGTCATAGCCGTTGAGATCTATTGGGGTCGTTCTCGCATGATATTGGGTTTGTCTCGGAGGACATGTGTTGATCATATTGTGGAAAGATTCAATATATAGCACTCGTAGGTCGGGAATTGGTCATGTTATTAAGGGTGATAAATCGAATCTATTACCGTGTCCTCATACGGAAGTTGAGAGAACTCAAATGTTGTTTTTACAACTTGAGGTAGATATCTGTCAAATCCAAGAAATGATCGGTGGATTGCTACCAAGAAATTGCTAAGGTACTTAAAGAGGATAAAAGACTACATGCTGATTCACAAGCAAGTTGAGGACTTACGACTAGTAAGGCATTTGGATTTAGACCTTATTAGTTATCTAGATGACAAAATATTGATAACATGGTAAATCTTTATGTTAGCGAGCAAGTGCGGTAAGATAATGAAAAAGTAGAAACACAAATATGTGTTATCCTCCACCATTCAAGCGAAGTTTGTAGCACGCTTTTAGGTCGCTACTTAGATTCTTTAGCTCTAGAACTTCATTGGGGAGTTGACCGTATTTAGTTATGTGGATCGACCCATACGGTTGTGATATGACGATGACCTTATAGTGTTGTTTGTCAACAACAGCCAGAAGTCTTAAGGGGTCTAAATGTCCGCGATCAATTTTGACTATAAAGGAACCATATGAGAATGGTGACATTAAAATGGAGCATAGTTTCACAAATGATATGGTTACGGCACTCCACCGACTAAAGTTCTTCACCCTTTTGTATTTGAAATGACATGTCATTAAGATGGGCTTAGCGGCATCATTGGATGCGGTTGTTCACTCGGGAGTTGTTTTCAGCTTTTGCTCTAATAAAGTTTACATATGTGATTGTTACATTTTGTAACATCTTGATATGTATCAACTCGTTGCATGCAATAAAGTATTTGAGTTGAGTACATATATCTATTAAAAATCTCAAGGTATGTGCAAACCTTGAGTAAAGGCTTGGGGCATTCGGTTACTAGCCTTAAGGATATGTCTTGTTACACATAAAATAAGGTTAACCATAAAGGTAAGACATATCGAGGTTCATTGAAACCATAAATGACATTCTCGGTGCACATAAGGTTTTGTTACACATAAGGAGAGAGAATGACGCATGACAAAGGGAATGACACATAAAGTAACTCTTTTATGAGGTGTCATCCATTTGCCACACTACCATATTGAATCCATATAAATAGAGTTAAGAACATTCGTGACCATGGACGACTCTGCGTACAATTTTATGCGATTCTCGCCATGATTCGGTATTTGAGACTCTATGGGATCGGATTGACCATTAAGAATAATCTCTAGACCAAACCATAAAGGCACGCACTACAAGTACACTTTCAATTAATATAGCCCAAGTAGGAGAATGTAAGAGTTTTCCTGATGTGGACTACATTAATTGAAATTGTAATTACCGTTTTTACGGGATTGGTCTAATAAAAGAGGGATATAAAGATTTTTAATGGGCCAAATATGGGTCGACTAGCATGGGCCGAGTTTGGCCCGACCCGTGATGAGAGGGCCCGGCTAAAACTCTATAAATAGGGCTAAGGCGCTCCCCTCTAATCCCGATACTTCATTTCGCCATTTCATCTCTTCATAAAGTGAGAGAGGATAGTGTGAGGCGGTCTCATCGATGCCAGGCATTCGAAGGGCGATAGAGGGGAAGCGCTTGAGCTTCGAATCGTCGAATTCCGCATTAAGAACTATGAATCCCAAATCAGGTGCACAAATTCCTTTTCCTCTATTATTTTATTTCTAGTTTTCGATTACAACCGACGACGAGCAGCCGTTCGGACGGACGGCCAACACTGTAGTCCCTCTATGCCTGGCTTCCTTTTTGTTCTTTATCTCTGGTGTGGTTGTTCACTCTACCGGATGGGTGTATTAGTTCAACTAAACTCTTTTACTTTTAGCCACGCACTGGTTCTATTGATTTCAGTTTGAGAAAATGACAGCATTGTTCTCTTGTGGGACTGTCTTCTAGGAAAATGTTCCTTATTTGGTGTTACATCTATTAGCGAGTGCTTGATTTTTTGTTCATGCTTTTTCATGGTTTCCAGTGCCCTTTTGTGCCGAATGAACTTCATTATTTGGAGGAATTATGCGCTCAATTGAGTATTACTCACATGGGTTTCTTTCATCTTCATTGTTGTTGACGCCTAAATTTTGACTAAATTATTTTTTGCATAAAAATTAGAACTAATTTTAGTTCTAAACAAAAATCATCTCACATATTCATTTAGCATTGGCATATAATTTGAGCTTAATTTAACGGGTATCCGGACTAGGCATGGGATGGAAAAATACACCGAGAAGATTCGGGCTTGAAAGAAATATTTTCTCGGGATCGTATTGCAAATACTCGAACTTCGGGACTATATTGCAAATACTTGAAACTTCAGGGACCTGTATTGTAAATACTCAAAACTTTATGGGACTGTATTGCAAATATCAAGAGAAGAGGATGAAGAGAAGATGGAGAAAGGAAGATGATGAAGAGAAGATAATGAAGAGAAGGTGAAGAAAAGAAGATGAAAATGGAAGATGGAGAAATGAAGGTGAAGAAGAGAAGATGAAGATGAAGATGAAGAAGAGAAGATGAAAATGGAAGATGGAGAAATGAAGGTGAAGAAGAGAAGATGAAGATGAAGAAGGGAAGATGAAGATGAAGAAAAGAAGATGAAGATGGAGAAGAGAAGATGAAAATGGAAGGTGGGGAAATGAAGATGAAGAAGAGAAGATAAAGATGAAGAAAAGAAGATGAAAATGGAAGGTGAGGAAATGAAGATGAAGAATGAAGGATGAAAAACTTTGCCTATAAAAGAAGAAGAGTTCTTGAAGAGATGGGAGGAGTTTTTTTTGGAGTGGAAGAGAATTGAAAGAGAGTTTTTGGGGTAGAAGAGAATTGAGAGAGTTTTTGGAATGGAAGAGAATTGAAATAGTTTTTTGGAGGAGGAGAATGGAGAGAATTCTTGAGAAAAAATTTGAAAAGAGTTTTGAGAGGGTACGAGAATTTTGAAGCCCGATACTACTATTGCCAATTTTTGCACCGATCAACACAAGCTACCGATCTATCTCCATCGTTCAAGCTCGCCGCAAAGAAAAGAAAGCTAAGTGATTCCCTAATTTCCTTTAATTTCGAATACAAATTAGCTTAGATTTTCTACACTGATTTTCTCTATGTTTTTATGTTAAATAACATTGCATATCAACGATGAGACATCAATGGTACGAGAATAGAAGGAGAGCAAAAGGGAAAAATATCAACGCCCGGATTGCGTCTCATGAAATTCTAGCGAGTTGAGAAAGAAGCGTGAAGGAGAGATAGGACCAAGAGATTCCTCGGTCTAACGAGTCACCAAATCGGTCCAATGGTTAAGACAAGCCCGAAGCACAAGTTTGGTGCACGAGTTCAAATTGGGGAGTAATCTTGAACTTATTTCATCCTAATTTCATGTAATTTCTTTGTTTTAAAAATACTCAAAAATTCAAAAAATGTCATGGGAAGAAAAACCCAAAAAAATTGATTCTTTGATCTTCAAGTAGAATTCATTAAATTTGTCAAATCCATTATTTTTTCATGAATTTTAAGGTACCGAAAGGGCATTAGTTGTAATTAATGTAACCAAGTCCCCGGACTCTTAATCTCCGGTTCGCAGAAATAAGATAGTTTTCTCCCGCTATTTTATTTAGGTTTCTAATCGACCTACCGAAAATGATTAGTGGCGACTCCAAATTCAAATCACATTGCATGTTAATCATTTGAATCTTAAGTTGCGATTTGGTATGGACTTGGGAGAGTCCGAGTTAGGTTAGTTAATTAATTAACCCGATAATCCATTAGCCCGGAAATGATAACTTGTTTATTTTTTTTTAGGTCGCGACAGACTTGGCGACTACTGGGGACCCAAAGAGGACTTAGGCCGATAAGCTCATGAAAAGGAAAATTACTTGATTTGGCAATCTTGGTTGAATTTTAATCCCTAGGTGTTAAATGGTTTTGCGGGAAAGGGAGTTATAAGGGGAGGAGTTCGTGACTAACCTCGTTTTGTGAGCTTGATGATGAGAATTTAAATTTTTGAACTATCGGAGTCTGATTGCCTTTAAAATGTCGTGCATGCCCCTAATATAATTGCACTACACCACTTTGACTTGTGACCGAACCCGGTCACCTGGTAGTTTCGAGGATGGTATTTATGTGGTTCTTTAACCTTGGCGGTAAGGCTTCGCTAAAGGTTATCCCACTTGGATCCCGAGTTCTTCAAAAAATGGCTCAAGGGTTGTTCTCATGCACGTGAGGCTATGATGCATGAGAGTTGCCCTTGTCGACCGAACCAAGCCGAGATGATTGGACCCGACTAGTCATGACTATGTATGCGAGGCGGCAACTAGTCATGATGAACGTGCGCGAGGTCTGCGACATGTCGTTCGTCTTTCATTTAATTTTTGCTAAAAGAACTAAAATCGAATCCACGATTCATGCGCATGTCTTTGTGATTGACATTTTCTTCATATGAGCGGTAATTTCTTGTCTCTTACGCCATGTTATCTCATTTTTATTTTGGCCTGGTCCATAGTTTAGGTTGATTGTTTATGAATCTCATTGTCTTGTTTCCAATTTCACACTTTGCTTCCGTAGTTTTTACAATTTCATCGGTTGTCCTCAATTTCGATTTGGCTTGTTCCTGTTGTACGATTTTTACTAAATTCTACGATCGAGCTTTGAGTAAGTGTCAAACATGAAAGTTGTAGACCTATGTTTCAACTAATATCCTACAAAATTTCAGAATTAAATTCATAGTTTAAGATGGCCTTTCGATTTTTCAACTACCTGCGGTTATAACAATTTTTTGAATGCGATTTTTCGAAAAGACACATTAAACTGATTTGATCCGCTCATTTCTAGTCCGATTGGCCAACATAAACGTTGTTCATCATCTTCTCAACTATAAGCTCGTAAAATTTGGACGTATTGTGACCAACGTGCGAATTAATACGGATTTTTTCGTAAAAGCGGACAAACTGAAAATTACATGTTTCAATTCTTTGGTCATAATCACTTTGTTCGTTTGAGTCTAGAGGGATGCCATGGGCCGGCTCGCTATTCTCGCTCCTTGTACTCATTTTTGGTTTGATACTGCGTACGGGTAATTTATCACGGATCCCCCACATATTACTCGATCGTCGCAAAGAGGATGGCCGACATTAACGCCACCGTCGGTCTTCGCCCTAGACGAGAAATTTGGCTCCTTGATTGAGCGCTTTGAAGAAATGATGTCCCAAAAGATGGAGGAAATGATGGGCCCCTTCTCCGCCAAACTTCAATCATCCACCTCCAGCCCGCCGCTAACCATTCCTGCTCTAATTCCTCCTACGGACAACTCCAAGAATGCCGTGGAAAATGCTCTCTATCGGACAATGCCGCTAGAAGATGTGATCTTCACGGGCGTGAGCTCGAGCACGCCGCTTGTAGTCCCAATCTCCCAAACCAACCCGATGACGACAACCAACGACCAACAAGTTTGTCATCATGGGGGATATATGAGGAGGGAAACCTAGTGGATTCGAAGTATACGACCTAGATGAGTTCGGTCCAGTTATGAGGAAGTTCGTCAAGATTTCGAACGACATGAGGAGGTCAAGCCCTTGACCGGTGAACAAATTATCTCGGTCGGCCCTAGCGATGCGAAAAACCCTAAAGAAGTTAAGATCGGGGCAAGCCTTTCCTCGAAATGTCCGAGTGCCCGATCGGACTCTTGAAGGATTACCAAGACGTTTTCGCCCGGTCCTATGCAGATATGCCCGGTCTTGACCGTTCCATTGTCGAGCATTGTTTACCGATCGATCCTTCGGCTAAGCCGATCGTGCAAAAGTCGAGGAGGGCCGGACCGAAATTAGTGCGTAAGATCAAAGAGGAGGTCATGAAGCTTCTTGATGTAGGATTCATTGAGACTATAGAATATTCCGATTGGGTCGCTAACATAGTCTCGTCATGAAGAAAGAAGGCTGCATTCGGGTTTGTGTCGATTATCGAGACTTGAACAAGGCCATCCTAAAGATGATTTTCCCCTCCCGCATATCGACTTACTTGTTGACTGATCTTGCAGGTTTGAATTATTTTCATTCATGGATGGCTTCTCCGGTACAATCGGATCCCTTGATGAATGTCAATGACAAGTTGAAAACCACTTTCACCACACCATGGGGAATGTTCCATTACCGGGTAATGCCGTTCGGTCTCGTAAACGCCTGGAGCCACTTACCAACGAGCCATGGTTGCCCTTTTCCATGACATGATGCATAATAAGATTGAGGTTTACGTTGATGACATGATAGCAAAAACAAGGCATGGAGAAGATCACGTCGAAAGCATGAAGAAATTGTTCGACGGACTCCGAAAGTACAAGTTACGCCTCAACCCCGCCAAGTGTGTCTTTGGGACCAGCTCGGGCAAGCTACTCGGATTCGTGGTAGCGGTAAAGGCATTGAAGTCGACCCTTCGAAAGTTAAGGCTATTCGTGAGCTTAAGCGGCCGACGACGGTTAAAAAAGTTCGAAGTTTAATGGGTAGGCTAAACTATATTGCTCGATTCATCTTTCGGTTGTCGAACCGCTAAGCCATTTCTCAAGCTATTAAAGAAGAATGCGCTAGTCCAATGGGATAGCGAATGCGAAGAAGCTTTTGGAAAATCAAGCAAGATCTCATGAATCCACCCGTGCTTGTTCCTCCAACGCCGAAGCAACCTCTAATCCTCTACCTCACAATCCTTAGCGAATCCTTGGGTGCTATGTTAGCCCAAGAGAAGCGGGAGGACGGGAAAGAACGAGCTATTTATTATCCGAGCAAAAAATTCACAACTTCAAGTAGAGAAAACATGTGCGGCGTTAGTACTGGGTACGCACAGGCTTCGGCAATATACTTTGCATCACCAAGTACTTCCGGTGACAGAATGCGATCCTATCAAATACTTGCTTAATAAACCCGCCTTTATTGGTAGACTTGCCAAATGGCAAATCCTCATCTCCGAGTTTGACGTTCAATATTTGTCCCAAAAGTCAATCAAGGGACGAGCTATACAGATGTCCTAGCTGAAAATCCGGGGCAAGATGATGATGCCTATCATTTCGAGGATCGAATCACGTCGGTGGAGGATTACATCCGGACTATGTATTTTGGCGGAGCTGTCAATTTATCGTGGTCGGCACGGGTGCGGTTTCGATATCTCCGGATGGTCGGCATTATCCTGTGGCAGCAAAATTGGTATTCCCTTGCACAAATAACATAGCGAGAATATGAGGCATGCATCCTCGGTCTGCAGGCTGCGGTTGAAATGGGGATAGCCCGACTCAAGGTGTTCGGAGATTCCGCTTTGATTATCCTTCGATCGTTGGAAAGTGGAAGACGAGAGATGCTAAATTGCTACCCTACCATGAATATCCTGGATGAATTGGTCGAGGAATTTGAAGATATCTCATTTGAGTATCTGCCCGGGACTCATAATCGATTCGCCGATGCATTGGCTACCTTGTCTTCAATGTTACAAGTCGCCAATGGACTTGAGGTTGACCCACCGAAGATTGAGGTACTAAAAAAACCGACATATTGTATGACCGTGATCAATGAACCCGATGGTAAGCCATGGTACCATGACATCAAGACTTATATTCAGAAGCGGGAGTTCCCCGAAAAAAGTACCGTATCCGACCAAAAGTACATAAGGAAGATGGCCTCAAGTTCTTCTTGAATGGAGAGAATTTGTACAAGCGGTCATTCGATTCTGTCCTACTAAGATGCGTTGACTCAACCAAGCAGTTCGTCGATGATGAAAATACATGAAGGGATCTCGTAGTCCACACATGAACGGCCACTTGTTAGCTAAGAAGATTATGAGGTTGGGTTATTATTGGCTCACACTCGAAAGAGATTGTATTCAGCATGTTCGGAGTCACAAATGTCAAATTCATAGTGACAAGATTAATGTCCCTCCAAATGAGTTGCATCGAGTTATCCGAACCATGGCTTTTTTCTATGTGGGGCATTGATGTTATCGGTCCTATCAACCCTAAAGCATCCAATGGGCATCGATTCATCTTGGTGGCGATTGACTATTTCTCCAAATGGATCGAAGCCGCATCCTATCTAGCGGTCACGGCACGAAATATCGCGAAATTTATCCGCCGGGATATCATTGCTCGATACGGTTCACCTGAAGCCATAATCACCGACAATGGCTCGAACTTAAACAACAAACTAATGGACGAATTGTTTAAGGAATTCAAGATCAAGCATCCGAACTCTTCCCCATATCGTCCTCGGATGAATGGAGCAGTAGAAGCCGCCAATAAGAACATTAAGAAAATTTTAGCGAAGACGGCTGAAAATTATCGCGATTGGCATGAGAGGTTGCCATTTGCACTTATGGCATATCGGACCTCGATCCGGACATCTACTAGGGCAACCCCGTATTCGCTTGTATATGGAATGGAGGCTGTTCTACCGGTTGAAGTGAAAATTCCTTCATTACGTATCTTGTCTCAAGCTAAGGCGACGGAAGGCGAATGGATCCAAGCAGAGAGCCGCCCAATTGAATCGATCGACGAAAAAAGACTTAAGGTCGTATGTCATGGCCGGTGTTATCAGCAAAGAGTTGCTAAATCATTCAACAAAAAAGTTCGGCCTCGATATTTTCGGATCAATGACTTGGTCTTGAGAAAATTATTGCCAATAGTCCCACTCCCGAAGGGAAATTCGCTCTAAACTATGGTGGTCCATATATAGTAAAGAAGGTGCTCCCTAGTGGTGCTTTGATTCCGGCCAAGATGGATGGTCGTGTCTTTACCAATCCGATCAATTCGACATTTGTAAAGAAATATTATGCTTGATTCACTCGATGTTTTCATAATCGAGTTGTTCACATTTGAGCATTCGTTTGTTTCCTCGCTACTAAACTTTCTTTGAGAGATTGTTTCGAATGGGGGAGCCTCTCGGCCCAATTAAATTGACCATCGGGAGCGTGAGATTTACATATTCGCAGAGTAAAAGGGGTTATCTTGCGAAACAAATATGACGACCAAGATGAAATGAGTAAAAACTTGCATTCATTTCATTCATCGAAAGCCTTACAAATAGATCAACGGGGTGGGAACGTAAAACCAAACCGAGCTCTAATGAACATCACAAAGGAGTTTAATTGACTCTCCATACGGTTGATGCTCCGCCTACATCGATCGCTCCGAGGATCGAGATCCGCCAACTTAAAGAGGAGGAGCTCACATTTCTCTTTGAGGTTGCCTACCTTGTCCTCGTGATGCTTCAAGCAGCAGATTCCAGGTCATGGATCAGCATTCTCCCGGGCTATATCCAGGGTCGGATCGTCCAAACCTTTCTTCCATCCATGTGCATTGAAATTTTAAAACAATATTGAGCGGATCGCGCTCGAAGATGGTCCGGGACATGGCCAAACATCCCACCAAGTTTCCCCTCTCACGAATCGGCGGGGAGACTTGTTCGTTACCGTAGTCAAGGGCCTTCTTATAATTGTCGGCTACAAGACCGGCCAACACTAAGTCGTCCGATCGATCCCGATAGCGTGCCTTCACAAGATGGGCCAAAGTAACATTTTGATGAGCAACATGGTAAGCCTCCACGAAGTTAGTGAAAAGGGTAGGGAAGATCCTGTATTCCTCCTCTAACTTGGTACCTTCAATAGAAGCGGTGTCCATATCCCTAAACATAAGACGAATCTCGGTTTCGGCCTCCGGATGGTTGGCTATATAAGAGTAGCCCTGGCCTAGGAGATTATAAAGTTTCTCCCATTTGGCCAAAACTTCAGTAGAAGGCGTGTGCGGGAAGGGAAGCCATTGTTATTGAAGCGGCTAAAAAAGAGTGGATGCAAAAGAGTGCTTAGAAGGTTGGAGATGAAGATATGAAAGCGATAATTGTCTCGGCGTTATATCCTAATTTAAAGGGCAAGAAAAGCTATAGCAATAATTATTGTGGAGGCCGAGTTAATTATCCGGGCAAAACTACGGACGTTTCGTCCGTGAATCACTGGATCTACCATCTCAAGCCTCACAAATCCGAAAAAGTTACGAAAAGATTTGAGAACCCCACCATGTTGAAAACCGAGTGGGAGACAAGCATACTTTTCGAGAGAAAAAACAGCAATTCTTGCAGAGCCACGTTGGTTACTCGGGTGAAACCACAGGGCGTTTCGTCCGTGAATCACTGGATCTACCATCTCAAGCCTCACAAATCCGAAAAAGTTACGAAAAGATTTGAGGACTCCACCATGTTGAAAAGCGAGTGGGAGACAAGCATACTTTCCGAGAGAAGAAACAGCAATTCTTGCGGAGCCACGTTAGTTACTCGGGTAAAACTACGGGCGTTTCGTTCGTTGGATCCTGGATCTATCGTCAATCCATGATCTCGAGCCTCACAAATCCGAAAAGTTACGAAAAGAGTTGAAGTCCCACCATGATTGAAAACCGAGTGGGAGACAAGCATGGTTATGAAGAAAAGAAAATCGGTGGGAGTGGATTCGGGGTCCCATCACGTTGAAAAAATAAGACAAAGCGGGAAACACGAAATCTTGGGAAAAACGTCGGCTTAGTGATTTTCATCCGCGTTTAAAGGGAGGCTTTGGAACATACCCGATTACTCGAAAGAATTTGGAGAGAGTAAGCATATAGCGCAGAATAGAGTGAACAAAAGGCGGTAAGAGGTATTTCAATCCAACATGTTTAGAGGCCATCGCACTTACCGAAGGCAACTAACCTAGACATCCCCGAAAGCGAACCGCTGGATTTCGAGACCGGATCCAACGCCGAAGCCGTAAAACCCAACTCTCTTGGCGGTGAAATTCAAGATCTCGACAAGAACAACAATGGCGTGGCGGACTGCCATAGATCAACCCCGTGAAAAGAAAATATCAAATCAAAGTGCTCGAAATCGCTTCAAGGAGTGCTTTTACGTGAATAAGAGACGCAAAAATGAATTGAGCCGGATGATAGGAATGGAGCCCTTGAAGGTCAAGTTTTGGTTTCAAAACAAGCGGACCCGATTGAAGGTTAAAAATGAAAGTCATGAACTTGCGTTTCGAGGGAAGAAAATGAAAAGCTTCGAGCGAGAGAACAAGAGGTATAGGGATGCCATTAACACCGCTATTTGCCGTGTGCGTAGCGGCCCCATCTCCTTTGGTGACATGTCCCTCGATTAGCCACATCTCGAGCATTGAAAATGCTCATTCACCAGTTCATCACCCAAAGCAATTTCTCGTACAATCCGATTTCGTTGGAGATACATCCTAGAAAGTCGGTCTTGCAGAGGCGAACCGATGCCCTTCAAGGGAAGATACATGCATCACTACAATTGGAGTTTCCTTGATGTCACAAAGCCAATTCAACGCCGATGGAACTCCGAATGTGTAGCCTACATGAAGCTTTAGTTTTTTTATTATGGGCTCTCAAAATATCTCTTTTTTGAGCATTACTAGCCCCCTTACGAATCATCAAGAGAAGTAGTGACATGTATGAATGAATGTCTTGTTTGTTACAAGATCCCCATGTGAGACATTTTTTTTTAATCCGGGGGCAAAGAAAAAGTACTATCCACGAACATCATCATGCTTAAATGCGTGAATTCCTCGCCGATTTGACTAAGCATTGAAAGCCTTCACGTAAGTAAATGCGAAAAGATTTGAGGAGGGAAATAACCGCCTCGTTCGTAGGAGGAATCGAAAAGATTTGAGGAGGGAAATAACTATCTCATTCGTAGAGAAAGTGAAAAGATTTGAGGGCTCCTCCATGTCGGAAAAGTAAAAAAGAACGACGGATTGAGCGAGAGGTAAGAGTTATTACGAAATGGGTCCAAGGCACTAAGCCGAAAAGGAGAGAAAAGCTGTCTGCGAGACTAACAGAGATCGAAAAAAGTTTATAAAGAACTTGAAGTCTCCATGCACCTCCAAAACTCGTCACGAAAGGCCATCATCGCTTTTGTGATTTTCTGGCAATTTATCTTTGCAAGTCCAAAGAACATCTAAAGCCCGGTCTCTAGTCGAAACACCCATTTTTCGATCTACATATGGAAGGTTTTGAAAGGAAAATAAGTATGCGTCCATTCCGGGCGGAAGTATGGGAAGCTTCATATCCCGAGGATCTACGAGTCATGGCCATTGATGGCAATCCCGTTTCCCTCTCGATCCTCGTTGCCATGCCGAGAAAGTGCATGTACGGGATTTCAGCTTATGTGAAAGCAACGGAAGCCTTAGAGGAGCCGAGGCGGTGCAAATATGATTTCGACATCGTCGTCACGGCCATGGTAGGGATCGATATGGACGGTCTCGTCTCTTAAAGATCATCGATTCGGAGTTGGATATACCGGTGATCATAACATCAGCAAGTGATGATCGGCAGTTCATAACGAGGGCCATATTGCATAGTGCTCGGGGCATCCTAAAGAAGTTGCCTCATGCGTTCGAGTGCTCCAAAACATTTGGCAGCATCTGTAAGGAAGCAATTACTCGAACAAAAGAACTATGGCCAAACTTATTACGATGATTTTGTCGGAAAAGAAAAGGCCCCTTTGGTCCGCCGAGATTCATTCTATATTCATCGAGGCGGTTCGACACTAGGAATCAATTCAAGACGACCAATGGGCCGTACTCAAAATGATGAATATAGACGGACTCACCCTACGAAGTGTCACAAATCACCTTCACGGATTTAGAGATAAGTTGAAGAAGCACGATGTAGCTTGGAACCAAGGCGACCGGAGCAAAGTTAAGCTGGAAGATTAATCCCGGGAAAACCTACGGAGCAAAAAGTACCCGACCACTTCCCAATCAAGAATATCGGCCATACCGACCTTCCGCTGGTGGTTCTAGCAACGGACCGAGTTGATCATCCCTACAAGTTCCCGAGCGACGGCGGAGGCTTAAGCTCAAGGAGTCGGACCGCTCACGGAAAAAACAAAGTGGAAAATCTGTCGCCGGTGTTAGCAAGTAACAATGCCCAATTCGAGAATCAATTGCCCGAAAAATCAAAAGGTTACTTTGATGATGAGCTCACCGCCTTGGTCGCCCGGTTCGGGAGTGAAAGACCTCTAGAGTTATGATCCGAAGCAAGTGATTATGGATCCTCAAACAACGATCGTTGGTGTATGATCCAAGAAAAAATCAGCCAATCATTGGAATAGCCAACAAAAGAGGTGGAACCAATCTCGCATGAATACTCCTTTAATTCCATGTATAGTTCCCCTGCGTGGGATACTTTTTTACTTCCTAGTTGTCTAGAATTTGCCTAGAGTTAAAGGGCGAATTTTTCTCCTCTCTTATCAAATGCGTAAGTTCCTTATTAAGCTAGGCCTCGTAGCAAATCAATTTGTGGACGACGCCCGAACGCCCGTAAAGAGAGATTCCGAATAGCCTTACTTGGGAGAATGCAAGTAAAAGACCAAGCGGGCTCAAAGATGGGTAACTCCGTATCGTCCCAATTGACTCTCGGTCATTTCAAACTCTAAGTTAAACTTATTTTATTCTCCACGGGAGATTGCCAACTGCTTTGAGAACAATATAACAAAAGCGAACCACCCGTGGACACCAACAAACACCACAAGATAGTGGTTGGGGAATGACAGTGGTCCGAGGCGTCCCGGGTCGATCCGGGATTTGGCATCAATGTACAAAGATTAATAAAAATATTTTTTGCTTCGCAGATCAAAGCTCACCCAGACGGTTATAGAACCTGGAGAGATAACATCCCGGACATACAATCCGATCCAGATTGATCGATCTTCTCAATTCAAAGTTCGCAAGGAATGCGTACATGAGTAAAATGGTATCGTTTCAACTCTTTTAGAACATGAGGACGTACATTGATGCTTTCCCTTTTGATTTTTACGAGGGTCACTGCCCATCCAAATAGAGAAGTATCCATTCTCCTTGAAAAAATTAATGAAATGAGAAATTCCTAGAGCCTTTGACAATCTCATGTCCCAGGCAGACAATGAAGTTTTGCAATACATTTGCATGAGCAGGGGCAACTCACGATCCACGCCCCTAAGAAATGTTTTATGTACTTGCGAACTTTGTCCGCCAAGATAAAAAGTTACTGCATTTTATATGCTCGAAAAGACTCATACACCGCATAGTTTGCACATGATTGTTCCTCATGTTTAATTTACCAACTCGAATAAGGAACATGAACTACATAAGATACATCGAATGTACAGAATGGGGCATGACGGGATGATGAAAGGCGATCCTTTCCCAAACACGTCCAATTTTTTCAGGCGAGATGAACAGTGGCAAAATTCCGCATTCGCGCGAAGTAAAAAGTATTCTCGCGAAAGGTACGATAACCGAAGTGATGGAGGCATTCATTTCTCTACCCTAAACACCGCAAGTTATCCGTTGATCAACCCATTTGAGCGGAGATTTCACTTCCACAACCCGTCAAGAACCACCCCCACATTGGGGCAAAACAGAGGTAATTCCATCAGCATCACGAGACAAATGGTTAGAAATCTTCTTGCTTGGACTAACATCAATTTTCGGGTGGTTCTTTGCATTGTACTTGCGCTTTAATTCAAGTGCCTTAGGGTGACGAAGAGCATTTCTTTTTCTATCCCACACATCTATATCCATTTGCACAACCCATTTGAGCCCTTGCAAATTCGTTTCTAAAAGCCCTCATTGGTGATCATTGTTGTCCCAAAGCAAATATGGCCCATCTTTGAGTAGAAGGACCGAAAAGTTGGAACAATAGGAAATCTCCCAATGAACTCATCAAGATGCAATAGTAAAAGAGAGTTGGGAGTAAAAAAAAAAAAGAGAGAAGAAAGAGGAAAAGCGATTCCACAAAAAACTCCTTGGCATTTAAAAAAAAGCAAAGTGCCTACCAAAAGCGATGCCAATGCCCTTTCAATTCATTGTTCATTTGTAGAATATTTCGAACTTGAATGCACAATTTTCCCGTATACCCTAAAAGGGTTGAGAGAAAAATCTCCATGAAGTGTCAAATTGCAAATGCAATCTTCGGTTCATACCATCCTCGAGCAATGATGGTATCATAGAAGGCCACGATCGGTGACAAGATTGTAATGATCACCAACATCAAGCCCCTTCTCAAATATCTTCGAGCCAAAACGAACCCTTTCGTTTCTCGGTCCCCAAATCACTACCTCCATTACAACCCTTTAAAAGCCTTTTCGACTAGGGCACTTGAATTAATGTGGAGTTCAATGATTTTAAGCATCACTCGAAGAAGTTCGAGCAAGATTACTTCTCTCTCATTTTTGCAGAGTTCTTGACTTGTAAACCCCAGAGAGATGACGAAGAAATTCATTTCAAGCAGCCTTGACTCAACTAGAGTCCCCTTTGTAAACCTTTGACCTAGCCCTCATTACGGTCCTAATCAAGACCTCCCGGATCGGCTCGGTCGTATCAATTGCGAGATTACTCGGATCCTTATCGAATGCGATGATGGAAAGATTGAGTGATTTCTTTTGAATCCTTGCAGACAGGATAAATAACTTTTCTTGAGAGTGAGAGAAAACCCTTTCTGGACTGAAGTCCCCCCATTCAGCTCACATTCGAGGTATTCATAAGGTGAGAACATCCCTGAACAGGATTGATAATGCAAACTTGATAGAATGGTTATGCATAAACCATGGTATGAGTGATTGCATTATGCACATGTTATTTCTAATCATTGCAAACTCGGTAGGATAGTTTTGCATGAACTCATTGTTGAATATGTTTGCGCATGTTACCTCGGACATTCTATGATGGGTAATACATTCCCGATGTTCGATGTCCCTCCCAAGGTCTCGAAATTCATCCAAGGATTATTGAATGAGCAAGTTCTCCTGGAAAATGCCTACCATGTAAGATACGAGCGATCTGTTTCGTTCTTTGATTAATCGTTCGGAGAACCCGGGTAAGTTTTTCGAACCCATTTTCAAATCAACAACTCCTCACGATGACGGTTGTTACGATTCAATTCGGGCAATATGCCTCTCCCGTCAGTCGTGTAGACATATGCACCGACGATCTTGACATCTTATCATGACGACGTAGCTCTTATGATTTCAGCCTCGGATCACGAAGACATATGCACCGGTGATCTTGACCTTTAGTCGGCTCATAATGACATAGCTCTTATGATTCTCGGCTCTTTTATCAAATCACGAAGACATAAGCGCCCGTGATTTTGATCCAAACCAAATCATAACGACGTAGCTCTTAAGATTTTGGTTCCCCTTCGTCGATCACGAAGACATATGCACTAGTGATCTTGACCTTTAGTCGGCTCATAATGACATAGCTCTTATGATTCTCGGCTCCTTTATCAAATCACGAAGACATAAGCACCCGTGATTTTGATCCAAACCAAATTATAACGACGTAGCTCTTAAGATTTTGGTTCCCCTTTGTCGAATCGTGAAGACATATGCACCGGCGATTTCGACATTTAATCAACTCACAACGACGTAGCTCTTGTGAACTTGATTCTACTTCTTTCGACTCACAACGACGTAGCTCTTGTGATCTCGAAGGATACACATATCTTGCTTGTCTCGCATTATGGAGAAGTCGATAATGAGATAGGTCGAATACCTTAAGGTCCTCGTGTTTGCAAGAAACTTGGAAATTAAGGGAATCACCAGCTTATGAGGTATTTGGTAAAACAGGTATTCTCGTATGCGATCCATGTGTAGGTTTCTCTAACATGGAAAAGAGAAATTATGACACATGTTATTCTACGATCTTGCATATCATGCATCACTTCATTACAAAAAATGGGATTAAAACTCCCGCAAAAAAAAAGTTCATCCATAATTTGCATCGTCAAAATTCAGGATTCAATTTTATCTTTGAGCGGAACCTCTACGAGCCTCCACTCAAAGAGGGGCAGTGCTGACGCCTAAATTTTGACTAATTTATTTTTTGCATAAAAATTAGAACTAATTTTAGTTCTAAACAAAAATCATCTCACATATTCATTTAGCATTGGCATATAATTTGAGCTTAATTTAACGGGTATCGGACTAGGCATGGGGTGGAAAAATACACCGAGAAGATTCGGGCTTGAAAGAAATATTTTCTCGAGGTCAGTATTGCAAATACTCGGAACTTCGGGACTATATTGCAAATACTTGAAACTTCGGGGATCGTATTGTAAATACTCAAAACTTTAGGGGACTGTATTGCAAATATCAAGAGAAGAGGATGAAGAGAAGATGGAGAAAGGAAGATGATGAAGAGAAGATAATGAAGAGAAGGTGAAGAAAAGAAGATGAAAATGGAAGATAGAGAAATGAAGGTGAAGAAGAGAACATGAAGATGAAGAAGAGAAGATGAAAATGGAAGATGGAGAAATGAAGGTGAAGAAGAGAAGATGAAGATGAAGATGAAGAAAAGAAGATGAAGATGGAGAAGAGAAGATGAAAATGGAAGGTGGGGAAATGAAGATGAAGAAGAGAAGATAAAGATGAAGAAAAGAAGATGAAAATGGAAGGTGAGGAAATGAAGATGAAGAATGAAGGATGAAAAACTTTGCCTATAAAAAGAAGAAGAGTTCTTGAAGAGATGGGAGGAGTTTTTTTTGGAGTGGAAGAGAATTGAAAGAGAGTTTTTGGGGTAGAAGAGAATTGAGAGAGTTTTTGGAATGGAAGAGAATTGAAATAGTTTTTTGGAGGAGGAGAATGGAGAGAATTCTTGAGAAAAAAATTTGAAAAGAGTTTTGAGAGGGTACGAGAGTTTTGAAGCCCGATACTACTATTGCCAATTTTTGCACCGATCAACACAAGCTACCGATCTATCTCCATCGTTCAAGCTCGCCGCAAAGAAAAAGAAAGCTAAGTGATTCCCTAATTTCCTTTAATTTCGAATACAAATTAGCTCGATTTTCTACACCGATTTTCTCTATGTTTTTATGTTAAATAACAATTGCATATCAACGATGAGACATCAATGGTACGAGAAGAAGAAGGAGAGCAAAAGGGAAAAATATCAACGCCCGGATTGCTAGCCTCATGAAATTCTAGCGAGTTGAGAAAGAAGCGTGAAGGAGAAATAGGACCAAGAGATTCCTCGGTCTAACGAGTCACCAAATCGGTCCAATGGCTAAGACAAGCCCGAAGCACAAGTTTGGTGCACGAGTTCAAATTGGGGAGTAATCTTGAACTTATTTCATCCTAATTTCATGTAATTTCTTTATTTTAAAAATACTCAAAAATTCAAAAAATGTCATGGGAAGAAAAACTCAAAAAAATTGATTCTTTGATCTTCAAGTAGAATTCATTAAATTTGTCAAATCCATTATTTTTTCATGAATTTTAAGGTACCGAAAGGGCATTAGTTGTAATTAATGTAACCAAGTCCCCGGACTCTTAATCTCCGGTTCGCGAAATAAGATAGTTTTCTCCCGCTATTTTATTTAGGTTTCTAATCGACCTACCGAAAATGATTAGTGGCGACTCCAAATTCAAATCACATTGCATGTTAATCATTTGAATCTTAAGTTGCGATTTGGTATGGACTTGGGAGAGTCCGCGTTAGGTTAGTTAATTAATTAACCCGATAATCCATTAGCCCGGAAATGATAACTTGTTTATTTTTTTTAGGTCGCGACAATTGTTTTGGCATCCTTTATGCCGTTGTATTTTGTTCCCTAATATCCTATCCTAGTTTACAAGTTGGATAAGTCTCTAATGCTTATTTTTTGTTGTACAGCTTCTCTGATAACAATGCGTGGTCGCAATGTAATTCACTGGGAGGCAGAAGATTCTGACGTGAGGCCGCAACATAATTCATCAGTAGGCCTAAGCATATTTCTTTCCCCCGACTTTGGTTGAAAGGAGCTTTTGTGCAAACGTTTCGAAAGAGGAGGGTTCAGAGTGCAAAGGAAAGCATGAAGTAACGAGCAACCAATTCTAAGATTGATGGAAAGATGCTCCTAGTTTTAATTGAAATGGACAGGACAACTCTAAATTCCATTAGAGCACATGATTTTCTCCGTTTGCACAAATACGCATAGCTTTTGCTCGGCATTGAGCATGGTGGATATCTTTCTGCAGTTCACTTCCACAGTAAAGAGTTGCAGGACCAGGAGGCGGTTTTGAAAGCAGATGACCAAGGAATTTTTTAGATGAAATTTTTTACCAACATCTGTAGCCAAGGTGAAATGGATACTAGAGTTGCTCCTTGTACTGAAAAGTTCAAGGAATTTCTTTTTTTCCCTCACTCAAAAAGTTTTTGCGATACACATTTGAAGGGAACTAGAGATAGGGAAGGACATAAGGGTTAAAAAGTGAAAGTATTGGTGAGACACGTAAGCAGAAATTTTGGCAATATGCAGTTCTATTTGAAGTGGCTGCTCTTACAACCTTCAACTTCAACGTAAGAAAGATGGGTAAGATAATGCAGAGTCAAAATAAGAACAGAACTTGCTGCAAAAAACATCTAGCACCGATAATTTTTAATGTGGATTAAGTTACAAATCACTGGGAAGAACGTTCGCCGAGTTTGTCCAGACAATCATCCAACCAAAAATTCGAACTTCACCCAGAGAGTGGATTCCAACACTTTTGCTCCACGCCATGACATTTAATTACGAAACTGTGAAGAGCGCAAGCCATATATCATCGCTAGAATCCCTCATTTCTTTCTGTTCCCTCCATGTATACTCTTCAACTATACAAGCAGTAGATGGGAGAAATACTGAAAACGAAATGAAAACCTGGAAAACGTAATATCTCCAAATCACACCATCAAAAATTACACACTCGAGCTCAATATCTCAATTGTCAAATGGCTTATAGTGATCTAGAGAGAAAAACTGTATCCGTTTTTACTCTTTTTGCCCTCGCAATTGTGAGTTATCATATCTTTCTTCAGCAACCACAATAAGAAAACCCCCATCTCCAACGAGCTCTATCTCCTCGATCCCTTTTTGCTCAGAACTTTTGTCCTTGCTTGCGCACGATGGGATCCCAAAGAGGGACACTTCTTCCGGAATTTGCATTGGAAGAACTTGGACACGGTGCTGATCTCGTTAGTGTTCCAAGCAAAATTGGTCTTGAAATGCTCCAAGCAGTACACAAATTGCAACATTAACTCAAAAATGATTTTGAAATGCCAATAAAGTAGAGTGCCTTTGATGTTAGGATCTCCTCCGAACTCTAGAAGAAGGGTCACGCAATGATGACTTCCAACAGACGCTGCCATGGGCTGTTGTTTGCGGAGTGACAAAAGTAGAATTAGGAAACCGTGGAAACGAAATCTCCAAGTACAAAGTGACCTACCTTTGCGGTCCTTCCGTTTCTTTCCACTTTCTTTGGGTCTAAATCGCATGTTAAAAGCTGGTGCAATAATAGATCGTCGCCTCTCGTTGCTGCATAACACAACAAAGAGTTGACTCAGACAATTTATATACACACACACAACTAGTGGGAATGAAATGAATTGGGACACTCTTGACTTAACAAACTTGCCTGTTCTATTCCATTTCTTTGCACAATAAGTTCCTGTCCATAAACCAAAATGTCAGAGCAGCGGCTTAAAGAACATCTCACAAAACTGATCCATCAAGAGTTTGAAATAAGAAAGTATCGAAAATTTCATGTCCAGAGAAACTGGCAGTGCAAAGCAAGCAACTATTATATACTAGGCACCGTGTACAGTAATCTACGATTTTAATACTTATGCAATAACCCAAGAATAACACGTATAGATATGCGAATCACAGTTTTATAAAGCAGAAGAATTGACGCACATTGTTTCGGGTCCATAGTTCTTGACGTGAAATTTGCGACGATTTGATGCTCAAAAGCTTCTTCTCTATGAACCCCATTTATTCACCGACTTCATTGAGATGGCCCCTCACATATCGCTTCGGACAACTTTTCATGTGAGGTTATGTGGATATTAAAGTTTAGAGGAGGGACTTGAGGTCCATTTATAGAGATTATAACGTATTCCCTCATTATAGATAATGCTTATCTCAGCCTACATTATGTAGCTTCTATCTTTTCTTTATTAGACCAATTACTATTTACAATAACGATTAGTAAAGCCCACATAAAATATATCCTAACATGTACATCCTTCAATACAAATGCCAAGCAACTTCGCGAGATTGCCGTGTGCAATCTGCATAGCATCTCTTTGTAAACACGCCCAAACCCCCTTCAGCCAAAACCCTCTTAGAGCTAAATTTATCCTCTGCTTTCTCAAGCTCAGCTAGGCCAAATGTTCTAACAGAGTGCACACAAGGAGCCAAGGTGGACATTAGCAATCCAGATGCTGAGCTAGCAATGCTCCTGGATAAGATAGAACCAATGCCTCCCACATGGGTAAATATTAAGAACAAGTACAACTAAAAGAAACAACCGACTGTATAGATTGATATATAGAACCAGATTGATATAGAACAAAAGAGGAGAGCCCAAAAACTAAATAGGGATTTATGTTCCTCATGAAATAAAAAGTACTTAACGCAGTTTTTTAACAAGCAACATAACATCGCCTCCTTTTTTCACCACAAATCAACTCACTGTTTCGCCAAGCCAATGCTTCCAGACTAGACCAGCTGCGAGACGAAGGGACGCAGCAGATCCAGAGAGAGCTGGAACTTTGAAACCAACGCCGTCCTAGACAAGCACGCCAACCCAAAAAAAATTAAAATCAACAAACTCATAGCCATCCTAGACAACAAACTGATTATGCACTCTTGTGGTAAGAGAAGGCGAGCGCACCCAAAGTGGAAAGTAAAATCGAGCGCTATAGGACCAACTCCCTCGGAGGAGCAAGGGAGCGTCGAGCGAGTGATGGAGCGAGCGACGGAGTCGAGAGGCAGCGTCAGACGAGAAAGCGACGGAGTCGAGACGAGCGTGGAAAGAGAGAGAGAGAGAGACAGGTGTTTGAATTCACGAGAGTGGGAGAGATAGCGTGCGTAGGAGAAAAAGTTGGAGAGAGAAAATATCAGGTAGTGAAAAAGAAAAATTAACATTTTTGTGCTGAAAATACGATGGGGACTACTGGCTTACGTGGAGCCAAGTGGCGCTCTGTGATTGGGTGGAGCGCACAGTAACTTGTTGGGCCGGGCCTACCCAATATTTTCTCCACCTGAAGGCCCATTTGAATGGAGGGGCTGAGGAATGAAATAATCCATTTGCAAACCAATAGAATTAGGTCCAGTTTCGCTAGGCGAGTTCTGGTGCAATATTTAAACTTCGCCCCTTTCATTATAAAAAAAAAAAAATTAGGCTTTTGAGTCTGGTTTTCTTTGAATTATTTCTGTTCGCTTTCCTGTTTTCCTAAAGAACGACTCTAATCATATTAAAAAAATGAGACTTGATTTGGAAGATACATAGATGTATATTGTGAATCACATGCACATCCTAGATAACAAACTGAAAAATTCTCATTATGTACAAATTAAAATGATTGGAGAGATATCGGAACCCCATTTATTGCTCGAAAACTCTGAACATTTCTTATGTTCCGATTGCAGATCCCTAATTAGGATTGACGATTACAAGATCACCTCGAATTATGTTGAGACAATATTGTTCCTAGTGTTGGGGCGATCCCAGAAGGCACAAAGGTCGAAAATTCATTAGTATAAGTAGTGAAGGAATTTAACGTAAACCGATATGAACGAATGCACGGATAATAAAAGAAAAATAGACTACGCACGGTTTACTCGGGTTCAATATGGATACGTCTTACAAAGAGATTTTACTATGATGATAAGTTTGACTTACAACTCGTTACAATGATCGTTCAAAAAATAAGTAAATATATATATGCCATAAACGGGCCCAAAACTTAACCTATCTAAAACCTCTTTAATCCCTCAACAAATGGGCTAATTTAAACAAAAGCCCAAACCCATTGAGGTTTGGGCGCGCCCGAACCCCGCCTGCTCATGTCGCGAGCGGGCAAATCCCTAACTCACGGGGAGCGGAATCCCGCCCGCTCACCCGAGAGGCGCAGCCATCCGTTACGGGGAGCGGAACCCTTGTTCGACCGAGTGTTGGGGCAATCGGCGCCGCCCGAACCCCTCATTTCGTGCGTAGGGATCACATGTCGTCGGATCATACTTCAATTTTCCTAAACTCACGTGGGCGTGCTCGGTGTGAGAAATAAAGGTCCAAGTATTCGCCAACTCCAACAAGTATGACGTATATTTTAAGAATATACTCACTCTAGCTCCTTTGTAAACATCTTGCGATGAGATGCTTAAGCGAAAATCATCGCATTCGAGTGTAAAAAACTTGTGAGAGAGTTTTATTTTAATTTATTGAGAGTTTTCAGATTGTTAGACTCCAAAATCCTACCCGACAAGCTTTTGACCAGTTGATCATGCGCCTCTTTCGGAAGGATTCAAGGGATGGGGTAGGCATTGATTTTGTCGAGAGAACGCAGCTGAAGTCCGATATCTTTACCGGAGATATCACTAAGAGGGAGCCCAAGTACGAGCCCGTCAATATATTTAGTTGGACCAACATTCACTCAAAAGCTTAAGTCAATGAGTTATGGATCAACTAGGATATATTAACTACTCAACACCATATCAATTCTCCGATGTGAGACTTTTCTAACACAACTCACACATGCATCCCGACAATCTCCTCCTCACGTGTGAGCTCAGGTGTTGGATTTACTCTCCCTTAATTCAAGTATCATTCTACATCAAAATATCTCAACTTGAACCTTCAAGTTATTGCATGGCACCCGTAACTATGTACGTAATCAACCAACATCAATCGCTAACTTGGGATGAAAACAAGCGTCGATCATGAGATTTTCTTTTTTGAGATATTTAATAAACATAAAAAAAAAAATGGGTGTGGGTCATCAATCAACCATCGGCTTTGATACAATTTGTTAAGACAGCAGCAAAAAGTCCGATATCTTCACTCAGTGAGATCTCCAAGAAAGAGCCTAAGTCCGAGCTCGTCAATATGTTTAGTTGTATTCACCTTTACTTAAAAACTTAAGCCTATGAATTATGGACCAGTTAGGATATATTAAGCTGCTTAATATCACATCAATTGTCGGATATGAGATTTCTCTAACACAACTCATACGTGCATCCTAACAATACAATTGCATAATCCCAAAACTTCAAGCATTGTGGGAAAAACTTTAGGTTTCGATATCGGTGTTGGATGATATTGGCCTCTCTCATCCCAAAAATTAAATTTTAAAGGATTAAACCTTTTCTCATACTTATAAACCGTCCACCAAGTCTCTTCTCCAACCGATGTGGAATAATTCCAATAAATTTGGAGCCGAACCGCTAAGAAATCGGTGCAACATTTCTCTATCCCTTTCTCGGGACGCGTCCTAGAATGCCCACCGAGGTTTGTTCCGCGGTACGGGGTGCAGGATACCGCCCAGGCGCTCAGCTAGATCTGGCCAAATGCTTGGTTCCACCTTTGCAAGCCCGACCTGCCATGGTGGGGCACCCGGTCCTCCATGTGCTCAGCCCTCCCCTCGTTAAGGCTCTTTTACAAAGGGACGTGCGGATTTCAAATTGGACTTTGAGATGGATGGACGTACTGAATGAGTAGCTTATGTGAAGGATTTCTAGTAAGACCTCTCCGTGCACTTAACACAGCTCTTTGTTTATTAGGGCGGATTCACCTATAATTTCACGAATCAACAAAAATCCTCTAGTTCAATTAATTTATAACTCAGAAGTCTCCAACTAAAAACATCCAACCTCTCTCATCAGGAAAAATTATCCAGAAAGTACTAAATTTATTAATTGTGTCAATTTAGTTATAAATATTTTGAAATTTCGCCAGTTTAATCATAAACCTATATTGGCATAAAGGACTACATCGACCAATTATATATAAAAAAAAGTTGAAGACTAAATCGGCTAATCTTCAAAAGGTTTATGACTAAAATGACACGATTGAAAAATTTAGGATTAAATTGGCAAAATCGTCAAAAGCTTTGGAACTACGTTGGCACAATTGAATGATTTAGAATTGAATTGATCCCCATGTAATAGGTTCATGACCTTTTGGAACAATTATCCCTCTCTCACCACCTAGGCAACCTTCGATTGCCGCCATCCGGTTTCTTCAACCACTTGTTCTCAATGGCAATGGCCGCGACTCATCTTCTCCCCGATGGCTAAACTATTTCCACGATCACGAAAAAAAGCATAGGGACTAGAACTAAAATGACATGGATCACCTTCTCAAACGGTTCAAACTATCAAAATAAGTACTCGGATATAGTGAGGAAAAGTATACTAGAAGTGCCATAACTTTTGTATGACGTCCACTTGAGTGTCATAATTTTCAAAACGTTCACTTAAGTTTCATAACTTTCAAAAATTGTTCATTTGAGTGCCATGTTGACGTGGCGATCGAAAAAACTGACGTGACATTCCGGAAAGTTGACGTGACATTCGGAAAGCTGACGTGGCTCATTGGAAAAGTTGATGTGACAGCGAAAAAGTTTGATGTAATACTCAAGTGAACGATTCGAAAGTTATGGACTCAAGTAAACGATATACACAAGTTATGATACTCACGGTGTACTTATCCCGATATAGTGCCAAAAGATACTCGTACTATTATGGATGAGAGCTGCTTACAACATCACTCAATTGCATAAAACATAACGTTACCAGATTAAAAAGACCATATAAAACGGAGAAGGCCAAGCACAGCAAGCAACCAGTAAAATCAGATTAAAAAAATAGCGACTAGAATATAAAAAGTCCTATCAAAATTAAATATCGAAATAAATTAGATTAAATTAAGCAGTTGCAGATAAACAGCCCTTTCAATGCATTTTTTTTTTCTTTTAGGCTGACAACTTGTGAGGGACTCGGCGCAAAACGTGCGCCATGATGCATCATGGGTGGGTTGGGGTTTCCTCAAGGCGAAGACAGAAGAAGAAAGAGAGAAGCGCTCATCTCTTGCGTCAATTCACGTTGCTTTCGGTTTCTCAACAACTCCCCACGCCATGGATTCACATGATGTTACACTTCTCTCGTGTGCTCAGTGATACGCGAAATCCGATCCACGACGAAGCAGTCATTTCGAGGGAAAGACGAGAAGATTAACGCGCCTCTTTCTGCGCGCGCGGGATGAAATTGACGGGGGTCTACATGATTTATAGCTGAACTCGGCTCAAATGGGTGAGTCGGATCGAAAATGATCGGACCCAAGTAGATTCATTTAACTCATTTGACCAATTTATTTGAAATGCAAATTTAGTGTCATATGCCTAACTCAATCAATATTCTTTAAACACTTGCATATTTAGCCCAATTTAGGAAAAGTCATACCCAATAGGGGCAACGAGTTTGAGATTTATGATGGTAAGAGAAAACGAAGAGAGAGTCATAGAGGTGGTTGTGTCCTATTTACTAATATGTTTAAACTCATTTATTGAATATAACCAACACATGTAACAATTCAACCCATTATATATGGATTAATAAATTGATTTATGACCCATTTTGACAGTCTACTTATAATTGAACTTTCACTGTAAAATGCCTTTGACCTAAATTGTTATGCAATTTAGGTCCTGCACATTCCGAGGTCAAAACCTCTAAGCGTCCAAGATGACCCAAGTAATCCAATATTCTATTTTGTGTTTTACTAGTATAACGATTTTTGGGTCACTATTATGAGAAAATAATATATTGTGAGCCACAAATTTTTACAAGAGTGAACCCAAAATAATTTATAATTATTTATATTTTATTTTTTTGTGGCCCAAGACACTGTTATTCTGACAGTAGATTAAAGACCATTACTTAAGCGTTTCTTTTTTATTTTTGTGGTCACTCTTTGCACCTATCCAACTTAGTCTAGTTGGCACACTAAATTTTCAATATGAAAGATCAGATATGCTTCTCTAGAGTTGCTCTGACCCAGGACAAAATTGATATTCGAGTGCCTCTGCGGATGGATCGAATGGGCAGACCCCGAAAGATAATCGTCTTTAACTCAGAAGTTTAAGCGCGTTGAGAAAAAAATATCATAAGGGTTGAATCAAGAAGTGAAGATGGTGTACCAAATGGGCTTGTTTCTTCAGTTGAAGAAGTTGAGCTACCTGAAAATTAATTCCAAGCGTTAGTGACCTGCAAGCTCCCTTTGTTTCGAGAGAGCAATTTCCTAGTTTAGCCCTTGCTTTCAAGCTGCATATGATTAATGTAATTTCGTGGAGGAATTAATGATTAAGACAATGAGATGCTGACGGTCCCCCTGACCGAGAAGATGCTTGTGAAATTGAGAGGGAACATGCTTCGCAAAACCAGGGTGGATCTTCGACCAAAAAAAAAAAAAACCAGGGTGGATTATAGCTTCTTGTCCCCTGAGCTGCTTTGCTTTCATTGCCTGCTCTCATGGAGGAAGCTATGCCAGAAAGTTTCGAGAAATTTGAATTCAATGGGAAATCGGATTTCGGGTTTTCGGTTTCTTCTTTCGGCCTTGCGTACAGTTCTAGTTCGGAGAAAGAAAGATCAAAACGGCTTTCGGGTTTTGGGTGTCTTTTTCCCTTTGCAATGCTCAAAGGTTTCAGTTTTCAGACCGGGGCGTGTTTCTTGCACCTGCCCTTTGCAGAAACAGAGTTTAGGAGTCATAACTGCTGGCGAACGTCAAATGGTTGCATCAAACTACTTGTTATCTTAAAGCTCCAGACAAATGATTCAATTAACTTCAGGAGCAATTCCAAATGTTGATTCAGTCGAGATTTTCTCGCGGTATTCAAATCGTAAAGGGCAGATGACCCTGAGGCAGAAAAGAGACCCAGAAAGAGCTTCCCACGAAAGGAAAGAGTATGTGAAAATGAAAAAGACCATTTAGAGAATGGGTCAGCAAACTTTACACATCTGGGACTGTGGTCTGACTTGTGCTGTGGGTGTCTTGAGACCTTCTTTCTCTATTGGCAAACCACTGCACTGTCCTCCTAGCAATTCGCAACCAAATCTGCCGCATCCTCTCATTCGTAACATCACCACCGTCCAGTATCTGTCTATGTCTATTCCTTGAACTCGAGTCTCCGAACCTCGACATGCCAGTTATCTCCGACATCGATCTCTTACCCGCTGGCGACATGATCTTCGATCGCTGACCTGAGCCTGCATCTACAGAGGACGTGGAAGGATGCCCCGGGACCAAGACCAAACTGTTCTTGTCAATTGAGCTCAACTTGCTCTCAAACGATCTCTTCCTATCCATCTCCTGCTTGATCTTCATTATCTCGCCACTCTCGAATGTCCGCGCCGCCATCGTGGTGGCTTGTTCGGTCCCTTCCAGTTCTAGGGAAGAGAATCTATTGCTCGAGCGGTCGTTTAGCATCTCCGAATCGAGGTACAGTAGATCGGAAGAGCTCACGTTGCTCCACCGGTTCTTGAGGACGACGTCGGATGCTATGATCTTGTGGTTGAGCTTGTGCAGGATCTTCCCATCGTCGGCCTCTTCTTGGATCTCCTCTTCCTTGTTGCTCTTGAAAATCTTCCGAAAGCTGCTCCCAATGTTAAACCGCGATGATGATCCTTGAATCCCCGCCTCTCTCTGAACGAATAGCTCCAAGTTGGAATCTTGTCTCATATCAGATTGGCTCATTAGCCTCATGCTATTTGAATAGGTGAAGCTCGCCAGGTCCTCAGTGCTGACCTTGTGCCGGCACAGCGGGCAGCTCGAGTGCCTCTCGAGCCAGTAATCGATGCAATCGATGTGGAACGCGTGCCTGCACTTGGGGAGCAACCGGAGAATCTCAGTGTCTTCAAACTTGGACAAGCACACCGCGCACTCTAGCCCTTCTTTCGATCCCTTGAGCGAGGAGAACCTGAAGAAAGGCAGCGACTCGATCACGGACTTGTTAATGCCCGAGAACCTCGACCTCGACCGCGCGAGCGCTGCAGGGTTCTCTTGATCACCGGCACCGGCAGTAGCACGCCCAGCGCGGTGGCAGAACTTCGCGTACACTAGCAGGACGAAGGTGACGGAGAACATCACAGAGAGTATGCCGATGACGACAGCGAGGCTGGGCTGGAAATTGGACTCCATGTCCTGTGATGAGGATGGGAGACTGTCCTGGCCATATGACATTTGTGCTTGAACTTGTAAGAACAGGAGACCCAGGAGTGAGACCCAAACGAGGACATGCACTTGATTCATCTGGCGTGCTAGGAATTTCTTCTAACTTTTGCCCAGGATTCTATGCTTTTTGCGCTGACATTCTGAGAAGAAAGCCTAGGAACGTAAGCCTCTTGAGCATTTTTAAATGGGGGTGGTTTGAGGTCTCTGGTTTTCTGGGTTTGTTTCTAGGCAGTTTCTGCTGTCTGCCCAAACATAAAAAAAAGCCATTTTGTGTCTTATAACAAGTGGGGTTACATTCAGAAAGCAGCTAGTGATCCAGAGGTGGGTGAGGTTGATGATGGCATAAGAGTTTTGGCTTTTGACTTGATCAAAAATATTGACTTTTTTTTTTCTTTTGGGGGTGGGGTTGCTTCCTCTGATTTCAATAATTCGTTTCAACCATCCCCAACTACTAAATCAATTGATACGAGGAAGTAGGCATTCAAAAAACACCTTAGTCTAACAATAATCAGGAAACTTGGAACTGTTTGTTCTAGGGTAACTCTCTTCACAACGTCAGAGCTTCATCCAGTCTTTAGCATTGCCATAACACCAGTAGATTATGCTATAGATCACGCCTATTTAGGTGTTATCTGTACTTTGTTAAATACCACAAGCAGCGACATACCCGGCATACCGATATAATTCTCGCATAGCTTGCATATATCATGACTCCGTCGGTACATGCATGAGTGAATACACTATTAAATAGCCTCAGGCAATTTGGCTAAGGAAAAACTACTCAAATAAAGGGTGGAATGAAGACAGATGCAGATCAAACTAAAGATATTAAGCATGGCAAACATTTCTTTTTCTTGGACTTGGAGATAATTGTATTTTGATTGAGTTATTATTATTGATAATCGATATCCCTTAAAAATGAAAAAAAAAAAATTAAATCAGTCGATCCAGAACCCTACTCAACCACTCAATTATAAAGTCAATCGACCTAATTGAGCTAATACAGTATCTCTTAAATGCATAGTTTGTGACTAGCAAATTTCATTTTCAGAGCCAAATGGGTGCTCAGATCACCTGATTAAGGTGAGTCTAAAAATGGTGAAGAAAGGATGGTTTTTTTTTTTCTTTTCCAGAAAATGTTCGAATGAGGTAAATCACAAGAAGGATCTTTATCCACTCCTAACGAGATATACAAGTACAATCCGAGTTGCTCTCTAATGACTTAAACTTTAGCAACCGCAGCGACCATAAAGAGATTCAATTTGTACCACATGTCCAAGAGGAAAACAACAAGTGTGCATTTGAGGTTTGGATAAACCATCTGAATTCCAATATAGAAACGGCGAAAACAGATCTGAAATGCTCGAATTAACTTGATGCACTGGCCCAATATCATGGGAACCAAAATACTTTGTTAGCCTCTTGGCCAAGGAAGTGGATAATCAATCCAAGGGAAAAATAAACAACAACAAAAGAACAGACAAGGTAAAAGTCATGGTCGGCAACAAATGTCCAGACATCCAACCGCCACGAAAGCTCTGATCTCATCACAATCCCAGTGAAAGAGAGAAGAGAGAGAGAGAGAGAGAGAGAGAGAGAGAAACAGACCAAATCTGGGAGCAACATACACAAAAACAGATATGGATCGCCATGGTTTTTAGAGGCGGGCACATGCAGGATGATCGTAGCTTGAGACAAAAGTCAAAATGGGGGGGATAAGAGTGACGCCTGGATGAGCGATTAAGACAATACATGCGTGGTCCACACGATAAAAGTTTTGTCCGTGCTAGGCATCTTTAATCGGGTTCCATTATTGGTTCCTTTTCTGTAGTGATTATGTGAATAAAGTACAGATTATTCACTAGATCTAACTTAGGGAAAGAAATAATTGTTAGGTGACAATCGATTCCTAGCGCATGCCCATTAGAAAATTCTCTCGCAATTGCCTCGGACTATGGTGGATCTTAAAATATTTGGACTAGTCTAATGTTCCGTATAGGAAAAACGAACGATCTTCCGTGGATCGTAGCATCGTGAGATTTCTCAAGAAATTCGAATCTTGTTGGTCCGAAATCTTGTCGGTAGGTTTTCACAACCGGCATCTTGAGGGCTTCCTTCGACATTAGTAATTTACCAACAATGTAAAGAATTTATTGCGTCGAGTTCGATAGTGAATTATTGATCTATCTAGAAGTTTACCATGTCAAACTGACTATTATTGCTACTGGAATTAGTAACTAAAAACGGATTTACCGATTTATATTTAACAATGAGCAAGCATTACATTTTATCACGAGTTGGCAATGTTACCAATGAAAAATTACCAAAAAGTCATAACTATATTGCAATTACGCCAGTTTAGTGCTAACTCTTTTTATTTTATAATTTTTTTTTCATTTATGCCAATTCGATCCTTCGGGTCAATTTTGACCGAAAATTGATGACGTGGACGCCAACCGTTATACGCGACATCGTTAAGACCGACGTGAAATTTCTTTTGATTTTTTAAAATTGTTCCATCTTTTTTTTTTTTTGCTTTTCTATTTTTTTGGTTAATGGTCGACAAGAGGCCGCCGGCCACTGGTTGAGGGCCACGTCCCTCACCCAATGGCTGGTGGGGTCTCGCTGAGCCTTGGCCAGTGGCCGACATCCACAAAAAGATGGAAGAAATTAAGAAAAGAAACTAAAATAATTTAAAAAAAATTCCACGTCAACTCTGGTGCCATGTAAGATAGCCGGTAGAGGGCCGACGCCCATGTCAAATTTTTAGCCAATTTTGGTTGGAATGACTAAATTGGCATAAATGCAAAAGGCTTAGGACTCAATTGCAAAAAAAAAAAAAAAACGTTTAGGACTCAATTGACATAATTACAATAAGTTTACGACTTTTCTGGTAATTTTCCATGTTACCAACGTAGGGACCACATTTTACAATAGTATGTTATGATCCTTTTTAGAAATTTACCTAATAACTTGAAAGATAATATGTATAAATGAAATTAGTGAGTGATTGGTGAAGTTTGCAATTTACGAGTTTAGGCTGGCTTTTAGAGTAGTAAGCTCCCAACAATATGAGAAATTTACAAAAGTCAAAACCGTTAGTAAGTTATCAGTGTGTTTGAAGAATTTGACATTCAAAATATAAACTTCCAAGTGATATTAGTAAATTCTTAAGAATTTATCCGAAAGTTTACCATGTCCAACCGAATATTACTAGAAGTTTACTATGTCAAACCAAATATTACTAGTAAATTAGTAACTAAAAACGGATTTGACAATTTATTTTCAACTACGAACAAGCATTGTATTTTGTTACGATTTGGCAACGTTACCAACGTAGGGGCCACATTTTATAATAGTAGGTTATGATCTGGTTGGAAATTACCTAACAACTTGAATGTAACTATGATAAAAGATAGGGAAAAAGCCACCAAAAATACCAAACTATATCCATTGTGACATTTAAACTAAACTTTTCTTTATGCCACAAAAAACCTCAAACTTTTATCTATATGACACATTTACCATAAACTTATACTAGTGTGACACATTTACCCTAAACCTTTTGTTTTTGTGACTCTCGGGCCGAAAGAGAGTGCATCGACGGATGGATTCTCGAGGAATGGCTGAAGGAGGGTGTCGATGGAGGTGGTGGCCGAAGGAGGATGTTGTAATGGAGCCTCACTAGCCTCGGCGGAGCTCGAAGCTCGCTAATCCGGCAAGCCCCGAGCTCGCCGGCCATGGCCGAGCTTGAGCTAGCCTAGATCCGGTGAGCTCGTGGCTTACCGACCTCGGGCGAGCCCGAGATCATCGGGACCAGCCCGCCTTGAGCTCGCCGGGCGAGTCATGGCCATCGCCGGCGGCCCGGAGGAAGGAGGATAGAGCGGAGCCGGAGGAAGGAGGACGGAGCGGCGCCAAAGGAAGAAGGAGCAATGGTCTGGAGGAAGGAGGAAGAAGGCGGAGGTGGAAGGAGAAAATAAAAAAGAAAAAAAATCCTAAAAATTATTTAAAAAATCATTAAAAAAATCAAAAAATATTAAAATATTGAGTCGTCGGCCGACCGGGATCCACGTCAAAGCTGGCCGGTCAAAATTCATTGGATGGACTTAAATGGTACAATTACAAAAGGTTTAAGAGTGAATGAGAAAAAAAAAAGTTTAGGACTCGAATTGGCACAACTACAAAAGGTTTAGGACTTTTTTGGTAATTTTCCCTTAGTAAGTGCTTGGTGAAGTTTGTAATTTAAGAGCTTAGGCTCGCTTAGTAAGTTCCCAACAACATGTGAAATTTACTATTAGTAAGTTATCAGTGTGTTTAAAGAATCTAACATTCAAAATAAAATCTGTTGAAAGGTTGTTTGTAAAACAAACAAAATGGTGTCTTTTCCTTGTCCAAAGGAAAGATGGAAAAGTATGAAATACTTTAACAGTGAAAGACTATCATAACTTTTAAATAAAGAAATGGGTTAAGTGGGCTAGACTTCATTGTACTCGCGTGCGGGTGTGCAATCGTAAATTAGAGTCAATACTAATCAACAAATTTTTTGAACATGAAGAGTTGTGTCCGAATTATAGCTTTCGGACATGAAAAGTTATGTTTAATTAAACACGAAAACTTGTGTTTAGCTCAGAATAGTATAAAAAAATTGTGCTCTTTTTGTTATTATAAATTGAACGATTTTGTTCATTATTGACATCTTATTCGTCCATTTTTCATTTCCGTCCAAAAGAGAAATACATCAATAGTTTTTTATTGTTTATTGTGAGAGTTCTTGGAAATTTTTTTTTTCGGTAACCATTAGTAATGTTATGGGGCAAATAATTCCTTAAAGAGAGTTTTATCACGCCTCAAAGTCGATATCATTTTTTTCCATTCGTCCACTATAAATTTCTCAACAAAATCTTCCAATTGACATTTGTAAATTGTGTTTTTTCTTTTTTTGTAATCGAGGTTTCCCACGTGCAATGGACTATTCCTCGCGGCGGTGGTGGTATGAGCATCAATGCCACCGGTTAAATCCCCCAATACACAGCCGAGGAGATTCGAACCTAAGACCTCATCAATTTAAGCGTCGAGGCTCATGGATCTCACCAATTCACCTAACGCTATTTATAAATTTACATTTAATTAACAACATGCATTAGTAAGAAAGGAGGTTATCACCTACACCCTTGAAAGGACAATCTTACATTTGTAATCAGTAACTTTCAAATTTTGAAATTGGTCATTATCCCATTAAATTGCCAACTATAATTTCATCTTCCCTGTGATGCGCTCTCTCTCTCTCTCTCTCTCCAGCTTCTCTCTTTTAAAATTTGTTCAACTTCTAATATTCATAGTGGCAGATGATAATATGATTATATGAGTCAGCGTTAGTCACCCAAATTGGATCCTAATGCCTTCTTCTGTTTAAATTTTCTTGTCAAAACTACGGTGCATTTAACAAGTCAGCCACATACAAATTAGTCTATTTTGGAAACTTCCTTTTATTAGCCTCTTATCAATTAGCCTTCATTGAAGGAAATAATTTTTCAAAAACTATAAACCTATTGTACGGAGGCCAATTCAACCCTAAACTCAATTATGTCAATTTCATCCTAAACCTTCAAACGATTTGTCAATGTAGTCATTCCACCAATTTTGATCAAATTTTGCTTACGTCGGCCGTTCAATGTGGAAGGCCATGAAGCCCTCGCCTGTGGCATGACATGCAATGAATAGATGATTTTTCCAAGTTTTTTTATAAAAAAAAATTGAACTTTTTTATTAAAAATTTATTAATTAATTTATTTTTATTTTCTTTTTTAAATTGTTAAGGGCTAGCAGGGGACCGTTGCCCACTAGCCGAGGCCTGGCCACCTCGCTGGGCACTAGAAGGAGGGCCATGAAAACCTCACCTGTGGCCCGAATATCACTACGGTCTTGCCGGCGGAGGAAAATAGGGAAAAAAGAAAAAATCGAAAATATTTTTAAAAAAATTGTCCGCATTAGCGCCAATTTGTGCCATATAGGTCGATCATTGCCCAAGTTAGCTATTTTCGGCCGAAACTAGCCAGAAGGACTACAATGATAAATTGCCAAAATATTTAAGATTAAATTGACACAATTGAAAGTTTTATAACTGAATTACCCGTCGCACCATAGGTTAAGAACTTTATAAATAATTTTCCTCCGAAGCATGACTTTTTTTTTTTTTACCTACTGCACAGGTCTAGTAAATTTTCAAGCGTTCGTGCGCTTTCCTTTTCCTCAAATTAAATGGTTGACAATACTTGGATTTATTTTTTGCTGCACAGGCTCCGTAACTTTTATGCGTCACTAACCATTGAGACGAATGATAAAAGTTATAAGAACTAACCAATTCATTACTAAATTTCGGTGATCTTAAGTAATTATCAAAACTAGCTTATGCAGAGAGTACGAAAACCTCTTTGATTCAGGATGTCTCTTTATCAGAAAACATGCATATGCACCGATTAAATAGCTGCCCGAAATTAACTAATTAACACTCGAAATTTGCTATCGCGTTGCTAATTCACATTGGACCAAGCCACTTAAGTTTTCTTGACACGAAAATAATAATAGTAATGATAATCATAAGCTACTGAAAATAAACGCAATATGTACAGCAAAAATCCCATCAACCCTAGCCAAAGAGAAGAACCTTGAGTACTGGCTTCAGCTTGAAGTACCCTGGTCCTTCTGTTCACGTCTCTTCTCCTTTTCAATCGGCACCGGTGCTTTCGGCCTTCTACTAGAAATCAAAAGGCACAATTCTTGGGTCCGAACGTCGCTAAACGCCCATACCCTGACGATATCCGAAACCTCCAGTCGGTTCTCCTTAACAAATAAATTCCATCCGCTTGTGATTACGTGCGACCGACCGCACCAAATTTTTAACGTCATAGGATACGCCTTCCCCGCCGGATTATACGTCCTCACCGGTGTTGCCAGCTCAATGTCGTCGCCCTTCTTGAGCAAAGGCACGATAGATTTTACAAAGTCAGCTTTGTTCACGAGCAGCCGGCTTTGAATGCCGATGACGTCGCTTGTCGTCAGTTGCTTCTCGAATGGCTCGCTGCATTCTCCGATCGAGTCTATGAGCGCGTTCACCATCCGAACTACCGGAGGGTAGGGCCATCGTGGGCAGCGTCCGGCTGTCAAGTGTTGTGGATCATATTGTGGCCTATAAATTGGTGGACTTGGACATGAACTTGAACTAGCACGAGTGTTCTTCGATTGCCCATGTTGTTGCATTGGTCGGACTCCTTGCTCTTTATTCAACTCCATGTCCTTCAATATGGAAAGACACAATGATGCTCCAAGTCTAGCTTTGGGTTCTTCAGAGAAAGCAACACTCGTGGAGGAGAGGTTGCTTTGATTGGGACTTCTCTCCATGTCGACTTCTTCTCCCTTCTTGTCGCCCCTTGAAATTCACAGCTTACGAAATTTACCAGTATGTGAATATACAAGCAAAATATATAAGTCCTTACAAAATAAAACTCAAATATTCTCAGATTGGAAAGTTACTTTAAATTCATCGTGGTGATATACTCAATAATATATGTAAGTTGTATCAAAATCTTGGAGTAATCAGTAGTATTTTAGGGTTTATTCAGGATACTTGGAAAGATGTACTTCGAGCTACTATATTAAGTTTCCTAATTAGGATAAACGCCATTAGGTAGTCTCGATAGTCGATATTATCAGATAATGCCAAGAATATCACTTACTTTTTTCAATTTTTTGAATTTAAATTTTTTGATCACTTTTCTGTACGCACAACATGTGTGCTCTTTCTCTAGTAAATTTTAATACGTATTTAAACTAAGTTGTGTGTTATCAGTTTTCATGTGAGTTTCTTACTAATGTTTAAATTTTTTAATTAATCAATTTTTCTATTGAGTTACCAAGTTTTTTTTTTTTTTGCCTTGCTGAGCAACATCTTATATTTAGTAACTCTTTTTAGAGATGATTTCCACAAAGTATTACTTTACCAAAGCTAAAATGAATTACTTCTCCACGTTGTTTGGTTTCTTATTTGATTTTGCCAACCTTTTTATGTTTACAAACTTGTAGTTGCATTTCCTAGCAACTAGTTGTTAGGGAAAATTCCTTATGATGTTTTGAAAATGACAAAATAATCAAAGGCTACTAATATGCTTATTGGTTTAGTAGAATCAAGTGAAAGATGCATAAGCTGTTATGCAGATGTTGTTTTAATAGAACGTATGAAAATTGTGAGTTCTCTATCAATGGTGAACAAGACATTGAGTGTAGAGGTGCCTATAAAATGGAGGTACCTGAGTAGCATCTGAACAAGCCTAGAAGGGAAGTTCAATAAAGCTTGGAGGGACCTTGGATAGGTGAGCGAGTGAGGTAGAGCTGCAATTGCCAATATGCTTGGAAAGACCAAAAGATAGAAGCTCAAGTGAAGTTTTTGATATTGTATTTAAAGTTTTGGATATTATATTTGAAGCTCTGGATATTTATTTCGTGGATATCGTATATGAATTGGATATCATTGGAGTTGAAAGTCTATTCATACTCGGAGAATGTTGAGTCTTAGAGAATGTTTAGATTCAAAGCGTATTCGACCTCACCTTTGACTCGAACGAGCTCAAATGCTTATGCGGGACGAGCTCAAACTTTGAGAAGAGTATCGAAGCAACAACTTTGGATTTAATTCATTTTTAAAATGGCTAGAGATCCAGCTTGGATTTCTCTCTTAGAATGAACAAACTATCTTCCATAAATGAAGAACTTCACTTATGGAAATCTAGATTCGGATTATATGGGTGACTGAATCCATGGAGATTTTGATTTTATCTCTTAACGGCTATTCAATCTTCTTTGTATAATATTGTCCAACAAGTTGATTGGAAAGTGATCCTCTAAAGATTGGCCAACAAGTAGATTGAAAGTGGGAGAGTATAAAAGGAGATAAAGGTGCCGAAGAGCATGAGACGAAGTCAAGAGTTGAAAATTTGAAAGTTCAAAGAGAACTTCAATTATACACTTGTCTTCACGAGTTTCAAAGTTATAATCCTTCAGAGGTGTTGAAAAGAGTGATTGTGTGAGAGAGTGTGATCTATCCACTTGAAAAAATTCACTCATTGTAACCTTTGAGCCATTCAATCGCGAAATCCAATCGATTGGCAGCTAGCGTGAAGAAGTGGATGTAGGTTTGATCTAAGCCGAATAACTATAAATTTTGTGTGCAAACTCTCTATCCCTTAAACTATTTTATGCTTTTCTTGATAATAGAATTGTGTACGGTTAGACTTCAAAATTACTTTAGATCTTTCTCTTGAACAAACTTTGTGATAAGTTCTAAACTTGATCTCTTTAATTCCACATTTTTTATTAAATATTTTGGAATCACCTATTCACCCCCTCTATATGATACCGGTAGCCCCAACACTCATTACATTTAAATTTTTTTATAAAATTATTAATCTTAATTAGTGTGATTTACCAACTTCTCTCTGATTAAATTACCAATGAGGCGATGAGAACGTCAATTTACCACAGGTTGATCTGTTCATTCCTTTTTGGTTTTATTTGCCCCTGGCTTATCTAATTAGATGACATACAAAGTTTATTATTCCATGCCAAAAGACATGAGATTTTTCCCTCCAGGAAACAAATTAAATATTGGTAAGTGTCAAAAGAACTATGGATAAAAAAAAATTGACCTATGATTTTTTCCAATGATAATGTATAGGTGGCTTACTAACACCGTTTATTGAAATTGTCAATTATTTTCTGATAATTTGCAAATTAGCAATTTTTTAATAACTTACCCATATACGCAAAACTTTTAAAATTTTCAAATTTACTAATTGTTCGATAAAATTATTCGTCTTACTTAGAGTGATTACCAAAATTTTTTAATATTAAATCAACAATTAACTTTGGTTGTCAGTTCTCATGTGAGTTTCTTACCAATGATTATTTTATTTTATTCAATGACTTTGCAATTGAGTTACCAATATTTTTTTTGCCTTGGTTAGCAACCCATTACTTCACAATCTCTTCTTAGATATTACCACCTACAGATACTATCACATAATATTTTGTTATATTATTTTGAAATGAATTACTCACGGACATTACTTTTCCTTTTTTATTTGCCAACTTTCCTTATATTTACAACTTTTTTTTGGCATTTCTCAACAGCACATTATATTTACCAACCTTTTTCAAAAAATTACTAACTTTAATTAAATTGATTTACCAACTTCTTCATGATTAATTTACAACTAGTTTTGGATTGTAATATCTCAGCAAAAGTAATTGATAACTTTATTGGACATCGGCGGGGCGGGCGAGGTTTATTGAAATCTTCAATTCTTGTTAAAAAAAATTCAATTATTTTTTATGTGACCATCAAGTGGGATTAAAAATGATAAAAATAATTTATAGGGTTCTTTCATTAAAATTAGTGGAGATGCAAGTTTTAATATTTAAATAAACTTAGTAAAAGATTTAAGGGAGCGCATGATAACACTTTTGAAATAAAATTTCTACTTTAGAAGTGCTTTGGGAGCGAAATCCGTTTGGTAACGCAACTTCGAAATGGAAATCTACTTGATTATGCAACTTTATTTTTCTAATTCTGAAGCAATTTTTTACTTTCTAAGTTGTTTTTGAGCAACTTTTAGAAGTAAAACAAAGTTACTTCTCTTTAGAAACTAAAATCAAAAAGTGCCAATTCACTGCCGATGACCGCCATCCACCACCACCGGTCTCATCCCACCATTAAACAAAAAAAAATTAAAAAATTAAAAAATATTAAAAATAAAAATAATAATAATAATTTTTCACTAAATTTGTGTTGCATGAATATTTTTTTTAAGCAATATCATTTTTTAACGAATTATAAGAGATAAATGTTTCATGATTTGGTTAAATGGCATCCCACAAAAGGCACAATCATCGCAAAGTGGATCGAGCAATTGACCCAAGTTAGTTAAATGGCATCCCACAAATATTTTAAAGTGGATCAAGCAATCCCACAAAGACACAATTTTACTATTGTTGTTGCCGTATTTGTCAATCTTCTTCACACCCTTCAAAGCACTATATAGGATTTGTGAATGCCATTTTCATATGCACTCACTTAAAATTTCTCCTTAGGTTCTCAACAAAAAGAATTGGTGTTTTTTATAAACCAACTCGTCCAATGGTATGCTTTGTTGAATGTGTCAAGGTGCACCTCTGAACTAGAGATGATTTAGGCACGAAAAAGGTTTATATACTATGCCCATTATGACATAAATCATGTTAGAGGCACAAGTGATGAAGCATCGAATTACCTATCCTTTTAGCGAGAATATATCAGCTCAGCTATCATATTCATTATTAGAATTTTTCCCATAAAATTAATCAACATTCGCATAAAATAATTAAATAACAAATTACTCATAAATCCGTCAATATTTGCATTTCACTTTTCACGAAATGCATTTTACGTTAGGATCAATAATTCTTCATAGATGTTTTTGTCTTAATAACGTTTCAAAAGTAGAAATTTCCAATCATAATCAAACGAATTATTGTTTCAAAAAAAATTATTCTGTTATTAAATGTCTTTCTCTAATTAGAATTTAACATCTGGAGCATATGCAGAGAAATCAACTTCTAAATCAGAAGTTCATTTCTCTGAGCATAAGTGCTGTGGTGCGCGCCATTCACAGTGTGCCAAACTTCCCCAAAGTAGAGCAAACCTCACGGAGGATTCAGGCCGAAGCCAAAGCAAAATCCCGCTGTATGTTCCTTAACAGGGTCAATTGTTGTTAGAAGAGCTCAGTACGGTGACCGACAACAGTCAACAGAGCTCAGAATGCTGAAAAGCGAACTTCGCAGGTACCCATTCTTGTCTAACAATGGAAGCTGAACCATTGAGTCGAAACCTCCCTCTCCTGATCCGTGCAACTTTCCCCATTTTGCTTCTTCTGATCGATTAAGGAAATGATTGTGGCTGGAGTTCTTGCTTCTCGGTTGAAGAGGCTTAAGTTCCTCGTGCTCGCAAGAGTTACTGATGTTATCTTAAAGTTGAAACCTTCCGAGGAGTGTCGATCGTGTCAGTCGAAGTAAATGTACCTTCAAGTTCGCTTCAGTCAAAGATTCTTTCTCGTGTTTTGCCCAAATAGACTGAATACAGTTCTACCCAGAGCTTGCCCCCTTTAGGATTGAGCTTCAGAGGATCAAGATGTGAAATCGCTGCCTCATCCTTTAGAAGGGACTGGCTCTCTTAACAAGTTCTGGATTTTTTAATAGTACTCTTTGATACATGCCAAGATCATCCCTTTGGGTGTGATGATGTTTCAATTCCAAGTTTAAGCGAGCAGTGGGTACCAAGGAGAACCAATTGGTTAATGGGTGTGTATGTGAAGGGGGTTGATTAGTAAAATTGTTTCCTTCTTCTTGAGTTGTCGTTTTGGTTTTATGGTTCGAGTTGATTTCGATTTACAGAAATCACATTCATGCCTCGTGGGCCTGTCTTTCCTTTGTTGATAGCTACTCATTGCTTTAAATTTCAGGTCGCTGTAGGAGTGTAAGCTGAAGAACTCTATCAACTCTGCTACTTTGGAAACTAAATGAATAAATAAACAATTTGGAGATTGCTGCTTTTGGTCTAACGTTTTGCTTCTGTGGATATGAGAAGGCTGCTGTTCATCACTGGCATGTTCGTCACAGCTTTAGTTGTGTTTCAATACTCCACACTCCCTCACGGGAGAATAGGATTTGCATTCGTCGTCAGGGGAGGAGGTGGTTCGACGGTGGTGGCAATGAGCAATGCCAACATCTCGGACAACTCGAAATCACCTGACTCTTACATATTGCGTGAGGAGTCTGATGAGTTTGCTGGCTCCGATTCGGAGGAAGAGAGCAGCTTTCAGAATATCGGAGTGAAAGATGCAGAAAAGGCTCCGAGGAACTCAGACGACATTTTCTCACCTCATAAAAGTAGCAACTTGAATGAAAACTCCATATCCATGATGAGTGTCCACCATGGAAAGGATTTGCAGACTGGAAACGATGATGATGTAAATATTGTGTCTACTGTGGAAGAGGCTACCAACCCAATTACCATTTCAAGAAAGGTAGAAGATGTAGGAAAAGATATGGTTTCATCTGTGGATTTTGCTTCTCTTCCACTTTCACCAGCTAAATCTCCTGCACAGGGTTTACCCGATGAGGATGCAGATTTAAGACCTATCTCGGAGCTTCGGACAGATTTCTCCAATATAAGCAATTTCAAAATTCCAACCAAGCAAGAAGCGAAGAGCAATGCCAACAAGCTTCAAGTTGTATCTGCGACTCTGGATGACAAGTCTACAATGGGTAGAGCATTAAAGAGGCTAAATGTGAAGCCCATGTTGATATCAGACATGGTATCTATGTTGAGACAAAGTGCTGGTTCTTCAAATTCCTCGGTATGACTTTGATTTTGAAGGTGAAAGTTGCCAAGGGAGTGAATGTGATTATGTCATAGTATGACTGGTGCTTTTTGTTGGCAGTAGCGACCAAGATGGTCTTCTGTCCGCGACCGCGAACTACTATATGCAAAGTCAGAGATCCAAAAGGCTCCTATTATGGCCGATACTGCGGGACTCGCAGGTTATGTTTTCAGAAATGTTTCCCAGTTTAAAAGGTAGTTAAACTCTCTCTACTATTTTGTAGTGCATGACAGTCGAGCGGCTTATATATAGGGTCTCAATTGTTGAAATGCCCTGTTAAATTACTGTTGGAAAACATGAATCATTTTCAATTTCTTGGGTTAGACTGGTAAATTTGTACTGGAATATTCAGTTGTGTACAGTTAATTCAATTACTAAACAGTATCTTAAATGCCATTGATTTTTTATAGTCAACCTTACCGAGACTAATACTTCTGGTAAAAGCTACTTTGTGAGGAGTCTTGATAGGACATATCTTTTTTGATGAGATTCTACTTTATGTGTTTGCCAATGGAGGATTTTGTGAACTGCTTCCTTTCATTGAAGCTCATGTTATTTACTGTGGATACTCTTCATTAATGGATCAAATGTCCTTTTTGAGTTTATTTTATGCGGCTACTTTGTTTTGTTTACAGGAGCTATGAATTGATGGAAAAGACGCTTAAAGTGTATGTCTACCGGGAAGGAGAGAAACCCATATTTCACCAGCCAAAGATGAGGGGGATATACTCCTCTGAAGGATGGTTTATGAAACTGATGGAGGGAAATAAGAAATTTGTCGTGAGGGACCCGAGAAAGGCACACCTGTTTTACCTGCCCTTCAGCTCACAAATGCTGAGGAAAACACTAGAAAATAACAACTCGCAGAGTCACAGAGATCTAGAAGGATACCTCAAGAACTATGTCGATTTGATCTCTGGTAAATATCGCTTCTGGAATAGAAGCAGAGGAGCGGATCACTTTCTCGTCGCTTGTCATGACTGGGTAAACGTGTAACCATTCTAATATTTACTTTCTGAAGTAGCTTTCTTGATTTTGCTTATTGCTAGAATTTGTAAGCCAGAACAATATAATCCTCTTGAATAATATTTAAATTTTGAAGCACCTTTCTTGATCTTGCTTATTAGGATAGCAGTGGCCTACTAGATTATCACGTCTGGAAGGTCCATTGCCAATTATAGGCTATTTATCTATTCGTTGGATGGCTTTAGACTTCAGGAATATGATCTTAAAAAGTCAAAAATATCATTTCAAACACTTCATTGCCTTGTTGATAGAAAATGAAAATGAAATAGAGAAGTCGCTAGTGTGCAAGGAATATCCCCGAAACTGATTTGAACTAAGCGAAAGCCAAGTTTTCTGGGTAATCCTTAAGCTAACATGATATTTGGCTTTTCAGGCATCCAAAATAACCAGGCAACCTCTGGGGAATTGCATTCGAGCTCTCTGCAATGCAAATGTCGCCAGAGGATTCATAATAGGCAAAGACACTACTCTGCCAGTGACTTATGTGCGCTCTGTGGAGGATCCTGGAAGAGACATCGGTGGCAAACCCCCCATACAACGAGCCATCCTGGCCTTTTTTGCAGGAAGCATGCACGGTTATCTCCGGCCGATTCTGCGCCATTACTGGGAAAATAAGGAAGCGGACATGAAAATCTTAGGGCCAATGCCTCGCGATATCGACGGCAAAAGAGCTTATCGGGAATACATGAAAAGCAGCAGGTACTGCATTTGTGCCAGAGGTTATGAAGTTCACACACCCCGTATTATCGAGGCCATTTTCTACGAGTGCGTCCCTGTTATAATATCGGACAATTACGTGCCTCCTTTCTTCGAGGTTTTGAACTGGGAGGCATTCTCCTTGTTTGTGAAAGAGAGTGATGTTCCAAAGTTGAGGGACATCCTGCTATCCATTCCTGAAGAAGAGTACCTTCGGATGCAGATGGGAGTTCGAATGGTGCAAAAGCATTTCATTTGGCACAAGAAGCCCGCGAAATACGACTTGTTTCACATGGTTCTCCACTCAATATGGCACAACAGAATCTTACAGCTAAAAACCAGATGACGCAGCGACTTTTTTGGCCTTCTGCTACAGCCGAATCGGGTACCAACCGACTCAGAAGTACTTGATTAGGCACGGAGGCAAGATTTGGTTGTTCAAGAGACTGGAAAATCAGCAGTCAGAGATGAAGATCATGTCGGGGGTCACATGCCTCGCTTAAGGTTAGCACTGTGCTTTAGCTTGTGAGCCTTGAATCATGGCCATATTAGACGTGGCTTTCGCAGGATGTGGATTAATCTGCACGCGCGTGACTGATTCGATCAGCTGTCCTCTTTTCTCATCTGCATCATGGAATCCTTCGTTCGCTTCTGATTTGATCGATGACCACCGATTTTGTAAATGTGATACTGTAATCGAAGACTTCTATCCTGCGAAGATCAATCAATGGTCCGGCCGCTTGCGGAAAATCGCGGGGATGGACGGACCACGTGCTAGTGAAAAGTATTTGGTCGTTCTTGTGGGCTTTCAAGTTGCAATGCAGTAGCCTTTCATGTGAAGAGTGGTAGTTCCATTTGCTTACAACATTTGGTAGCAGTTTCGTTCTAATCAAACTCTCCACAGGTTACTCTTAGTAAAAAGCCAAAATACATCATAAACTCAAAAACCTTAGTCAGGTAAGACATATGAGGCTTATCAAATTGTCTTTACATTGAATACTAATAACAGAAGATGAAAAAACAAAGACAAGATTATGAACATGTCCATTCTTAAAATTATCAACTTCCTACCCTTTCATAAGATAACTGTAAAATTTCTAGTCAGGTAACTACGACGCATGTCTCGACGGCAGACTATATTAAATTGAATTTCGATCATTGAAAATGATGGGTCCCACCTACTGAACTGAATCTGGACCTTTGAAAATGATGGGTCCCGCTTATTGAATCCAATTGTCTAAATCAATTTTAGTAGATGCATCGATCCGCGGATGGTGGTGCAATTAAACAGAGGGAAAAATAAAAAAAAATAGAAAAGGGGAAATTTGATCGCAGTGGCTATAGTCATTGATGAGCAAGAAGACAAATTGATCGCACTGGCCATGGCGTCTCTCCTTTGATTAAATGCTCTCTGAACAGCATTTAACCATCCACAGCGAGTAAGTCGCCGAAGAAGACCCGTGAGTTGATTCAATTGATGTTTTGGCCGACAGTCATCGACATTAGCATCGTTAATCACTTGATTAGCTCGAGAAGAATAAGTTAAGTTGACTATGGAAGAATCAGAATGTTTTTAGTGGTTAATTAATCTACTCCCTGTTTGCTGGGTCTGGATCTTGAACTACAAATCCCACGTTTTTAAATTGGAAAATTTCTAGAGGGTGTGATGAAAGATTCTCTGTTTCTCTGAGCTTATCGAGACAAGAGTAGCAGTGCCCAAGCTCGAGTTTGAATCAGACTTGCGTATTGTTGTTTTAGCATGACGCCATTTTCGTTTTTCAGTGTTCCGATGGCGTTGAAGTTTGGGGAAGAAGCATCTTTCTAGGTTTCTAGCTGCTTGCTGAGGTTGGAGTAGTTTTGGGTTGCTCCGTCTCGGTGACTCGTCACTACCACTGCTTCAGACTGGTACACGGGTTGGGGACGAGTAAGAGTTCCTCTCTCATTTTGCTTCTGAATTTGCTTGAATGCGGAAAATCCTCAAGAGCCTTCTTCAGATTCTTGCTTTACACTTGCTTGGGTTGAATTATGCCACAATCACGTCAGGTCTCGAATCTGTATTTTAATATGTAACCCTGTGTTTGTTTGGCTTGAGATAATTTCTCTGCTGCAGGGGCATATAAGATTTCTTCATTTCTGGTTGATCGCCAGTATTGCCTGGCTAAACTTTGGTGGGCGCTTGCTGAGTATATATCTGGGGATGGCCTGTTCGAAAAGCAATGGAAGTTCTTTCTCCATATAATGGTTCTCGGTATTTGGTGTTTAACCAAGTAAATATGCGGTTAATCTGTAATTGGGTGATGCACAGTTGACATTGAGAACAAGTTCTTTGATTATTTGCGTATGATTAGCATGCATGTCAATTTCATTCCAGTAGGGAAAATGGTAATATGTTTTAGTCTCTAGTTGTCGCCTGGAATCATTTCAAACTTTGAAGTGTGTTCAGTTGCTTTTGCATCAGACACTCATTGTTGGTTTTCTAAAGCTTTGCCTGTAGAATATTAGCTTCTTTTACCTTTCCCTTTCTGGGGTTTCTACTCACTGAGACTATTTTAACATCAACTCTTGCTGCAGAACTGAAGAAAAAGCGTGTCATTTTTCCTTGGAAGATGATACGTTGAACTTATGTGTTGGTGGGGATCCCCCTCTTCTTACTATGGGGCTCTTTGTTAAATTTCAAATGCTCTTCCTGAACAAAAATAGGAGATGGCTCTTTTTAGTGGCATTAGTTGCTGCTACTCACTTGATGTTTCAGTCTCTGCTGCTTCCATATGGAAACGCTCTTCGGTCTTTATTACCCGATCGAAAGATTTTGACTGGTGACAATGGCACCTTCTTGAACATGCATTCCTCTGCTAAGTCTGCGATGGTTCGTAACCCTCTTACAGTTAACATTTCAGAATCCGCAAGAGCTCTCATGTTTGTTGGAGTGTTTAACAGCAATAAGAACTTTAATGGACGAGAGGACATTGGGCATTATGATGGGCAGAATAGAGTGGACAGACGAGAAGAGAAAAGTAACGGACCTGAAGACAGCATTGATCATGTGATTGAAATGGGTGCAGCTAAAAGTGAAGAGGGGGTTTGTCCTCTGATAAAATCATGCAGATGAGCAAGAGTCTGGTAATGCAGGGCAGAGAATTTGAAAATCATACTTTTGTCCCAGTCATGGCCAGTGATAATCATGGCGTCTCTTTGGAGCAGACTGTTGAATCAAACAACAGAACATCATCAGATGCTATTCAATCAGAAACTTTGAGTTTGCCTCGAGAAACGTTGAAAGATTTGGAAACTGAGTTCCATTCCTCAGCACCTACATCACCCGCCACCCCTGCCAGGTCTGTACCCTCTGACGCAAACAATATGAAAGACTTGACGTGGAATGCAAGTAATTCCTTTCATTTTGCTGGTACACAAAATATTCGTACATCTTCGCAAAATCAATCATCAGCTACAATCAATCCAGGGAAGAAGAAAATGAGGTGTGATATGCCACCTAAATCAGTTACAACTATAGAGGAAATGAACCGTATATATTTGCGGCACCGAGTATCTTCTCGATCAATGGTATGAACCTTTCACTAATAGGACTAAGAATTAGATTACAACTCTTTGACTTTTTCTGCAAATCTAAACTTACTTATGTGCTTGTAGAGGCCGAGATGGTCCTCAATAAGGGATCAGGAAATTTTAGCTGCAAAGGTGCAAATTGAGAATGCTCGAGTTGCTGTCAACAATCAAGAACTTTATTCCCCTCTTTTTCGGAATGTTTCCATGTTCATAAGGTGAGCATATTCAATTCAAGTACGAAAATTCAATAGCAATTTTTTTTAAGAGAAGGACAAGTTTTGCTTGCTAATTAACTCAGGTGTCTTGCATAGTGAATGCTGATATGCTAAAATTGGTTTTATTTTGCTTTAGCATTATTGATCCTAGTCATGTCAATGGAGGCCTCGACTGTAGAGGATGGAGTGATTGGGATTTGCCTCTCCTGAGTTAGAATTGTAAAATAAGAGTCGTGTATGGTAGCCAGTTGCTGTTTGTAATTGCTGCAGGAAGTTTCATGATCTGTTATCAGCTTCCATGCAGTGTAGTTCCTTTTATCAACTAAGTGTCTACCCAGAAGTTCCAATATTTCATTGCCTGCAACTGCACTTTTATGGGGGCATAGGTGATGTGTGATCATGAGGAGCGAGTTTTTGGCTTATTGACCTGACTAAGATGCTTTATTTTTAATTTGTCCTGGGAGTAGCTTTAGTGAATTATGTGGCTTTTCACCTCTTACACTTACTCCCAGAAACATGGAAATGCTAAACCAAGCTCTTTTCCTATTCAACTGTGAGATGCGTATGTAGTTCCCACGTCAACAAGTTGTGAGCAATTAATTTTCACTAAGTCAACAAGAATTAGACCCTTATCGGAACTTACTTTATTTAGCTTGAGTACAAGTTGATAGCTAAGCACATAATATCGATGTCAGGTCCAGGCCTTCTCTTCGAGCTACAATTATCTTGTCTCGCTTGTAACCGATCCACATTTTACTTTCCTATATTTGTGCATACAGAACAGGCAAGGATGCTTGTGGTTCTCATTTGAAATTGAAATTGTTTGATTGTATTTTAGGAGTTACCAGCTCATGGAACACATTCTTAAAGTCTACGTTTACAAGGAAGGAGAAAGACCTGTCTTTCATCAACCGATACTCAAAGGCTTATATGCTTCAGAAGGATGGTTCATGAAGCTGATGGAGGGGAACAAACAATTTGTAGTGAAGGATCCTCGAAAAGCTCACTTGTTCTATATGCCATTCAGTTCACGAATGCTAGAGTACGCAGTTTATGTTCGAAATTCTCACAATCGGACAAACCTACGCCAGTATCTGAAACAGTACACTGACAAGATATCAGCAAGATACCCATTTTTCAACAGAACAGGAGGGGCCGATCACTTTTTAGTGGCCTGTCATGACTGGGTAGGCGTTGATGTTTTATTTCTTATTCTCGTTTCCTTCATTTTCGTGGCTTGCAGAGCCAGTAAGTACTAAAAAATTCTGCGTTGAGCTTAGCTTCTGTCATTAAAATGTATCAGCAGAGATGTAAAAGTTTGGGTGATAGCCATTCTTTTGATTATCAATGCTATCAGTCTATCCACACCCGAGTCTTATTACCCAGTGTCGCTTTGTTTCAGGCTCCTTATGAGACGAGGCATCATATGGAACGATGCATCAAAGCACTATGCAATGCTGATGTGACTGCAGGCTTCAAAATAGGGAGAGATGTGTCTCTACCAGAGACATATGTCCGTTCTGCAAGAAACCCTCTCAGAGATCTTGGTGGGAAACCCTCGTCTCAGAGACGCATTCTTGCCTTCTATGCTGGTAATAATCACGGGTATTTACGACCGATTCTGCTTAAACATTGGAAAGATAAAGACCCCGATATGAAGATCTTCGGTCCGATGCCTCCGGGGGGTTGCAAGCAAGATGAACTACATCCAACACATGAAGAGTAGCAAGTTCTGCATATGCCCCAAGGGTCATGAGGTGAATAGCCCTCGTGTGGTCGAAGCCATCTTTTACGAGTGCGTGCCGGTGATAATATCCGACAACTTCGTACCGCCATTTTTCGAGGTTCTCGATTGGGGGCGTTCTCCGTGATACTGGCCGAGAAGGACATTCCCAATCTGAAGAACGTATTGCTTTCAATACCAGAAGAGAAGTACAAGGAGATGCAGCTCAGAGTAAGAACGGTTCAGCGGCATTTTCTATGGCATGCTAAGCCTGTCAAGTATGACCTGTTTTACATGACGCTCCATTCGATTTGGTACAACAGGGTGTTTCAGATCAAACGTAGATAGCTCTTTTGAAGCTTTCTCGACGAGCATTTTTGGTTGAGTGAAACCAAACGAGAAACAAGGGCGATTCGACCTGAAGGAAATAGCAATGGATCATGAAGGCGAGCGAGCACGATCATGGCCTTTTGCTGATACAAGGGAGCTTTCCATTTGTGGGTCACTGTGAGATGGGATAGGTAGAGGCTCTTCTTTTTGTGTCATGCATCAAGTGTATGTAGCGTTCTTGTAGATACCTACTCTTAAACATTTTCGTCCAGTAAAAGAAGTATGTTGTGTCTAATAATATCACCTTGATGGGGTGAATAAATGATTTTGAATAGTTTTAAAACTTAATGCGGAATTTGAATGAGTTTAAAACACAAATTGAATAAGACGTGCAAAAATCTAAAAACAGTAAAGAGAGTTTAGAGTAAGAGAGAAATGAACGTAAAGTTTATAATGGTTCGGCTTTAGCAAGCGTACGTCCACTCTTTCCCGTTGACAATCGATGCATGAACCATTGAAATGTTAAAAGAGAGGTCACATTTTATCACTCTTACAAAACCTTTCAAAGATAAAACTTATAACTCTCGAGAGCAAGTATGTAAATCCGAACAACTCAAACACTTTAGAAATATATGTTCGATATCTCCTTTACTCGATCACCGTGAATCTCCCTTTTATATTCCTTCACCCCCAAACTAGCCGTTGGAAGGTTTTCAAATGGTCGCTCTTCAATCGCCGATTGGAACCCATCAATCTTAATTGAACGAGACTATATCTAAGAAGAGTTAATAGCCGTTGAAGTAGAGTATGAACCCTTCGATTCAATCGTCCATACAACTAAATCCTAAGGTAATATCCATGTCAATAAAAAATTACAAACTTTCATAAGTAACACTGCTAAACCAAAAACATGCCAAATGTGGATCTTTAGAATTTGGTTAGATAGTATTGCGAGAGAATCCGAACATAATTCGAAAAATGACCTCGAACTCTTTGAATCTAAATAGATTAGAACAATGACTTTGAGTTTTAATAAAGTCCTTGCCGACGTGTCCCATAAGTCTTCTAAAGATTAAGTTTTCGGAGGTAACATATCATCCATCCGAATAATAGGACTCAATCATCTCGGAGGCAAATATGTGACGACTCGCCTTGAGTTTAAACATCAAGTTTGAAACAATATAAGCTTTTTATTCACACATTCGATCTTAAAATATTCATAGGAGGATTTTCTAGCTGACATCTTCGATCTTAAAGCTTTTTCTGCGGCATCTAATGATTTTACTTTAGAGAGCTAGATGACCAAAGCGTTAGGGACAAGTTCAAAACCAGCTCGAAAAGGAACATGAGGATTAACCAAACCGAATTTCAGAGAATCCATATATGCACTTCGACCTTTTATTTCATCTTATGGGAACAGGTCCGCATGTCGAAATGCATTAGCATTAATACCATAAAAAAATCCAATGTGGTACCTCATGAAATATTCACCTCAAATTTTATTCTCATCTCGCAATAAATCCCAAACTATTTTCTTTTGATGCAAATCTACCATTCATTGAAATGCTCAATGCACATAGATTTTCCACGTCCAATCTCTGATTTTTCATGTCAAATCTATCTTGCAGTCATATGTCTCGTGTATTGACACGGTTACATTTTGACGGAATATAGGACGGATAGCAGCGGAGGATGTCTTTGGATTGGGCTATTAATTTGAGTTAAACATGTTACATGAATACCAATTTGAATTTTTTTTAGACCAAAATTAAGATTAGGTATATGTGTCGTCAGTTCATCAATTTGTATTTTTCATGATATTAAGGAAAAATTTCAAATAAAAATATAAAATGCCCTCATTTTTTCAAAAAGAGCTTGAAGTGGCCAAATCGTCTCAAATAAGGATTAAAGTGATCATGATTATTACAAACAAGGGCCAAACCTCATCGGCCGACCGGCTAAATATTCCAACCAATCAAAAGCATTTTTGTCAAAACACAATTTTAATCTAATTTTTAGTTAAATTAAGTTAAAATTAAAAGAAGTAAAAGTAAAAAAAGAAAAAGAAAACAAAGGCGAGAGGGTTGCCCTCCCACTTGTGCATCTGCTGTCCCCATTGTCGGTGGGTTGTCGGCGATGGCCGTCAACTCCGCCAACTAGAGGCGAGGGCCTACTAGCCCCCTCGCATATTTAGCTGAGGGTTGCCGATCTCATTGGCCATTGCCGGCACCCCACTGGTGGTGGAGTGGTGGCTATAGGCAAGAAGGTAGCCTACCCTCCCCCCAGCATTTTTATTTTTTTTTTCAATTTAAAAAACAGAAAAAGGAAGAAAAAAATGAAGGAAAAAATCAAAAAATTAAATAACGAAAAAGCTCATGTAACTTTTATTGAACAAGAAAAAGCTAAATGACGAGGCTACGACATAAACCAATCAATGTCTGGGGTTAGCATCGAGTGACATTTGAAATGGTTCCTTATTTGTGTCGTCTTTACGAAGGAAAAGTGGCTCCGACGTGGACGCAATGAGGCATGGTCATTGATACTTCGATCGTCCCGAGCGCGCCACGTGTTCAATCTTTCCCCGCCATTTGTCGCCGAAGCCATCCAAAACGCAGTCACTGCTTTTCGAGCCGCTCGATGTCTGGTTGGGTAGTCCCAGTTCCCGTTTTCGGTTATAAACAAAAGGCCAAAGAATTGGTCAGTGTTCTCGAGCCGACGTAGACTCGCTGCTTTGTCATCCGATTCACATGGAGTGCTCTCTGGCATCGGTTGCTTCGATTCTTCGCAACCAGAAGGAGAAGGAAACATTTTTAATTGATTCTTTTCCGTGGGTAATGCTAAAAGGTGACCTCAAGGTGGTGGGGACGCTTGGAATTGAAGGAAAAGAAGCAAAGTGGATAAAGACCAGCAATTATTCAATCGCTCCCACTCCGTTTCCATGACCTTCTCCTCGTTCGGCTCGTCTCTCTCTTTCTTTATTATTGCATCCCAAGATTTCTGGGGAAAGCCGCAGTTTCTTTGCGTCTATTTATGTGACCACGTTCTGTGTGTGGCTTGGTCAGATTTGAGCCGCCTCCTTGCGTTTTGGAGCTTCGTTTGTGTAAGTTTCCACCCTTTTCTTTGCCGGGTTTCTTTCCTTCTTCTTGTCTGCAATGTCTGAGAGTCGATTTGCCCCTTCTTTTTTTTTACTATCTGATTCGCATTTGCTCTGTGCTTGCCCTATGTTTTCTGTCCGGTGCCTTTTGAGCTGTGCCATCTCATGTGGAATCGTGGTTTTTCTTGTGTATTTGGGACTGGCTGTGTAGCAATTAAAGTTCGCTTTTTGGTTTTTTGTTGTTGACCGTGGAATGTGCTGTGGAGTGAACTGTGCACGAGGGTAATGTTTGTGTAGTAAGGTGGTGATTATGACCAATTGTAGAATATGGAACTTCAATATCGGCAAACCAATGCCGAGATTCTTGCTTCCGGATTCCATTCACCTCCTCGGCGTGAAGTTAGATGTGTAGATGTACTAGATCAGAGAGGTTAGATGAATATGGGACTCCTGAACATTCTCTGGTTTATCTTTTTATAGGTCCAAAAGACATGAGCCCTGAAATAACTTGCTGGCCATTACCTTCGTGTCATGTTGTTCGTAATACATTTCTTTTGCGTGTAGCTCCTTTTACTATATCATCTTTACGCTTCTGAAACTATGTTTATGTTTCCATGCACAAAGGCACATTTCCCAGAGCTTATGTGTTGATGGGCGATTATTACAACAACGATGAGACATCTGAAACTTATACCACCGTGAGTATCAGAAATCTTCCTGATCATATATAACTCGGTGTGTGGACTAAGCTCTTTTAGTTGATTTCATAAGCTTACGTTTGTTTTCGTCTCTTTCTACTGGATCATATCAGGTTGGAAATGTGCCAAATTCTTGCATTCTTGATGGACGTGGGTATCAGCTAGTGAATGCGGTGAGACATGTTTTTAGATCAAGATTTTGCTTCCAGATGTGCTGTGTATCAATATGAGCTATTCTTATAGCGAGTCTTATATGAGAATGCCAGAAATTCTCGAATTCTCCATGTACCTGAGTTCATGATATTTGGAAGTATTCATCTTAAAACATCGATTGTGATAGGATTTTCGAGTAGCTTGGCGTGGGTTTCCAGTTAATTTTTTATTATACCCCTTTGTTCGAAGACATCACTGGAAGATGTTCAGTTGCCATCTCACAATGACCTGTTGAATAGCCTAGATCCCAGCCGGTTTAAGTGATGTTCACATCTTGTTTTGTGGACTTAAATCATTTTGTTTCCAAGTTTGAAATTTCTTTTCCAGGTCTAACTTTTGGCCTTTTTATCAGGCCCCTTGCCACGCCTTGAGAAATATCCTATGTCCACTTGATAAGCTGGGGCTGTGCTCATCAGTGAATGATATTTTCTCTCATATTCTGGCATTGAGCTCTCATATTACGCAGCAGTTTCTTTTCTTTATTGGTAAGTTTCATTTTCTGGCTCCCTTTATGTTGTGCAATTTCTGTCCGTTACATAATTGTTGTTACTACATAAATTCTCATTGTTCAGCATCTGGAGTTTTCATCCCTCCTTTTAATTTCTCTCATTTCTGTGGAAGAAATTTCTGTTCATGCATTCCTTTTCGTTTTCAATGATCCAGAAAATCTTGTCGTAAGAGATGTTAATAGATACTCAGAAGACTTGGTTGCCTTTGCTGGTTGCCACCCAAGATCTTCAATTGAATGCACATATGAATCTGCTTTTGAGGATGGTCCATCATCTTCAAGTCCTGGAATCCATGAAAAAGATCCATGGAAGATTTTCTTGGGAATGCGAGATCTGAAGTTGCAGAAATGTATGAAAATTTTAGGGGTATCCCCTTCATTTTTCAGGGGTATGGCTCTAACATCTTTCTTCCTACTGCCAAAAAAGATAGGCATGACATATTCCAAGCAATGGGCTTTTATACTGCATTATTTGCGGCTTCTGTTCATCTCCCATTTTGTAATCTATGTTGTGCTTTATGGTTCATTGCACTGTTGAGAATCTATTTTACCATAGTAACTTTGAAGAACTCATGCACTACATATTCTCAATCATTTTGATCCAGTCATGCTAGTTTTTCCTATAATCTGATTCTCTCTTGTTGGCAAACGGAATTATCCTGTCAGTTTGTCTTCCTGTGTTCTGTATTATTCCTTGTTTATCCTTATTTTTATTTGCCTGTGTCTAGGTTGATGCTCCCTTTACTTTGTCTGAAGCTTGCCTTTAAGTTTGCTGTGGCTTGTTGGAGGCTCTCTCTCTCTTATGTCAGATGCACACAACTTCAACTCAGTAGGTAATAAGTGTTTGCATTTGAATGAGTAAAATAATAAGGTGGGTGCACTAGAGACTCTATATTAGGCTCCAGCATCTCATTCTGTACGTTTACTTTTGCATTTCAGTGTTATCTTGCGAGTTCAAAGGACATTGCATGGTTCCTCTGATGATATCGGATGGTTGCAATGTAATCCTGATATGGCTCCTGTTGAGGATGGCACTTCAAAATTTTTAGAAATTCTTAAAGCTATAAGGTAACCGATATTGGCAATATTCATCTCATTCTTACTTAAAGCATGAAATTGTGGTTTCTTCGCAATAGAAATCATGGCCATTTCCACTTGAATGTCTTTGTTTCTTAATTAGTATTTGAATAAGTAATTTTACATCCCTTTATAGTGTTTGATCCTCCAGAACCTGATTTGGCTCGGCTATCTTCGACCCAATTTAGAACATCTTTGCCAGATGATTTTGCTCCTTTGTTTTTTTCGATGTTAGATTATGTTGCTTTTAATCTATGTTTATTTGTACATAGTTTTGATGACTACCATGGTCTCAACTTTCTCAACTTCTTCAGGAATGGGGAGCACAGACTGCCCAACTCATTCCTTTATCTACTCATACCAGGTTCATTAGGGCTCTTTGTTTTTCGTGCAATTTCAACAGTCATTCTCATTTAACTCCCACCAGTTGGCACTAAAAAATTGAACTTTATTTCAGGTCTCTTTAGCAATCATGGTCCCTTATACTTTGTTGGCACCAAGAGGTTCTTCTCAAAAATGGGCTTGACATGTCACATAGCGAAAATCCATAGTGAGGTGATTAAGTTTTGAGGTTACTAAATTTTTCACTGCAAAAGCCATTAATGCACTTATTTTCTTCACCACTCATCAAATTAAATCAGTTTTTATGCATATATTCCCTTTTCATCAAATTTTGTTATCTTCTGTCATAGCTTACGGTGTTGGACAATCATTTGTGGCTCTTTTGAATCTTATTCTACAAAGGCGTCTGTGGAGCACAATGCATGGGAACTAAAGCAATATATCGAGGAGCTCTACTGGGGGTCGGGTAAGCGTGTGATGCTACTAGGGCACAGCAAAGGCGGAGTGGATGCTGCAGCCGCCTTGTCAATGTTCTGGGACGACTTGAAAGGAAAAGTTGCTGGATTGGCACTGGTTCAGAGCCCATATGGCGGCACTCCTGTAGCTTCTGATATACTTCGCGAGGGCCAGATTGCTGCCAAAGAAACCAGGAGGATAATGGAGCTCATAATTTGCAAGCTAATTAAGGTACTCTATTCACTGAAAGAATTGCTTCGGATAATCTTGTATGAAATGGTAACTCATCTACTTCCATTTCATTACATGCGAAACAATTCAGCAGCAAAAATAATGGAAAGCCCAGGGATTAATCAAGACATTCCATCAAATATCCTAAAAGAATTTATTGATCACAGAATACTCTCTGCAATGCAATACCTTCCAATCACATCCTAATCCAACCTTCCAACTTGGACGGTCATTCTTTGAGCTTTGGCATTCTTGTGAAAGATGCCTTTGACTTCATTCATTCTTGAACTTTGTTCTTTTGTGAGTATTAAGCTAGATAAGATTACCCTGGGCATTTGCCAGCACAAAGATGGACTAAGTGAAATTTGGAAGGACAAGTTGACTGCACAGGACATAGAACTGTCAAGAAGTCATTTAGTACTTTATTTGGTTTAAAGCCTTTTAATTTGGTTCTGGTTATGAACATGACTCATTTAGGTTCATTACATCATTTGTCCAGCAAGTTTAGGAATGCTTTCTAACTGATTTGCAGAAAACAAATGTGATCAGTGATGAGTGTTAGGATATGCATTTCACCTTATGTCAAAACTTTTTCCGTGACAATTTGCAAGCCTTTTCTGTAACCAATAAAGTTTCTGGAAGTTTAATTGAGGAGATTTTCGTGCTCACTCTTTTATCCATTTTCGCTTTTCTGTTCTCTGTTTCGGCTCCTTTAATGATGAAATCCATGTTGCATCAAGGATAACCTTCCTGGCCTGTTCTTGTTCTGTTTTTTTGACTTGATAAATCTATTGGTCACCTGTTTTAGGGTGATATACGGGCATTGGAGGACCTCACGTATGAAAAGAGGAAGGAGTTTATCCTGAAAAACAAGCTTCCAGATGAAATCCCTCTTATTTCTTTCCATTCTGAAGCAAGTATAGCTCCGGGCGTACTTGCGTCAATGACGCACATAGCCCATGCAGAGCTTCCATGGCTTCCTCTTCTGAATTTCGGCAGTGAGAACTCGGATGATCTCGTATTGCCAGGAGGTCAGGTTCCTGTTGCCATTCCTCTTTCTGCTGCTATGGCTGTTTGTGCTCTCCATCTGCAATTAAGGTATGGCGAGAAAAGTGATGGGGTAGTGACGTGTCGCGATGCTGAAGTTCCCGGATCATACGTGATTAGACCCAACCGGAAACTCGACCACGCATGGATGGTTTACTCTTCGAGGAAGAACAACCCGAGCGAGCCTGATGCTAGTGAGATGTGCGAGGCCATCTTGACTATGCTTGTGGAAATTGGAGTGGAGCGTGACAATAGGGAAAAGAGTGATTGAGTAGCTCAATCATGAAGACCTCCATTCATTCATTCATTTCCCTTGTGATCGATGACTGTTTTCTTCCCCATGTAATGCAATTGGCAAAGTAGAAATGCATGCAAAATTCGTGTCTGGTTTACGAGTATTTGGCTATCTCTGCCTGTTATCTGCGTGTTTGATTCAAAATTCAGAGAACTGATCATCTGATTTCAAGAAAGGCAATTGTTGGAAAAACAATTTCGTGCAAGCAAACATCTAGGGACCAATTGGAAAACATTGGTCATGGTTTGATAAACTATACCTGATAATTGCAATGTGGTCTGGTGGTATTAGGAGTCCGGTTATCATGATATCATTCAAGGTACTTAGCTGATATGCGGAACGACAACAAGGAAAGACAAGCATGCTATGGAAGGTAGCTATTGGAAGGTTTAGGTGCATTCTTTCATTTCTTGATTCTGAGCTCACTCAGATGGGTATTTCTCTGTATGCTGTACTACTCTTACCATGGTTGATTCCCTTCCCCCGCCCCCTGGGGACTAAGATTGCTTCCGTGTGCAGGACAATAATGCTCTGGAATGGCTCGGGAAACTTCAGAGGCCCACTGCACAGGTCCGATCCCGTCAAGGTATTTCTGTATTATGTAGGTCCAAAATGAGGTAACCATACAAAGATGTACATACTGAAAGATATAAGCTTTGCCAGTTGAAGTGGACTGAAGATGAGCTTTGCCAGTTGAAGTGGACTGACGATGAAGGCATTGTTGATTGGGCAAGGGAAAATGAACGAAAGAGCTGAAGCCAAAATGAATTTTAACGTAAAGATAACCGCACCTTTGTTCAGGAAGTCGTGTTCTTTTGGTGTGAAGCCACATTCATATGCTGATTATGTTAGAATGTGAACTGGAGGGGCATTGTACGATCAAAAGTATTGTCATTTCCCAAATTGGTGAAAGGCCAAGAAGGGATCTTGTCCATGCCCTTCACATTTTCTCCTCTACCCACTTGATTGTTTTCCTTCCCCTGGATGTGAGTAATGGGCTGTGAAGGCCCACCTTTGGGACCCTTTATGCTGGAGGGTTTTGCTAGGTACAATGTCATGAAGCTTCCTTGATGAATCAGATTCAGAAGCCGTAACGAGACAGAGTGGTAAATTTTGGGGCCCCAGCTTGAGGTATCAATTGCATCTGGCCCTTCTTTGAATGAGCCATGTGCTGTCATTGCCTCATGGATGTGTACCCATGTAGGAGATAAGAGAGCCAACAAGAACCAAACTCCTAAACCCTTTGTTTCTGAGCAGAGCACCAGTCTGGCTTGGTTCTTTTGAGCTCCCCAAATCAGGTAAGACAAGGACAATGCCCGGTGGCATCAGTTGGGCCCGACGGTAATTGCTCATTGCGAAGACCCATCAAATCGCGGGTACGATATTTTGTGGGCCTGCAAGTGCCTCAGCCCATTGATTGATGCCCTGAAAATTGCAAATGTTTGCTTACATGGAAGTAGCTTGTCTCTTTGGAGGACCATGTTAGAGCATTTAGAGCAGAGGAAAGCAAAGTGCAGCTCTGGGGTACTTGTTGCCAACTACAGGGCTGTCCTTGGACAATGGCTGCCGGGCCCAGGAAGATTATCTCCAATTTAGATGGAGATTAAGAGGATCAATCAAGCGTTAAGGCCCAAGAAGCCCAGAAAAAACAATAGAGATGGTTACTCTTGAGGCTCGAGCGACATGTCATCTAGCAAGTTACTCAAAACGATGATGGTGATTTGCAAATTTTAAGTAACTTTGTAACTTGCCATTTGCATGATTCGACGGCAAGTGGCGATTTGATTATATGATGATGCATATCCATCTAAGTGATTGTTTGGTGCGATCTTTTCGCAGTCGTTTCAACTGCGAAAAAGAGTGCTGCATTTTTTTTTTAAACGATGATTAGACAAACGAATCAAGAATTACAACAGCTTCCATAAGCTTTTGAGAGGCTAATCAGATCCAACTTTGAGACGCTACGACTTTAGGTTATGTCTCGGAGTTACAGCACAATAAAGCTACAGTTCAATCAAACAGAGCTATTAATATAGTAGCATAAAGCGTTTTATTACCATCTGCTCCAAGTCCACCAATTTCCGTCACAGGCTCATAAGACAATTTGAGATTGAAACCCACTAGAGGGCTCCGTTCATTTAACGGAAAATAAATGGTTTGAAATTTATTTTCCTAAAAAACGATCGCATGCGTTGTTTTAAATAAGTAGCCAATGAAAATTATTGTCATTATCAACAACTATTTATGTCTAAATACTTTCGTGTACGATGAATATATTCTTCGTTCATTCATTTTTATAAGCGATGCAAGTAATCGTTTTCGGGAAAATATTTTTAAAATCATTCATTTTTCGTGAAACAAACGGGAGGAAAAATCACTAAAAAAGTCCTAAATCTATTGCAATTGTGTCAATTCGGTCTCAAACTTTTTTTTTCCGATTCAATCCTAAACTTCTTGAAATTATATCATTTTAGAATATCCGGCGAATTGTGGTCGGCCAAGATCGACGTGGATGCCGGCCAGGTGATATAATATTTTAATTTTTTTGAATTTTTAAATAATTTTTTTTTTTTTTTCTTTTCCTTTTTTTTTGCCCCCTCCCCTCCCCACCTCCAGTCGGTCGCCATAGTCTTGCGACCAGGCCGCAGGCGTAGTCGGAGAGGCTAAGCCTCGCTCAGCCATGGTGGGGGCCGACCTCACCGTCACCGGGCGAGGTTGAGCCCCGCCATGGCCGAGCAAGGCTCGACCTCGCAAGCCCGGATCTAGGCTAGAGAGGTTGAGCCTCGCTCGGGCATGGCGGGGCTCGACCTCATTGCCACTTTCGGCCCCACGACGGCGAGGCTCGACCTCCTCGACCCGGATCCTAGTCGTAGCCGCCTCACCCGGCCGAGGGGCGAGGTCGGCCCCCACAATGGCCGAGCGAGGCTCGGCCTCTCCGATCTGCGTCTCTAACTGGTTGCCGAACTATGGCGACAGTGGAGGGGAGGAAAGGGAGGGGGCGAAAAAAAAGGGAAAAAGAAAAAAATTATAAATAAAATAAAATAAAATATTTGATCACCGGATGGTCGCCATCCACATCGGCGTTGGCCATCAAAATTTACCGAATGGACTAAAATGTCACAATTGCAAAAATTTTAGGACTGAATCGGCAAAAAAAAAGGTTTAAGACTGAATTGGTATAATTGTAATAGATAGAGAACTTTTGCGGTAATTTCCCCAAACGGAGTCATCCTAACATGATTTTCACGTGTAAAGAATTCCCTTTTTCCTTAGTCCAATGAGAAGCATTATGGTAGACCAAAAACACACGCCCCAAATAATAATAATAATAATAATAATAATAATAATAATAATAAACCCTAGATCACAGCCACGAGTAAAATGAAATTAATTTCACTAACGGGAAGCCGTCATTCGAGACTCCTGAATATGGGAATTTAGCAAAAGAAGCATGAAATGAACAAACAAAATAAAGAGGCTTTATGTAAAGATTTAGCCGACATGATGATGATAATAATGATCACAAACAAAAACGAAGAATGTTGGTTCCACGTACCCATGGATCCCCATCATTCGATTCCAGCTCCATCATCAGAAAATTGGCAGGTTTGATCATTGTAACGTTGACTTTACTTGAACGTTACCATTAATTAATCAAGCAAAAGAGAATAGGAAGAACCCAAGATAACAAGCAAACAAAACGTGGAGAAATTCGAAATCCTACGCACTCGGAACGTAATCTTCTTACTTAAATCTTCACTTACTCTATCATTATTATATTACCGAAAAGATGTCACATCGCTCGATAATGGGATTTATATGCTTTTGATGTAAATGTGACATCTCTTTGACTATCAATTTAAGCTTTTGAGTCGGACATTCTAACATGGTACCAAAGTCGGGTATTGCCCGATTCATTTTGCTCATGCATCTACTCGTTAATATGTGATGCTCCTTATATACATGTATTCTCCATCCGCCTATCGAGTAGCACCGATTTATGATTTTGTAAGGGATAAATGACAGAAATGGTCTCTAAACTTTTGCCTAATGTGCAATGCGGTCTCTCAATTTTAGATTTGTTCAATGCGGTCCTTGAATTTTAATCCAATGTCATCGTTGAATTTTTAATTTGTTCAATGTGGTTCCTAGACTTTTGGTACATATTCAATTTTATCCCTAAATTGTGTTATTATTATTATTTTTTTGGTTCAATGAAAGATCTTCATTTCATATCAAAGACATATACATCACATCAAAATAAAAATAAAAATCCCACAAAGTAAGTAACTACGAAAATTGAATCAACTTTGTATAGACCAAAAAACTCACTCATGCTTCAAGGACGGATCTATCATAGCTTCCAAGTACGACTGGTGATCGATCACCGAATCTCGCATTATCATCGGTGACAAGCACATACCGAGAAATCCCTCTCCAATAGCTACGGACCCGCCGCTTTTTTTTGTTTTAATCAAAAGGCAATTTTTCAACGGATGCACACCTAGATTCGGCGTTCCCGACACCATCACCGGACAAAGACAAGAACAACACAAATTAGTTGAGAAAGTATAGAAAACGTTTTGAAAATTCCAGATCTATATCTCGATCGGGATAAACGAGCACACAAATCTAGTTCTAACTCCGGATCGAAGAGAATAATTGCAAAAAGATACGAATTTATCACAAAATCACTTTCGGAGAATCCGATTTACGGGAAAAAAAACTTTGAAAACTTGCGGAGCGCTCAATAATATAGAACAAGCACCCGTAGCTGGAACGAGCGAGCAGATATAGAGAGAGCATATCCTTCCGAGACACTCGCACTTCGATCTTCGAGCTCACTTTTGTAGATGATGTCGATCGCTTGTTCACAAAATTAACGAAGAGAGGAATGGAGAGATCTAAAGGAATATGGAGGGAAGGGAGAGGACCCCCTCTCTCCCTCGACAACAAAGCAGAAAGAACAAGAAAACCCTTGAGGGAGGATGAGGCGGCTGGGAGGAAACCCAAGGGGAGGAAAACGCCACCAGTTTGCCTCTTGCCACATTAATTTCTAGAGCGTATGAAAATATTCAATATCGTCATTACCTTAATTCATGTGGAGCGACATTATTAAACATTTTCATACAGTTTAGGGATTAAATTGAACATGTACTAAAAGTCCATGGACTATATTACACAAATTAAAAATTTAGGACCGACACTATACATTATGCTAAAGTTTAGAGATCATATTAAATAAATTTCAAATTCATGAACTATATTTCATATTGGGCGAGAGATGAGCGACCATGTGTGTGATTATTACTTTTACAAACAGATTTTTGGAGGTGGCGTTGATGTAATTGATTGGGGTGACATGTACGTGCAGAGCCTGAGTGCAGTGCACTTACTGTGGCCAACGAGGAAAGGTATGGATGAACGTGGGGGGAGGAGGGGCAAGTGATGGAAGGATCGTTGGTAGGCGAAAAGCATTACGTTCGACCGGCGTACCCTTCTATTCTATTCCTTCTTCATGGCCACTGCTTTCACGTGCTTCCGGTACATCTTCCCATTCCTTTGGCAAATGAATGACCATATGTACAAGAAGTACATTGTGACTCCTGTTGATCTGAACCCTACTGCATAGAAGCGTAGGTGGACAGGATAAGTACAAAATTCAAGGTTTCTTTGAGAGCCCAATAAAAAAAAAAAAAAAAGTCTAATTTTAGCGTTTGTGAGAATTATATCTAAAAAATTTTTGTCTCATAAAAATTTCAACTTTTACTTTTGTCTCAATCTACCACCGTTAGCTTTCCGTCCATAATCACCATTAATTAATTCTACGTGGCATTTTCCCGTCGTTAATGAATCATACCAAAGCAAAGCCGATATAAAAGAAACCCTTGAACTTCTTTTCTATTGCTTGCTTCCCTATATATTTTCAGGAGATATAAAGTTACTTAAGACGGCGTTCCGTATCCTCTTCGGCACTCAACAGCCCAAAAAATAACTAGACATAGAGATATTTGGACGAACGATCTAAAATCTCGTCCTCCCTAAAACCTACTATTTTTAAAATTTGAAAATTTATTGGTAAGTTCGGCGAAAAAATTTGAGCCACGTAGGATTAAATAATGGTGATTATGAACGAAAGGCTGATAATAATAGAATTATGATAAAAGTAAAATTTTGTGGTTTTTATGAGACAAAAAAAAGTTTCGGATATAATTGGAATATATACTAAAGTTGAGAGTTTTTTTTAGTATTAGATCGGTAGAATTGGGACAAAAGTAAAAATTTGAGGCTTTTTATGTGACAATTTTTTTTTATAATTGTCACAATACTAAAGTTGGAAAAGTTTTTGAGTATTAGGCATTTCTTTGAGTCATTGAAAGTCATGGTTTCTTCGTAGCGACAATCAATGGTCGTAGTCTTTCTCTTTTCTTTAGTTGTGCTTCACATCATGTTATCTTTCAATTGTTACATTGCGGTATATAGTTTCCAAACCCGTGCCGTCGATTAAATTCAAGCTTATTTCTTAGCTATAATTTCTAGATTCTGGTCGTTAATTAAATTCCGGTGTGTATCTTTACTGTTTCTGAGTGCCTCGTCGTTGATTAAATTTCGGCTTTACATTCTCAGACTTTGTTGTCCATTAAATTTCGGCATAGTTTGTATACATTCGGTTCCGTTGAAGTATGGATGTATTCTCAAGCTTGGTCGTCAATTAAATCTGACACATCCACGCATGCAGAGGGGAGAGACAAAGAGAGGGAGGTGTGGCAGCGGCGGCGGCGGCGAAGTAAGATGTCAGTGTGGCTCTAGCTAACTGTAGTGGTGAATGTGGTGGTTAATTGACTCGAAGGGAAGATATTGATGCCATGGCACCGGGGTGAGTCGTCAATACTGGTGGCGGACATAGTGAAGGTCCCAATCATGGGAACCGACAGGTCAATCGTCGTAGTCTCTCTCTTTTCTTTAGTTGTGCTTCACATCATTTAATTTGCATCTTTCTTTCTTAAGTTTTTTTTTTCTTGTCTTATTAAAGCAAGTTTTACAATTTTTTTCTATTATTTTCATATAAGAAGTTATGATGACACCGGTCAATCAAACGTGATTAAAGGAAGAATTTGATTGCGTAAATGATGAAATTCAAGGAGATGACAAAATTTTACAAATTTAGGGGCCCATATACACAATCCATGTAAGTTGGAGGTTCACTAATGGCCTTGTCCCTATCGAATCATACAATCTTAAATTAGAGCTAAAAAGGGAGTAAAATCGAAGCTTGAACTAAAATCCCGATTGTTGGTAAAAAGTGTCAATATTGTTACAAAGATCACCGACATGATAGTTTTATTGTCAGGTGATTACAAATCGATCTTCCCTCGCCGATTAAGTCGACCTTTTCTCGTACCCGGGCAAAACGGTCATCTAAGTCGGGATTAAGGAATGCGCAAGAAATTAATGATGGCCACGGTTCGGAACCGGCCGGTTCCAATTCATGAACCCGCGGTTCCGGTTCGTGATCACCCGTGAACCGAAACCGAAACTTTAAGGGGTGATTCCGGTTCTTGTTTTGAACTTGTGGTTCCAAGCCGGTTCAAGAGTCGGTTCAGTTCAAAACCAGAAATGAAACCGCCGATTTCGGTTCCAATTTTGATTTTAAAATTTTTAAATAATGAATTATGAAATAAAAAATAAAAAATAATGAAATTATGAAATAATAAATTATCAAATATAAATTGTAATCAAATTGTACATTGTAATCAAATTTGGGAGGAAAAAAAAGGGAAGGGAGAAGGGGTTTGAACTTAATGAATTATCATTAAACACGTACATATCTTCTTGGGGATAGAAGAATCAAAACTCATGTAGTTCTTTTACCTTTGATAACCCCAACTTACCTTATCGTCAATTGTCGCTACTCGTTCCGGTACCCGTGGCGATGGTATCTCCATCATCATCGAAGAAATCGGCTTCATTGTTGCGATCCATCTTTTGTTATCTATGTTTAGCCTTTATCCAATCATCGACGCAAGCTTGAGCCTTAACCGAATCCGGATGTAATCTTGAATGTTGGTCGTCCAAAATGTTGCCTCCAAAGACTAAATGTCTGTTCAAACGCAACTATTGAACAAGGGGTTACTAAAACATGTCTTGCGATAAGAGCAAAAATTGGGTTAAATGCCTCTTCCACCACTCTAGAATTTTGAAATCTGTGTTACTTTCGAAATCACCAAACTAAAAAAAATGATTAAATAGGTCTCTAAATTAAAAATATTACTTGTTGGTCCCTTTTTTTTTTTTTACCTACTTATCAGCATTTTGTACCCTCTATTAATTCTACCTAGGTCCCCATTTTGTACATCACTATATTGGGAAGATACACTATCACCTACTAAATTATATCTACTACAAAATTCATAGTCTTTAATCGCTGTTTGTATAACTCTAACATTTATCGCTGCATTCAAATGTAAACATTCATAATACATATTCAGATAATCACTTAAACCATCTAATTTAATACATGGATTGAAAATAAAGCAATCAAATAAATAAGAGGAATGTCGGTATAATGCAGCCAGTTTGTTCGCATTGTTATAATAGTCGGAACTAATTGATCATCTTTTTCATATTTTTCAAAAACATTAGGAATATTAACACACTCTATTAAAAATAAATGTTTAGTAGGATAATAAACACCGGATAAAGTATAAGTTACATCGTTAATTTTTTAAAAATCTAAATTTTTTTGCAAATATCCCACTCTTGTGGGAATAAATTAATTTCAGAAATATTATTCGAAATAAACGTACATAATAAATCTTTATATGCAAAAGATTGATTAAGCAACTCGTACGTAGAATTCCATCGAGTCGAAACATTTTTTGAAATTTTTTTTGTTTTCTTTTATTTGTTTTACAAAATCTGTCCCATTCTCTCATAATTTGGGGATGTTTCAAAAAACAATTGAATTGTTCTCTTTCTTGGGATGAGAAAAGTATCAAGAATTTGTAAACCATATTGTATACATAAATTTAAAACATAGCAAACATATCTAATGTGAAAAAATTATCCACCAAAAGCGGGTTTACAATTTTTTTCTAAATCAAGAATAGAAGCGGTATTTGCCGTGAGTCCGTGATATTATCAAAATCGACTGAAAATTTTTTATTAGTTAAATCATATTCTTCTAAAACTTGGCTAATTACTCTATAAATATTATTGGCCGTATGTCTATCATCAAAAACTCAAAATACAATACCTCTTTTTTGAATGTTCCAATCCTCACATATCCAATGACATGTGATACCTATATAAGAATGAGATTGCCAAGGATCACTCCAATTGTCGTTACCTATATGCACACGTCCATCAAAATTCATAAAAAAAAAATCCAAATCTTTTTTTCCTTTTTTTAAAGTCCAATAAGTTGGCGTTTAAGCATATTTCTCAGAATAAATTATGCTTGCGGAGTACATGTAGTGTACCAAAATTAAACAATAAATGTTCAATGGCAGCAAATCTAGCTAATTCTTCTTTATAAACTTTTCATTGTAACGAAATAAAGAATAAGTGTTAGGATTAGTGTACCCGGAAATTTGTTGTTGGCTAGTTTCGATCTCGGATGCCGTTTAAATGTTCCATAGCCGCTTCCCACCTGTAAATTTGTATGTTGCCCCACAATATTTACATTTTACCTGATATTTATTTTCGCCTAAATATTCTTTCGTGAAGTGTTCTCATATGTTGAATGTACTCTCCCATTCCGGCTCCTTTGTTATTGACATTTCTTCAACACTAGTAAGAGGATGAAGACTTTCTTGCGTTGGGAATAATGTTGATATTATCATCGTCGTCTACCCAATATGCAAAATCACGATAATCATATTCATGAGGATAATCGGATTCTCCCATTCGAATCAGGCTCTTTCCCTTGTCACCAGCTCTGCTTCCACTTGCCATTTTTTTAGAGAATTGAACCGAAAGCGAATTCGGAAAATTGAGCCGAAATTGAGAGAATTGAGAGGTTTAAGCGGATTGAGGGAATTTGAGAGAAATTGTGAGAAAAAATGAAAGATGAAAATGAGTATTTATAAAAATTTAGGATAGTTTTAATAAATTAAGAAAAAAGGAAAAAATAAATAAAAGGGGGGAACCGGCGAGCCCGGTCAACAGGGGGTTATGGTTGGTTAATGGGCTAGTTCTAGGCCCAAACCGGCCTGTGGCCACCACTACAAGAAATTACTTTCCTAAGCACTAGAGTGAGCGATTGCGTTAGAAATTTGATTCAATCGAAAGCGGACAAGCTTTACAAATCACCTCTATAATCTTATGATATGCTGCCAAAGTAGCAGAACCCTTTCGCTCCTCCATCTCTTTGAATAAATTTAATGACTTCATGTGCTCCGCGACTTTCGCATAGACTTTCATTTAGCGACCAAAGTTATCGTTCCGAAGACTTACGACTTAAGGCATTTCCTATTACATACGCCTTGCTTGTATTATAATGGAAAGACAAATCATAATCTTTCAGGAAGCTCCAACCATCACCTCTACTTCATGCTCAATTCTTCTCGACAAAGATGGATAATTCCGTCGATAAAGATTAGGACTTCCTATTTTTTTGGGTAAATGACTGTTTCATCTTTTTCTCGTGTAGCGAATCACGTTATACACATGAAAAAAATTGGACATATGAGATTGATCAAAGCAAGAAAAAGGAAACAAAAACAGAAAAATCATGACCACTATCACAAGTTGGTAGACGTCAATCATCCGTGCCCATTAAGTCATAGACCCCGTACATTCTTTTGCAAGAAAAAAAACCCAAAGTGTTTTGGACCCTTCTTTCGTTTTTTGGTCGGAGTTTTGGACCCTTCTTGAATTGCACGTACGAGTTTAGTTTCATCAATTTGCACTTGTCCTTCGGTTTTTGGCCTGGTCTCGGTGTGGAAAATGAAAGCGGAGGGCCAATTGAATAGACATGGGGAGGATCCTGTCCGTCCTATTAAAGTTTAGCAAATTGAAAAAAGTAGGAGAAGCATAAATAAACCAAATTAAAAAAAAAAGAACACTATCTTTATGGGCTCCACTTTTAGAAGTCCTAATTATTTTTTGGACGTGCAATCAAGTAATTAACGTTTCATTCAGTGCAATGAGGCACACAGTATCTTTGACCTGGGGTACGTCATCGACATGTCGATTTAAAGTGCTTGTGTAAAACACGGATCAACGACGCATGAAGTTGAAGCTCCGATGATTCACCCTAGACCCGGGATGTTACTATATGACTTTACTCTGCAGTAGCCGTTCGAAGATGAGGTGGAATCTACTTTTCTCACCATCACCCTCTTAAATTGAGAGAAAATATTTTTCTTCCCTTCAACCTAGAAAATATCTTCGAATTTTACGTTTCGAGTTCAAACAAAACAGTTTAAGGAATTTACTCAGGTCCAAAGGTTATCAATATTATACAAAAGCAAGTACAATCAAATCTTTGTTGTAGTTACTTCTCTAATTTTTCCTACATGGCGACATCTAAGGCTGCGGCATAGATGATTTTTTGCTGTTTCACGAGCAATTCCTACATAGGGTTGTGATTTAATTGCACTGGTTGAGATGTTTGGGATTTTACTACATTCTGTACACAAGATTTAGAACTTTTAATGAACTTTTTACCTTATTAACTCCAAATTTTGTTAAGGTCATTTGACTCGATAGATTGGAATTTTGAATAATTTGGGAGGTCTTATGAAGCATCTTTTGTCAAATAGCTGTGATTGACGGTTCACACTTTGCCAAAAAGTCCTCTAACTTTATTGTCCAAAAAATCTTAAACTATTGTACAACGGCTAATTTAGTCTTAAATTTTTTAATTTGATCAATTTAGTCCTAAATATTTTGAAGACCGATTAACTTGGCAAGAAATTGCTTATGTGGATATTGGTTATCCTACCGGATACAACCAGTGCTAATATAGACGCTTTTTTTTAATATTTGAATATTTTCTAAATATTCTTCTCTTTTTTTCCTATTTTCCTCCACCAAATTGGGCGATAGCCGGCGGAGGTCACTGGCCAAAGGCAAGGGTTGGGACACTCTTGCCAGCCACAGGTGAGAGCATCATGGAAGGTGGCGCCAATGAATGCTCGAGATCACTATTGAGGATCCTGTCCTTCACGAGCGAGTCGGAGGAGAACCCGCTGATCAAAGGTTTCCCAAGCACGCTGCTACAAGTGTACATGGGGACCAGACCGAGCAAGCAAATCCTGGGTGATTTTCACAGGACCCGAGAATAATAGGTCTAGTTCCCAATTCCAAGCATAGAACCAAACTGCCTAATCAACTAGACCAAACCGATAAGTCATTTTTTTTTTTCCTTTTCTTTTAAAGAGTAAGGAAAAGGAAATTGCCAAAGCACAAAATTAGACTGATCCAACCGAGGAACTAGACCAACTCGCGAACCGAACTGAGGCCGACTAATCCGATTTGATTCTTGATTCAAGGGAGGAACCGGCCAACCCAGGAACCAATCACCTCTACTCGCTATTGAGGATGCTCGACTTTAACGTAGACAAATCGGAGAGAAAAGTGAGTGAGGTTGAGATCGTGGTTAGGGTTTTGGGAATGGTGTTGGGCAGGCTTGAAAACTACGAGATCTTCACCAACACGGTCATGAAGAGTGATTGCGGCAGCTTGGATTTGATTCTCGCGATGATCAAACGGGGAAAATCAGAGTCATAGGTTGCCCGCGGTCAAAATCCTCGAATTAGCGTCCATGGACGCGGAAATGAAACTCATTATGGCAGAGAGTGAGCAACTCCTCCTCCGACTGTTGAACCCGTTTGCTCTGGAGACCGATCTTGTTCGACAAGGGCTCACCCATGTTTTATGGGGACTGATGGAGGAAAATAGGAAAAAAAAACACAAGGAAAGCAACACAAAAAAAAATCACAATCATTCACATTAGCACCGGCAATGCCACATAAGACGTCTAACATCCACGTTAGCCATTTTTGGCCAAATTTGATTGGAATGACTATATTGGCAAATCGTTAAAAAGTTTAAAACTAAATTGATCAAATTGAAAACTTTAGGGTTTAATTGGCCGCCATACAATAGATTTGCTACTTTTTAAGTAATTATCCCGTTAGATTTGTGCTGATGAGACAATATTTTCTTGTCCACTCCATGTGAAAACGTAGAAATTAATTTATCGAAGCTTTTCATGTTTTTAGCGCGATCTTCGGAGTTAAATCCTCCTTTCAGATAATTCATATTACTTGATTACGGGATTATTCTCTTGACCTTATTTATGTAGCCATTTTAGGTTGAATCCCTTCGTTTGACCATATAAAAGCACGGGATTTAACGTCAAATATTTTATTATCCCTTCGTCAGATGTTCCTTATTAATTGGTTTAACATGAAATATTTTTATTCCGACCTCTCGCAAAAGATACTACATGTATAAGTACCTCTTCTCATGCTATCTTCAGTAGTCATTTCTCTTAAATTTTGATTTCTAAATATCTGAAATTTAACTTTTAGTCAATGTTGAACTCCCTAAATCGTTAAAATCATACCTAAGACTTTTAGGGCGTGCATGACAACACTTATGCTCCAAAAGTAGATTTCTAAGCAAAAGTAGATTGAGGGAGAGAGGGTTTTAGGGAGAGAGATTGATGTAGAGAAACTGGACATTGATTGTCTCTTTCTGATTTTAGCTTCTAGAGGAAAGTAATTTTTTTTATTTCTTCAAGTAGTTTCAAAATTAATCCTGGAGCAAAAAAAAATGCTTCATAAGTAGAAAAATGAAGTTAGGTAACTAAACAAATTTCTGCTCTAAAAGTTGCGTTACCAAATGGTATTCAAGTTTTTTATGAATTTACTCCATATGTTGAAATATTATTTCATAATCCTTTCTACTCAAACAATATTTCCTTTTTTTTTTTTTTTTTTGGGGTCTTGGAAAGAGTTGACAATTAACTTTTGCTTAAAGTAAAACAAGTCAAACGGGCCCCATCCTACTTGTTGTAATTAATAATAAGCAAAAATTTACTTGTTTACTTTCCTGTCAAAACTTTTGATATAATTCAAGTTTTGGAAATAATGAGCAATGCCAATCTGAAAATATTGCCCTTGGCAAATATTCAGGTATCTTGCATTAAATAAAATCAAAGTATATACAAGACAAGATTTCGTAAAAATCAAAAGTTAAAAGTAAGATTCATGAAACAGATTCGGGAGTTCGTTCGTCTTCTTGCCCACTAGCAAGACCCATGATCTCCAGTTATGTGGCAATTTGGGAAAATGTATTCCTTCAATGGTAAGTAATTGTCTTCAGCAAAGTTCTCCACAGAATTTTTGAAAAAAAAAAGCATATTAGTTCTTAATAATTTTTCTTTAAAATATAAAATACAACACGTGATTTTTTTTTTCGAAAATAAATATTTCATTCATATCTCAACATTATATATTAGAAAATCAAAATTAAGTAAATCCCAAACACAAAGTATAACAACAAAGGATAAAGAAAAAATTACCAAAAAAATCCTAAACATATTGCAATTATGCCAATTCACTCCTAAACTTTTTTTTTTTTGCCAAGCCAATCCTAAACTATTTCATATTTTTTCAATTGAGTCCATCCTACCAATTTTGGTCGAAAATCACCGACGTGGACGGTCGGTCGTCCTACGTGGCACGGCCGGTGTTAACGTGGACAATTTTTAATATTATTATAATAATATTCTGAGTTTTTATATAATTCTTTTCTTTTCATTTTTTTCCCTTGGCTTAGGACAAGTGAGGGCCGGGACGCCCTTGCCGGCCCTAAGTAAAAAAAAAAGGAAAGGAAAGACAAAATTTTTAAAAAAATTAAAATGTTACTAAAAACGTCCATCTCAACGCCATCTCGTGCCATATAAGACTGTCGACATTCACGTAAGTGATTTTCAGCAAAAATTAGCCGAACGAACTCAATTGGCAAAAATACAAAAAGCTTAGGAATGAATTAACACAATTGGAATAGATTTAAAACTTTTTTGATGATTTTTCAAAGCACAAACTGCTGCAATGCACATACTCTCATTCCATAGCAACGAATCTGTAATAGTATCAAAACAGAATGAACGGCGACCACCGTGATCTTTTTCTCCGTTAACTATGACTTGTTTGCGTGTTTAGGTTCAGCCGATTATTGAATCTCGCATTGTCATCAAGAAACGACACACTCGTGATCTTTTTCTCCATTAACTACGACTTGTTTGCACGTCTAGATTTAGCATCTTCAATCAATCACCGTACAGGTACACCAAAAATAGATTGAAGAGGCCCCCCAGATCCAAATCAATAACCAAGTTTTTTTTTTTTGGTTGCGGGGGTTTCAAATGATCAGTAACCGAGTTAAAAATCTGGGACATGACATAGAAATTCAGGAGCTGGTGAGGAGAACCTGGAGAGCCCTTGTCGCGTGCATGACTAGAGTGCGTTATCCTTGGGATTGGACCATTAAATTGAATGAAATCCCCAGTTTTTACCTGTGCTCTTCTCTCTGCTCACGCCTGCAGGGGCCGAGTCATTGAAGAGCTCGACCCGTGATTTATGAAGCATGGTGGTACTTACCCCAGAAACCCTAATTTTCAACGCTTCCAACCTCGCCAATTAATTGAAGAACCGGAGCCCAAAATTGGGTTGGCACACAGCCCGATCCACCGGAGTCTACATTTGGCAACGGAAGCATCATAAATAGCATGGTGAACAAGGATAGCATGGAAACGAAGATGAACAGCTATTTTTGCCTATTATTTCATGGATAATGTTGCGATTAGAGCGATCTTGTCGAAGACCATTCAGCTCACGCCCCGTAAGTTGTGAGTTTCTCCACTCGATTCGTTCGCACGACCCGTTTTCGTGTTCGTTCTGGCAAGATGAAAGACGTAAACCGGATCATTCGACGAGAATCCAACTTTCACCGGGGATTGGCCGCCGAACTTTTTCGCACGGTAGAGCGGGATGGATACAATGCATGTAGGCCGATTCTTCGTTTTGCCTAGATTGGGAAATTCATCGTTATACACGAGGGAGGAGGCGGCAAGGAGGCATCTAACAATCATATGGCGAAGGAAACATTTTGAGCTAAACTTTGAAATGATTGGAGTTGGAAACTTAGACTCCGTGTGTTTCACGGAAAATAGCTTCTTGGAAAAAGTTCCCTGGATTTTCTAGTGTTTAGTTCATAGAAAATAAACTAATCAAGGAAAACATTTTCAGTTAATGGAAAAAGAAAGGTCACTTGGTTTGAAACTCTCAACTCATCTTCGTGACTTAAGTGGAGAGTCATGGCTGGTGGGCCGTTGTGCTAGCTCCCTCCGAGTGACCGACGCAAGCGCAAGTCGTTGTGTAAACCTACGGATCCTCGGTTACAAAAAAAAAAAAAACACCTTCAAATGTGATGAAAATTATTTCCTCTCCGTGAGGCTCCACATCACTAGATCCGGCAAGCTCGAGCCGCGCCGGCTATAGGCGAGGTGGAGCCTCGCCAGCCTTGGGCAAGCTCGTCCCTTGCTTATGGCCGCCGTTGTGGCTGGAGACCGGCAAAGGCAGAAAAGAAAAAAAAATATAAATATATGAAAAAAATTACAAATTCAAGTTTTTTGGTAATTTTCTCTGGCCAGATTTCCATACCAAACAGAAAAAAATATTTTTCTTTTCATTTTTAGGTATTAGCCAAATACCAAAAAATATTATCATTTTTTACAAATATCTTATTTTTCACGAAATTAACAGAATCGTAGATGTGAAACAATATTCCCACCACGACGACTTTAACACCAACCGATGTACAGTCAACCACATCACACAAAACGAGTTTCAGCTGCGCACAGATTTGTATCCGCCCCAATGCAGTGCGCCCGGAAACGGTCCATCCGCCACACCCAGCCGTCGGAATGAAAAACCCTAATCTCAGCGCGACCCCTCTTGACTCCTCATCGATCAATGCAACAAATCACACGGCAAGGGGCTTAGAGCATGAACACAAGTGCATCCTTCTTCGATAAGAGAAAAAAAAAATTAGAATTCCAGGAGAACATAAAGGGAGCAGAACATTGAACCAGACGATTCGGTTAGGTGGGTGGAAAAAAATTATGGAGGAGGATACGAAGGGTTGTAATTGAATTCGCCGACGCATTGAGCAGAGACAGAGGCAGGTCGAAAATGGAAGGAAACAAAATTATAGATGGACAGGAAATACGAGAAGAAGAAAGGAACGCACGATGCTTTTGCGGGCGGTTCCTGTCCCGCCAGCGCCAGGCCATGATTCTATCGCGAGCTCTTTGTTAAGTTTAAGGCCGACGATTCTCGTACCCCTCGGACGCCCCAGGTCGTAAATTCTTTCCTCTTTCGTTTCTCTCGTATCACGGCGTCGACTCATTCATTGTGAATTGAATGTCGTCGTACCCTAAATATTTATGCTTTTTTTCATGATAAATCTTATTTCTTTCCACGATTGATCTTCAATGTGAGTGAACAACTACAAACATCAAGTGTAACCCGCACTCGTTGTAGGTAGAATACATAGGTTTGTGATAAATCTTACTTATTCCTCCATATTTAGAAGGAAAGGTCTTAAGGCAGCTGGGCTTAGGGTGTGATGAGAAAGTTGAGGTACCCTAGCAAGATTAGTCACATCTTCGAAGATGATACTAAACCACATTTATGAGGAAGATGATTCTGATGAGGATGATGAGATCGTTATTCGAGACAAATATTCCGATTTCGAGTAATATTTCAATACCAAATCTTTTACGAAGAGAACTACCAATGATTATTGGTGATATTGTTCGACCAAAAAGTAAAATTGGTGATATTGGATTATTCTTAGCATAAGAGTTGCACCGACTTGTCCAACAAGGGTGGGGAGTGATCATTGGAGCGAGAAGACTCGGATAAAGGATGGCTTCTAAGTGATGGAGAGGCAGGAGTCAACTGAATTGCACACCGAATAGGGAGGTGCCCTACTAAGATGAGGGAAAATGCCTGCATGACAGCTATAGGGCAAAATAATGTGGTTGAATGTTAGACGAGTTAAAATAGACAATATCTCAAGTGAGTTAACTCAAAGTTATTGCGAGCGCGAGAGAGCGAGATAGAGAGAGAGAGTGCAATGGAGTTGTCACTGCCCGTGTTAGAGCGCATAGCGAAGTTTGATACTTTCACCGGAGAGATCGCCAAGAGAGAGCCCAAGTCCAATTCCGTCAATATATTCAATTGGACACACCTTCACTTAAAAACTTAATCTAATAAATTATGGGTCAATTTGGATATATTAACTACTCCACACCACATCGATTATCCAATATGTGACTTTTCTAACACAACTCACACATACATCCTAACAATCTTCTCCTTACGTGTGAGGTTCAGTGTTAGGTTTGCTTCTCTTTAATTCAAATATCCTTATGCACCAACAAATCTCAACTTGAATCTCCATCAATGCTCACTAGGCCCGCATTGCTTCACCACAACGCCCACCGACTTGGAAACCGTGTTGGTCACTAGATCCTTTCTTGAGATATTCACCAAACACCGATACATATTAGGAGTGAGCCACCAATCAACCATCGGTCTCGATACCATTTGTTGGGAGTGCGTAGTGGAAATCCGATATCTTCACTAGAAAAATCGCCAAGAGAGAGCCCAAATCCGAGCCCGTTAATATATCCAATTAGACCAAACTTAACTCAAAAACTTGAGCCAATAAGTTATAGATTAATTTGGATATATTAACTGTTTTACACCACATCAATTATCCGATGTCCGACCTTTATAACACAACTCATATGTGTATCCTAACAGCCCGCCCACCCACCTGCTCGCCCATCATCTCTAAGAAGGGGGTTTGAACCTCACCTATTGATGGAAGAGAGCGAACAACCCTCTCCAAGAACCTCGTTTTTTTAGGGCGAGGGTTGCAAGACCTTTACCCACCGCCGATAAGGGTGTTGCAACCCTTCCCAAGTAGGGAGCTAACAATGAGATATTTTTTAATCGTAACTTCAAATCATTTACTGCATTAACATGATAATGGTAACTAAGAACAAAAAAAATTCACTAAGAAAGCGATATACCAGCAATATAATACGGTCGGTCGATATGATCAATGGATAAACATGTTGGATATTTTTGATCGTACGAATTCTCATTCAACAATGATCTGACAATTTCACTATTAACTGAGCTCGCCATGGAAGTTTGCGTGTATATAATGGATTTTCCCTAAGCATATGTCCAAGTTTAAAAGAAGACAGTACTGAATAATATGATGTCCATACATATTCTTCGAGTTTTTTAATATTGTCAAATTAGTCAACATCAAGTGTCGGCTAAAAAAGGGTGAGCTTATATCGAGGGCAATTTCTATTTTGGACCAAAACAACCTTGACGCATTTGGTCGCTTGAAAAATAAAAAAGTTAGTCGGCAATACTTTTAGAGTAAATTTCAAAATAAAACAAGCGAGACAATTTCTATAGAGAAAAAACTTTATAATCGTGTAATCTGAAGACATTAAGTTGAGATATCAACGAAAGATTTAGGACTTCTTTTGGTATCATACTTCGACCTCTCTACCGGAAATTCATGACCGGACCCATGTTAGTGGATATCACAAGAGAAGGAAAAAGTGTCAAAAAAGTTATAAACCTAGTGTATTTATATTAATTCAATTTTAAACCTTTTATATTTATGCTAATTCGGTCATAAACATTTTTATTGGTATCAATTCAGTCATAACACTTTTACATTTATGCCAATTCAGTCCTAAATCGTTTGCATTTGTTCAATTGAGTGAATCCGACCAATTTTGGTAAAAAATTTGCCGACGTGGATGTTCTCGTATTTCTTATGTGGCATGGATATTTTTAAATATTATTTAATGTTATTAAATATTTTTAATAATTTTTTGATTTTTTTTCTTCTTTTTGTTTTCTCTCAATCATTAATATAATTATTTAAAATATTTAAAATATTCAAATAATAAAAATAAATATATATACGTCATACAAGGTCATGTTACGTAGGACAACCGATATTCACGTCGCCAAATTTTTAAGCCAAAATTGACCGGATTGACTCAATGCAAAAATTTTAGAATTGAATTGACATCAATAAAAAATTTAGGACTAAATTGGCATCAATGCAAAAAGTTTATAATTTAATTGACACTTTTCCTCATAAGGAAAAAGTGTTGATCACGATATATTCCAACACTCAAGTAAACAACCTTTACAAATAACAAAGATACTCGCATATAAGTCGACAGGAAGCAAATGATCATTTCCTAAGTCCATCTAAGCTCATGGTCCAAGCTCCAATGATTCGGTGGAGCTCCGCTCCTCGGGTCGACTCGACCTCGGCGACCGCACCTCTGGAGGTGATTAAACGGTCTAAGGGCACGCTTCATTGGTTTGAGCCACGGGGTTGAACTAAACAGCCTGGCAAATAAGAGAGCGCTTCAATCCGCATCAGCATGGTAGATCTCGTGACGGTGCCGCGAACAGGTTTCGTGCCGCGAAGTGTCGTGATGCGTGCGTTCGCCGAATACCTTATCTTACCCGACTTAAGGCGGACGCTAGCAAACTGTAGCTAAAGGGTATCCGAGTCCCCAATGAGCGGAGCCATCCATGTAAAGGCCGAATGCCTAGGGTTAACAAGAAACAAGAAACGAGAAATAAAAGAGAGAGAGAAAGAGAGAGCGTAGAGCTTTAGAAGTTAAGAAGAAGAGCATGAATTGAGCCTCAATGAATGCAAGAAGAGTCCATATTGATGGATGGAACCATAGAAGAAGCACTTCCTCATACGAATTGTTTATGCACTGCTGGATTATTATTATTATTATGAATTTTTTATATATAAATTAAATGCCGGGTCATTAAAGACTATGATGGGTTAAACTTTAGAGGTCGGTCGAGTCTGGAGTCGCATTAGAACGTCCACGTTTTCTTCTCTCTCTCTCTCTCTTCTCTCTCTCTTCTGTCACTACTAAAACCCCTCACTTTCCTTCACTGTCCCTCGTCGCGCTCTCTCCTCTCTCTCTAGCCTCGAGTCCCAACCAGAGAGCAACTAAAGCCACAAGTCATTGAAGAAACCACACACACACAAAAAAAAAGCAGCAGCACTCGGATCACCATTTTCTGCCGAACAACAGGGGGAATGGCTGAGCCGCCAAGCTCGGAGCCGGAGTCCTCCAGCACCAGCTCGGCCCCGGGGCCGTCGGGGTCGTCGTCGCCCAGCCCCCAGCAGCGGCCCGCCAAGAGGGGGCGGGACAGCAGCAAGCACCCGGTGTACAGAGGCGTGCGGATGCGGACGTGGGGGAAGTGGGTGTCCGAGATCCGCGAGCCCAGGAAGAAGAGCCGGATCTGGCTCGGCACCTTCTCCACCGCCGAGATGGCGGCGCGCGCCCACGACGTCGCCGCCCTCGCCATCAAGGGCAGCTCCGCCATCCTCAACTTCCCGGACCTCGCCCACTCCCTCCCCCGCCCCGCCTCCTCCTCCCCACGGGACGTCCAGGCCGCCGCCGCCAAGGCCGCCTCCATGGCCGGCGTCTCCGGCTCCCCCGCCGCCGCCGTCCCCTCCGCCGCTCAGCCCCTTCCGGACGCATTGTCGCCGCCCAGCTCCGCGCCCACTACGTCCTCCTCTTCCTCCTCCTCCTCCTCGTCGCTGTCGTCCTCGTCGTGCTACGCGGACGACGTATCCGCGGCGCCGGAAGAGCTGGGGGAGATAGTGGAGCTGCCTCGGCTGGGGGCCAGCTTCGGCTTCGAGCCCATGATGAGCGACTCGAGCGTGATGAACGACTTCGTCTACGCGGACCTGGTGGACGCGTGGCCGTACCCTCCGGAACCGTACGGTCAGGACTACGACTACTTCGGCGGCCGGACGACAGCGACGGAGAGTGGTATTAGCGGCGGTTTTGAGGCTTCGTTGTGGCAATATTAATGGCTAATAGTGTAGAAAGCAAGAAGAAATGGGGGTTTGTCATTTGTGTTTGCGTTGCGCTCGCTCGCTCCCTTTGTCTTGTTTCTTTCTTTCTTTTTTTTTTTTTACCCCTTTTCTTTTTCGTCCTTTCACTTTTGCCCCTCCTTTGGAATACTTTTATTTTCAAAGTCCTCCTTCTTGGTAAAGGAAGGAAAAAAAATCAAATGTGATCTAGGCTCTCTTATTAGTTTCTTCCAATTTCCTACCCCTTTTAACGGGGGTTCTAAATACCTTCCTTTCTCCTCAAGTTGTCGCAATTTTTTCTTCTTCCCTTTTACCCTTTTTCTAGTGGTTTTATCTTTTAATTCTCGCATTTAGGAGCCACAACAATTGAGAAATTACAAATAAGGCCCTTCAAAAGTCGTTCTGGGCATGTCTGTGACCGAGAGCGAGATGGAAAGATAATTGCGGTCACTTGTTCCTCATGAATAGCCAGTAGAGACTAGAGAGGGTCTATTTCACCTTTTGGGGAAGTGAACATGATGGAAACGATAAAGTTGGTTGGCTCAGAGATTAGAAACACAGGCTCTTCGGACATGTTTCATATTAAAGACAATATCTGTCCCTTTCTCTTCCTTTCTCATATTCTTCTTGTTTCTTTTTTAAATTTTCCCTCACTTTTCTTTCCCCCAAATTTCTCTAAATGCCCCCTACAAAAATGGTGTTGATTAATGGGTATTTGTGGTTATTAATCCAAGCTTAAGTTGCACTTACGATATGATCAATTGGGTCACTTGTGAACTCGGCAAGTTTCGTCGGGAAGAAGGGGCGAAAATAGTTTGTTTTCCAAGAGCCATCTTCGACCTCCAATTCAGTGTTTTTTTTTTACAGCTGGTGCGCCACTTATGCGGCAATGTACTCATTGATGTGCTTATTCACGTATCAGTCGGGCGCGGCGTAGGAGTAGAACCTAGAATTGCGATACCGTCCCGTGAAAAAGATCGGTGTTACGGAAGAAGTTGCCAAATTAGGAATGAAAAGGAGGACGTCGGGGGTGTCTTTACGTTTCGGGGCGAATCAGTTTTGACCCGCACCCTAACCGTCTCGAGAAGATCAATGCAATGCAAAGAGTATGGAAAACAAAATCGATTTAATTGGAATTACGCGCGCGATCTAACCACAGTTCGTGCATGTCACGGTTAGTCCAAACATGCACCAATTATTCGTCACCCTCCGACAGTTTCATGGACTTGCAAGCACGCCAATTATTGTTAGATAAGAGTCCACATACTCATGATTTTTTTTTGTTGGTTTTCGGACAGGCATACACAGTTCTTGTCAATTTAATCCAGAATATTCTAATTATCTTCAAGCTTAATTGCGAATGAAATGGTCGAGAAAATCCCAGAATTTATTATTAAGCCCCGAAGTTGGATGGACTTTCGAATTTTCAACGACATTTGTCCTCCACAAAAAACACCAAAAAAAAAAAAAGACAATTATATTCATCTTCGAAATATATATAAATATACGCACGTATTGCTTTTGGTTGTATTAGTCTTTTTCATGTTTGCGAGATGGCAGTCTTTGACAATGGCATTTCAACCACCATGTACGTGCAACTTTCCCGGACTTGCCACGAATAATTTGTGTGCATGCGTAAAAGCAGTGCTAAATATACATTAAGGATTAGTGCATTTATGTATACTTTTAGCCTGGTGTCACAAAAAAATTAATTATACAGACGGGCGACGAACACAAATGGCGTGTATTGAAGTCGTCGTTATATACGACCCCTTCCAATTTCGAGCTAAGAATATGTATAATTGACACTTTTTCGTCAAAATTATCGGAGAGTTAGACGATAATCAAATTAGTAAAGAAACAATGGATCGATATGGCGAGACTATATAGGGGAAAAAAACAAGCTTCATTAATGTAGAATTACTGCGATATTGAAATGTCCCACGTCGCTTGATTATGATATTTATGCTCTTTTCATGTATATAAATGTGTGTATGTCTTTGGGCAGTAAAAGTTCGTATATGTTTCTATTTGTCAAACCCCATTGGAGGTGAATGTATGTGTGTACAGGCAAATTGCTAACAGAGTCTGTGGGGTATATACAAAATGAATGATAGCTTTGGTCCTACAAATCTTCATGACCTAATCGAGGTCGCGCTTATTATTTGATTGGAGCATATTAAATTCCAGCCCACCTTATTATAAATGAAGTAGGAAGAGCAATATTTATGGAGCCAACATGGTTCAACTTGCTCATAAGATATGACTCAAAGGCTAACATCATTTGCCCTAGTGGCAAGTCCATCCAGGATTTAGATAGTTTCCCAAGTCCCTAAGTTAGGGCAATGAAGATAGTTAATCAAAAGATTCAATTCATGACGAGACTCTAAGTCTGAGATCTTTGTGAAAAAAGCAATATTCGATTAAAGAACAGTGGAATTATATACTCTTTTAGTATTTTTATTTTCCACTTGCACAAGCTATAACAAGTCTAGCACCTCTAATCTTGATAAAAATCAAAGAGATGACAAAATAGATTAGAAAATTATGGAAAAGGGTTGCTTGGAATATTTGGGTGGAGAGTGGACTTGGACCAAGCAAGAGCCAACAAAGAAAACCCTCTTTTCCTTCCGAAATTAACTAATTAAAAAAAATAGTTTTTCGTATCTATTACTCACGAAGTTTGCTTGCATAATCGTTTTTTGGTGGCCGTAGTGAATAAACAAACTGTCATGAAAGCATATTTCATTTCGAAAGTTCTACTGACAGTTTAACTATACTATTAGTTATTTTTTCTACATAATCTCTTAATTAATGAGTGTTTTATGCAAAACATATAGTGATGAAGTATAGATTTACGATTTAGATTATACTGATTTTGATAGTAATGTCAGGGAAATATTTCCTTGCCCTTGTCCTTGCCCTTGTTGCGTACTCCACCACAAGCAGATGCATTGTTTCCTCTGCAAAGAATTGAAAGTCAAACCTCCATTGGCCCATTCTACCGAAGGCGTCGTGAGCAAAGGCAAAATCGGGTCAAATTACCAAGGACCCACTCCTCCTTTTTCCACTCTGTCTTCTTATTAAGATTTATTTATTTGATTATTCAAGACTTTTTTTATTGGGTTTGGAAATTGGCTGGCCTCAATTCTAGCAGTGACATTATTATTATTATCTTATCCTTTTTTTTTTCTTGGATAGTTTGATTTTGAGAAAACTTTAAATAAAGGCGTGAAATACCCTTATTTTCTCAAATAAAAGTTCTAAAGTGAACCTTGTTTCAAAAAAAGTCTCCAAGATCTCATTATTTTAAATAAAAACCTGACCGAGAGTATTTTCGTCATTTTATATCTTATAAATTTTTTCCTTTTTTTTTTATCTATTCTTTTCATTTTTTATCTATTTCTTTTTTTCTCTGTTGGGGCCGGCGAGGGCCCGGCGACCTTGCCCAGGCCCTCGACGGCTGTGAGCAAGGGCGGCCTCCCCCAAATCCTATTCGCCAGGGCCGAGGAAGCATCAATCTCTGGCCGAAGTCGCCGACATTGGTCTTGGCCAAGAACTTTGGCCAGAAGTTGGTGTGCTTGGCCCACAAGGACTACAAAGATTTCTACGTGGGACGACATGAGCCTAGCTTGGGGCGGCCTTTCAGATCGAAGCTTGACATGCTGAGCCAATATCACGGAGATCCTCGCCGGCATTTCAAACCTTTATTTGAGAAAATTAGGACACTTCGGGCCTTATTTGAAATTTTACCATTTGATTTTGAAGAAAGTGTGAGCATTTGATGTGCAAGCAAACCCTTTTACTAGGTTCTTTGGGTATCGCCTTTAAAGAATTAGAGTTGGGCCGAGTAAAGTCCTTAAATTGTTTCGTCCGAATTCCGGGACGTTAAATTCGAGGTATTTCCTAGGATGAAGGAAAGAAAAATATTTTCTCTCAACTTTAAGGGGTGATGGTGGGGAAAGTAGACTTTACATTATCTTCGGATGGTTACGGCCGGGCAGAGTCGTATAGTAGCGTCCCGCCCGGGATGAATCATTGGAGTTTCAACTCCCTGCGTCATCGACTTGTGCTTCGCATAATGCCTTGAAGCTTTAAAGAGCTATTATTAATTTAAATAACAAATAAATCTGAGCAGACCTGTAAAACACTGAATTATTGAAATAACGTAGGCTAAGATATATAAATATTGGGGCGGGCAATGGCATTATGAAGATTCCATTAGGCGTGTCCATATATGGAAAGGATCCAGGAGGACCATTTCCGTTAGAACATTAGCTAAGATGAAATTGAAAGTTTTAAACATAAAAATAATGATAAGGAGAGATATCGTATCGTAATGTGAAACTGCTAAAAAAATGAGGGTTCGTTCGATCGTACACCAAATCGTAAAGGATATTTTCATATAGCATCGGTTAGGGACTGCCACGTGTCTCAATCAATTCTGGTACATGTTGGGTTATGCAAGAAGGAGATTATTACTTACTAAGTATGTAAAATCAATTCAATTATAGAGAGCGGGCAAGATGGAAGAGGGTTTTGAATCTAGGCAAAAAAAAAAAAAAAATTCGATAATCAAGAGATAAGAATGGCATAGCTGAATTTTTTTTTTTTTTTTAGGTCGAGCATAGCTAGATTCCAAATGCCCCGTGTAGGGATAACAATCGATTTGATGGTACCCTTTTCTAGCTAAAATTCATTAGATTCCGCCTCGAATTCCATAGCTTTCTTTTTAAGGGTGCAAATGACTAAAGCTATAGGGACTCGAGGTCATTTCGACTATAGTCCTTCACTTTGTTTTCTTTGCCTTAAATCACTATATTTTTATTTTTTTCTTGCTGAGCCATCTCCTTTTTTTTTTTTTTTTTTTTGGGACTTGTGGGACGAGAGGCAATGGGAAATAAAGGGCGGGAGATGCGAAAATTGATGTTGCTGCGCCAATAATTTTGGGTTATAAGGACAGCCTCACGTGCACACTTTAATTTCTCAAAGTTGACACTTAGCTAATTCCCAAGTAAAATTAACTTGGAATTACGACAACATAAACATCTGCCGGGATTCTCTCTCTCTCTCTCTCTCTCTCTCTCTCTCTCTCTCCCTGTGCGTTGTAGTTCAGGCTGTTGTTGCAGCTGAAACAGCTGGTTCCATCACTCCCGAACGTGAAAATCGAAGAATAATTCTTGGAAAGTTTGTGTTTATTAGTAGGAAGTTGGGAGCTGGAGGAAAATTCGTGGACCCTTCTTCGTCCAGCCATCATCACCACCGCCACCTTGCACTCGAAGAATGGCTGTCAATCTCTCGACATGGAAATCTATTTCGTCCGGAATATTTTCCTAGTGTCTCATATGCAAAGCATACGGTGAAATAAGGAAGAAAATTACGGGCGCCAGGTAGGCTCTCACGTGAATCTTGAGCGGCCATACTCAGAAACCGTAACGTCTTTGGACTTACGGTGGGGTTTTTCGGGTTAATTTTAAACTTTTGGTCTATGCAAGTGGCTCGACTCGGAACAGTTTGCATGCAGTTATAACGGATAATTTATTGGTTGCTAAATAAAAACCTTCAGCGGCCCCAACCAGACGCGCCCATCCTTAGAGATTTCTTTTTTATTTCACCTAGCATTTTTAATTAAAGTAATGTTACTTTGATGAAATAAGTGGCTTTGATTGATGCAATAAAACTTACTATGCTAACATAGAGAAAGAGAATTAGCAGCTCGAAATTCCTTTTCAATGGTGGTTGATAGGTGCTGCTCTACTGATGGGAAAGATCATTGACCTTTGTAGCACGGAAAAAGAAGTCTATGTTGACCTAGATTTTCATAACTCATATAGACTAAGACATAAATAATTTTCTCGAGGGGTTCCTGAGTTTATTTTGGGGTTTGAGCTTTTATATATATATTGGCGCACCATTTAAGCTATCGACAGTTAATTAGCTGGGCACTTCTTGGAGGCAAAGCCTGCATTTTACGTCGTCGTTTCATTTATACAGCAGATTCCACCCTTGAAAGCTGCATGGTCCGTGTATGAATCATTTGTTAATGCTAAGTTCAAATTCCTTGGCACTGACTCAGAGGCAACGACGCATTAATTTAAGCTAAACCCACCTCTAATCACCAGTTCAATCAACTAATCATTCTTGCCTCGAATATTTTATTCCTTCATCGTACTTAAACTAGATCTGATTCGGACACAAACTTCTTGGCTTTTGTCGCGATTCACGTTCAATCAAGCTTTGACCAGGATAATTAACATTATCTAATCGATTTGATGGGCTAGGGCCGGGGGCACGTGCTTCGCTGCTGCAAATCACAGCGTAAAGCTTGATTAAGCGAGTCAATGTTCGCACACTCATTAAACAAGGAGCCAAGGGTCCTTACCATTTCCATCTCAATGTTGGGTATCTTGGCAATTTGATTTTTTTTTTTTTGCTCCGTATGTTGCCAGTTTGTTAAATTATAAACTGCGGGGGGAGACTTGATGGAATCCTGAATTGAAAAAGCAAACTAGCAGTGCAAAGCTAGCACAAACCCTAGTTCTATATTATCTTAACTCATGACGAGAGAATCGCGTCCTCATTTCGTCGAAGATCATCAATGTAAGGAGTTGTTTTCTCTAAATCTATAGTCTGCTAAGGCTTCGTTCGTTTCACGGAGAACAATTTAAAAAATATTTTTTTTATTTTATTGGTTTCAATTCACGAAAAATAAATGATTCAGGGAAAATATTTTCCATCTATGAAAAAAATACCTTCAAACGTAGGGAAAATAATTTCCTCTTCTTTGGAGAAAAAGAAAAAAACGAAAAAAATAAAATTAGAATTTAAAATATAAAAAAAAGACAATCAAAACAAAAAGGAAGTAATCCGATTTTCCATATCGAAAAGCGAAAAATATTATTCTTTCTCATGTTGAATATCGAAAAATATTGTCATCTTCCTATAAAATGAATATTTGGGACGCGTCATTTTTGCAAAACAAACAGAACCTAAGAGATTATCTAAAATGAAAGCCGAATCGGATACCTCGCACTTTTTCTAGAGTGCATATTTTCGATTGTCCTTGGGAACTCCTCTGATCCCTTAAAAGTTATATACTTCGCAAGTGCTACTTGTTCTACTGCCACTGAACATTTAAAATGTACACAACATAAAGATAGATTTTTTTTAAAATTATTTTATTTCATCTCCAATGGTGGTTGGGATTTTTTTTTTGGGGGGGGGCTAGTTGGAGACTCCACAGAAATAGGGCAACCAACCACATCTTCTTCTGCTTAACTAGGGGCATTATTATTAATACTTTGTCTGGCTCAGCAACCTTGGCTTTTGCACCACGCGTCTTCTTCTAACATGCCCCCATTGCTTGGACTTGTGGACTGAGTGCTTTTGCATCCGAGATATTACACAGATCAGACCATTGGGCCCTCTTTAAGGTATACAAGGACAAAGTCCCACGTTTGGTGCTGCTCATATTTCACCCTTGGTTCCACACGCTGGTCAAATTCTCTGCAATGGCACAACACCAGACACATACCTACTGAAAACAACTGGTGAAGCCTACCCTTGACTCACTGGTTGCTGTGATCTCAACTTCATGATTGTATCCCAGGCCGAGAACAACATCCTCATGCGTGACGCTATCCTTACAATCATTCGCCTTGGTGTGGGCTCGAGTGAGCTGGATGTTTTACTAGGTCGAAGACTTTCATTGACTGCCTCTGTTGATTTCTTATTGCTTGGGAGAGATTGCCGTTTGATAGATCAATTGGACTCTTACGGGGGAATATGACCGGGCGTGGATCTTTTGTTCCGGACGGTGTCCTTTTGGTGTCTCGACAGATCTCGAGGATTGATTTCTGAAAATAAGGTCCTGATCAACGATTAGGATTTATCGAGACACAAGCGGAAGCACCGTGAGAGTTAGGAAATCTTCTTCCTTCCGGCATGACCCTAAATGAGTAGGAACACATTGGGTCAAATGGAAACTTAGATATGGAACCAGAGGGGTGTTGGGTGGGCCCAAGTCCTCCCAAGGTACAAAAATTGCTTTGCTTTTAGTTGAGCAGTGCATTTTATTTCACCGACAAGTTCAAGATAAAAGAAACTATTTTCCATGTAAATCATTTTCAAGGAAAGTAATCCCTTTTCATTTGTTTGGTTGTTTAAGGAAAATAGTCTCCTTCTTTCTAGGTGGGGAAGACGATTTCTCCTAATCTAAACTTGTTGTTTTCGGTCTATGGAAAAAAAAAATTCGTAGATCGATTTATTTTTTGCCGTCCAAACACCGAAAAATAGGAAAATAATTCCTCGAAAATAATTTTATTGCACGCTTACATGACAAATTAGAATTGGGTATTGGAATTAAGAGAAATGGCAATTGCCAGACGCATCACATCTTCCTCTCCAGCAAGATGATGGTGACGAGGACGACGATGTGCAGGAGACCGTGGATAATAGGTCCAACAAGCCGGTTGATTGTTGTGTTGAAGGACGACGATGACAAAGATGTTAATGAGAAGGAGGAACATGGAGTGCAGATTCAGGAGGAAGAGAATGGCGATGAAGCGGGGAAGACGACAACGGTGAGAACGACAAGGACGATGACAGTGAGAATGATGATGATGATGACGGGGAGAAGGTTCGACAGTTGTCTCCCTGGCCTCTGCTAATTTATTTCGTGGACGGCGACGATGTCGATGAGGAAGGTAAAATGCGATGGCGACTCCTAGGGTGACGATGGTGATGTGGAGGAAGAGAGCGATGATGAAGAAGCCGAAGAGGAGGTGAGAAAAAGCAACAATCTAAAACCCAGCTCAAATCTCCTTTGCTCAAAATTCGTGCCAATATTAGAGAAACTGAAATTAACTCCAGCAATATTTACTACTCCAGATCGCAAGCTTGCTGAAACTCAAAACTGTGATCCAAGAGGTTGACATTGGAACTGTCATGTTGGTTTTCGATCTAAACAAGGATTTCCTGCACATCATTGTCCTCTGCTTCACCCTACTTTCTTGAAAACCGAGGTATCTACTATTTGAGAGAAACGTTGAGTAGTAAATAAAGACATGTCAGCATTATTCCTTAACTAAATTGGGCGGATAAAAGAGTCTTTTTGAAAATTTTAGGAGGATCAATTGTACTTTCGTGGTAACTTGTAGAATTTTTATGTACTTATTCCTTTTAACAATTGATTGACTTCTTTCGTCATATTTGATATTAGGGTTAATACCACGAAATACTTGGTATATCTATGACAAAATTACTCCAAACTAATTTTTTGATCACCAAAAATCACATACTAATATATATGTGACAAATTTACTCTCCGTTAACTTCTATCAAATTTCACCCTTAAATTTATTGACGTGGGTAACACATGGTGACGTCGTATGATGACGTTGCATTTCCACGTGAAAATTCATATGGTTAATACCATGAAAAACCTCAAGCTGGTGGATTTGTGACAAATTTAATCTAGACTAATTTTTTGGGTCTCCGAAAATCTTAAACGGGTGCACACGTGATACATTTACCCTCTATCAATGCTCCCAAACAGGGCCCGGTTGTGATATACAATCGAGCTTATTTTTCAAATTTCTTTAACATCGTCTCTATATCATCGATAAATGATTTTTTTTTCTTTCTAGGTATTAAACCAATTAAAAATTCGTTAGACATCTACGAAAGAACAACAAACAAACCAATTAGTTTGTAAAAACCTCTCACATATAGCTAGCAGAGATGAGATGATCGGGTTCGACACATGAGATGAGAAGATCAAGTTCGGCAAACAAGCCACTTGATATTTTTCGAGTTCGAAGTACATGCCAAAAAAGTGAACTCTCATAAGACACGTAGAACCACACTCAAAGTAAACCCGAAATCGGTGACAAACTTAAGGGAATCCGGTTCTGTCATTTTATCGAGCATGTGGTGTGTGAGTCAATCATTCCATTCACATGCAACTTTTATGTTATAATTCGACACATGTACTGTTCAAGGTTGGAAAAACCATCTAATGTCCGACAACCTGACCCTTACAATAGACAACGAAACACAATCACAAATAGATGCTAAACGAGATAAGCACATATAGACAGCTACGATTGCAACCGCGCCTAGTCCTCTACTACATCCAGGTCGCTCTCCTCCTCAAGGGCGCGCTATGTCATTGCCCACATCGGCTCCACCACCATCACCGCCGCTACCCCCATCATCTAGTATGCGTAAAGGAGCTAGCACACAATCGTCTTGCCTAATGTACCAAGCGATAAATCTAAAAGGGACTAAGATGACCCACCCCGCGTTAACCCATACTACCGAAGTCTACTTCACGAATACTACTCGGGCCATGGAAACACAACGTCCTTAGTCCATGACTCAAAACCGACAGGAACTCCATAATGATGATGTGGCGGAAGGTCCATAGCTAATGGTTTGAAAAATTTAGCAAGAATGGGCTATCGCTCAGCAAATAAAACATCTAAATATTACAAAATATGATTTAAATATCACATGATGCCAATTTATCCAAGGCCATACATTTTTAGCGGGTCATATTAGAAGAAAAGCAATTAGGGGTTAGCATAATACTCTTTCAAATTGCCTAAAATTTTTTTATTTATTAACATTGCAACAACGGCTTCCGGGGTTTGAACCCGAGTCGTCTTTGGACCTTTTTCATTTTCATACTACGCTAAGGTATTGGTAGTGTTAAATAGCCCCCTTTTATTTTTATTTATTAACCTGAAGCGTAACATTACATCCAATCAAATAGGCAATCATAGCGGGAATGAAATTCACATAGATGAACATGCCATGCATTCACAAATATGCGGATATACATTTATTTCATCATTAACCATATTCCAATTCACATTTCATAGTTTTCCCTACCAAGAACCCACATATTCCTCCCCAACATCGGCACATGGCACTACCAAGCCTTTCGAGCTTGGACATCTCCAACTCTAGAGGCTTTCTCGATCACATAGCAAAGGCTTCCCAAACACCTGAAGCTCCATTGGTACAAGTATCCAATTGAAATTTCTTTGCAACTTTTTATTCCATGATCAATGCACTCATGTGTTTATATGATATGCTACATGATCATGCCATATGTTATCCACTCAAATTTACCACTATCCGGCATTCACATGAATATTTTCTCCCATAACAATTTAATTCATCCTAACACTAAAACCGAGGCAGATTTGGACCCAATTAATTACCATGATTAATTTACTAATTAAAATCATAAAATTCCAAAAATTCCCAGAATGCTAGTCCCTTCAGTAAGGATCAATTTTCATTGGAAGTTCTTAGGCATTAGACCCATAGATTAAGGGGCTTTGCCTAATTTTCCTGAATTACACCTTTAGAGATAAATTTACACATTGACCAAACTTTACACTTTTACCCAAGTAAATCAATTCCAAAACTTGTCAAATTTTAATATGTTGTATCTAGAACCTAATTCTACAAATTTTGTGACTAGAGCTTAGATTAGATATTTTTACATAATTTATGAGAATTCGTGGGAGCGACACCAAATTTTCGACCTAGAAACGGAATACAGTCGGCTAAAATATTGATTGTGACCCCCATTTAAAGTATTCCAAAATTTTTTCAATTAATATATGTTTTAGTTTAAGACATTAGCTCCAACTTTCATGTTTTGTACTAAGGCCGTAGGTGTCCACAGGAGGAGATACAAAAATAGTTAGCTTCAAGAGTTAAATCGACTTAGAATAGTACATGCAAGCCCATGGGAATGTAAAATAAAACGCCAGGCCTCATGTACTCCAAAAATTCTTCATTTAATATATGTCATAGGTCAAGATGTTAGGGGTGACTGATGTAAGTCATTTGGGGTCCACAAAAAGCGGTATAAAAATAGTGAATACAAGTAGTTCAAAATAGACTTAAATCGCATACTGATTTGAACTATGAACAAACAAGGACTTTTGACCAAACATATGAACTCCAAAATTTTTCAAAATAATATATATTATAGTTAAGATGTTAACTTCATCTTTTATTAGTTGGCCCCGGACATTTGGGGTCCACAAAAAGTGGTACGAAAATAGAAAAAAAAGGACCAAAGTAGTCTCAAAACCAGGGCAGCTTACAAGATTCACTCACTTAGTCATTTTCACGAAATCTACCATACACACATCCATTGGCATAACATGCTTCATATAAATCATATCTAACAACATTGAATCATAAAAGTGTAATAAGAAGATGTTAAACTTGCCTTAAAAATGTAAATAGCCTCAACTCTTGTAAAAATACTCTTGATCTTTCTTGCAACTCTTCTTGAGAGCACTTTGAGAGAGTGAAAATTTGAAAAACCAGAGTGAATGAGAGGGAGGAGGATTCGGAGAAGGGTTGAAAAGAGTAAGGAAAGAGAGTTTGAGTGTAAGTTGCCAATTATCATGAATTCCCATCCTCATGGGTGGTGAAATGACTATTCTTGGGGGTAAAAATCATGAAATTAACTTGAATGATTTTTGGCACAATTCCCTTAGGTGGCTGTCCGGGGGTGAAATATCTATTTTCCCCCAATAAGCTTAATTATGCACATTATGTATATCAACCATTAGTTTACACTATAACTTTCTATATAATTAATAAGCATTTTGATTAGCATTATATTATTAAATTTATTATCAATTAATTAGTCACAAAACGTGCTCTACTTATTAGAATACTCAATTGATTCTAATATCATATATTATGCTCTTGATAATTTTTCTTAAAAGTTAAAGTATACTATAATCCTATAATCCTTTTAATTGATTTGTTCATATAATAGATTTAATAAAAGAAAAATTCAACATATAATTTATACCATAGCCGTACTTGATTGGCTATGTAACATTTTTAGGGTGCCCCTTCGTATGGTGGTTACCTATAATTTCTTATCCGAGAAATTGAGCACGTATTGCCAATTTTAAAAAATTACTTGACATTAGTCAATTATAAGTCAAGTAATTTAATTATAATATGTTAATCTTCTTTAATTACTTAGGCGAGAAAATCAGGATGTCATAGCTCTCCCATCCTTAAAAAATTTCATCCTCAAAATTTAGAGTGTTACTTATCCCTCCAAATAAATGCGGGTATCGTCGCTTCATGTCGTCTTCGCTTTCCCACGTCGCATCTTCAATGTCATGATAACGCCATAAAACTTTAACTAAAAGGATTACTTTGTTTCTCAAAATCTGCTCCCTTCGGTTAAGGATTTGTATAGGTTCCCTTCCATCACTTCATCCACTTCAATCAGCTCAAAGTCCAAGATATGCTTGGGTCGGGTTCATACTTTCTCAGCATACAATACTTTATTGATAATTGTTGTTAGATGCGAACTCCACTAGATGCAATTTCTCATCTCAATTGCCTTTAAAGTCAATTATGCATGCTCTCAACATGAATTCCAATATTTGGATAGCTCTTTTTGATTGTGCATCGGTCCGTAGGTGAAAAGCGATAATATACCGCAGTTTAGTTCGAAGGCGAGCTGTAGATTTTTTCAAAAATTTCCCATAAACCTCGAGTTGCGATCAAACATAATTGTAACAGGCACTCCATGGAATCGTACAATCTCCTTCACATATAAGCCCGCGTACTTCTCCAATGGATAGTATACCCATATGGCCAAGAAATGCGTGAGACTAAATCAAACGATCCACTATTACCCAAACGGAATCGTGACTCCTCTATGTCCTTGGCAACCCTTGCACAAAATCCATCGTCATATGCTCCCATTTCCATTCTGAAAATTTCCAATGGTTTTAATAATCCTGCAGGTTTGCGATGTTCCGCTTTGACTTGCGGACATGTCAAACATTTAACGACATGTTTGGCGATATCGGTCTTCATTCTGTTCCACCGAAATATTGTCGCGGGTTACGATACATTTTTGTGCTTCCGAGATGGATACTTGTAATTGCTACTATGAGCCCCGGACAAGATCTCTTCTCTTAACTCATCGTTATTGGGTACACAAAGGCATCCTTGAAATTTTACAATCCCGTCTCTAGACAATTGAAAATCCAAGTGCTTTCCTTCTAAAGTTTTGTCTCGGATTTTCGTAATCTTAGGGTCCGATGGTTGTAGTGTCTTAATCCTTTGTATGATTTTAGCCTCGATTCTAAGAGCAGCCCCAGTACATTAGTGACATTCGTCACCTCGAGCATTAACTCCAAACATTTAGCGACATGTTTGGCGATATCGGTCTTCATTCTGTTCCACCGAAATATTGTCGCAGGTTACGATACATTTTTGTGCTTCCGAGATGGATCTTGTAATTGCTACTATGAGCCCCGGACAAGATCTCTTCTCTTAACTCATCGTTATTGGGTACACAAAGGCATCCTTGAAATTTTACAATCCCGTCTCCGGACAATTGAAAATCCAAGTGCTTTCCTTCTAAAGTTTTGTCTCGGATTTTCGTAATCTTAGGGTCCGATGGTTGTAGTGTCTTAATCCTTTGTATGATTTTAGCCTCGATTCTAAGAGCAGCCAGTACATTAGTGACATTCGTCACCTCGAGCATTAACTCCAAATTTGAAATCTCTTTGATTAGACCCCATTCTTTGACCATCATATCAGCTATTGTCGGTGCCAATTTTCGACTGAGAGCATCTACAACTAAGGTTTTAGACACCTTAATTATCAATCGGACTAACCATTCGCAGCGCATGAAGATTGGAACTTAGTTTTACCTATTCGACTATTACTATAATTTTGTAGTGCCACATGAGAACACTATTCCGATGATGCATTTAAAATGGGAAAAGTATATAAAAAAAATCTTAAATCTATTGCATTGGTGCCAATTCGATCGTAAACGTATCAATTGGATAATTTTTTTTTATCGGAAGCAATATTTTCATTTAACTAGAAAGAGAGGTACATTACTCCAAGATAAAGAAAATCAAACAAAACAAGTAAATCGGAAAGATAAATCAACTTAGTACGGCTAGACACTCGGTCATTCCACCACAAAGATTGGTTTATCGTAGCATCAAAGCCCAAACGGCAATCGATCATTGAATCTCGCACCAATGTGAGTACATGCCAATATATCTTTCTCCACTTACAATTTTGAGGCGATGCGTGTCTAGGTTCGGCGTCCCTAGCATCATCACTTGAAAAGAGATAATAACAATACCAACAGATTGAAAAAGTACAGAAAGCACCTTGTAAATTTAGATCTATTTTTAGATCAAAATAGAAGAGCACTCAAATCTAAATATAACTCTCGCTTAGGAGAGAACCCGCAAAAGAGATACCAAGCGATCATAAAATTACTTTTAGATAATTCGATTGCTATAGCAGAGAGAGGAGCCACACTTGACTATATGGAGCAAGTGCCGAGCCAAAGCGAGTAAGCAAATCCAGAATATCCGATTCTTTCGAGATGCTTACACTTCGAACTTCCGAGTTGATCGGAAAAAACTCTTCATGAGGAAGAAGTCAATGAGATCATCCGAAATCAACGAAAAAATCTTCAAGAAGAAGTTGACGACAGCAGAAATAGGAAAACGAAAGGGAAAGGAAGATGATGATGGTGATCACTCTCTCTCCCTTAGAAATTTGCTGCAGGAAGGGCTTGGCGGCGGTTTGGGAAGGAGGAAAACCCGAGGGGAGTGAAAAGATAGGGGAATTGGATCAATTTAATCATAAATATTTTGCATTTGTGCTAATTGAGTCTATCAAGCTAATTTAGCCTGAAATTAGCGACGTGAACGTTAACGGTCCATGTGGTACGGCCGGTCTTAACATGGACACTATTTCATAAATTTTTGAAAATTTTGAATATTAAATTATTCCCTTCTTTCCTTTTTTTTATTTTCATTTTGGCCGGTGGGGCTATGAGGGCCCTAAGCGAGGCTGCAAAGTCCCTCACCAAATGCGGACGAGGGGCCACATTGCCCGTGGCGAGCAAAGGCTACGAAGGCCCTCACACAAGGACTTCGTGGCCTTGGCCGGCTATGGGCAAGGTGGCTCTCACCGGTGGCCGACGAGGGTCGCCACCGGTGACCCTTGCAGGCAAAATGAAAGGAAAAAAAAAAGTAAGAAAAAGACAACAACAATGCCCACATCACCACCAATTGCATTACATAAAATGGCCGATATTAACGTCAACGATTTTTGGCTAAAATTGGTAGGATGATCTCAATTGGTATAAATACAAAAAGTTTATGAAAAAAATTGATATAATATGATTGAATCGGCACCAAAACAATATGTTTAGAAATTTTTGGTACGTTTTTTTCATTTACAACGAAAAGGACATCCCCAAAACCCTTGCACTACTCGCGAACATCGAGTCGGGGAATTGGAAACGCTAAACTCGCATAAAACACGTGCTCGACTTGATCGATGCTCGTGGAACCGGCAACGTACATATGGTGACTCATCGAAGACAAAGACACCCTCCATGAGGTCACCATTCCCATTCGCGTCCCACCAAATTAATGTGCGCGCACTCGGCACTCTACAGTGGGGTTACTTCTCAACGCTCTGGTTTCAATCTTTCAGCTGTTCCGAAAACCATTTCATTAGAGAGAGGGGGGCCTCATCAGCTAGTGACAAGCTTCGCATGTTGTACCTATTACGAGATTGACACCTTGGATTCCATGGCCTCGTTCTATGTTGTGGTCCGGAGTCACATTGAATTCGATGCAATAATACTTCCTTTCCCCAGTTCCTGAGGACGAACTTCATTGGGTGGTTCTCTGTCTCAATTACAACTTTAACTTGCTCGTGTCGATTTCCGATTGACTTTGACTTGTAAACATTCCTGGTGGCAAAAATACCCATCATCGGTCGATTTCCACTTGAACCTAGCCAAGAGCTTTTCAGTAGGGTGGCCATTCATGAAATGGCCGGATAACGGGGAGGGGTGTAGAGAGACTCCAAGTTCATTAATGGATTGGGTCACTTGGGTTATGGTCAGATTGCCAGTTAAGTGTACTAAACATGTTTTATTTTTTTTCTTTCTTGTGTTAGAGCATGCAACCAAAAGCAATTAGCTAGTCATCTACCATTATTCGTGATCATCGCAAGGTATTTATGATTGCTTCACACAAGTGATTGCGAAATGATCGGAAGTTTGGGCATTCATGACCACTTTAATGCACTCGTATGGATGATATGACCATACGAAAGTCCAACCGGTCCAATTACCATTGATTTGGAAGTTATAATTGTGGTATAGTACGATATGAGAGGTAAATTGCCTCACAATAAGTTGTGGCGAAAGAAGCATTCACTTTAGGGACACAAACATTTCGTACTAAGGTCTTCACTTAATGACACTATTATCAACTGTGACTGTGAAGTATCCTTTCATTGGCTCATGCTACTTCCACCATTTTATTGGCTACTGACACCCCCATATCACATTGATATGAGTACGTTATCTCTCATTGGTCCCACTATCGATTTATGATTATTTCTTTCTTTTTTTCTCTTTTTTTGTTGCAATTTACTAAAAGACAGAATTGCCCAAAATTATTCCTTGATACATATTTGTTACTTCTCATTAATGTAATTGAATTTTTCTTTTTGTCGGATTCATCGGGTGCACTATTATTTCAAGAGAGCACCCTTCTCTAAGGGAGCCAAGCAGCTAAATGGACAATATCTTTTATTAAGTTACATACGCAACTTATTATTGTAGCACATTTGTACTTTGAGGATAATTTTCTTTCCACGCATGGTTCTATGAAAGTCTCATGCATTTATAATTGACAAAAAGTATGTGTTTGCAAATGGTTTGAATGTATTGTCTTATAATGTGACTACAACTGCCATAATTTCTTATCAACGGCTAATTATACCTATAATCAAGGCAAAGATAATATTCTATATAATAACGTTTAGGGAGCATTTTCTTATGGATTTGTCTGATAATGGATGTTTACATTTTTTATGTGCTTAATTTTTTCGTAGTTTTAATTTGTTGATGAAAGTATCTTGTAAAACATCATGCAATGATGACATGAAGAATAATAGCTATGGGACTAATGCATTCCCCATATAAAATGAGAGTTGAGCAGTAAAAATACATGGACTACAACGTAATGACACATACAAATGTTGTAATTGAACGAAATGCGTACAAAAACTGGTAAATGCTTCTTTTCACCCTTACTTATGGTTAGGTTATTTTTTTAATAATAGTTTTCTAGTACAAAAAAAAAAAGAGAAATATCAACTCATTAACACAATAGTACGTTAGCTATATACTAAATAAATTATTTCTATTGGAAGACGGGAACGCCAATTTTGTTCCAAATCGAGAAGAAAAGGAAAAAATAAAAAAAAAGGAGAAAATAAGGCAAGAAATAATTTTAAATAGGCCCCACATTTAACCTTAACAAATATTGTTTAGAGGAATATAGGTAGTTTTATCTTGTGGTAAATTGAAACAAAAGAGCAAAAAAAAAAAAAGGGAAGAAATGATCTTAAATCAAGAGTGGGACCCGCAAGAGATAATATAGTCAAATCAATATGATAGGGGGTGAGAGGAGCCAATAACGGGGTGGAAATAGCGCGAGCCGCTTAAATTTTCTCACAATAAATTGCAGTAAAAGAAGCATTCACTTGGGGGACAAAACCATATCAACTGTGAATGTGAAGGACCCTTTCATGGGAGCAGAGAAACGACATGCGAGCAACTAGAGATCAATCGGGATTCGATTCCGTGATTGACCCGAACTTTCACCTGTTTAAGTAAAAGGTGAATTAGTATTAATGGGTTCCGATTATTAGACAAGTTAAGAGGGGTTATTATTGGTCCGATAATATTTTTAGGGATGCTAAGCATTTAATTAGGGTCTTATTGGGTCAATTATGTGTGAAATCGGGACAATCGAAGGTAGGGAACAACATGTGGCCGCACATGGACACGTGGGAGGCCACGTGTCAATACGTGGCTGCATGCGGGGCCATGTGTCACCACCACAAGAGGCATGGTAAAGCGGTGCCACGTGTCATTGGTACGTTACACATGTCACCACGTGGTTCTTCGAGTGCTAACCCGCCGTTTCTCCTGCTCCCCCTATATAAACCTCTTGCGTTAGTTCATTTTGTCATTCATTCGTTAGAACAACTCTCTCTTCTTCTCTAAAACTCCCTCGACATGACATTATTTTGTCGAACCCTCATTACGCCGGATTCGTGAGGATCAAAGGTCGGCTTAAGGATTTGTGGCACCAATCCATTAGTAGCCAAAGCAAATCCAAGATCGTTCATTCATTTTTTCTACTTCCTTTTTTTCGAATTCGGAATTAAGGCAAGTAGATCTTTAGTCCTTACTACTAGATTTGATGTGGTTCGTCATTGTGAGTGTTAAGCCCCAATCGATCTTGATTATGGTTGATTACAAATCTTGTATGATTCTCGAGACTTTATGTCTTGATTGATTGAATTCGACAATGTTGGACTTCTCCTCCATTCTAATGATTCTATTGGAGGTTTAGTCGTTTGGCCTAGTAGTCGCACTTGCGGGAACTTTGACTCACCCCCACGGATTAACCCTTTTTCGGATGAGCAAGCTAGCAAGGATGAAGCCGGTGTGATGCTTTGGTTAAGGTATTCATAAGATCGGCTACGGTCATGAATTGTTAGTGATGTCAATGGCGCACGCCCGGTGAGGCCGATTGGTTGGGAGTAGTGAAGAATTTGTGCCTTGTGAATCTCCCAACGACATTTTTGAACTCTTGTAAAGAGATTGAAAGATCTATTATGTATTATGTATGTATTTATGTAAGTATGTATGTATGTATGTATGTATGTATGTATGTATGTGTGTGTGTGTATATGTTCAATATTTTGTGCGTCTATTGTTTGAGATGTGCGTTATCGATTAGTGAAATCCATTTAGGTCATACTCTCTTTAGGTGTGCCTGCCAATTATCAAGGTGTTATTTAGTCATGCACTTGTTCTATATGACCGTCTGTGTTGTTTTTACTTAAGTCGTCCGCATGCGCTATTATTTAATGAAAGATTGAATCAAAGAAAGCGTGGTTTGTAAGCAAGCCTTAATTAAGGTGTGGTGGATTGGGACGCTAAACAGGACATGTATCAAAGCTATTCATTGAGTGATAAGGTGCGCTAGTAGATAAGGTGTTTGGTAGGCTTGTACATATAAAACTACAAGTGCATGTGTATTGTGTTTGTCGGTATTGATAGTAGCTTACACTACTTTTGAGTAAAAGATTATGTTGATCACTGTTTGAGTTTGATGATAATATGGCTATTTGTGAATTTAGCATGGTGATCAACCGAAGAATTGGATGATAAGTTTTCATGACAATAATTTACCTTTAAGCTTGATTTGTTGAGTTTGGAGGTTAGTTTTGTGTATCTATTAGTGAAAATGGAATTACAATAAAGTGTTGACCTTTGTGGATCATAGGAGTGGATTGTATAATAGTATATGGAGGTTTAGATATTAATCTTGGATGATGATCTTTAAATCGTAATAGTCGCTCCACGGTTTTAATCAAGTTCAAGTTGTGGATCTATATTTGTTTGAGCTTGAAATCGTACATGCATAGCATGGAGTTATTGCATTAAAACTATTGAATTTTGAAAACGTGTATGCATGAGCATATCATTATTTTATTTTGGACTTGATAAATCGTCAGCTTGGTATGGAACAAGCTGTACAAGATACCTACAAATCGTAGTGGGACATGGTATGGGATGTGTTGAACGGAATTCTCTTAGTAAGAGTATGACTTGGGAACGAACCAAGCAAAAAATGATGGGCCTATAGCGACCCGATTATAGAGTCATTGGGGAGTAGATGCCGGGGCAAGAGTGCCTCGAACAAGGAGAGGCTCCGCCATGTTCTTCTTGAACAAATGGCCGTGGGAATAGGAATGAACCAAGTCAAGGCATTGAAAAGTGGGTCTAGGTATTGTACTAAGTCTAACTCGTTCTCGATTTTATATGTAAACGATTTCGAAAATTTGAACTGATTTATGTTGTCAAACTCTAAAGCGTTTTCAAATTTCAAAATGTTCTCGATTTTGTATCGAAACAATTCCAAAAATTTAAAAGTTGATTTATACCTTTGAAACCTAAAGTGTTTTCAAATTTTGGAGCGTTCTCGATTTTGGATCGAAACAATTTCGTGTTTGAGTTGCTTTGTGCTTTTAAAACAAAATGATTTTCAAAAGCTAATTTGCATCTTTTCTCTAGATTTGAAATGATTTTTAGGTTTTAAAAGTAAACCAATTGAAATAACATCGCATTCCATCCGAAATATTGAAATGAAATATGATAAATGAGTTTAGATGCTATTACCAAGAAATGCTTGAAATGTCTGGTGGCGAATTTGTGAAAGTCTATTCGTTGAATGCCTTCACAATAAATTGGAGAGGATACTTCTAATGCCTCTACAATGAGTCGAGAGGATATTTCTAATGCTTCTTCAGTAAGTCAAAGAGGATACTTTTAATACCTCCGAGGATGATTCCGGAGAAGATCCCATTTGTGTGAGAGATGTTTGTGAAATTCTTGAAGATCGTAACCAACGAAACCATAGGCTTGGCATATGATCCGGCATCATGATTGGCAGAGGTATATTGCGTCCCGAGTAATGATGGACGACACCGCCCGATGATATGAGATGTTGATAAGTCCATCTTTGACGCCATTTGATTTGGCGATCATGAGAATAACTTTGAGATGTGGATTTGAGAAATGAATTTTGAAATCGCACGATGATGTTTTCGGATAAATGAGTAAGGTTTATGATGACCCCGTATAATAGGTTACGATTGTGAGATGTGGCAAATAAGATCAAAGTATGCTACGAAGCATAGTACGCTGCATATTTTGTAGAGTACAAACCTTAAGGGTCTTACCTTTTAACAAGGAGGGAGCGAGATCGAAATTTTCAAGATGAAATTTCCTAAAGTGGGGAAGATTGCGATGGTTCGAACTTTCACCTTCTTAAGTAAAAGGTGAATTAGTATTAATGGGTTTCGATTATTAGACAAAAGAGGGGTTATTATAGGCTCAATAATATTTTTAGGGATACTAAGTATTTAATTAGGATCTTATCGGGTCAAATATATGCGAAATCGGGACAATTGAAGGCAGGAAGCAATACGTGGCCACTTGTGGACACGTGGGAGGCCACGAGTCAATACGTGGTTGCATGTAGGGCCACGAGTCAATACGTGGTTGCATGTAGGGCCACGTGTCACCACCACAGGATGCATGGCAAGGTGGTGCCACGTGTCGTTGGCATGTGACACGTGTTTTGACACATGTCACCACATGGCTCTTCAGTGTGCTGATTTGCCGTTTCTCCCGCTTCCCCTATATAAACCTCGATGTCGGTTCATTTCGCCATTCATTCGTCGAATAACCCTCTATTCTTCTCTAAAACTCTCTCGACACCCCATTACTTTGCCGATCCCTCATTACGCCGGATTCTTGAGGATTAAAGGTTGACTTAAGGATTTGTGGCGTCAATCCATAGTAGCCAAAGCGATCCCAAGATCGTTTGTTCGCCGTTTCTACTTTCGCTTTCTTCGAATTCGGAACTAAGGCAAGTAGATCTCTAGTCCTTACTACTGGATTTGTTATGGTTCGTCATTGTGAGTGTTAAGCTCCGATCGATCTTGACTGTGGTTGATTGCAAATCGGCATGATTTCGAGACTTTATGTCTTGATTGATTGAATTTAACGATGTTGGACTTTTCCTCCAATCTTATGATTCTATAAGAGGTTTAGTCGTTCGGCCTAGTGATCATACTTATAGGAACTTCGGCTTACCCCCGTGGATTAACCTTTTTTAGATGAGCAACCCAAGCAAGGATGAAGCCGGTGTGATACTTTGGTTAAGGTGCTCATAAGACTTGGCTACGATCATGAATTGTTAGTGATGTCAATGGAGCATGCCGGTGATGCTAGTTAGTTGGGAGTGAAGAATTCGTGCCTTGTGAATCTCCCAAGCAACCCTTTTGAACTCTTATAAAGAATCGACTAAAAGATATATGTATGCTATATATATATATAAGTATTTTGTGAGTCTATTGTTTGAGATGTACGTTATCTAGTTAGTGAAACCCATTAAGGCCATACCTTCTTTAGGTGTGCCGCCAATTGTCAAGGTGTTTTTTAGTCATGCACTTGTTCCGTATGGCCATCTGTACTATTTTTACTTAAGTCTGTCGCATGCTAATGAAAGATTAAATCGGAGAAAGCGTGGTTAGTAAGCAAGCCTTAATTAAGGCGTGGCGGACTAGGACGCTACTGAGACATGTTCCAACTCTAGTAGGATTTGCGGATTTTATGTTTGGAGATGGATTTTGGAATCCATTTACTAGACCTTATAATGTTTGAGTTGTTGGGGAAACTTGATTGGAAATGAAGAAAGAGCAGTAGTTATTGATGCTTCGATGCGCGATCTTGTTGCTAACCTTAAGGTATTATTTTTTTCCCACTATTGTTACTATCGGGTTTAGAATAAATGCACCTCCAGGATATACACCAAAGTCGCGAGATAAATGTGTCCGTCAATTACTCAATTTCTTTTTTTATTATTATTATTTTTTCCTTTCTTCTACCATCGGCCGGTCGCCAAGGACCGGCCGGAGGATAAGGCTAGTGGCTAGGCGGCCCTTGTCCACCATCGACCTCTCCTACCCTCGCCTTTGGCCGGTCGCCAACCATTGCTCGAGGGTCGACAACCGGCTAGAGGAAAAAGGAAAGAAAAAATTACAAAAATTATTCTGAAAAGTTAACAAAAAACGTATAAAAAAAAATTATCCACGTTAAGACCGGCATCGACTAGACCACCACGTTAACGATTTCCTGTTAAAATTGACCTAAAGAATTAAATTGATGAATCATTAAAAGGTTTGGGACTAAATGGGCACAATTGAAATATTTAGGATAAATTGGCAAGCTGTCAAAATGCTCAGGATTAAATTGACAAAGTTAAAAAGTTTAGGACTAAAGTAGTTGTCATACAATAGATTTATGACTTTTTGGATAATATTTCTGTAAAAGGATGTATGTGCAATTGTGAAAACGGGCACGTGAGCCGAATTCTCTTAATTTTCCTTCTTTGCTTTCCCACTTTTTGTGCTAGAATAGAACGCTGTATAAATAAACAATGGCTAGGCTACAGCAACACTAAATTAAACCGCACCTCCAAAGCATCATTAGGGTTTGATATATATATAGAGACACACGCTAGAGTAGCGGTTGACTGCGCTCGACATCATCCACTAACCCCAGACATCTAATCATTCAATTTCGAAGAAATCTAAAGATGAGCTAGGAGCATTAAAACATAATTAAAAGTCTTTTCCTACACCAAATCTCTATAACAACCCCCGTAATAGCCCCAACAGAAGACAGATGTAGACTCTTGACATACTTAAGCTAAAAGAGTTTTGTTTCACCCAAAACAACTTTCAAAAAAGAGTTTTTCGGATTTTTTTGCATTTAGTTCACAAAAAATAAACTAATCAAGAAAAACATTTTCGGTAATGAAAAAACATCTTTAAAAATGGGAAAAATAATATCCTTTATTTGAATAGATAAAATCATTTTCTCTCATCTTCCTCTATGAGCTTCTTCACATTCATTTTCTTTTTAATTATTTTTTATTTTTATTTTCATTTTAATTATTTTTAACCATATTTTATTTTTTATTTGTTCTTTTCTTTCTTTTTCTTTTTCTTTTTCTTCTTCCTCAATAGGTCGTTGGCCATGGCGATGGCCGACAACCAGAGACAGACGAGGGATGGAAGCTCAAGGGCTGGCCAGATCCCGCGAACCGGAGCTCGCATATGGTCGTTGCTAGGTCGGTCATGGTGGAGAAAGAAGGAAAAAGAAAAAGAAAACAATAAACAATATATATTAAATGTTAAGAAATTTGATTTTTTAAAAAAAAAATCTATTTTTTTATAAGATTTACGAAAATTGTTCACCTTAGCCCCAATAGTTCCACGTAAGACAGGTCAATTTCTAGCTAAACGGTGACGCCGAAAATCAAAATTAGGTGTTTCTCGCTAAATGATAGAAAATATTTTTCAATTCATTTTTAGGTCTCAACCAAACACCAAAAAATATTATTATTTTTTTGGAAGATGACTTCTCGAAAAATATTTTCCAAAATTGTTACATTTTTGCTAAACAAACGAAGCCTTAATTAGGACTCCAAATTGAGTCATACATGTTAAATGTATTTGTCCCATGTTGCTTTAGAAGCTCTCTCTTGTTAATTTCACTAATGATTCACTATTAGTTTGATAACAACTCGTTCGCATGCATGAATTGGGTTTGAACAAATGTAAAGTTGGATTTGCCACCTCACCTCTGCGCACGAACGAAATATGAGCGGAGGGCGCGCCCTTTTTACGTGTAAGTTGAGAAAATTACCAAAAAAAAATTATAAACTTATTATATAAATGACAATTCGATCATAAACCTTCCAATTAAATTAATTTAACCCTAATCTTATGACGATTTATATATATAGTCCATACGACCAATTTTGACAGGAAATTGTAACTTGAACACCTACCATCCCTCACCGCCACAGTGGGAAAAAAGAAGAAGAAATAAAAAAGTTTATAAAAGGTTTTCATATAAATTTAATAATTCAAAAAAATTGACAAAATTATATACGTTAGTGCCAATCATGCCACATTTGTCGGTGTCTACTTTGCTGATTTTCAGCCAAAATTGACCGAAATAACTATATTGGTAAATCATCAAAAGGTTTGGGATTAAATTGACCAAATAGAAATGTTTAAAACTAAGTTGACATATGTACAATAAATCTAGGACTATTCTAGTAACTATTCCCGTAAAAGTTCAATATCCTAATCATTTCCATCTTTCGGAAGGCCAACTTCTCCTACAAATACAAGCCTATTCTTCGCCATTTTTCTACTAGTTTTACATTTTTCTATAATCTTACTTTACCCAAAAGTAAAGTACACAATGATCCAAAGATATCCACGCTTTTACTTTTTGGACTCTTTAAAGGGTGAAAATTATTTTTAAGAACAGTGCTCGCAAGTTTCAGACAATCTTCATATACCCTCATTTCTCATTTATAGCCGCTATCTTTGGATTTTTTTATTTTTGCATCAATAAAGATGCTTGATGGTCAAACATTTGAGGACTCGTAGTGCAAGTAGACGTGGTAATGTGGTTAATGGGTCTGATCGTGATTGATGATAGTCACTCAATACAATGAAAAGGGGGAAATTCCCGAAGTCACACTAAGTGCTTGGCCTTGAATGTGGAAGAAAAAAAAAGCATAAATCAAGATAAAACCACCAATTTTTCTTAAGACGTAGTACACATCTTCCAGGTCTCCGCTCATATTTTTACTTTGTCATCATCATGACTTGATTGTCAAACCTAGTTAGTTTCAGATTTGAAGACACATGATTACATTCAAGATATTGATTTGATATTCAAGTTTAAAACCTAATCACTGTAGTCATGCCGATGGAAGGTGTCTTACACGAATTTAATCCTAAATATTTTAATTGATCAATTTAGTTTTAAATCTTTTGACAATTGTTAATTCAATTCATCCGGTCAATTTTAATCGAAAATCGCTAACGTGGGCACCGACAAGATCTTACATGGCATCGCCAAAGCACTAACATGGATGTTTTTTTTTTTAATATAATTCCTATAAAATTTTATTTTTTGTAATTATTTTCCTTTTTTATTTTCATTCCGCCCGCCGAGGGTCACCCTTATAACTAGTGTTGAAAATAAATATGTCCATAATCGACACCAATTTACTTGTAAATATTTTCGTGGACAATGGAAATGCTTTTCGTCCATTCATTGTTGTAAGCAATTGTTTCGCCAGAAATTCTCCACGATAAAATATCTTTTATCGAAATTCATTCTTTGCTTTTCAAATGTAATAAAGGGTTGGGTGGAGATTTCGAACAAGAAAGATCCAAATAATCATAAAATCAAAACGTGAAATTTGTACATATTCCAATAGAAATTAACAAACGTGATCTCGCCTAGAGTTTAACTCGATGGAGAGACTTGATGAGTACAATTCAAAGGAAATCGATACAAATGAACTTAAAAGAAATGTCACAAACATAGATCAAACTCTTGACTTAACGGGATGACTTGGTGAGCACAATTCCTCTTGAAGTAACGAACCAAACACACCCAAAACTACGTTGGAATTTGACTCTAAAACAGAGCTCTAAATATACCTCGATACTACAACAGAGTTTGACTCAATGGTGCGGAATCTAAGATAAAGATAAACGCCGAAGTTTGACTCGACGACGAGAATATGAAAGCTACGGCTAAGAAAGATAAAGTTTTGTGCGACAAGTAAAGATAAAGATAAATTTGTTGATTTATTCGGAGAGCTCTTCTATGGATGCTTGGTGGTATTTATAATGATTGGATAGGTAATCGCCCCTCGGCGGTTGTAGTCTTTAGCGTGCCGATAGCTGCCACTTTCATTATTTCCCACGAACTCTTTTGACCAGGTCTTTAAGCAGTTATTTAGTCTTGCGCATAGCTTCATGTAGCTGTCGATAGTTTTAAACCGTCACATCGTTTAGCCCTTTTTCTCGGACAAGTTGTGCCCGGGTTCTCCACTTTTAGGTTCTTCGAGTCGAATCCTCAATAACTATCGATAGGCTGTAAATTGTCGAAATTTTTTTTCGTCAATCGGCTTATCCGAAAGTGATTTTGTGATCAACGGGTATCCTTTTGCAGTTACTCTCTCCGGATTTAGAGTTAGATTTAGATTTGGGTGTTCTTCTATTCCGATTTAGAAATAGATCCGGGATTTATAAGGCTTTTTTATGGTATTTCAACCCGTTGAGGTTGTTGTTATCTCTGCGTGGTGATGGTCTTTGGGGTACAAAGCCATTGCTATTAAAAATGGACTTCTTGGTATGTGCTCATCACGATGATGATGCGAGATTCGATAATCGATCACCGATTATGCTTGGATGCAATGTCAAATCCGTCCTTGAAAAGTAATCGAGTTCTACAAGCTGAATCGAGTTGATTCACTTTTTAGATTTACTTACGTTTTGGAATTTTCATTTTTATTTTGAAGTGATGTATGTTTCTTTGATATGAAATGAAGATCTTTCTTTTGACCAAAAAAAAAAATCAAATAATTGAAAGGTTTATAATTGAATTAATAAAAGTGCAATGGGTTTACGAATTTTTGGATAAATTTTCATGTGAATACACACTATAAACCACATGGTACTGCAACAGTAAATTGACTGAAATCAAGGGTTATACAATCGACCCTGAGACTAATTAAATATGTAGTTTTTGCTCTTGTGTGTTTCTTGAAAAGGATTTTCACCAGTTATTTCCTTACTGTCCTCACATTGAACCCGCAATGATGGTTGTTGTTTCCTTGATTGCTTTTAGTTTTTTTTACCCGAGTTCAGTTTTCAAACCCTTTTATATCTTGTAACGTTTTACGGAATCTCAACCGAAATTTGTCGTGCCTGGTAAAAACACAGAACTGTAGACACATTAAAAAAAAAAAAAAAGACAAAAACCCATGAACATACAGAGTCCGACCTTTACCGGGAATACTCATGATGTTCAAATCCAATTTCCCTTTGAGGGGTGGAAGACACTTGACAAACGTGATCAGAGAGAATCACCTCTTTCGACAGAAACAACAGTAGTACCTGCGAGATCTAGACATATGGAAAGATTCTCACCAACTGCCCCCAGCTGGTTTCGCAAATCATGATGCCTTGCCTTGTCTGGTCTCTTTCTCGCAACTCTCTTTCTTCACCGCCCCCACATCTAGACTAGATGTCAGAGTTAAAGCATCGATCTTTCTGATGGCTATAAGGCACTGCGTTCTGATGATCCCTACTCTTAGGCACGCGTGAGCGGAGTTAGCTCTGAACTTAAGATGGCACGCATGGCAACTTCTCATGCATTGCTTGGGGATGACCCTTTTTTTTATTCATAGTTCCTTCGACCATATCACTAGCTTTTTACCGTCGTGAATACTATCTAAAAAGTACCAAAAAAATCATAAATATATTGTATTGGATTCAATTCCATCATAAATCCTTCAATCGGTGTAATTTAATCATAAATTTTTTCACATTTGATGCCAATTGAGTTATCCGATCGGTTTAGGCCGAAATTCGCTAACATGGACATCGATCATCTTACGTGGCATGACTGCCGTTTTTTCAAATAAGTTTATGTCTCTTCGGAGACATCCGATAAAAAAGGTATGGTCGCTTTTAACGTGGATATTTGTTTTTATAATTTTCTCCAAAATTTCAACATTTATTATTTTTTTTTTTTCTTCTCTTTTCCTTCTTTTTTTCCACTAAGCTCGGCAAGCTCACTAGCCACCGGGCGAGGGACGTCGAAGCTTGCCCGCCACGGTGAAAAAAAAAAAAGAAGAAATGAAAAAGATAAAATTAATAAAGAGTTCGAAAACGTATTTAAAAAAGTTATAAAAATTATCAACGACACCGCTAGCCTTGCCACGTAGGGCAGTTGGCGTTCACGTCAACAATTTTCAACCTAAATTAACGGAATATATTAAATTGGTCTAATTAAAAGGTTTAAAAGTTTTTAGAAAAGTACCATAGTTTAAAACTTTTTAGAAAAGTATCATAAAAGTCATAAACCTATTGCATTTGTGTTAATTCAATCATAAACCTATAGCATTTGTACCAAATTTAAGTGAGGCCCACTTTGCCCACAGCCGGTAGGGCCGGCAAAGCCGCAACCTCGCCGGCCGTGAGCGACACCATGAAGGCCCTTGCTCATATCACATCAGTTATTTTCGATCTAAATTGGTCAGATGAGCTCAATTAATATCAATACAAAAGATTTAAGATTAAATTGATAAAAATACAATTGATTTAAGACTTTTTGACACTTTTTCCTTTTTTCCCTAAATGTTACCGACTCCAACCTTACAAGTGTCACAATACAAATACAGTACAACGTTGTTTTGGGCCAAAAAAAAACAAAGTAACTTTGTTCAAGATTTCTTCGAATGTCGAGTGTAGGGCCAACATATGTAAAGCTCCATTTATTTTGCTTTTTCTCCCCTGTTCCTTTTCATTTGCTTATGTCATCGTACGAAAAAAGAAGCAGATAATTGACAGAATGATAAAATTGGCGGTACACAACACGACGCGAGCTTGACGCCCTCGTGGTGCGACGTGACAACATGACTTAAACCCCCGATATGATTGGGCTAGTAACATTTAAGCAACCCGGTCAATGTAAGATTACTATTCGGCAAGACGTGACGACATACTTAGCAAGTTGGGCTTATCGTGATCATGTTCTTATACTATTTATATGCCGTAATCTTTAGTATTTATAAGTGCGCTCCAATTTTAGACATCATGCGAAATGATATGAGATGCAGATTTAGATCCTAACATGAGTTTTCATACTTAGTAGATATATCCACACTCGCACTTTGTCCGTACGTTTTTAATGCTTTACACTATTTGAATTGATATCTTATTAAATTTAAGTTTTTAGTTGAACGTGGTCCTACTCGGTATGTTGATGGGTGGGTTCGAACTCGGCTTCTATCTAAGCAATCTCCTCTCACAAAAATATCGGGCTTCATGAAAGGAAAAAAAAAGTGAAAACAAATGAAATATTACAGAAGTGGAGGACTAGAACGACATTCTTTTGACTAAGACGGGTAGTCTTGTATTTTCATGACGATGTGCAGCTTTTGGACGTTTAATAAATAACCACTTTCACCATTTCCACCTTGCAATGTCGATCAATTTATTTCTCTCGCGGTTATTTTTGTCGGCTCAGCATGCCGGGGTGTGTTATAGCCGTTTAAAGTACGTTTATTTTACGGGAAACTCAGGATTTGAAAAATATTTTTCGATAAATGATCACTTGTATCGTTTTTGGAAATGAATAAATGAAAATTGTGTCATTTACTTAACTTTGATTCCTTGTAATCATGCGCACAAAGAGAATCTACAAAACAAGAGTTCTCAAATATTGACTGTCGTCTGACAAAAAAAAAGAAAATATATTTGATATGGAAGTGGGAGACTCCCGACAGGATCTAATATTGCATTCTGGGTAGCTGTCCGGATGACTTTGCTCTTTACCTCGGAAACTTCTTGCTTTTAGAAGTTTTTCATTTTGACAGAAAGCCAAAAGCAGTAGAGCAAAAGTCACCCTCATCGATCGCCGAAAGATGCTCTACTAGGTTTGGGTATAGTTTTCTTGCTCATATATGTATCTACGGATCACTACTTGATACGCCATTAGTCCGAGAAAATAGCAATCGCAATATTATGGTTTCGGCACTCTAAAAATCGGGAAAAGTTTTATATTTGTACTAATTTAATCATAAATTTTTCAGCTTTGTCAATTCAATCCGAAATATTTTTTTATTTATTTTGCTAATCAAGTCTATCGACCAATTTAGGACGGAAATATTACTATCATTGACGTGCATGCCATGTAAAACGGTCGACGTCCAAAATTAGCCATATGAACTCAATTAGTAAAATGTGAAAATATTTATGAATAAATTGACAAAAGATGAAAATATTTAAGGCTAAATTGGCACAAATGCAATAAGATTGGAAGACTTTTATGGTACTTTTTCCTATATAAATATTAAGTATGCAATTTAGCTCAACAAGATGACAAAATGCTCTCAAGAGAAAACTCTTTCAAGTATCGGTGGGCGGTTTCGGGTTTCAACTAAAACTTGGAACCTACTCCCACACACAGTCTCTAATTTTTTCAAGCTTGTACCTGGAACCTACCTGTTACAAGTTTTGAGATAAGTTTCAGGGGTCTATCCAAGTTCCACTTATATTTTTAATTGAACAATTGAATCGTCACATTCAATGATCACAATTTCTTTCTTTACAATTCACCAACCACACTCATATTTAAATACGTTAATAAAAATAAAATATTAACAAAGCAAAAAATTCAGTCATAAATATGGCTAGAATTGAAAGCTTGAACTAGTGGTTCCATATTATACAATCGTTATTGAAAGCCAAAGAATACCGCATAATCGTGCAAAGACATATACAAAAACAAAACAAAACAAAAAATTATTTCAAGTTGTTGGTCTAGGTTTCACTTATCTGGAAACTACCCGTCGAAATATATTTCCCAATTTTGAAACCTGAAACTTATCATACATACTTTGGAACCTAGAATCGAATTGGTTGTCCATAGGTTTGATTCCAAGTTCTATTTTGAAAGCATGCCCATCCCTACTTTCAATAGTGAATTCGTATGTAAACCTAGAAGATTTCTAGGTTTACTCATTCTTGCCGATGAAAAGTTCTTTCAATTATGTTGAAAAGATGAAGAGGCGAATAAAGGAAAAGCCGCCGTCCTTTCCACCCGACACGCATCAAAGTCGTATCTCGAGAATAAAATGCTTCCAACTTTCGATTTGGCCGATGGCGAAAGATGCTTTGCACGGCTTGAAAAGGGAAAAAGTCCAGCGATGTCGATCCGTCACTGTTGACCCCCATACCACGAACAGAATACAAACAAATTCACCAAGGAAAAAGAATGTCGACGTGCATTTATCAACTAACGCAACCAAGTCGTCGATCGCCATGATCACAATTTTGAACGTCGCTATACAGTGCAATAGGGATTGAATGGGAGACAACACATGGGGAAAGCACAAGGCTAAGAAGATGATAGACGAATGATGCGAAACGTTCCTTCATTGGGTTGTCTATGATGAGACCGCTACTTTACACGTGCTTCCCCAAAAAAGGGAAGAAATTATGCATATGCATAATCCCACCACAGTTTCATGATAGGATCTTAGGCAGCCATCTTTTGAATTTTGATCGAAATGAGTATGTTTGGCGAATTGAATTTCATGGGATCTTTCATTCACATTTTTTTTCCACCAAAAACGTTTTACAAAACTCTTGGACCTCCCCGAATTTGGTGTATCCTACTTTTACAAGCAATCGATATTTCACAGTCAAGGATGTGGTACGATCTGACGGTGAATCAGCATGAGGATCATGTAGTCAACAAAGCAATACTAACAACCAAAAAATTCATGTGAATGGCCCCGTGTACCGACATATGGCAGGTAGCTCTTGCATCATGCTATTTATAAGTTTCCAATTTTTTATCGAATATTCTTCTTTAAATTTTTTTTTTCGTTTTGGTAAGTTTCCTTATCGAATATTCTTCTTTTTTTTTCCCTCTGTGTGACTTGGTTTTTCAATGCAGTCAAAGGATTTCATGCCTCGTATGTGTTTCGCCTGAATTTCTCCCTCTGACGTGGATTATTCTAACATAAGCTTGTGGTGAACAAGGGTGATATAATGTTACTCGTGTTAAATATGATTCAAAAGCCTTTTTCCTCAGGCAAGATGATAAAGAAGCAAGACAGAGGCGACATTGTTAAACCCTTTTTGGCAGACAAAAAGCGTGGCTCGTTTTACGACCCCTGCGAAAGCACGCACATTAAGAAACTCTCCCCGTTTTAACTAGAAGAAAATTTCTTGTGTAATTGGTGGACCGCACCTTCTCCTGATTTGGACATCTCCGATTCAAAACATAGACTACTATAACCGACGACACTGATTCAGATTGTTGAGCACTTTCTAAAAACGTCCTGATAAGCGGAAACTCGATCGGTCGGTAATGATCGAGAGTAAGTTCGCTATTGCTTTGATACTCCCTAACTTTTTTATTAGCTTTGCGAGCACGTCGTGGATCACAAATTTTTAAAAAAATAGACCCTCATAATAATTTTAAATTATTTTTTTATGGCTCAAAACAGGCTATTAAACTCGACAATCACAATCATTTCTCAACATTTTTTATCTCGTTTCCTGATGCAAATTCGTAAATGTGCTCCACAAGTAGAATACACCAAATCCTACCATAGTAGGATTTACTTTCCACAATCTAACTAATAACTTGTCGTGTGTAGATTCAAGATTTTCTTTGTCAAAAGGATCAATGACATCCATAAGTTCCGACATAAATCATAACCAAGTAGAAGAAGATTCCACGAACATGGATGACATTATTTCAAATATTTTACATTTTGTTAATTACAGTCGACCGAAAGGCGATAAATTTTATAGATTTGTCCACCCATTTTCGAATGACCGTTAATCAATCTCTTGATTTTGTTGTGGAAGATATTTAGAATATTTTCTCGATTTTACATATCTTTTACGATGGTGCAAATATCTAAAAAGAATCTCCATATCTCTATTTAATTGTGCATACTCTTGATTGCTATGTTACTTAGATGATCATCTCGTAAATATGCTCATGATCGATTTGAATATGAAGAAATTACTCAATTCTCCCTTCGCATTCTGGTGGTTTTCCCGATATCGACTTCTTCCATATCACCTTGAAGGGGTATTCAGGATATTTTTCTTGATTTTACATATATCTCGTAGTTTTGCGTATCCTCGATTGACGTGCTACATCGACAGCCGTCTAATAAAATCCGCAAGTTATTCAATTGTCTTCCGCAATTTTTTTTTTCCTTGTCTTAGCTAACATGTAACAATGTTGTCCACATTCTGATAGTCGATTTTAACTTCAGATTATTAGAAGATCTCATCATATAACTAATAACAACAATAATGCTCTTCTCATATTTTGCTCGTTGGTCGACATGAACAGAAAAAAAACAAGGAAAAAAGCTGGAGATTCGCCTCCCGGATACGAAATAGACTTCCAATACCAAGCTTTTGAACCCTGGGCCCCACGATGCTCCTCTCCCCGACAGTGCCGACTCGATGCGGAAGCAGCATGGACCGTCCGATCCAAACGACGGGCGGCGAACCGTCCGATCTCCCGCGGTCCCATCGGCGAAAGGGCGGAAAACAGTGGTTGAGACCTCCTTTTCATTGAGGTTGACGCGGGTCAAAGTTTGACTTTGGAGAGGGACAGCACAGGTGGCAGCGAAAAGTGGGGCGGTGATGCGGTCGCATGGTGGGGTGCGGAGCAGGAGATCTGGTCAGGATTTTCGGCGTCTCTCTCTCTCTCTCTCAGACAATGCTGCACAATATCTTCCCCGACATTTTTGGGTGGCCACCGCACGTGCGAGTTCACTCGAAAGACAGAAATTTTATTTCTTCTTTTTATTTGTTTAGCTCTTTAAAATTTTCCTCACTTTTCAAGAGAGAAATCTAAAGCCTAAATTGGCACGAAATTGGAAGCATCAACTTGTTCACTCGATGATGTCGGAGATGTCCCGCATCGGTTTAGCAATTCGAGAGTCCCCCGACAAGCGTAAACGATTTCCTCATCCCTAAAGAAACCGGACAATCAACATCACTGCGCAAATGTAGGATCGGGATTTAGCCTCAAGGAACAAAATAAAACGAGACCTCCTCGGGAGTTAATTCGAAGTTTTACCTTATGTTAAGAGTATTCGAATTAGAAAAGACCAAAATGGCGTAAGCCGATGGGGCCTACTAAGCCTCGTATGATGATAAGGCTTGGCTCGATGTACGGATCATTTCATTGCGCTCCGCAATCTATGTTAACATATGTCTCAAGAACACCTATCCGGAATGTTTGATAACAGAATATTAAGTTAGCAAAGCATTGAGTGCATATTTCTCAGCAAAAAAAAAAAAAATTCAATAGCCTAGAAGTTGTAAGCCTTATGAATGCCTAGAGGCAATCTTTTCTGTAAGCTCCTTTGGAATTTCCAAAATTTTTTCTTATGCTATAGTAGATATAACTTACATCCTCTTTGCATCCTGAGGTTTCGAAAAATTTATACTCCAAGACTTAGAGCCTATATAAGATATAACGTGGGCTCGAAATTTAAATTTTGATATTGAAAGGTGCAAAGTATAACTGAGGAAAGGTTGTGGATTGTCTATCGAGATTTTGCATATGAAATGTCTTAATTTGGAAAAAAAGAAAAAAACATATCTTCTTCCAACATTACACAACTTTCGAAATATGTAGAAAGCCTAAAACGACATACATTAAACCAAACCAAATTAGGATTATCCCTTTTCCAAATTAGAACGAGTATGCTAAACTGATGAACTGGGGTTTAAGTTTAATCGATTGAGATTATCCACTAATTTCTAACCTAACAATCACATTTCATTCTTGTTGAAGAAGCCCAAGTTACAAATTTTGGTCCGTTACCCATCTTTTCTAGGCCCATTCATCTTGGTTGACGCTAGAACCATTCTTTTATCACTCATAAGGATATTAGGTCCGTTTATTCACGAAAAATGGATGATTTAAGACCATTTTTTCACAAATTATTGCTTACATCACTTGAAAAAAATTATTCAGCAGAAAATATTTTTGTTGTTAACAGCAAATTTTGTCTAGATATTTCGCGAATGAACAAAAAATCAATCAATCATTTTTTTAAAAATGTTTTCCAAATCACTCATTTTTCGAGAAATAAACACTGCTAAAGCACCACTCTTCCAAGAAAACCAAGATAAGTTGAGACCCGAGCCTGCCGAAACAAGGATCGATGTCGCTCGGAATTTTGAAATTAGAATTAGTCCAATCGCAAACAAGAGGAGAAGAGCCCTACCAATTCGGGACTCCAATAGCCCAAAATCCAAAGTAATGAAATAACCATGGAGTTCTATATGGTACGCCCGCCGTGCAGTATATATTTTATACATGTCGCTTTTTTATCGTCATTGATTAGATCGTTGAGTTAAATCCTAAAGAAATAACAGGCCATATCAGCGGTGCTGGAGATGGCTTGCGTAGGAAAATAGGAGTCCCGCACTAAAGTTTGATCCAACAACCATGGTGATATTGAAAGGATTGGAATCTCAAAAAGGAGAGCTATCTCGAAAATTACTCAGAACTCTTCCTCGACTAACTAGAGAAGAAAACTAAAACAATAGTGAAGGCAAGCTACAACATTATTGACATGGCTAGTTATGGACAGGCAAAAGTATCTGGCAGATCACGGAAAGCAAAAAACAAAGCTTTTGATGAGATTTGGATTTGACTGGCAATTCCATCAAGATCACACGCTCACTAGGAGACTCTCACTGATGTCCGAATAGTAGACAGCGGAGAGGGCCATATCAAACCACTGCGAGAAATTTTGAGCTGTGGCTTGTAATCAACATCAGCATCCCACATGATGTTGCTTCTTCCCTGTCCTTGCACTGACCTCCTTAACTGAAATGAGTTATTATCATAGCCTGTCCAAGCAATAGCATAATGTGTAAGTTTCAGCTGAGCTGGAGCAAACTTGATTCACTTTAACACGTCCATCAAAGAACGAGTTGAAATCTAAATTCTTATCCCACGACGTGAGAAGAAAATTTCGTACACAAGTAAAGAGCAAGCTTGATTTCCTGACTAGCGCGACAAGACATCATGCTGGAGACTAGTTCACGATGCAGTACATGCCTGGAGATATCATAGCCAAGTAATGAGACTTAAAATTGGCCTGGCCCAGTCAACATCACAATTACAACTGCTTGAATTGCATTACACGCATCATATTATGCTTCTAACACTGCCACCATGAATGTACATATCTACTTTGAGCAGCCACAGTCAGTCTTTTAGCTTCCCCTCCTCCAAAACAAAAAAGAAAAAAAAATATCTCAAGCACTTTTTTATTCTTGAATTTGCCCAATGAGATTTGCAGGAATGAAATATCAAAGGAAGGACCCTGCAGTCATTTATATAAATTATAACTTTCAACACACTTGAACTTTATGGCGAATGGGTGACTTAGGCATCTAAGTTAGGTCAAAGCCCGACCCAACCTGACCCATCCCTCTGAGCAACTCTAGTTAGTACCACAGAATGATGTGTTTCTATCTATGACACCAACTGTGAATGGTAAACTCAAAACTAAGATGATAGAAAATAAGGAGTATAGAATTACGGATTTCACGCTTTTTCCAATGGAGAACTCTACCATTATAGGAAAAAGTGCTGAACTTGAAGAACGCTACTTCAGACCCAGTTGAGCAAAAAGCAATGTACCCAACAGGGAAGTTGATATCAGTGGATGTTTACCTAATTCAAGAATTATAATGCAGTACAAGGGTCTCCGGCACATCAGCCTTCAAGCCACTTAAGCAGCAGACCAACTCTTCCAACCGGTCTACCATCTAAGATGGACCTCACCCCATCATTTAAATGCTTGAAATGGACCTGAGACAGGAATAAACCATTACAACGAAAGAGAAGGAGTAACCCTTTTTCAGTCTATGCTCGATTGCCTACCAGAACAAACCTGTGTCGCTAGCTCCTCTTGATCTGCATTGTTCAACAAAAGATTGTCTGTATGCTATCCAGAGATCCCAGCTTATAAGCATCAAGCGTAACTCATGAACAATCTAGAATCACCGAGTGAAGAAATGTTGACCTATCCAGTGACCTCACTCTGCATCCCATGACATAAAATAGCTGCTTCAGCTAACAGTGCCAACATTTGTGTCTCAAAAGCTACTAGTGATGTTATCACCTCACTAAAAATATACCATGTGATAAACTAACAATGAACTGCTCGGGGTTCCCCAAATGATAAGCTTGTTTGCCATTCTTGCTCAAGATTTGGTTTTGAATTATGATGTTAGCACATTCTATTCAGATCAATTCCACAAGCAGCCTTGTGTGCTTGAAATCAGTTTGCACGCATTGACATGGGTATGGACTCATCTAGTGAAGATCAGTCGGGTGCTTGAAGAGCCCCAACGCCTCGTTTTAGCTTCCAAGAGAAAAGAAATGATCAATTGAACCTTCAACAAGATGATCAATTGTTGGTAGCCCAATGAAAAGGATCTTGCATCTAGCTCTTGGCTCAGTTCATCTCAACAAATTGAAGGGCTCCTGCTGCCACAAGACCATCCACAGTAAAGCTGCAACTTACCATCTGACGTCAGACTGAGAAAATTGAAAATCAGCAATTCTTAACTACCAGTAATCATTGCATGAGCACTTTCCTCCAATACAATGATGATATCTGTTATAATCTCTCAAGATTATATGGCGCCCGGTAAGTTCAGATGCATATTTCATAAACATGTGGCAGTCACCGCATACACAAATATTCTTTATTATTCGCATGGGAATTGTACTATCAGGGTTTTTGAGCAAGACGAATGCAAGAGCAAGTTTCTCACTGTGGTAGCTTACAGATGCATGATATCAGTTTCTCATTGTCCGCTACATCATGGAATACTGATTTTGTATCAGGAATAAAGCCAGCCACTTGTAGTTTCTTTATCAATCTGTGCAGTTCTTCATAAATTTCATTTGTTTCTGGATGAGAACGATCTTCTGACACAAATCAGTGGACCTTACTATCAAACTGAATCCAGCTGCAAGCTGCGACTTTCCTGACATTTCTATTCTTCATCAGAGATCTCACAGATGCAACATCTTTCCATCTGGCATTAGCTGCATACATGTTAGATAGTGTAATATATGGTCCATCATCGGATGGGTCATGATCAAATAAATGGCTTGCTGCTATCTTTCCAAGCTTAATATCACCAATTGTTGCACATGAAGACAAAATACAGGACCAAATCATGCTGTTTGGTTGATGGGGCATTTGCTCGATGAGACTCAGTGCTTTATCTCCCTAGCCAGACCGAACAAGGAGGCTGACCATGCCTGCATAATGATCCAAAGTCGGCGTAATTCCATGTTCATTGCTGATTGAATCAAAATACTTCTGTCCCCGTTCAATCAGATTGGAATGAACACAGGATGAAAGAACAGCTATAAAAAGTGATAATATCGGGTTTCATGTTCCCTTGCAGCATCTCCTCATATAGTCTCAAGGCTTCCAGATCTTGACTGTTTTGTGCATTAACCACCTATCATGGCATTCCAAGAGTCATCATTCCTAGAAGTCATCATATCAAAAATGAACCGAGCATCGACAATGACCCCACAGCTGCTGTACATGTCAATGAGAGCACTGGAAACAAGCAGATCATCATCAACTCCCACAAGAATAGCTTTCGCATGCACAGCCTGACCAAGACGCAAAATTCTAATTTGGCACAGGAACTCACCACACTAGACATGGAAAGACCATCAGGCTGCATATTTGTCGACAGCATACGACAAAACAGCAGCAATGCATCCTCTTCTCTGGAATTTTGGGAGAAGCCAACAATCATTGTCGCCCAACAAATTCCATCCCTCTCTCCGATGTCATCGAACAATTTCCTTGCTTCAACGACATCCCACATTGAAAGTAGGCTCTGAGGACATTGGAGACTAATCTGGTTGGGCTTACAACCAGTCAATTGCATCTCATGGAACAAATCAACACATTTATCCGGAATCCCAGTTATCACATAGCCAGAAATCATTGTGTTCCATGAAACCACAGTCTTATCAACCATGTGATCGAACAACCACCTGGCCCAATCAATTTCACCACATCTAGCATACACATCAGTCAACGCATTCCAAACAAACGCCCTGCCCCTAAAATTACTAGCAACTATCCTGCCATGAATCTGCTTTCCCAGCTTCGAACCCTGCAACTGTGAACATGCATTCAGTGCGCTCACTTGAGTATATTCGGTTGGCCCAAACCCATTTTCGTGCATATTCACAAACACTTGCAAAGCCTTTTGAGGCTGCCCATTTCCAGCGAAACGCGCAATAACCGTGTTATAGGAAAAACCATCGCGAACAGGCATCTTATCAAAGGTCGCCCACATGTCCCCAACAGACCCACATTTAGCGTGCAGCGAAAGCATAGCATTCCACGAGAAAACGTCTCTCATGGGCATTCTGTCGAACAGTTTCTGGGCATCGTCGAGCTTACCGGACCTCGCATACAAGTGGAGGAGGCGGTTGTGTACGTAAGTGTCATCAGGTCGAAAGAAGTGGAGTTCCATATGAGATTGCAATCGCATGGCTTGGTCGACATCGTTGGCGCTCTCATTTGGTGGGGTTCGGTTTTGGGGTTTTCTAACGTATGGATGCATCTGAGTCCATCACGACATTAACACACGAGCGCTCTGCACTGGACAGGTGATGAGCAGATCCCTCTCGGCCAGTCCTTCAATAAACAGTTTGGGTCCTGGTTCCAAGAGAATGCAAAACTTGGTGACGAGGCAAATGATGAAACGGGCTTTGGACAAGTAGAGATTTGTGGAACCGAAAGGCTAAAACAACGGGAGGGACGAATAAAGTATCTCTAGGTATCAACCTCGATTCATGAGTTGTATCCGGTTAAATGGAGTATAATTAGTTCCTGTGATTGCACTTCCTCCTTGCGCATCGATCGTCATCGTTACAAGACCTCAGCCACTACAAATTTAGGATCATCTCAATCACAACTTGCACTAGGGAGCATAAGAATCGAACCGGTCTGTATCGTCGCCTTTGACACCCTCACATCGGAGAGACCAATGTCACCGACTCAAAGTTCTTTAGAGTTTAAGCCGGAAAACGGGATCGCACTCCCAGTGAATGGACACATCAATTCACTATGACCGAGGTGTAATTTATCCAATTGAAAGTACTGGTGAAAACACTAGTGAAAATGCTATCTCGACAGGATTAAATCCCAGAGTTATTCCAAGATACAAAAGAACAATCTAGGAGACAGTAGAAGTTAGTTTCACATATAGCGAGCTCTTACAGCCTTTTTACTCATGGTATATGTACAAAACGGTCGGTCAGAGTGATTCATTTGAACTGAACTAGAAGATACTGCAGCTGATGGTCCAACTTGCGGCAACTTGCGGTAGCAAGTCCGGAAGTGATAGAAGAATATCAGTTGGATCCCTTCCATTCTGAAGAAGAATGGCTACAATATAAGTCGCGGAAATGTTTTAAAAGTTAGCAATATGGTATTCCATTGTGAATGAGGCACGAGATCGAGCTATCTCCAGACCTATCAGATTGAGCAATCTCTTGCCCTTAGCAGGACGCAACAGAAGCAAATAGATATCCGAATACCCTCAGCCAGAAGCAGTAAGCACAAACATTTTCGATATCGATCCACAGGCAAAACTGCAAAATCTTTGAGAACTAGCATCTCTGCAAGGTTAATGACCACCTAATCTCTCAATAACTATCTCAGAGGTCTCTCGCCTATAATTATACAATGAAGTACACGTAGCTCCTGAACCCATAGCCTGTAAAATCTCAAAAACTTCTATTGCCAAGGATTTCTTGTTCTTTTGCCACTTCTCTTTGAGCTTGACGCAGAGCTTGTTTTCTGCCAAGAACAAAGTTGATGAATAAGGCGGTCATTAGGAGGATATATCTGCATAGTACCTTGTATTAATTGGAAGGCCCGAGAGTGATACATACCGACTTCGATTTTTTCGATTTACCACGGAGCCTGTTCTTTGGAGGCTTCAGTTTGTATATGCGAACCATCCAATGATGAGTTGTAAACACCTGTCACCAAGACCCAAACAAAAGTTCATAGTTCTGCTTTATCTTTTGGAATTGGGACCCCTCATACTGCTCTAAACTTACTACTGGGAAAACGTCATCTAGACACGGGCACACATAGAGAGAGCGCACGTTAAGACATTACTAATAGTGACAGAAAAGAATACATTGGAGAGAGCGATTACTAATAGTGACAGAAAAGAATACATTGGAGAGAGCGATTATGGTATACGTATGACGTGAAGCCCCTTGAAAGGCCCAAATATGTTGGGAGCTTCGACTTGCAATAATTGCTGTAACTATTTCAAATCTTCTTATTTTTCTTCTCCATTAAGAGATTTTCCCAGATTTAATTGAAAATAAGATGAAGTAAGAGAATAACCACAATCAAACGACTCATCCATATTACAGATCTCTTGACAAACAGAAAGATTGATGCTCATCCAGAGAGTTGAATCTTTCATAACAGCATCCCCAGAACCAAATCAATGATCAATATGTAGATTCAAACAATAGTAAACAGCTTAAAGAATTAAAAGGAAAACCTTGAAGTTCCACTCTCAAACCATTTAGCCCGTCTAGTTTGAAGATAAAAGTGTTAATACTTGGAATTTCCAGTCAATACTTGGAAGTTATACATATTGCCTCAATTATAAAAACGTTATGACTTCTTACATCCATCCAGACATACAACTAAGGATTGGAAGTCTGGGGCAAAGTTAGCGATATAGAACATAAAAGCCTGGGTGCTCAAATCAAAGGCTTTCCAATGAAAAAAGTAGCAAACTTAATGATGCTTATCTGTTCTAAAATAATTTATCGACCAGGAACCCTGCACATCATTTTCTACTCGTTGCAGTACTTTTCAGTAACCTGCTTAAATAGTGCCAGATATGTAAAGATTTACTGTTATGTTGTAGGCGCGGGTTATTATCTAGCAAATTTTTGTGCTGCCTTAGAAAAAGAAATCAAACCTCTTCAAAATGGGTGAGCTTGAAGTATTTCTTTCCAATCTCTGTCCGCCTAACTCGATCAAATGCTTTACCATCGGTCTCAACAAATCTGAAGTATGAACATGGAGAAGACACTGAACATTCAGACACCAATTTTAGAATACAAAATTGAAAAGGATCCCATTTAAAAGCCGTAACGGACCTGTAATAAGAGAGCTTGTACATTAGACAGTTTAACATAGTTGATGTGGCCTGAGAGTCAATCCGATATTGGCCATCTCTCTTTAAACAGAAACAGAAGCCATAATACAAATCAGTACAAAAATCATGCCATGGCACATTGATAAGTGATGAGAGTTCAGAAAGCCACTATGAATATTCATCACAGCGAAAAATCTCAATTCCAAGGATTGTAGTGAAACTGCATGAGCTTTAAGAAGCCAGGAGTCTCATTCCACTGAAAAAGGAAAAACTTACTAGGTAATCAGGTTCTTTAATATGAGGAAACACGCCACCTCCTATCCGTACCATCCACAAGAACTTATTGATATCATCACTAGGATAGCCCACAAGACCTGAATTGAACAAGGCCATGTCAGAACAGTCCCTTCTGGATAAAAGAGGAGCATTTGAGAAGGACACAAACCTCCAAAGACAACAAGAACATATTTGACGTCCAAAGAGTTGAAAATCTCCCAAGCCGCCTTTTCAGGAGAAGACATGGCAGTACCAACAGTCGCAATATGCGTGTTATTCCAGGTGTTGTTGTCAACTATGACAGTGCGATTTGCCATTGCAGTTGTTTGGTAACCATAGTCCCACCATGATGCAACCTGCAAAAGGAAATTTCTTTTGGGTTAAAAAATACAGCATCGATATAACGGGAATGTTACAATTACTCAATAGTCTGTAGTAGATATCAGAGTTTATCATTCTACCTACATAGGGGGTTTTAAGCTATGAATTCTACTAGCTATTTCTCTAACTCATGTAACATCTCGTTGCACTGACAAAGTCCTAACCACCCTCATCATTGTATTCGACATGGGAACAAACAAACTGTCACTTGTCCAACTGTACACGGAATTGTCAGTTCCCCTTAAAGAGCTTTGGATATCCTATACTTCTGAGAACTGATTGTCTGACTGAAAAAATAAAGGAAAAAAAAAATTAAGCAATGGAGCCTCGGGCAACTGCAGCACATGGAAAATGGTGTAGAAAGGCCACAATCACCAGATCAAATGACAGGAACAACGTACAACCTCGTGTCCATGATTAAAATTTATGAAGTATGAAGGAAAAACTCACTTTATCATCCACCTCCGTATTGTGACTTAGCCATGCATATGCTTCTCTAAAATCATCAAAAACGTGCAATCCATCAGGAGAATGAGATGTCAGAACAATTGAAGGGGCTGAATAAGCTTCAGCTGCTGCCCAGACGCAATGGACCTACAATGACAAAATCATGTATCTTGAGGGCATTTACAAAGCCATAGAAACAGAACAGGAAAAGGCAGGAGAAATAAGGACCAGATCTATTTGTATGACAAAAGATAACGAGTCTCCTGTGTTTGCATCTAGAGTACTATTACACACGCCTCATACGGCTCTCACACTATCCACAGAAGCAGCCTCAGCAGTGGCTATGGCTTGTAGACGGACTTCAAATAGTATGACTTTCTCAGTGAGTATTCCTTCCTTGAAGTAATAGCACAATTTCCTTCACCTTCCACATGACATCTTATAACATCACTAGCTCAAAATATAGCAAATGTTTTCCATATAACATACCACAAAGGATAGACATCCTTCAAAACGGAAAACTGGTGGTGATTCAACAAAAAGGCGAAAATAATGATGGGAGAAGAAAGTCTAATTACCACATAGAAGGCGCCCAGCATGACAAGTAGAAAGATACCAACAATAGACGCTTCAAAAGGTAAAACCAAAAGCTTTCTCTCATTTCGAGGATTTCTTTGAGGCTTTTCCACTGGCTCCTTTTCCTTCTTCTTGCTCTTTCTTGACGGTCTCTCCTTGGCGGTCTCTTCAGTTTTATCAGCCTTGATTACATCATTCTGTGCACCGGCACTAGCAGAACTAGCATCCCCTGCCTTATTGGCAAAGAGATATTATGAGTCTTTCATAATCCGATATAAATGTCATAGGTGTATAAAGATACAGAAGAAGGTACATTCTTACATTAGCTTCGGAGTTTCCACAGGAGTTTCCAGGTAATTGAAACTTGATTGACCGTGTAAGAGTATCAAAAGTTTCAGAGAGAGCAATCCCAGACATGATACAAGCTGCTGGAGCAAAGACCAGCATTAACCGTACCTGTAATGTTAAACAAAAGAATTACTCCCGGAAGCACCACAACAGAAAAGACACAAAGTGTTGCGAGCATTCCCCTTACCATGACTCCTGAAAAATATACTGATGTCACGATATAGAGAACAACGAAGGAACTTGCATCGGATAATGGCAGAAAACAAGCCTGCAACAAAAGCATCAACCACAAAATTACAATCTATGGAAAAAATATGTAGATGGCAATGGAAAAATTGCTCTGAACAATATAGCTCACAATAATGCCTGCTGGAACCAAGAAAGCCAAGACATTAATGTCCATAAAATATGACGGCCATGTAGGAGGCTGATGTTCACTGACACTGGCTATAATTGGTATGTACTTGCTTGCATAAGTTCTGTCAAAGAGAAAGCAACAAACAAGGGTCGGGGAGAAAATTAACTTTCAGGAAAAGATGCAACTAACAGAAATGCCATTCCTCTCTCTTTTTCTTGCCCATCTTTTCATGATATAAGAGTTTGTAAAGATACAAATTTAAGCCACAATTCACAAATTCTTATGCAAAAACACATGTGCATAGCAGTTGTTTCACAGGCAAGAGGGAGGTTAAGGAAGACAGAGAATCCAAAACCTAAGGATCTTAATGATGAACCCAATACATCGTGAGTTCTTACACTAAATACTTACGGATCAAGTAGACTCAGACTTCTTCCACTCCATCCCTTCGTTGGGCTGGAAGCAACCAGTGCTACGAGTATTGCTACCGCGGCGAAGCACACTATCCTGCTCATTAAGTTAAAGAGAACGTAGGGAGATTAACTTCTGTATGGTATGGCTTCAAGGAGAATGCATACAATCAAACTCAAAGGAAATTACAATAATATGATAACCAAACTGGCATGAAACATCAAAGCTTTGACCTTAGCAATTAGATGTATAACATCAAACATTTGTTCAATTGAGCATCAGCCAGATAATACAGAGGAAACTTACAAGCCTGCAGAGAGAACCAGGGTAACGGCAACTTTAAACATCTTCGGGGAGAGAATCCCTTTGATGTAATAGACAAGAGCAACCACATGAATGATGATAAAGACCTGCCAAACACCTTTTGTTAACAAAGTGAATGTATCGACGGCACAAGCACCAAAAAGGTACGCAGATCGTATTAATATTGCTGAAGTAATCACAAGCCAATCGTATCTATCAACAAGATGATAGAAGACATTTACCAGTTTGATGTACTCTTTGTCTCAAGTAATATACACTCTTTCTATCAGCATCCAGTTCATACACAAACATGTTCTGTATGAGCGTGATATTCCATCTAGAGAACAATTTGTCTTTGTTATAGTGCTAGAACGATAAACTTCACCATTAAATATTACCACAGACATGATAAAAAAACTCGGACAACTGTGTGGTATAGTGACTGTTCAGATTAGATACATTACACAGGTCAGAAAACTATCTGTTTTAAGTACATAACACTAGCAAAGTGGAATCTCAGTGACTCAAAACTCACAAGGTTAATAAACACAACTAAAGGCACCGAAAAGTACAGGCAAAGACTCACCAAAAATGATGCAAAATGTTCTGATGTCATGACTGCATTAAATCCAACAACAGGCACCAATGCAGCCAATAATGTTCCCAAGACAACCTGCATTTGGTAGTCAAAGAGCTTAGTTTAAAAGTCAAGTCACATCGTGACTAAATGCTACTGGACTGCTCGAAAGTAGTTGGCCACAAATCACGATGACAAATTCGACCTATTAACGTTCTCTGTATAAACTTTCAAGGACACTAAGCAAATTGGGGCAGTACAGTGTAGACTCATTGTTGGACACAAGGCATTTAAAATTATCAGCAGCTCAAATTTTTTTAACTCGCTCAAAAAAGTAAGGGCACGATATATTTTATTTAACTTGACAGAAATGAAAGTGAAGATAGTCTTATGTGAAGTAGACAATATAGTAAGTGAACAATATTGTTGCTGGGGAAGAAGCACAAATTGGTAAGAAAATGAGTTCTTGGCCATTTTCCAAAGAGAATAATGTCAAGGAAATCGAACATAAGAGCCAAAAACTTATATCCCTGTTCATAGCTACCAATGCCACTTTATCCCGATGCTCCTCATCTGCATGCTGACATGCTCAAGGTAAAAGGACAAATTTACTATTTGGGGCTTCTCTGAGTTCTCTCTCATATTCTCCAAACCTTTCCCAATTCCTATTTGCAGATTTTGTAAAATATGATCTTTCAGTTATGTATACACTTACAAGGGGAGCATAAGCAATGTACAGCCGAGAGGAATAGCGACCAGTTACGATGCAAAGCAAAGCATGCATCGGAATGAGATTGATGATGAATGTGTATCCTCCCCATGAGCAAACCTGGAAGTTAATAAACCAAAGTCAACTATGTGAGACCTAAAATGGAAAACGTAAACTCAAATAAAAGAAAGTGGCAAACAAAAAATACATACCATGTAGAAGTAGGAGATGGCATTCAAAGTGGCATAAAAGAGTGATCCGGTATTAAGTGTCTGTTAACATAGAAACATGACATAAGAGAATCGAACAATACAAAGAGAACAAAGTTTAAGCCACAAGTGAAAACACTGAAATTCCTTTCAGATTTACAATTAAAACCATGTTATATATTGTTGGTTGTGCTTCAGGAGCAACATCTAACCTTGATTTACTTATCTAAATAATTATGTGATAAGTAAAGCGACATCTAACCTTTATGTAGAGAAAGAATGTGAAGATTAAAGCAAATATAGCCACTGCTTCATTGTCATAGCTGCCAGCCACAGATCGAGATATATATGATGGAACCTGAAATATACACACCGGATAACTGATGCAATTATCCAACAGTAACGGAAAATTTCAAAAAATAAAGCATCCCTGGAAGGATGCAGTACCAGGTAGGGCAGAAGTAATTCATTTAACTGATGCACTAATTACTCAAATAGCTGTAACTGAGGATTTCGTCGCAATTCAAAGGATCAATTCCAAATTACTTAAACAGCCCAACTTTTGAATGGTTTTGAAGTTAGTATGGCACGGGCTTGCAATACATATGATTTCAGTCATGGGCATTCAATGAAAACTCATTAGTGTCACTAAGAAACCCAAAAAAGTAATTCTAGGAAATAGCGCATTGTCAAACCAAGAATAGAGCAACAATTGTATTTATGAGCTTCACCCCGACCAATCATCAATGTAGAGACGTCCTCTGAAATGGCAGAATCTTTCCTCTATCTTTTTCAATGGGATTCTGTTTAAGCTGCAATATCTCAATTACAATAGGAGCATCCATCTTTCCATATCATTTTCATAGCCTCCCCATCGTCCATCAACAAGAACCATCAGGAAAATGTCAATTCATCAACCCAGCTTTTAGAATTAATCAAGCAGGAAAAAAATGATGTTGAGGTAGGTCCCACATATAAACTCAAAAACAAAGAAGATCCAATCCTATCCATCTAAGGAAAGAGGAAATGCGACAATTGATAATCATCAATTATGGTAGGCTATTCAGGAGAATCTTATCACTACTCACCTCAAAAACCTCAAATTTCTTTAAATTCTAACCCAGAATGGTAAAACTACAAGCTCACCTCCTGCTTGTAGATGGCATGTGCCAATTATGAGAGTAGTAACCATATGAACTTCAATTCGAGTTGATTTCTCCATTCATCACATTAAGCAGAGTGACAACTTATAAGTGCACGTCAAAGCTAAAACGGTCAGAAGGTCCTATATAAAGTTTACATTCTCCCTAATACAGCAACTTGTTACCTCATTTTAAAAGTTTTAAGTTACAATATCTGCAGTTCCCCTTTATGGAAATGAGACAACAAATCTGGACAAAGAAGATGCTATACCATGATTAACAGTTTTCTTTTACTATCTTTCAGTTCAGTTCAGTAATGAAAAAGCAATTACTTTCAGTACTCAGCTACTGTCTTACCATTGCTAAAAGGACTGCAGCTGTCAATCCAGCACCAGTGCCCTTAACTTCCTGAAGAAGATACAGGCAACAGCATCAATGTCCCGGAGACTTTAGCTTTAAAGAACTTAAAGCAAAAATAAAACAGGAGTAGACTAGAAGACAAACCTTGGTCAAAAGGTAGGTTGCCCATGAAGCAAAGGCAGAGAATATAGGTGCAGTAAACACGCACACAGTCTCCACGGATAGAGGAATATTCAAAGAATTCAGGATCCTGACATGAGAAAGTACTTGATTAGAGGAAGAAGAAGACAACCACCTTAAATTTAACATACACACTCCTTTTTATTCTATATCCACGTATAAGACTAGATCACAAGACAAAAATCATTCCTGTGGTCTGTGATCTCTCAGCTAAAAGAAAACCTTTTTCTATATACCAGTTTTTCAACAAAAAAAATGAAGATTACCCTTCAGTATTTCTAGAATTTCTTTCAATAGATAAGGAAAAACAGTGAAAGAATAGAAAATAAACGCATTCAGGAAGAACTACAACAAAGAAAGAAGCAAAACTAAGCAAAGCAAAGCCTGCTACGAGTTGAAGTGAATTTATATGCCTTGCTCTTTATCTTTGATCTAGATAATTATTGACTATTTAATCTGGCATTCCTATGTATCAGTAGATCTTGAAATCATACGAAAACGACAAACTAAATTGAGTAGCAGCAGTCCTCTGCAAGCCTTTATACGTCAGTGATTCTCGAATACCTACCACCATAGAGTGCCTGCTGTCAACGTTAGTCCAGGGTACACAGTTCCACCAATCACACGTCCTAGCGGGTACCTTTATCACGTGAAATGAAACACAAGTATTCAACTTTTAGATTAAAATAAAAGAAATGTGAAAGATGCATTGCAGGTTTTTACTTGAGTAAAAGGTTACCATGTCCGGTCGTCAAACCAGTTCCAAAAGTCATATATCCCATTTTTTGTGAGAAACTGAAACCAACAAACATGCCATCACCCTCGATGCTTCTCTAAGGTAATTCAAATAATCAAATGAAATCCAAGAACGAACAAGATGGCGCCTTGATTGAAGGTTGGCACTCAGAAGTAATCAACCAGCAAACCCATGAGATTACAATGTCTGACTGCAAAAGGCATATTTAATAGAAAATTCACGTTGCCGGTTAAATCAACACTGCACCTGAGTAACTCTGTAGTTGAAGTAGGGATCAAACTCGTGAATGACACTCTCGTACTTGATGACCTGCAATTCAATCATCGGAAAGATCATTCCGCCAGCAGTAATCAAAAAGTGCAATTCCAACTAAATCTCAAATGGACCAAATTTACACGTCCGTGGGTCCTATCAGCGACAGACGCAAAGAGAAAAAAACCACAAAACACTTCCTCCCAGCCTAATAAGGCGCGCAACGACATAAAACAGCCAACCCCACCGATTGAGAGGCCACCGGAAAGGCGACTGCTTGATAAATGCTCCGAACTCATTTTCGCAAGAAACACAGATGGAAGCCCAAAAAACGCGACAATGCCTTCGCTCGTAACCGATCTACGACTCCGCGACTTACAGAGAACAGACGGATCGAGAACGCGAGGACGCCGATCAGGATGAGAATGAAGAAGGAGAGAACGCCTCCGAAGGCGTGTCGGAAGCTCGCCGCTGTCGATGCCTCCGAGGCCGCCATTGACGGCCGAGAGGAAGCTGAGCTCTGATGCACTGCAAGGGTTAGAGAGAGAGAGACAGAGAGAAGACTTCGTAGGTCGCGCGACTCGCGACGAGTTGTTGTGTGTAGTGTAAAGCCGCTAGCGCTGAGGAGGTACCGAGACCGAGAGTAGCCTGTTAAAGACTTTTCTTTTTTCTTTTTTCGCTTTATTTGTACTTTGGATGTTATTCGTTTGACCATTTAGCCACGTCAGCATTTGTTGACCGTTTTGTATAGTTTTCCTCTTGCGGTGACGAAAGTAACCCTAGAAATTGGTGAGTTGGCGAGAGCTTTTGCTCTCCACAGAAGGCGCCTGATTGGCCACGCGTTGCGTGGCTTTGCCACTGGCGCGCTGCGAGTGGCTAATGAAGGGGCACGGGGGGCAAAAGTGTCAAGTCGTTTGCGTTACGTGGAAATTTTCTTTTTAATTTTGTTGGGGGGTTTTGTTTTGCGCCTGGGAATAATTGACTAGAGACTAGATGAACAAAATAGCGAAGGGGAAAGAAAAGGCTCTTCACTTGAGAGGATTGGGGGAGTGTTTTGTTGATTTGTCAAAAATGACTTGGAAATTCATAGAAAATTGCGTTGTTAATGGACCTTGACTACGTGATAAAGAACTAATATATTATAAATCATGGTTCTATAAGATAATCTGGAACAAACAGATCCAAATTATTTATCGGGATGCGAAATAAAACCCAAAAAATTTAGCTACCACTTTAATAAGATAACAAAAATGGGGAATGTATGGGAGGTTTTTGAACATTTTCTCGTTGTCCGAGTGGTTCGATTTTTTTTGGTTCAATTTATGCCCCGATTTTTCTAAGAATCATCTCAATGCGATCCTTCCATTAAATTGAGCAACTTGTCATGGGCTTTTTTGGCTAGCGTTGTGTGTTACTTAAGCAGCAAATGTATAGACATACCGATGCGAACTGTCGCCTTGTTTCTTATTTTCCATCTTACGTATTTTCATTTTTTTTTCTACTTCATCTTATTTCGCTCTTCCTCCTCCGCACTCATAACACATCTTGATAGATTTGTCAATTAAACCTAACGTATTGTCGTCAAAGACCCATCACATGGCTTGTCGGATCGCTCGTTCTCTTAAAAGCCACCGTCAAACAAAGCTCTAACTCGTTTCTTTCTCTAATAACTATCGATGAAATATTTTTCCAACTTTAGATGGTTGATGTTTCAATCGACTCATTATCTCTTTTTTGCCGGGCATGAGATTGACAAGCAAAACACCAAACACACGAGCGTGGGCGTAAACCTCCAACTCTTGCTTTTAAATACCCATAGAAGAAGGTAAAATGGTAAAAGAGAAAAAATAAAAAAAATATTAAGAAATAAATCCAGCCCATCCATTAAGTTCGGCCTCTGCACTCTCCAGCCCGGTCAGACCACCTTGCTCCAGTACAGTCCGTCCGGCCCATTAAGCTATGGCCCACCATGCCCATCAAGTTCAAACTCATTAAGTGCGGCCCAACCAGACAATGAAGCCCATCAGATCCAGACCCACAAAGCCCAGTCCATGAAGCGTGAACACCGTCTCTGTCTCTCTGTCTCTGTCTCTCTCTCTCGCGGACGTTCATTTTCGAACGAGGGTTTAGGGTCGGACACCCACTGGGACGACACTCGCGCAGAGCTCGGCAATTTCTCTAATATTTTCTCTCTCTCTCCGTCGCCTCCAGTCCACCGGTAGCCACGGCCGATCCTCCATCGTCGGCCACCACAGGTTCATACGCACAGAATAGGGAGCTACTGAGGAGAGCAGATACGAAGAAAGCAGAGAGGGGGACGAGAGTTTAGTTCTGGTCTTTCACCATTCTGAGCGGCCAACAACCGCCGCCCTCGCCGGTTCTGCCGCCACAGAAGAGGCTCCGTTTCTCTTACTTCGTCGTTCCATTCCACGAAGTTATTGTATCCGACGACCTCCCCATTCGCGGTCAGTTGCCGCTCTTCTTCAAGGTATCGTCAATGCTATATGTATGAAGCCAGAGACTGAGAATTCTCGTCATCGCTGATGTGAAAATCGTTCGTGGCCGAGGCTGTATTAATGATTCTAAGGCAGCTGCAATACTTTTGTGATAATTTGTAATCAACCTTCTCAGAAATCGAGGTTTGCTAGTACCTGATTTACAGTTGCTGCTCGAATGCTCCTATGCATGAGACAGTCTCGATCTTAGCCAATCTTTGTTGATCTCCTCGCCATATTTGATGTTTTTTAATTGGTTTGATCGATTTTACTAGTATGTGTCATTGATTAATATTTCCTTCAAAACGGTGCCGTGATTGGATTTTTATCTTCTGGATTGTAAATTCCATTGACTGGCCGTGAGTCTATGTCATTCATCTCTGGATGATTCTGCTTTTGAAATTCTCTCCCCCATAAGCATGATCAAAGTGTTGGAAATTTCTTTTAAGTAGAGAAATTTGGTGACCTCAGACTTTAAAACTCAAATTTGCTTAAAAAAATCACAGCTCAAGTCTGTCAACTGAAGGAATTTATCATGAGCTTTGCTTTCAGATTTTGTAATTTGTTCTATACGCAGATGTGTTGCTCGAGCAAGGTGCTTAAATGAGGGAATAGAAACTTTTGCTTTCTGTCACAGAGGTGAGAGAAAAAGAAAATAACTTATCCTCGCTTTTCGGGTAAAAAATGAAACTGGTAAATCTGAAATCAAATTCGAACCCGACCAATTTTGCATGCACAATACTCACTTTAGGATGCAGATTTGATGTTTATAGATTGTGGAACCTAAGCATTGAATATTTGAGGATATGGAATACATGATCGATTTATTTGAGTGGATCCTTGTTGGAATTGCAGTGTTGCCTATTATTTCTCGCGATGACTTTTCTTGACTATGGTTGGCAGGGATACTTTCTTGTTGGCAATTTGATTGTCTCGTGAACTTTCTTTCATCCTTAATGGTTTGGAAATCAGCTCAGAAGCTCATCCACAACTGGAAGATCCTCAGAGGAGATAATGTGTGCTTCAATAAACGAGTTAAAGTTTCACTCTTCCTGTAAAACTTTCGAGTGGGAATTACTCATTTTTTTCCTTGTCCTGATTGTTTGCAGGTAATGATTATTAGAGGGAAGGATAAGGGTGAGAAGGGTGTCATTAAGCGTGTCATCCGCTCTCAAAATCGTGTGATTGTTGAGGGAAAGAACTTGGTGAGAGCTATTGAACCTTGTTCTTCCTTTTCATATGTGCCGCCTTCTCCTTAACTTTTATGGTTTGAACTTATCTGTGGACAGTGAATATGGGATAAATTTGACTTCTTGTGGCGAGCCTCAATTAAGCACTATGTTGTTACCTTTGTTCAGTGTATCCCGGCATTTAGTAAGAAAATGTTGACTGATTGCAAAAGCTACAGGTCTAATAGAAGCATGGTTCCTATATGGGTCTTTGTGGATATATCCTCTTGCCATGCTTATCCAAGTTATCTTCTTATATTTAATAGGAGTATGAATACCTACAGATGCTTTATGGTTGTGATTTGAAGAAAACATGAAAGGCATTGAAAGCAAAGTCTGCGATATGGAATGTCAATGTGGTTCGGCATGATAGTCCGTATGGCTTTACCATGATCACATAGGCTAGTGTCAGTGGGTGCATAATACGTACTGGTGCTATGAGTCGGGCAGGTCCACACAACATGTAGTGTTTATCTCGTAGAACCAAACCTCATAGCAATAGCCACACTTTTATATCTATATCGATTCTTTATGGTCAAAAAACATATTAAGCGTGCATAACACGTACCAGTGCTATGAGACGTGCAGGTCCACACAACATGTAGTGTTTATCTTGTAAAACCAAACCTCATATCAATGGCCGCACTATTATATCTACATCCATTATTTATTTGTCCAATGATTACCAAATCTTGAGCAGGTCAAAAAACATATTAAGCAAGGCCAAGGTCATGAAGGTGGGATATTTACTATGGAAGCCCCGCTTCATGTCTCAAATGTTCAAATTGTTGACCCAGTCACAGGGTAATCGTACTTTCTGGTTTTTTGGATGGGTCAGCACTGTTTTCTGGTATTTTCTTTGCTTACTGAATATACTCTTTATTGCTGTTTACTTTGACAGGAGTCCATGTAAAGTTGGAATTAAATATCTAGAAGATGGCACAAAAGTGAGAGTGTCGAGAGGTCAAGGTGCATCTGGTAATATAATTCCTCGGCCAGAGATTTTGAAGATACGGACTACGCCAAGACCTACTGTTGGTAGCTACCTAGAGATAACTAAGATGCTATTTATTATTAATGTCTATTTTTTTAAAATGCATGGAAGTGCGTGAGTGATCCTGGACCACATGCGTCAATGAGAGACTAGGATGCGAAGTCAATAATAATAGTGAAAATGCAATTATTCATAGGATCCTTTATTTCTTTGATGACTTGCTATTGAACTTGTTCTTCTTGGATGTTTCTTCCTCAGTCAAATCAGTAATATATGCTTCTTTTTTCAGCTGGGCCAAAAGACACTCCGATGGAACATGTGCTGGAGAGGACTTATGATGCCAAAACAGGAAAGGGGATGCCAGAGCTTTAAGATGACAGTTTCTTGTTCAGGTCTTTGGTTGGCAATGGACTGAGATGTGTCCAGAGGGATTGTGGCACATCTTCGTAGCCATGTGCTTGCCAAGATCGCCGGGTAGAAGCTAGAACTCTCTTTTTACATGGTGTCGTTGGCTTAAGATGCAATAATGTGTATTGGGCAGACAGATTATTTGCACCTAAATGTCAGTGCTCTTGTAACAACGCCATTTGTTTCATACTTAATTCAGTGTTCTTCCTAATAGGCTGATCCAAATTTGCGTCATTCCTGACCTACAGCTTCATTGTGTAGCACTCATTTGTTCGTCCATCTGAAATTTCTGTTACCATGTTACCCACCCTTAGTAGATCGGGCACTCAACCTCACCGATCTTGTATGGAGTTGCTGTCACAATTGATTAAAGTCTGAATCCACCCATATGATGCGCCAACATGGATTTGTTCTCGCCCCTCAAACGTAAGGGTAGATAGCACGCCAACGTTCTCGTTATAGCCAGCCATGGCTTTCAGCATATTTCTAGATCAAGTCTGTGTCTCTGTGTTCAGTCATTTCATATATTTGACACTTGACGGCTGTTTCATCAGATGGGACAAACTGTCAAGAATGTGATAATATTTCCATATTACTTTGGCACGGTTGGAGGACGAAGACTTGAGGAAATGTCAGATATATGTTCTTGGTTTTTTCAATCATGGTTTCATTTCTCTCGTTGGGTTCATACTTACCGTCCGATTCTGTTTACCTCTTAACTTCTTGTAATTCTTTCTTTTCTTGTTCAACTGACCAGAAATGACATTTCTCCTTCGGTCACTTTTGAAGGCAATTGCAAGACTAAGTTTTTTGCACTGTTCTAATCCGACCCGTCGAACAGATAATGGTTACGCTAATTGGACGCATCTCCTTGGAAACCACATTTCAAACGGGGTGGGTCGGAACGAAAATGGGTCGATCCGTCTTAACCCACATAGACCCTAGACCCTTTTATATTTATATTTATCCATAAACAACCGGGCGCATTAAAACTCGTACACTTCCACTGAACCCATCCAACTCAACTAGGATAAATAAGCACACGTTTCCCATGAAGTTTTGCAAAACTAAATTCAATGAAATTTTTTCAGTTATCCGTTTTACAGTTGGAAATGAAAAATAGAATCTTCTTGGAAAATGGACTGTGCTATCAAAAATTAGATTATGTGTACTTATGATTTGAGGGAAAAACAAGGCGAACCGGTGTGAAGAATCGTTTTTTTTTTTATTTATTCTTTATGAGTAACTTCTTGCCCTTAAAACTTGAATTGATATTTGTGGAGGCTTTTCCTTGGGTCTAGAATTTCAGTTGATTCTCACAAGCGATCATTTTTAAGAGACTGTTAACAATAAGCAGTATATTAACATTGATATAACTCAATAGTTTATCACAAATGACAAGCATATCCTTTTACAAGACAGATGAAAGGAATTATGAAGCTATACATTGAGTCGAGTCCAATTAACCCCTCGACATACTCTCGAACCGTTCCTTTTTGCCCGAGCCGAGGAAGCTTATCGATGCCCGAACCCAAGTGTAGATGGGATTGGCATCTTGCTTTGTTGCGTCAGCCAAACAACACCACCATAGCATCGCAATATCGGTTAGGAGCAAAGTAGGGGTTTCTTACATTTGCGATCATGTCTTGCATGTTAGCAGCGTCAAAACGTTGCTCCATGCTCCAAATAAAGCTGTCCACCTCCTTAGTAAATCGATTGCCTTGGACGTTGACACATTCACCTTAAGCGCAACTTGAAGGATCCCCTACCGTTTGCACTGTCTAGCCTTGCACAAGATTAGCTCGGTCTCGAGTTCTCACGCTTCCAACTTTTAATGCTTTGGCCGTCGCTTCAAGGGGGCCGTGACTTGATTCATGGCACTTGAGAACTCATCTCGGAGCGTGTCTTCCACCTCATCGATCCATTTCAAGCTTCTTCGAATGTTGCTTATGACCAGTAACACCTTGAAAAGCCTTTGATGATGTCCTTCGAGCTAAACCTCTTAACTTTTCCAGGGTTGTCTTTCTCTTGGGGAGCTTCCACACTGACAACGACATCGGAGTTGGAATTTCCGACGTTGGTTGTCGCATGGTGCGACCGGTAACGGTTCGATTGAATGTTTACCGTTGGGTTCTAGACGAGTTCCAACTTCTAACTTCTGTTATTGCTCCGCAGTTTCGTTTTCAAATCGCTTCCTATTTCGGGCCTGCCCGAACCGGACCGAGATAAAAACATGCCGGGCCTTTCATGTCACGTGACTGCAATCGGTTTGAAATAGCGGATGGCACGTGCGGCGCAAATTTTGAATCTGCTAGAACGAGAAGCCCCAACGTCATCGCTCCCGTTCTCTCTCTCTCTAGGGAACCGAGGCAGCCATGGAAGCAATCCTGGTGGACTGTGTGCAGAACAGCCTGCGGCACTTAATGTATCGAAACGCCATTTTCATGTGCGAGCGCTTGTGTGCCGAGTTTCCCTCCGAGGTACTTCCGAATTTTGTTTTCACAGATTCTTCTTCTTCTTCTTCTTCCTACTCGCGTCAGTCTGGATTGTTTGCTGAAAAGCTCGAACATCGAATCGATTTCCGTATCTTGCGTTGATTTCTGTGGTGTTATGTGCGCTGAGGATTCTGTTGTCCTTTTCATCTTTCTGTTCAGGTAGATTTTAGGTGCGATTTCTTTTAGCTCCATATATTATATTATTTTTCAAGTTTCAGCGTCCAATTTCACCCCGTAGACTCCCCTGTGCTTTTTCCGAATTCGATGTCGAGCTTCTGCTTCAAATGGAGTGAACTTTCCTGTCGTGAATGACGCGATTGCACAGCTAGCTTCTCTTTTGACACGCTGGGGATTTGACGCTTCACTCATGCTTTTGTTTTCTGTGGTTTTCCACTTTAGCAGCCGTTTGGGTCGGAGATATCAGTTTATGAAGCTTGAGATGATGAATTTCTGTTTTGCCATGTTTCCTTTTGTCCTACTCTTGTCGTTAGAAGATGGCATTGCATTGGTTGCTGATTTCTTTTGATCTGATATTGCTCCCACTTTTTATTTATGTTAAGGTTGAGTTCTGGGTCGTTCTGTTGCTTTCAGGTAAATCTGCAATTGTTAGCTGATTGCTACCTGCACAACAATCAAGCTTACTGTGCTTGCCATATTCTAAAGGGTAGGGACGGTCTCCTGTGTCTTCATGTTTCACTGATAATTTGTCTTTTGCTGGATTAGTCATTATCCTGGGGTCACCGAAACCAACGCCCCCCCTTCTTTTTCTCTGCTGGGTTCCTTGTGTAAAGTTTCTTGGATCTTCGTTTCCCTGATTGATTGGAGTATTCTTTATGCGAAGGGACACAAATGCCTCAATCACGCTACTTGTTTGCAATATCGTGTTTTCAGATGGATCTGCTTAAAGAGGCTGAGTCAGCATTATGCTCTGCTAATGAGCCCGGGGCAGAGGTATGTGATCTGCCTATGCAAATGAAGCCGGTGGTCTCAATTTATTTCATAGTAGTAAAACACAGGGTGAAAATGCATTAAATTTCATTGCTAGTGGTTTATATCACTCGAACCTCATGTTGGTTGACAGAACTCGTTTTGCTTATGGCTTGATTAGATGGTAGAGGTCATTTGCTACTTGCTGTTCTGTGCTGCGAGCAGGTTCCAAACCGTGCTGCTGGTCACTACCTTCTTGGCCTTATCTATAGGTAGTTTGGAGAATATGAGAGAGAACTCAGAGAAGCCCCAAATAGTAAATTCATCCTTTTACCTTGAGCATGTCAGCATGCAGATGAGGAGCATGGGGATAAAGTGGCATTGGTAACTATGAACAGGGATATAGGTTTTTGGCTCTTATGTGCGGTTTGCATGACATTTTTCTCTTTGTAAAATGGCCAAGAACTCATTTTCTTACCAATTTGTGCTTCTTCCCAAGCAACAATATTGTTCACTTACTATATTGTCAACTTCACATAAGTTGAGTCGAGCCACATGAAGAACAAGAGAAAGGAAGGTGGTTCCATTGAGTGCTTTGTATGTTCCGGCCCTCATATGGCCCGGGATCGACCTAACCGAGGCAAGATGGCAGCCATGGAGACGGTGGACAAAGGGAAGGGCGGTGAAGAGCCGCGAGACGAGTCCCGACTCGGTTCGCCGAAGATCTTGAGTACCATCAATGTCCGGGAGGCGGCCCGACCAAAGGACTCATGTTTGCCGACTTGGTGGTCGACGGGGCCAAGGTGAGTGCCCTTGTCGACACCGGCGCGTCCGACTGTTTATATCGGAGGAGGCGGCGCGGAAGCTCAACTTAAAAGTTGAGGCGGGAGCCCGGTTGGCTCAAAACCGTGAATTCGGAAGAAGTCCCGACGAGCGGGCTAGTTCGCGGGGTGGAAATCCAACTCGGATCTCTACGGTGTAGGGGAGCGAGATTGAGGTGATCCCGATGGACGACTATGATTTTGTCATCGGATTGGGATTCCTAGATAGGATTAAAGCCTTTCCGGTCCCTTGTGCAAATAGCCTTTGTATGCTTGGACCCGGGGGTCAAGGCGTTGTCCCGGTTCGGCGCGAATCGGGGCGGAATCAAAAGACCCTCTCGCAATGCAAGTCTCGAAAGGAGCTCGGCGAGGCGAGCCCATGTTCTTAGCAACCTTGGTCGAGCGGGGACTGCCCGCGCTCGGCGGAACCGGTGCCACCCGAAGTGGAAGACGTCTTGAGCTCGTTTGGCGACGTGATGCCGTCGGACTTGCCCAAGAAGTTGCCACCAAAGCGGGAGGTAGATCACGGAATCGAGTTTGTCCCTGACGCTCGACCTCCGGCCACGGGCGCCATACCGCATGGCTCCTCCCGAACTTGAAGAGATGAGGAGGCAACTCAAGGAGTTGCTCGATGCCGGCTATATCCGCCCGTCAAAGGCTCCGTTCGGTGCCCCGGTCTTGTTCCAAAAGAAGCACGACGGGTCTCTCCGAATGCGCATTGACTACGGGCGCCCGAACAAGCTCACCATCAAGAACAAGTATCCCATCCCGCTCATAGCGGACTTGTTCGATCAACTCGGAGCCGCGAGATGGTTCACAGGCCGGACCTAAGGTCGGGGTACTACCAAGTGCGGATCGCGATGGGGGACGAGCCGAAGACAACACGTGTCGCTCGGTACGGTTCGTACGAGTTCCTAGTCATGCCGTTCGGCTTGACCAATGCCCCGAGCGACTTTTGCACCACGATGAACAAGGTACTCCACCCTTTCTTGGATCGGTTCGTGGTGGTGTACCTAGATGACATAGTGATATACGGCCGGACGCTTGAAGAAGCACGTCGAGCATCTCGAACGGGTGTTTCGAGTTCGAGGGAAAATGAGCTCTACGTGAAAAGGGAAAAGTGCGTGTTCGCACGAGACAAGTTCCATTCTTCGGGCACATCGTTGGTGAAGGACGAGTGCGGATGGACTTGTCCAAGATTCGGGCGATTGTTGAGTGGGAGCCACCCACGAAGGTGCCGGAGCTAAGGTCCTTCCTTGGGCCGGCGAACTACTATCGTCGATTTGTACGGAATTACTCGGAGATTCTTGTGCCACTCACGGATATGTTGAGGAAGAATAGGCCGTGGGAGTGGACGAGCACATGCAGCGGCGTTTGAGCGGCCGAAGCGGGCGATGGTCCACGAACTTGTCTTTGGTGCTCCCCGACTATGCCAAGCCGTATGAGGTAGAAACCGATGCCTCCGACTTCGCTATAGGTGGTGTCTTGATGCGGGAGGGATACCGTAGACTTTGAGTCTCGGAAGTTGGACGACACCGAAAGGCGATACACGGTCCCGGGAGAAAGAGATGACGGCCAGTGGTGCAGCGCCTACGCACGTGGCGCCACTATCTCTTGGGGTCACGGTTCGTCGTGAGAACGGACAACGTGGCCACAAGTTACTTCCTGCACCCAAAAGAAGGCGGGCCGAAGCAAGCTCGGTGGCGGGACTTCCTGGCGGAGTTCGATTACCTACTCGAGTACAAGCCCGAGAAGGCCAATTTCGTGGAAGATGCGGCGAGTAGGAAGGCGGAGTTGGCGGTGATGAGCCGACCGACGTGCCCATGGACGGATAGAATCAAAGAGGGGCCGCAACATGACCCAACGGCCGGGGCCCTCCTCGGGTACGCCCGAGAGAGGCAAGACCCGAAGATTTTGGTGTGAGAATAACTTACTCTACACGAGGGACGGCGGTTATACGTGCCGCTCCATGGAAATTTGAGGCGAAGTGTTGCGGGAGTGCCACGATACTCCTGGGCGGGGCATCCGGAGTGCACCGCACCACGTGGCCACAGTGGAAGACCGGTGCCCGGCCACAACCGAGGGACGATGTTGAAGCCTACGTCCGGACTTGCTTGGTGTGCCGGCAAAACAAGCTTGAGCAACGTGCGCCGGCGGGGTTCTTTGGAGCCCTTTCCCATTCCCGAACGACCATGGGAAAGCCTTTCCATGGACTTTATAGTGGGGCTGCCCAAGGCGGAAGGGTGCCCAGGACGATCATGGTGGTGGTCGATCGGTTCTCCAAGACGCAACGCAGCGTTTGTCGGCCACGAAGGATTGCCCGTGGGTGAAGCGGTAGTACATTCTTGAAGCACATTGTCGAATATTGGGGCATACCCCGATTGATCGTGAGCGATCGAGACCCCGGTTCCTTTGGGAAATTTACGGACCGAGCTGTTCAAAGCTGCTCGGGACGGACCTCAAGTTCTCAACGAGCTTGCATCCCCAAACCGATGGCCAAACGGAGCGGGTGAATGCAATCTTGGAGGTGTACTTGAGGCACTACGTGAATGCAACTCAAAGCAACTTGGATCAAGGCGATGGATGTGGCTCGGTTTTCTTATAACTTGCGGCGGAGCGAGTCCCGAGGGAAGAGTCCCTTCGAGATTGTGATGGGGCGAAGAACCGCTCACTCCGAGCACGGTTGCGACGGCATTATCGGGGGAATAGCCCGGCGGCGTACAAGAGTGCGCAAGAATGGCTGGAACGTCTTTGATTTAGCCCGAGCTTGTTTGCGAAAGGGCGGCCGAGCGGATGAAGAAGTGGGCCGACAAGAAGCGCCGGCACGTGGAATACCGGGTTGGTGATCGCGTGCTAGTGAAAATGCATCAAGTCCTACGATATAGGGACGTGCGCAAAGGCCCTGGTTCGTCGGTACGAGGGACCGTTCGTGGTGATCAAGCGCGTCGGGCCGGTGGCATATAAACCGGAGCTACCGGCAAAACCGAAGGTGCATCCGGTGTTCCATGTGAGTATGTTGAAGCCGTTCTATGAGGACGAGCATGAGCCGGATCGGGGAGATTCACGGCGAGCTCCCTGGGGCGAGAACCTCTTACGACCGAGAAGTTGAGAAGATCTTGGCGGACCGGGTGATACGGAAGAGGTATCGAGCGCCAAAGAAAGAATACTTAATCCATTGGCGAGGTCTCTCCGAAGAGGAGCGAAATGGGAGGCGGAGGAAGCCCTTTGGCGATTCCGAGATGAGATCAAGGTGTTTAACGAGGCTCAAGGCAACGGGGCGTTGCCCGACTGGGTGCGGGAGAGTATCACGGACCGTCGAATTTCGACCCAAAATCGACCGCGACGCACCCACCGGATCAACCCGTGGATCGGCTCCAAGACTCGAGTAGGATCGCGCTCGGGGGTGGCCGAAGCGGACGGATGATCGATCGGGCTGATCGGTCGCAACACGATCCCGGGACAGCCATAAAGACCGATGCATGAACGTACCCCGCACGACCGGGTGATCAAACCAGCGGATCGCGCCGGGCGATCGGGTGGACGACCGAAGGATCAATCCACGGATCGATCCATGAGCGATGCCGCATGACCGAGGGATGGACCCACGGATCGTGGCAGACGAAGCGCCGGATCGATCCACGGATCGGTCCCCCGAACGCCGCACGGCACGAGGGATGGACCCCGGATGATCTTGAGAAGCGATCGGACGGGCGAACGGATGTCGACCCACGGATCGATCCGGGCGACCAGTGGGACGAGCGAAGGATCGATCCACGGATCGATCCGTGATCGGTCTTTGGGCGACCGAGCGGCCGACCCGCGGATCGTGGGAGACGATCAAGGGATGAGACGGCCGACCGATGCATGGATCATGTTGAGCGCCGAGCGACCGACCCTTGAATCAGCCGGGGCGCCGGGCGACCAATCACGTGCATCATGACGGATCAACCCGATGGCCCCACGCTCGACCCGGCGCGATCGGCATCGACCCCCGATCGGCCGGGTCGGCCAAGGCCGAGCTGGGCATACGGCAGAGCGTGCGCACCTCGTGCGAGTTAGTGCGGGCATGGCGTGCGCCTCGTGCGAGTGAGTGCGGGCATGGCGTGCGCCTCGTGCGAGTGAGTGCGGGCGTGCGCATCGTGCGGTGTGCGTCGACAAGAACGGCCGAGTGGAACAGGGACAACTCGGGCGGACAAAGAGTCACCCACGAGTGTGCCTTTATGTATATATATGGGCGTGATCCCCTTTGTAATGATACTCGAGACTTTCCGAATGAGAATAGCTTCTCCTCACTCTCTCTCTCTCGTGTTCGTGTGTGTACATGTGAGGCGAGCGTGGGTGACGGCGGCGGTGAGCAGGGCGACTCGAGAGTGTGACTCGAGTGCCGCACGGTGTCGGTTGGGTCGAATTCGACGGTCCGTGATACTCTCCCGCACAAGTCGGGCAACGCCCTCGTTGCCTTGAGCCTCGTTAAACGCCTCGATCTCGTCTCGAATCGCCAAAGGGCTTCCTCCGGCTCCCGCTGCCTCCTCTTCGGAGAGACCTCGCCAATGGATTAAGTATTCTTTCTTTGGCGCTCGATACCTCTTCCGTATCACCCGGTCCGCCAAGATCTTCTCAACTTCTCGGTCGTAAGAGGTTCTCGCCCCCTGAGGAGCTCGTCGTGAATCTCCCCGATCCGGCTCATGCTCGTCCTCATAGAACGGCTTCAACATACTCACATGGAACACCGGATGCACCTTCGTTTGCGGTAGCTCCGGTTTATATGCCACCGGCCCGACGCGCTGATCACCACGAACGGTCCCTCGTACCGACGAACCTAGGGCCTTGCGCACGTCCCTATATCGTAGGACTTGATGCATTTTCACTAGCACGCGATCACCAACCCTGGTATTCCACGTGCGCGGCTTCTTGTCACCCCACTTCTTCATCCGCTCGCCGCCCTTTCGCAAACAAGCTCGGGCTAAATCAAGACGTTCCAGCCCATTCTTGCGCACTCTTGTACGCCGCCGGGCTATTCCCCGATAGCAGCCGCAACCGTGCTCGGAGTGAGCGGTTCTTCGCCCCATCACAATCTCGAAGGGACTCTTCCCCGTGGACTCGCTCCACGCAAGTTATAAGAAAACCGAGCCACATCCATCGCCTTGATCCAGTTGCTTTGAGTTGCATTCACGTAGTGCCTCAAGTACACCTCCAAGATTGTATTCACCCGCTCCGTTTGGCCATCGGTTTGGGGATGCAAGCTTCGTTGAGAACTTGAGGTCCGTCCCGAGCAGCTGAACAGCTCGGTCCGAATTTTCCATGTGAGGAAGGGGGTCCCGATCGCTCACGATCGATCGGGGTATGCCCCAATATTTGACAATGTGCTTCAAGAACGACTGGCCGCTTCACCCGCCGGGCAATCCTTCGTGGCCCGGCACAAACGTTGCGTACTTGGAGAACCGATCGACCACCACCATGATCGTCCGGCACCCTTCCGCCTGGGCGCCCCACTATAAAGTCCATGGAAAGGCTTTCCCATGGTCGTTCGGGAATGGGAAGGGGCTCCAAAGAACCCAGCCGGGCGCACGTTGCTCAAGCTTCGTCTTGCGGCACACCAAGCAAGTCCGGACGTAGGCTTCAACATCGTCCCTCGGTTGTGGCCGAAGTACCGGTCTTCCACTGGGGCCATGGTGCGGTGCACTCCCGGATGCCCCGCCCAGGGAGTATCGTGGCACTCCCGCAACACTTCGCCTCAAATTTCCATGGAGCGGCACGTATAACCGCCGTCCCTTGGTGTAGAGTAAGTTATTCTCACACCAAAATCTTCGGGTCCCGCCCTCTCGGGCGTACCCGAGGAGGCCCCGGCCGTTGGGTCATGTTGCAGCCCCTCTTTGATTCTATCCGTCCATGGGCACGTCGGTCGGCTCATCATCGCCAACTCCGCTCCTTCCTACTCGGCCGCATCTGCCACGGAATTGGCCTTCCCGGGCTTGTACTCGAGTAGGTAATCGAACTCCGCCAGGAAGTCCCGCCACCGAGCTTGCTTCGGGCTCGGCTTCTTTTGGGTGCGGGAAGTAACTTGTGGCCACGTTGTCCGTTCTCACGACGAACCGTGACCCCAAGAGATAGTGGCGCCGTGTGCGTAAGCGGTGCACCACGGCCGTTATCTCTTTCTCCTGGACCGTGTATCGCCTTTCGGTGTCGTCCAACTTCCGAGACTCAAAGGCTACCGGGTGTCCCTCCTGCATCAAGACACCACCTATAGCGAAGTCGAGGCATCGTTTCTACCTCATACGGCTTGGCATAGTCGGGGAGCACCAACCGCGAGGTTCGTGGACCATCGCCCGCTTCGGTCGCTCAAACGCCGCAGCGTGTGCTCGTCCACTCCCACGGTGCCTATTCTTCCTCAACATATCCGTGAGTGGCACAAAGTAATCTCCGAGTAATTCCGTACAAATCGACGATAGTAGTTCGCCGGCCCAAGGAAGGACCCTTAGCTCCGCACCTTCGTGGGTGGCTCCCACTCAACAATCGCTCGAATCTTGGACAAGTCCATCCGCACTCGTCCTTCACCGACGATGTGCCCGAGGAATGGAACTTGTCTCTGTGCGAACACGCACTTTTCCCTTTTCACGTAGAGCTCATTTTCCCTCGTAACTCGAAACACCCGTTCGAGATGCTCGACGCGCTTCTTCAAGCGTCCGTTGTATATCACTATGTCATCTAGGTACACCACCACGAACCGATCCAAGAAAGGGTGGAGTACCTTGTTCATCGTGGTGCAAAATGTCGCGAGGGCATTGGGTCAGCCGAACGGCATGACTAGGAACTCGTACGAACCGCACCGAGTGACACGAGTTGTCTTCGGCTCGTCCCCATCGCGATCCGCACTTTGGTAGTACCCCGACCTTAGGTCAGGCTTCGTGAACCATCTCGCGGCTCCGAGTTGATCGAACAAGTCCGCTATGAGCGGGATGGGATACTTGTTCTTGATGGTGAGCTTGTTCGGCGCCCGTAGTCAATGCACATTCGGAGAGGCCGTCGTGCTTCTTTTGGAACAAGACCGGGCACCGAACGGAGCCTTTGACGGGGCGGATATACTGCATCGAGCAACTCCTTGAGTTGCCTCCTCATCTCTTCAAGTTCGGGAGGAGCCATGCGGTATGGCGCCCGTGGCCGGAGGTCGAGCGTCGAGGGACAAGCTCGATTCTCGTGATCTACCTCCCGCTGGTGGCAACTTCTTGGGCAAGTCCGACGGCATCACGTCGCCAAACGAGCTCAAAGACGTCTTCCCGCCGCGGTGGCCCGAGTTCCAGCCGGCATCCCGCTTCGACCAAGGTTGCTAAGAACATGGGCCTCGCTCGCCGAGCTCCTTTCGAGACTTGCATTCCGAGAGGGTCTTTTGATTCCGCCCGATTCGCGCCGACCGGGACAACGCTTGACCCCGCGGGTCCAAGACACAAAGGTTATTTCGACAAGGACCGAAAGGCTTTAATCCTATCTAGGAATCCCAATCCGATGACAAAATCATAGTCGTCCATCGGGATCACTCTCAATCTGCTCCCTACACCGTAGAGATCCGAGTTGGATTTCCACCCCGCGAACTAGCCCGCTCGTCGGGACTTCTTCCGAATTCACGGTTTTGAGCCAACCGGCCCCCGCCTCAACTTTTAAGTTGAGCTTCCGCGCCGCCTCCTCCGATATAAACGGGTCGGACGCGCAAAGTGTCGACAAGGCACTCACCTTGGCCCCGTCGACCACCAAGTCGGCAAACATGAGTCCTTTGGTCGGGACTGCCTCCTGGACATTGATGGTACTCAAGATCTTCGCGAACCGAGTCGGGACTCGTCTCATGGCTGCCATCTTGCCTCGGTTAGGACAGTCCGGGCCATATGAGGGCCGGAACATACAAAGCACTCAATGGAACCACCTTCCTTTCTCTTGTTCTTCATGTGGCTCGACTCACTCCCATCCCTTGTGTAGGTGGTTCGGGGTTTGTTCCCCATCGATCGTTGCGGCCCGGCTCGGTCTCCCGCACCGGCCAGCCTTGTCTCCCCTTGGACTTAGAGTCCGTCCTATCCGCCGAGCTTGATTTGAACTCGAGGATGGATTCGGCCTTGATCGTGGCCGTTGCGGCGTCGTCGCTCTGCCGTTTGAGTTCCATCTTTACCCACGGCTTGAGGCCACCAATGAACCGGTAGTAGGCCTCGGTCTCCGATAGAGACGGTATCTTGGAGTTTCAACTCCGAGAATTTTCTCACGTACTCCGGATTTCCGGGCGTCGAAGCTCCTCCCGTGCTTCCTCTTCAAAGATAGGCCGGGAAGAATTGTTTCCGAACCGATCCAGGAACGTTTCCCATTTCGATAAGCAACTCGGTTCCTTCCTATGCTCCCATTGGCATCCTCGAAGCTAGACGAGAGCCGCACTTTGTCCGAGCCCCTCTTGGCCCCGGCGATCACTCTCCGCCCTCGAAGGATCGGGAAGACCACGGGAACTCCCCCGAATCACTCACCTCTGAAGGGATCCCCGCTCCGATACCACTTGTCACGGGCCGACGGATCTCGGTCGCGGAATTTAACCCGTGCGGCGCTTAGCGAGCCACGCTAAGCCGGCCTTTCCTCGTATAGTTGTTCCATAGAACAACTATGGCGAATATCTTTCCCTTATAGGATCATACCACACCCAACTTAGCTAGGGTATCCTTCGTATCGAGCGACATGTAGACTACCTTAAGCATCACAACCTGGTTTCGGCCTGCCATGGCCTTCATCGGGAGAGCGGCATCAACTCCCGACCGGTTTGTACACGGGAGGCCAAACCCGCCTCCGGAGCTCCTAAGGGATGTATTCTATCTAATCCTAGAACTCCTAGTACAAACCCGTCCTAACACCACTCCCAAGGACCCAGGTTGTTATTTCCCCTCTACAACGCTCACTACCCATGACGATACACCAAGCTCCACCGTCAAGGGACCCGAGTACGGAGAGAACTCGAACACCTAGGACCCTAAACTCCCGAACCGTGTCATTCTCCCCCACTCAATCCGCAAACACCCTCGTTGCGGGTTGTTTGTCGCTCCCTTGCATCCTCCCAACCAATCAACGCCACGATCCGTCGGGACTTTACATGAATGGCGGACGCTCGCCCAACAAAACAACAACACTCCATGGCGGCTTCTCCCGATCGTAGTTGGAAGGACCGGGAAGACCACGGGAATGCCACGCTTGTCGATAGAGCACAAGTAAGGCTGCCTAGAGTATTCCCTTCCCCGAGACACTCACGAAGTGGGTATTGAACTGGGTCGGCCCTTTTACTATATTGTCAACTTCACATAAGACTATCTTCACTTTCATTTATATCAAGTTAAATAAAATATATCGTGCCCTTACTTTTTTGAGCGAGTTAAAAAAATTTGAGCTGCTGATAATTCTAAATGCATTGTGTTGAGAATATTTGGTCGATGGGGGCGTATTTGTCTATTTTCTTTATTATTTTCTGAATAACAGCTATAAGGGCAATATTGTAATTCTTGGCCGTTTTGGCTTTATTATAAATGGATAGCTTGGGGTCACATTAACCTAACCAAGCATTTAGTTTAGTTTTATCTCTCAACATGGTATTGGAGCCAATGCTATCCCTTTCGCAAATGTGCATGGTAAAAAAACTCCACGCGAATGTGCGGAGTCAAAATTTCACGTGCGGCTCGTAATCCGGCTTGCACGTGAATGGGGGTGTTGAAGTATGTCCTACATTGCTTGATAAAGAGTTCTAAATACTCTTTATATTCATTTAGTCTCCCTCCACCTTTTAGCTTAAGCTTTTAGGTTGGACTTTCTAACAAATAGTACTCTAGATGCAAACATAGGAGACTCATTATCTTTTCTCATACAAATAGATCTTGTCCTTATTTCTCCTGCCTTTTCCTGTTCTGATTCTCTGGCTTTGTAAATGCCCTCAAGATACATGATTTTGTCATTGTAGGTCCATTGCGTCTGGGCAGCAGCTGAAGCTTATTCAGCCCCTTCAATTGTTCTGACGTCTCATTCTCATGACGGATTGCACGTTTTTGATGATTTTAGAGAAGCATATGCATGGCTAAGTCACAATACGGACGTGGATTATAAAGTGAGTCTTTTCCTTCATACTTCATAAATTTTAATAGTGGACACGAGGTTGTACTTTGTTCCTGTCATTTGATCTGGTGATTGTGGCCTTTCTACACCATTTTCCACGTGCTGCAGCTGCCCTAAGCTCCATTGCTCAATTTTTTTTCCTTCTTTTTACAGTCAGACAATCAGTTCTCAGAAGTATAGGATATCCAAAGCTCTTTAAGGGGAACTGACAATTCCGTGTACATTTGGACAAGTGAAAGTTTGTTTGTTCCCATGTCGAATGCAATGATGAGGGTGGTTAGGACTTTGTTAGGGCAACAAGATGTCACATGAATTAGAGAAATAGCTAGTAGAATTCATTGCTCAGATAAACTCTGATATCTACTACAGACTATTGAGTAATTGTAATATTCCCGATATATCGATGCAGTATTTTTTAACCCAAAAGAATTTTCCTTTTGCAGGTTGAATCATGGTGGGACTATGGTTACCTAACAACTGCAATGGCAAATCGCGCTGGCATAGTTGACAACAACACCTGGAATAACATGCATATTGCGACTGCTGGTACTGCCATGTCTTCTCCTGAAAAGGCAGCTCGGGAGATTTTCAACTCTTTGGATGTCAAATATGTTCTTGTTGTCTTTCGAGGTTTATGTCCTTCTCAAATGCTCCTCTTTTATCCAGAAGGGACTGTTCTGACATGGCCTTGTTCAATTCCGGTCTTGTGGGCTATCCTAGTGACGATATCAATAAGTTCTTGTGGATGGTACGGATAGGAGGTGGCGTGTTTCCTCATATTAAAGAACCTGATTACCTAGAAAGTTTTTCCTTTTTCAGTGGAATGAGACTCCTGGTTTCTGGCTTCTTAAAGCTCATGCAGTTTAAAAAAATAAAAATGCTCATGCAGTTTCACTACAATCCTTGGAATTGAGATTTCTCACTGTGATGAATATTCATAGTGGCTTTCTGAACTCTCATCACTTATCAATGTGTTGTGGCATGATTTTTGTACTGACTTGTATTATGGCTTCTGTTTCTGTTTAAAGAGAGATGGCCAATATCGGATCGACTCTCAGGCCACATCAACTATGTTAAACTGTCTAATGTACAAGCTCTCTTATTACAGGTCCGTTACGGCTTTTAAATGGGATCCTTTTCAATTTTGTATTCTAAAATTGGTGTCTGAATGTCCAGTGTCTTCTCCATGTTCGTACTTCAGATTTGTTGAGACCAATGGTAAAGCATTTGATCAAGTTAGGCGGACAGAGATTGGAAAGAAATACATCAAGCTCACCCATTTTGAAGAGGTTTGATTTCTTTTTCTAAGGCAGCACAAAAATTTGTTAGATAATAACCCGCGCCTACAACATAACAGTAAATCTTTATATATCTGGCTCTATTTAAGCAGGTTACTGAAAAGTACTGCAACAAGTAGAAAATGATGTACAGGGTTCTTGGTCAATAAATTATTTTAGAACAGATAAGCATCATTAAGTTTGCTACTTTTTCATTGGAAAGCCTTTGATTTGAGCACCCAGGCTTTTATGTTCTATATCGCTAACTTTGCCCAAGACTTCCAATCCTTAGTTGTTTGTCTGGATGGATGTAAGAAGTCATAACGTTTTTGTAATTGAGGCAATATGTATAACTTCCAAGTATTGACTGGAAATTCCAAGTATTAACACTTTTATCTTCAAACTAGACGGGCTAAATGGTTTGAGAGTGGAACTTCAAGGTTTTCCTTTTAATTCTTTAAGCTGTTTTCTATTGTTTGAATCCACATATTGATCATTGATTGGGTTCTGGGGATGCTATTATGAAAGATTCAACTCTCTGGATGAGCATCAATCTTTCTGTTTGTCAAGAGATCTGTAATACGGATGAGTCGTTTGATTGTGGTTATTCTCTTAATTCATCTTATTTTCAATTAAATCTGGGAAAATCTCTTAATGGAGAAGAAAAATAAGAAGGTTGGAAATAGTTACAGCAATTATTGCAAGTCGAAGCCCCCAACATATTTGGGCCTTTCGAGGGGCTTCACGTCATACGTATACCATAATCGCTCTCTCTAATGTATTCTTTTCTGTCACTATTAGTAATGTCGTAACGTGCGCTCTCTCTATGTGTGCCCGTGTCTAGATGACGTTATCCCAGTAGTAAGTTTAGAGCAGTATGAGGGGTCCCTATTCCAAAAGATAAAGTAGAACTATGAACTTTTGTTTGGGTCTTTTGACAGGTGTTTACAACTCATCATTGGATGGTTCACATATACAAACTGAAGCCTCCAAAGAACAGGCCCCGTGGTAAAGCGAAAAAATCGAAGTCGGTATGTATCACTCTCGGGCCTTCCAACTAATACAAGGTACTATGCAGACATATCCTCCTAATGACCGGCTTATTCATCAACTTTGTTCTTGGCAGAAAACAAGCTCTGTGTCAAGCTCAAAGAGAAGTGGCAAAAGAACAAGAAATCCTTGGCAATAGAGGTTTTTGAGATTTTACAGGCTATGGGTTCAGGAGCTACGTGTACTTCATTGTATAATTATAGGCGAGAGACCTCCGAGATAGGTATTGAGAGATTAGGTGGTCATTAACCTTGCAGAGATGCTAGTTCTCAAAGATTTTGCAGTTTTGCCTGTGAATCGATATCGAAAACGTTTGTGCTTACTGCTTCTGGCTGAGGGTATATGGATATCTATTTGCTTCTGTTGCGTCCTGCTAAGGGCAAGAGATTGCTCAATCTGATAGGTCTGGAGATAGCTCGATCTCGTGCCTCATTCACAATGGAATACCATATTGCTAACTTTTAAAACATTTCCGCGACTTATATTGTAGCCATTCTTCTTCAGAATGGAAGGGATCCAACTGATATTCTTCTATCACTTCCGGACTTGCTACCGCAAGTTGCCGCAAGTTGGACCATCAGCTGCAGTATCTTCTAGTTCAGTTCAAATGAATCACTCTGACCGACCGTTTTGTACATATACCATGAGTAAAAAGGCTGTAAGAGCTCGCTATATGTGAAACTAACTTCTACTGTCTCGTAGATTGTTCTTTTGTATCTTGGAATAACTCTGGGATTTAATCCTGTCGAGATAGCATTTTCACTAGTGTTTTCACCAGTACTTTCAATTGGATAAATTACACCTCGGTCATAGTGAATTGATGTGTCCATTCACTGGGAGTGCGATCCCGTTTTCCGGCTTAAACTCTAAAGAACTTTGAGTCGGTGACATTGGTCTCTCCGATGTGAGGGTGTCAAAGGCGACGATACAGACCGGTTCGATTCTTATGCTCCCTAGTGCAAGTTGTGATTGAGATGATCCTAAATTTGTAGTGGCTGAGGTCTTGTAACGATGACGATCGATGCGCAAGGAGGAAGTGCAATCACAGGAACTAATTATACTCCATTTAACCGGATACAACTCATGAATCGAGGTTGATACCTAGAGATACTTTATTCGTCCCTCCCGTTGTTTTAGCCTTTCGGTTCCACAAATCTCTACTTGTCCAAAGCCCGTTTCATCATTTGCCTCGTCACCAAGTTTTGCATTCTCTTGGAACCAGGACCCAAACTGTTTATTGAAGGACTGGCCGAGAGGGATCTGCTCATCACCTGTCCAGTGCAGAGCGCTCGTGTGTTAATGTTGTGATGGACTCAGATGCATCCATACGTTAGAAAACCCCAAAACCGAACCCCACCAAATGAGAGCGGCGAGACGCCAGCTTCGCGAAGCCGTAGACTCGCTGTACTCTCGTGGGCATTCCACCCCTGAGTCCTACACCCGTCTAGTACTCGAATGCGTTCGCGCCAACGATGTCGACCAAGCCAGGCGATTGCAATCTCATATGGAACTCCACTTCTTTCGACCTGATGACACTTACGTACACAACCGCCTCCTCCACTTGTATGCGAGGTCCGGTAAGCTCGACGATGCCCAGAAACTGTTCGACAGAATGCCCATGAGAGACGTTTTCTCGTGGAATGCTATGCTTTCGCTGCACGCTAAATGTGGGTCTGTTGGGGACATGTGGGCGACCTTTGATAAGATGCCTGTTCGCGATGGTGTTTCCTATAACACGGTTATTGCGGGTTTCGCTGGAAATGGGCAGCCTCGAAAGGCTTTGCAAGTGTTTGTGAATATGCACGAAAATGGGTTTGCGCCGACCGAATATACTCACGTGAGCGCACTGAATGCATGTTCACAGTTGCAGGGTTCGAAGCTGGGAAAGCAGATTCATGGCAGGATAGTTGCTAGTAATTTTAGGGGCAGGGCGTTTGTTTGGAATGCGTTGACTGATGTGTATGCTAGATGTGGTGAAATTCATTGGGCCAGGTGGTTGTTCGATCACATGGTTGATAAGAATGTGGTTTCATGGAACACAATGATTTCTGGCTATGTGATAACTGGGATTCCAGATAAATGTGTTGATTTGTTCCATGAGATGCAATTGACTGGTTGTAAGCCCGACCAGATTACAGTCTCCAATGTCCTCAGAGCCTACTTTCAATGTGGGCATGTCGTTGAAGCAAGGAAATTGTTCGATGAGATTGGAGAGAGGGATAGAATTTGTTGGACGACAATGATTGTTGGCTACTCCCAAAATTCCAGAGAAGAGGATGCATTGCTGCTGTTTTGTCATATGCTGTCGACAAATATGCAGCCCGATGGTTTTACCATGTCTAGTGTGGTGAGTTCCTGTTCCAAATTAGCATTTTTGCGTCTTGGTCAGGCTGTGCATGCAAAAGCTATTCTTGTGGGAGTTGGTGATGATCTGCTTGTTTCCAGTGCTCTCGTTGACATGTACAGCAGCTGTGGGGTCATTGTCGATGCTCGGTTCATTTTTGATACAATGACTTCTAGGAATGTTGTCTCTTGGAATGCCATGATAGGTGGTTATGCACAAAACGGTCAAGATCTGGAGGCCTTGAGACTATATGAGGAGATGCTGCAAGGGAACATGAAACCCGATATTATCACTTTTATAGCTGTTCTTTCATCCTGTGTTCATTCCAATCTGATCGAACAGGGACAGAAGTATTTTGATTCAATCAGCAAAGTACATGGAATTACGCCGACTTTGGATCATTATGCAGGCATGGTCAGCCTCCTTGTTCGGTCAGGCCAGGGAGATAAAGCACTGAGTCTCATCGAGCAAATGCCCTATCTACCAAACAGCATAATTTGGTCCTCTATCTTGTCTTCATGTGCAACAATTGGTGATATTAAGCTTGGAAAGATAGCAGCAAGCCATTTATTTGATCTTGATCCATGCAATGCTGGACCATATATTACACTATCTAACATGTATGCAGCTAATGCCAGATGGAAAGATGTTGCATCTGTGAGATCTCTGATGAAGAACAGAAATGTCAGGAAAGTCGCAGCTTACAGCTGGATTGAGTTCGATAGTAAGGTCCACAGATTTGTGTCAGAAGATCGTTCTCATCCGATGACCGATGAAATTTATGAAGAACTGCACAGATTGATAAAGAAACTACAAGCGGCTGGCTTTATTCCTGATACAAAATCAGTATTCCATGATGTAGCAGACAGTGAGAAGCTTGCATCTGTAAGCTACCACAGTGAGAAACTTGCTCTTGCATTCGTCTTGCTCAAAAACCCTGATAGTACAATTCCCATACGAATAATAAAGAATATTCGTGTATGCGGTGACTGCCACATGTTTATGAAATATGCATCTGAACTTACCGGGCGCCATATAATCTTGAGAGATTATAACAGATATCATCATTTTATTGGAGGAAAGTGCTCATGCAATGATTACTGGTAGTAAGAATTGCTGATTTTCAGTTTTCTCAGACTGACGTCAGATGGTAAGTTGCAGCTTTACAGTGGATGGTCTTGTTGCAGCAGGAGCCCTTCATATGCACAGAATAGAGAGCTACTGAGCAGAGCAGATACGAAGAAAGCAGAGAGAGGGACGAGAGTTTAGTTCTGGTCTTTCACCATTCTGAGTGGCCACCTCCAACCTCCGCCCTCGCCGGTTCTGCCGCCACAGAAGAGGCTCCGTTTTCTCTTACTTTGTCGTTCCATTCCACGAAGTTATTGTATCCGATGACCTCCCCATTCACTGTCAGTTCCCGCTGTTCTTCAAGGTATTGTCAATGCTATATGTATGAAGCCAGAGACAGAGAATTCTCGTCATCGCTGATGTGAAAATCGTTCGTGGCCGAGGCTGTATCAATGATTCTAAGGCAGCTGCAATACTTTTGTGATGATTTGGCTAAGAATCTGTTCAATATCTTTGCATTGGATTTCTCAACCGAGTGCCCCCAACGTGTTTGTCTATTTGCCTCAACCACGTCAATATGCTTGTTAATTCTTCTATCGTTGCTGAATTCCTCTATAGGCGGGTATGAGGATTGATCTCGATTGTATGTTTACTGATTCTGAGTATGTGTAATTTGTAATCAACCTTCTCAGAAATCGAAGCTTGCTAGTATCTGATTTACAGTTGCTGGTCTAATGCTCCCATGCATGAGATAGTCGCGATCTTAGCCACTCTTTGTAGATCTTCTCGCCATATGTGATGTATTTTAATTGGTTTGATCGATTTTACTAGTATGTGTCATTGATTAATATTTCCTTCAAAACAGTGCCATGATTGAACTTTTATCTTGCTGGATTGTTAATTCCATTGACTGGCCGTGAGTCTATGTCATTCATCTCTTGATGATTCTGCTTTTGAAATTCTCTCCCCGTTCGACGCCTAAATTTTGACTAATATATATTTTACATAAAAATTGAACTAATTTTAGTTCTAAACAAAAATCATCTCACATATTCATTTAGCATTGGCATACAATTTGAGCTTAATTTAACAAGTGCGGACTAGGCATGCGGTGGAAAAATGCACCAAGAAGATTTGGGCTTGAAAGAAATATTTTCTCGGGGACCGTATTGCAAATACTCGGAACTTCGGGGCTTGTATTGCAAATACTTGAAACTTCGGGGCTCGCATTGCAAATACCAAAAGAAGATGGGGAAAGGAAGATGGTGAAAGGAAGATGAAGAAGAGAAGTTGAAAATGGAAGATGAAGATGAAGAAGAGAAGATGAAAATGGAAGATGGAGAAATGAAGGTGAAGAGAGAAGATGAAGATGAAGAAGATAAGATGAAGATGGAGAAAAGAAGATGAAAATGGAAGTGGGAAATGAAGATGAAGAAAAGAATATGAAAATGGAAGGTGAGGAAATGAAGATGAAGAATGAAGGATGAAGAATTTTCCTATATAAAAAGAAGAAGAGTTTTTGGGGAGGAAAAGAGAATTGAGAGAGTTTTTGGAGTGGAAGAGAATTGAGAGAGTTTTTGAGAGGAATTCTTTAGAGGGAAAAGAGAATTCTTGAGAAAAATTTTGAGAGAGTTTTGAAAGGGCTTGAGTGTTTTGAAGCTCGTCTGCTACCATTGCCATTTCTCGCACCCATCAACACAAGCCACAAGTTCATCACCATCGTTCAAGCTCGCCGCAAAAGGAAAGCTAAGTGATTTCCTAACTTCCTCTAAGTTCGGATACAAATTAGTGATTTTCTACTAATCGATTTTTCTCTACGTTTTTATGTTAAATAACATTTGCATATCAACGATGAGACGTCAATGGTACAAGAATAGAATGAGAGCAAAAAGGGGAAAATATCAACGCCCGTATTGCGGTCTCATGAAATTCTACGAGATTGAGAAAGAAGTGTGAATGAGAGATAGGACCAAGAGATTTATCGGTCTAACGAGTCACCAAATCGGTCCAATGGTCAAGACAAGCCGGAAAGCACAAGTTTGGTGCACGAGTTCAAATTGGGAGTAATCTTGAACCTATTTCATTCTAATTTCATGTAATTTTTTTATTTCAAACAAATGTCAAGGGAAGAAAAACCCAAAAAAATTGATTCTTTGATCTTAAGTAGAATTCATCAAATTTGTCAAATCCATTATTTTTTTCATGAATTTTAAGGTACCGAAAGGGCATTAGTTGTAATTAATGTAACCAAGTCCCCGGACTCTTAATCTCCGGTTCGCAGAAATAAGATAGTTTTCTCCGCTATTTTATTTAGGTTTCTAATCGACCTACCGAAAATGATTAGTGGCGACTCCAAATTCAAATCACATTGCATGTTGATCATTCGAACCTTAAGTTGCGATTTGGTATGGACTTGGGAGAGTCGAGTTAGGTTAGTTAATTAATTAACTCGATAATCCATTAGCCCGAAAATGGTAACTTGTTTATTTTTTTTTTTTAGGTCGCGACATTTGGCGACTCACTCGGGATCCAAAGAGGACTTAGGCCGATAAGTTCATTGAAAAGGAAAATTACTTGATTTGGCAATCTTGGTTGAACTTTAATCCCTATGTGTTAAATGGTTTTGCGGGAAAGGGAGTTATACGGGGACGAGTGTTTGCTAACCTTTTTGCGTAGGTTGAAGGAGATTGTGTATGGTTTATATTGAAGTGTTGGATGCTATGAATTGCGACATGTTTTTACTATTTTTACATTTACACTTAGCACACACAACCCGCCATTGAACCCGAATGGCTAGGCTTAGGATGGTACTTGATTAGGGATACTCCGCCATCGTCGTCCGGCCCGAGTCGCTCTTCTCGAGTCCCGAACTATTTCAAATCGGTGCCAAGAGTTAACACCTCCATCATTCGCCGTGTGATGTGGGTCGTTACTTGGCTGAGTCGGATGTCTACGGGGATCTTGATTCAATCGCAAGCCGATGTGATTTAGTCCGGATATCCCGGGGCTCTACTTTTGTCAAGCCATGCTAGATAGAAATCGAACCTCACGAGCATTTTCATGCGCATGTTTTTGTGGTTAACACTTTCTTTTCAAAGGAGGTAATTTCTTGAGCTTTATCATTGATTTTTCTTATCTTGTTTTGGGTCGGTCCATGATCTAGGTTGAGTCATTTGGCACACGAATGGGTTGCAATGATATCCCTTCACAATTGAAAGAACTTGTCTTCATAAAAAGTGTTCGGAAGATCATAATCTCTCATGAAAAAAAACTTTTGCAGCAATTCGATGCATTTTCCTTTTAATAAGGAATTAATAGCCGAGATGGAGCAGGCTGGAATTTCACATGTTTTCGGACTCAGATTCATTTTACAATTTAGAACTAGAAAACGTGCCTTTTTGTGGAATTACCAAACATGAAAGTTCTAGATCGTTGTTTCAACTAATAGCCTGCAAAATTTCAGTCTCTAATTCATTTTTTTAAGAGGTCTTCCGTTCTTTTGTTGGAAACCGGATAAAAGCAATTTTCTGGGTAAATTTGTTTAACGAAGTATTAAACTGCATTGATCCGTGTGGAACCCGCCGTAGAGTAAAACACAAACGTTGTTCGTCGGCATGTCATCGTCGGCTCCTGAATTTTGGCATTGTGTTGACCAATGTACGAATTAAGATGAATTTTCTCGTAAAAAATCGACGAAACTGAAAAATTGCCTAATGCGGTCTTTTGGTCATGTCTAGTTCGTTCATTGAGTCTAGAAGGAAGTCATGGACCGGCCCTCTATCCTCGCTCATTGTACTTACTCTTGGCTTGTCGTTTTTCAGGAAATTTATCACGGATCCTCCGCATATTACTCTATTGGTGGCGAAGAGAATGGCCGACATTAACGCCGCTTGTCCATGAGACTTTGAATGAACGATTCGGTCTCTAACCGAGCGATTTGAAGGGATGATGTCTCACAAGATGATGGATAACTTCATAGCCAAGCTTCCGTCCGGCTCAAGCCCTCCTCCGCCATTGTGCGCTCTAATTCCTCGGCAGCAATTCAAAGAAGGCCCGAAGGTGTTCCCTATCGTTATACTTTGGAAGATATTATTTTAACAGCACGGGTTCGAGCGTACCACCCTCGATTCCGGCTCCCCAAACCAACCCGGATGACCAACGAGTTTGTCATCATGGGGGATACATGAGGAGGGAAACCTAGTGGATTTAGAAGAATACGACCTAGATGAGTTCATCCGGATTATGAGGAAATTCGTCAAGATTTCGAACGACATGAGGAGATCAAGCCCTCGACCGGTGAACAAATTATCTCGGTCAACCTAGGCGATGCGGAAAACCCTAAAGAAGTTAAGGTTGGGGCAAGCCTTTCCTCAAAAATGTCCGAGCGCCCGATCGGCTCTTGAAGGATTACCAGGACGTTTTCGCCTGGTCCTATGCGAATATGCCCGGTCTTGACCGTTCCATTGTCGAGCATTGTTTCTTTGATCAATCCTTCGGCTAAGCCGATCGTACAAAAGTCAAGGAGGGCCAGACCGAAATTAGTGCGATAAGATTAAAGAGGAGATCATGAAACTTCTCGATGTAGGATTCATTGAGACTACGAGAATATTCCGATTGGGTCGTTAACATAGTCCCTGTCATGAAGAAAGACGACCGCATTCGGGTTTGTGTCGATTATCGAGATTTGAACAAGGCCCGATCCTAAAGATGATTTTCCCCTCCCTTATATCAACGTACTTGTTGAATGATCTTGAGGTTTGAATTGTTTTCATTCATGGATGGTTTCTCCGGTACAATCGGATCCCGATGAATGTCAATGACAAGTTGAAAACCACTTTCACCACACTATGGGGAATGTTCCATTACGGTAATGCCGTTCGGTCTCAAAAACGCCTGGAGCCACTTACCAACGAGCCATGGTTGCCCTTTTCCACGACATGATGCATAATGAGATTGAGGTTTACGTCGATTGACATGATAGCAAAAACAAGGCATGGAAAAGATCACGTCGAAACGCCTGAAGAAATTGTTCGACGGACTCCGAAAGTATAAATTACGCCTCAACCCCCGCCAAGTGTGTCTTTAGGACCACTCGGGCAAGCTACTCGGATTCGTGGTAAGCAGTAAGGGCATAAGTCGACCCTTCGAAAGTTAAGGCTATTCGTGAGCTTAAGCCCGCCGACAACGGTTAAAAAAAGTTCGAAGTTTGATGGGTAAGGCTAAACTATATTACTCGATTCATCTCTCGGTTATAAGAAACCGCTAAGCCATTCCTCAAGCTATTAAAGAAGAATGCGCTAGTCCAATGGGATAGCGAATGTGAAGAAGCTTTTGGAAAATCAAGCAAAGATCTCATGAATCCACCCGTGCTTGTTCCTCCAACACCGAAGCAACCTTTAATCCTCTACCTCACAATCCTTAGTGAATCCTTGGGTGCTATGCTAGCCCAAGAGAAGTAGGAGGATGGAAGAGAACGAGCCATTTATTATTTGAGTAAGAAATTCACAACTTCGGAAATGAGGTACTCAAGTAGAGAAAACATGTGCGGCGTTAGTCCGGGTACCGCAATGTGCTTCGGCAATATACCTTGCATTACCAAGTGCTTCGGTGATAGAATGCAATGCCATCAAATACTTGCTTAATCAACCCGCCTTGATTGGTAGACTTGCTAAATGACAAATCCTCATCTCCGAGTTTGACGTTCAATATTTGTCCAAAAAGTCAATCAAGGGACGAGCTATAGCAGATGTCCTAGCTGAAAATCCGGGGCAAGACGATGATGCCTATCATTCCGAGGATCGAATCATGTCGATGGAGGATTACATCCGGACTATGTATTTTGACGGAGTTGTCAATTTATCGGAATCGTGCACGAGCGCGGTTCGATATCTCCAGGTGGTCAACATTATCCTGTGGCAAAGCAAAATTGGTATTCCCTTGCACAAATAACATAGCGAGAATATGAGGCATGCATCCTCGGTCCTGGTAGCTGCGATTGAAATGGGGATAGCCCGACTCAAGGTGTTCGAAGATTCCGCTTTGATTATCCTTCGATCGTTGGAAAGTGGAAGACGAGAGATGCCAAATTGCTACCCTACCATGAGTATCCTGGATGAATTGGTAGATGAATTTGAGGATATCTCATTTGAGTATCTCGTCCGTGACTCATAATCGATTCCCGATGCATTGGCTACCTTGTCTTCAATGTTACAAGTCGCCAATGGACTTGAGGTTGACCCATCAAGATCGATGTATTAAAAAAAGCCGGTATATTGTATGGCCGTGATCGATGAACCCGATGGTAAGCCATGGTACCATGACATCAAGACTTACATTCGAAGGTGGAGTTCCCCGAAAAAAGTACCGTATCGACCAAAAGTACATAAGGAAGATGGCCTCAAGTTCTTCTTGAATGGAGAGAATTTGTACAAGCGGTCATTCGATTCTCGTCCTACTAAGATGCGTTGACTTAACCGAAGTAGTTTGTCCGATGATGGAAGTACATGAAGGGATCTCGTGGTCCACACATGAACGGCTACTTGTTAGCTAAGAAGATTATGAGGTTGGGTTATTATTGGCTCACACTCGAAAGAGATTGTATTCAGCATGTTCGAGTCACAAATGTCAAATTCATGGTGACAAAATTAATGTCCCCCCAAATGAGTTGCATCGTTATCCGAACCATGGCCGTTTTCTATGTGGGGCATTGATGTTATCGGTCCTATCAACCCTAAAGCATCCAATGGGCATTGATTCATCTTGGTGGCGATTGACTATTTCTCCAAATGGATCAAAGCCGCATCCTATTTTAGCGATCACGGCACGAAATATTGCGAAATTTATCCGGGATATCATTGCTCGATACGGTTCACCCTGAAGCCATAATCACCGACAATGGCTCGAACTTAAACAACAAACTAATGGACGAATTGTTTAAGGAATTCAAGATCAAGCATCCGAACTCTTCCTCATATCGTCCTCGGATGAATGGAGCAAAGAGAAGCCGCCAATAAGAACATTAAGAAAATTTTAGCGAAGACGGCTGAAAATTATCGCGATTGGCATGAGAGATTACCATTTGCACTTATGGCGTATCGGATCTCGATCCGGACATCTACCGGGGCAACCCCGTATTCTCTTGTATATGGAATGGAGGCTGTTCTACCAGGTTGAAGTGGAAATTCCTTCCTTACGTATACCGATCTCAAGCTAAGTCGACGGAAGCTGAATGGATCCAAAGAGAGCAAGCCAATTGAATCGATCGACGAAAAAAGACTTAAGGTCTGTATGTCATGGCCGTGTTATCGCAGAGAGTTGCTAAATCATTCAACAAAAAAGTTCGGCCTCGATATTTTCGGATCAATGACCTGGTCTTGATAAAATTATTGCCAATAGTCCCACTCCCGGAAGGGAAATTCGCTCCAAACTATGGTGGTCCATATATAGTAAAGAAGGTGCTCCCTAGTGGTGCTTTGATTCTGGCTGAGATGGATGGTCGTGTCTTTACCAATCCAATCAATTCGACGTCGTAAAGAAATATTATGCTCGATTCACTCGATGTTTTCATAATCGAGTTATAATATTAATGCTCATTCACGAGTTGTTCACATTTGAGCGTTCGTTTGTTTCCTCGCTACTAATCTTTGTTGAGAGATTGTTTCGAATGGGGAGCCTCTCTCGGCCCAATTGGATTGACCATCGGGAGCGTGAGATTTATATATTTGCAGAGTAAAATGGGTTATCTTGCGAAAAAATTATGACGACCAAGATGAAATGAGTAAAAACTTGCATTCATTTCATTCATCGAAAAGCCTCACAAATAGATCAACGGGGTGGGAACGTAAAGCCCAAACCGAGCCCTAATGAGCATCACAAAGGAGTTTAATCGACTCTCCATACGATTGATGATCCGCCTACACGGATCGCTCCGTGAATCGAGATCCGCCAACTTAAAGAGGATGAGCTCACATTTCTCTTTGAGGTTGGCTACCTTGTCCTCGTGATGCTCAAAGAAGCAAATTCCAGGTCATGGATCAAGCATTCTCCCGCGGGCTATATCCAGGGTCGATCGTCCACCTTTCTTCCAAGCCATGTGCATTGAAATTTTAAAACAATATTGAGCGGATCGCGCTCAAAGATGGTCCGGGACATGGCTAAACATCCCACCAAGTTTCTCCTCTCACGAATCGCCAGGGAGACTTGTTCATTACCGTAGTCGAGGGCCTTCTTATAATTGTCGGCTACAAGATCAGCCAACACTAAGCCTATCCGACCGATCCCGATAGCTTGCCTTCACAAGGTGGGCCAAAGTAACATTTTGATGAGCAACATGGTAAGCCTCCGGGAAGTTAGTGAAGAGGGTGGGGAAGATCCTATATTCCTCCTCTAACTTGGTACCTTCGATAGAAGCGGTGTCCATATCCCTAAACATAAGACGAATCTCGGTTTCGCCTCCGGATGGTCTGGCTATATAAGAGTAGCCCTGGCCTAGGAGATTATAAAGTTTCTCCCACTTGGCCAAAACTTCACCGAGAAGGCATGTCTTTGGAAGGGAAGCCATTGTTGTTGAATGGGCTAAAAAAGAGTGGATGCAAAAGAGTGCTTAGAAGGTTGGAGATGAAGATATGAAAGCGATAATTGTCTCGGCGTTAAATCCTAATTTAAAGGGCGGGAAAAGCTATAGCAATAATTATTGTGGATGCCGAGTTAATTATCCGGGTAAAACTACGACGTTTCATCCGTGAATCACGGATCTACCATTTCAAGTCTCACAAATTCGAAAAAGTTACAAAAAGATTTGAGGACCCCACCATGTTGAAAACTCGAGTGGGAGACAAGTAGATTTTTCGAGAAAAAAAAACAGCAATTCTCACGGAGCCACGTTAATTACTCGGGTGAAACTACAGGGCGTTTCGTTCGTTGGATCCTGGATGCGTCGTCAATCCGTAATCTCGAGCCTCACAAATTCGAAAAGCTACGAAAAGGAGTCGGAGTCCCACCATGTTGAAAATCGAGCGGGAGACAAGCATGGTTATCAAGAAAAGAAAATCGGTGCGAATGGATTCGGGGTCCCATCACGTTGAAAAAATAAGGCAAAGCGGGAAACACGAAATCTTGGGAAAACGCTCGGCTTAGTGATTTTCATCCGCGTTTAAAGGGAGGCTTTGGAACATACCCGATTACTCGAAAGAATTTGGAGAGAGTAAGCATACAATCGGAGAATTAGAGTGAACAAAAGGCGGTAAGAGGTATTTCAATCCAACATGTTTAGAGGCCATCAAGCACTTATCGGAGGCAACCAACCTAGACATCCCCGAAAGCGAACCATCGGATTTCGAGACCGGATCCAACGCTGGAGCCCGTAAAACCCAACTCTCTTGGCGGTGAAATTCAAGATCTCGACAAAGAACAACAATGGCAAGGCAAATGCAAATAAGTCTTTAAAAGAAAATATCAAATCAAAGTGCTTGAAGCTCGCCTTCAAGGAGTGCTCTTACGTGAATAAGAAACGCAAAAATAAATTGAGCCGGATGATAGGAATGGAGCCCCGGAAGGTCAAGTTTTGGTTTCAAAACAAGCGGACTCGATTGAAGGTTAAAAATGAAAGTCATGAACTTACGTTTCGAGGAAGAAAGTGAAAAGCTTGAGCAGAGAACAAGAGGTATAGGGATGCTATTAACACCGCTGTTTGCCATGTCTCGTAGCGGCCCCATCTCCTTTGGTGACATGTCCCTCGATGAGCCACATCTCGAGCATTGAAAATGCTCATTCACCAGTTCATCCCCCTGAGCAAGTTCTCGTACAATCCGATTTCGTTGGAGATACATCCCTGAAAGTCGGTCTTCGCAGAGGCAGAACCGATACCATTCGAGGGAAGAGACATACATCACTACAATTGGAGTTTCCTTGATGTCACAAGCCACCAATTCAACGCCGATGGAACTCCGAATGTGTAGCCTACATGAAGCTTTAGTTTTTTATTATGAGCTCTCAAAATATCTCTTTTTTGAGCATTACTAGCCAACTCTTACGAATCCTCAAGAGAAGTAGTTGACATGCATGAATGAATATACTGTTTGTTACAAAATCCCCATGTGAGACATTCTTCTTTTAATGCCTAGAGTTAATCCAGGGGCAAAGAACAAGATTATCCACGAACATCATCATGCTTAAATGCGTGAATTCCCGCCGATTTGACTAAGCATTGAAAGCCTTCACGTAAGTAAATGCGAAAAAGATTTGAGGAGGGAAATAACTTGCCTCGTTCGTAGGAGGAACCGAAAAGATTTGAGGAGGGAAATAACCGCCTCGTTCGTAGGAGGAACCGAAACGATTTGAGGAGGGAAATAATCGCCTCGTTCGTAGGAGGAACCGAAAAGATTTGAGGAGGGAAATAACCGTCTCTGTTCTAGAGAAAGTGAAAAGATTTGAGGGCTCATCCATGTCGAAAAGTAAAAAAAGAACGACGGATTGAGCGAGAGGTAAGAGTTAATACGAAATGGATCCAAGGCACTAAGACCGAAAAGGAGAGAAAAGGCTGTCTGCGGACCAACGGATCCGAAAAAAGTTTATAAAGAACTTGAAGTCTCCATGCACCTCCGTAACTCGTCACGAAAGGCCATCATCGCTTTTGTGATTTTCTCGGCAATTTATCTTTGCAAGTCCAAAGAACATCTAAAACCCGTCTCTAGTCGAAACACCCATTTTTCGGTCTACATATGGAAGGTTTTGAAAGGAAAATAAGTATGCGTACATTCCAAGCGGAAGTATGGGAAGCCTCATATCCCGAGGATCTGCGAGTCATGGCCATTGATGGCAATCCCGTTTCCCTCTCGATCCTCGTTGCCATGCTGAGAAAGTGCATGTACAGGATTTCGCCTTATGTGAAAGCAACGGAAGCCTTAGAGGAGCCGAGGCGGTACAAATATGATTTCGACATCGTCGTCACAGCCATGGTAGGGATCGATATGGACGATCTCGGCCTCTTAAAGATCATTGATTCGAGTTGGATATACCGGTCATCATAACATCGCAAGTGATGATCGGCAGTTCATAACGAGGGCCATATTGCATGATGTTCGGGCATCCTAAAGCAGTCCGGTCTGCGTTCAAGTGCTCCAAAACATTTGACAACATGCTGTAAGGAAGCAATTACTCGAACAAAAGAACTATGGCCAAACTTACTACGACGATTTTGTCGGAAAGAAAAGGCCCCTTTGGTCCGCCGAGCTTCATTCTATATTCATCGAGGCAATTCGACCTAGGAATCAATTCAAAGACGACCAATGGTCGTACTCAAAATGATTGAATATAGACGGACTCACCCTATGAAGTGTCACAAATCACCTTCATGATTTAGAGATAAGTCAAGAAGCACGATGTAGCTTGGAACCAAGGCGACCGGAGCAAAGTTGACTGGAAGATTAATCCCGGGAAAACCTACGAAGCAAAAAGTACCCGACCACTTCCCAATCAAGAATACCGGCCATACCGACCTTCCGCGGTGGTTCTAGCAACGGACTAGTTGATCATCCCTACGAGTTCCCGAGCGACGGCGGAGGCTCAAGCTCAAGGAGTCGACCGCTCACGGCAAAAACAAAGTGGAAAATCTGTCGCGTGTTAGCAAGTAACAATGCCCACTCGAGTATCAATTGCCCGAAAAATCAAAAGGTTACTTTGATGATGAGCTCACCGCCTTGGTCGCCCGTCGGAGCCGAAAGACCTCCGAGTTGTGATCCGAAGCAGTGATTATGGATCCTCAAACAACGATCGTTGGTGTATGATCCAAGACAAAATCAGCCAATCATTGGAATATAAGAAAAGAGGTGGAACCAATCTCGCATGAATACTCCTTTAATTCCATGTATAGTTCCCCTGCGTAGGATACTTTTTACTTTCTAGTTGTCTAGAATTTGCCTAGAGTTAAAAGGCGAATTTTTCTCCTCTCTTATCAAATGCGTAAGTTCCTTTATTAAGCTAGGCCCGTAGCAAATCAATTTGTGGACGACGTCCCCGAACGCCCGTAAAGAGAGATTCGAATAGCCTTACTGGGAGAATGCAAGTAAAACACCAAGCGGGCTCAAAGATCGGTAACTCCGTATCGTCCCAATTGGCTCTCGATCGTTTCAAACTCTAAGTTAAGCTTATTTTATTCTCCACGGAGATCGCTAACCGCTTTGAGAACAATATAACAAAAGCGAACCACCCGTGGACGCCAACAACACCGCAAAGATAGTGGTTGGGGGAATGACAGTGGTCCGAGGCGTCCCGGGGTCGATCCCGGGATTTGGCATCAATGTACAAAGATTAATAAAAACTTTTTGCTTCGCAGATCGAAACTCACCCAAACGGTTATAGAACCTAGAGAGATGACATTCGGACATACAATCCGATCCAGATGAATCGATCTTTTCAATTCAAAGTTCGCGAGGAATACGTATACATGGGTAAAGTGGTATCGTTTCAACTCTTTTAGAACATGAGGACATACATTGATGCTTTCCCTTTTGATTTTTACAGGGGTCACTACTCGTCCAAACAGAGAAGTATCCCTTCTCCCGAAAAATTAATGAAATGAGAAATTCTTGGAGCCTTTGACAATCTCATGTCTCGGAGCAGATAATGAAGTTTTGCAACGCATTTGCATGAGCAGGAGCAAGTCACGATCCACGCCCCTAAGAAATTTTTTATATACTTGCGAACTTTGTCCGCCAAGATAAAAAAGTTGCTTGCATTTTATATACTCGAAAACACTCATACACTGCATGGTTTGCACATGATTGTTCCTCATGTTTAATTTACCAACTCGAATAAGGAACATGAACTACATAAGATACATCGAATGTCGAAGTGGGGCATGACGAGATGATGAAAGGCAATCCTTTCCCAAACACATCCAATTTTTTCAAAGCGAGATGAACGGTGGCAAAATTCCGCATTCGCCGAGGTAAAAAGTTTTCTCGCGAAAGGTACGATAACCGAAGTGATGGAGGCATTCATTTCTCTACCCTAAACACCGCAAGTTATCCATTGATCAAACCATTTGAGTGGAGATTTCACTTCCACAACCCTGTCAAGAACCACCCCACATTGGGGCAAAGACAGAGATAATTCCATCAGCATCACGAGACAAATGGTTAGAAATCTTCTTGCTTGGACTAACATCAATCTTCGGGTGGTTCTTTGCATTGTACTTATGCTTTAATTCAAGTGCTTTAGGGTGACGAAGAGCATTTCTTTTTCTATCCCACACATCTATATCCATTTGCACAACTCATTTGAGCCTGCAAATTCGTTTCTAAAAGCCCTTATTGGTGATCATTATTGTCCCAAAGCGAATATGGCCCATCTTTGAGTAGAAGGACTTGAAAAACTGGATCAATAGAAAATCTCCCCATGAACTCATCAAAATGCAATAGTAAAAGAGAGTTGGAAGTAAAAAAAAAAAAAAGAGAAGAAAAAGGAAAGGCTGATTCCACAAAATTCCTAGGCATTTAAAAAGAAAAGTGCCTACCAAAAGCAAGGACAATGCCCTTTCAATTCATTGTTCATTTGTAGAATATTTCGGAACTTGAATGCACAATTTTCCCGTATATCCTAAAAGGGTTGAGAGAAAAATCTCCATGAAGTGTCAAATTGCAAATGCAATCTTCAGTTCATACCATCCTCGAGCAATGATGGTATCCTAGAAGGCCACGATCGGGACAAGATTGTAATGATCACCAACATCAAGCTCCTTCTCAAACATCTTCGAGCCAAAACGAACCCTTTCGTTTCTCGGCTCCCAAATCATTACCTCCATTACAACCCTTTAAAAGCCTTTTCGACTATGGCACTTGAATTAATGTGGAGTTCAATGTGATTTTAAGCATCACTCGAAGAAGTTCGAGCAAGATTACTTCTCTCTCATTTTTGCGGGGTTCTTGACTTGTAAACCCAGAGAGATGACGAAAGAATTCATTTTCAAGCAATTTTGACTCAACTAGAGTCCCCTTTGTAAACCTTTGACCTAGCTCTCATTACGATCCCGATCAAGACCTCCAGATCGGCTCGGTCGTATCAATTGCGAGATTACTCGGATCCTTATCGAATGCGATGATGGAAAGATTGAGTGATTTCTTTTGGATCCTGCAGACAGGATAAATAACTTTTCTTGAGAGTGAGAGAAAACCCTCTCGGACTGAAGTCCCCCACTCAGCTCACATTCGAGGTATTCATAATGTGAGAACATCCCCGGACAGGGTTGGTAACGCAAACTTGATAGAATGGTTATGCATAAACCATGGTATGAGTGATTGCATTATATACATCATTGCAAGCTCCGGTAGGATAGTTTTGCATGAACTCATTGTTGAATATGTTTCGCGCATGTTACCTCTACCATTCTATGATGGGTAATACATTCCCGATGTTCGATGTCCCTCCCAAGGTCTCGAAATTCATCCAAGGATTATTGAATGAGCAAGTTCTCCCTGGCAAATGCCTACCATGTATGATACGAGCGATCCGTTTCGTTCTTTTTGATTAATCGTTCGGAGAACCCGGTAAGTTTTTCGAACCCATTTTCAAATTAACAACTCCTCTCGATGATAGTTGTTACGATTCAATTCGGGCAATATGCCTCTCTGTCAGTCTGTAGACATATGCACCGGCAATCTTGACATCTTATCAAATCACGACGACGCAGCTCTTTATGATTTCGGTCTTAGATCACGAAGACATATGCACTTGTGATCTTGACCTTTAGTCGGCTCATAATGACATAGCTCTTATGATTTTCGGCTCCTTTATCAAATCACGAAGACATAAGCACCCGTGATTTTGATCCAAACCAAATCATAACGACGTAGCTCTTAAGATTTCGGTTCCCCTTTGTCAAATTGTGAAGACATATGCACCGGTGATTTCGACATTTAATCAACTCACAACGACGTAGCTCTTGTGAACTTGATTCTACTTCTTTCGACTCACAACGACGTAGCTCTTGTGATCCGGAAGGATACACATATCTTGTATTTGCCTCGCACTAGGGAAAAGTCTCCGATAACAGATAGGCCAAATACCTTAAGGTCCTCGTGTTTGCAAGAAACTTGGAAATTAAGGGAATCACCACTTTATGAGGTATTTGGTAAAAACAGGTATTCTCGTATGCGATCCATGCGAGTTTCTCTAACATGGAAAAGAGAAATTATGACACATGTTATTTACAATCTTGCATATCATGCATCACTTCATTACATAAAAAATGGGACTAAAACACCGGCCAAAAAAGTTCATCCATCATTTGCACTATCAAAATTTAGGGTTCAATTTTGTCTTTGAGCGGAACCTCTACGAGCCTCCACTCAAAGAGGGGCATTGTTGACGCCTAAATTTTGACTAATATATATTTTACATAAAAATTAGAACTAATTTTAGTTCTAAACAAAAATCATCTCACATATTCATTTAGCATTGGCATACAATTTGAGCTTAATTTAACAGGGGTCCGGACTAGGCATGCGGTGGAAAAATGCACCAAGAAGATTTGGGCTTGAAAGAAATATTTTCTCGGGGATCGTATTGCAAATACTCGAACTTCGTAGATCAGATTGCAAATACTTGAAACTTCGTGGACTCGCATTGCAAATACCAAAAGAAGATGGGGAAAGGAAGATGGTGAAAGGAAGATGAAGAAGAGAAGATGAAAATGGAAGATGAAGATGAAGAAGAGAAGATGAAAATGGAAGATGGAGAAATGAAGGTGAAGAAGAGAAGATGAAGATGAAGAAGAGAAGATGAAGATGGAGAAAAGAAGATGAAAATGGAAGGTGGGGAAATGAAGATGAAGAAAAGAATATGAAAATGGAAGGTGAGGAAATGAAGATGAAGAATGAAGGATGAAGAATTTTGCCTATAAAAGAAGAAGAGTTTTTTTTTTGGGAGGAAAAGAGAATTGAGAGAGTTTTTGGAGTGGAAGAGAATTGAGAGAGTTTTTGAGAGGAATTCTTTAGAGGGGAAAAAGAGAATTCTTGAGAAAAAATTTTGAGAGAGTTTTGAAAGGGCTTGAGTGTTTTGAAGCTCGGTGCTACCATTGCCAATTTCTCGCACCCATCAACACAAGCCACAAGTTCATCACCATCGTTCAAGCTCGCCGCATGAAAAGGAAAGCTAAGTGATTTCCTAACTTCCTCTAAGTTCGGATACAAATTAGCCCGGATTTTCTACACTCGATTTTTCTCTACGTTTTTATGTTAAATAACAGTTGCATATCAACGATGAGACGTCAATGGTACAAGAATAGAATGAGAGCAAAAAGGGGAAAATATCAACGCCCGGATTGCGTCTCATGAAATTCTAGCGAGATGAGAAAGAAGTGTGAATGAGAGATAGGACCAAGAGATTTATCGGCCTAACGAGTCACCAAATCGGTCCAATGGTCAAGACAAGCCCGGAGCACAAGTTTGGTGCACGAGTTCAAATTGGGGAGTAATCTTGAACCTATTTCATTCTAATTTCATGTAATTTTTTTATTTCAAACAAATGTCAAGGGAAGAAAAACCCAAAAAAATTGATTCTTTGATCTTCAAGTAGAATTCATCAAATTTGTCAAATCCATTATTTTTTTCATGAATTTTAAGGTACCGAAAGGGCATTAGTTGTAATTAATGTAACCAAGTCCCCGGACTCTTAATCTCCGGTTCCAGAAATAAGATAGTTTTCTCCCGCTATTTTATTTAGGTTTCTAATCGACCTACCGAAAATGATTAGTGGCGACTCCAAATTCAAATCACATTGCATGTTGATCATTCGAACCTTAAGTTGCGATTTGGTATGGACTTGGGAGAGTCCGAGTTAGGTTAGTTAATTAATTAACCCGATAATCCATTAGCCCGAAAATGATAACTTGTTTTTTTTTTTTTTTAGGTCGCGACACCCCCATAAGCATGATCAAAGTGTTGGAAATTTCTTTTAAGTAGAGGAATTTAGTGACCTTAGACTTTAAAATTCACATTTGCTTCAAAAATCGCAGCTCAAGTCTCTCAACTGAAGGGATTAATCATGAGCTTTGCTTCCAGATTTTGTAATTTGTTCTGTACATAGATGTGTTGCTCGAGCAAGGTGCTTAAATGAGGGAAGAGAAACTTTTGCTTTCTGTCACAGAGGTGAGAGAAAAAGAAAATAACTTATGGTCGCTTTTCGGGTAAAATATGAAACTGGTAAATCCGAAATCAAATCCGAACCCGACCAATTTTGCATCCACAATACTCACTTCAGGATGCAGATTTGTGTTTTATAGATTGTGGAACCTAAGCATTGAATATTCGAGGATATGGAGTACATGATCGATTTATTTGAGTGGATCCTTGTTGGAATTGCAGTGTTACCTATTATTTCTCACAATGACTTTACTTGGTGATGGTTGGCAGGGATACTTGCTTATTGGCAATTTGATTGTCTCGTGAACTTTCTTTCGTCCTTAATGGTTTGGAAATCAGCTCAGAAGCTCATCCACAACTGGAAGATCCTCAGAGGAGATAACGTGTGCTTCAATAAAAGGGTTAAAGTTTTACTCTTCCTTTAAAACTTTCGAGTGGGAATTACTCATTTTTTCTTTGTCCTGATTGTTTGCAGGTAATGATTATTAGAGGGAAGGATAAGGGTGAGAAGGGTGTCATTAAGCGTGTCATCCGCTCTCAAAATCGTGTGATTGTCGAGGGAAAGAACTTGGTGAGAGCTATTGAGCCTTATTCTTCCTTTTCATATGTGCCACCTTCTCCTTAACTTTTATGGTTTGAACTTATCTGCGGACAGTGAATATGTGATAAATTTGACGACTCCAATTGTGGCGAGCCGCAATTAAGCACTATGTTGTTACCTTTGTTCAGTGTATCTTTAGTAAGAAAATGTTAACTGATTGCAAAAGCTACAGGTCTAATAGAAGCGTGGTTCCTATATGGGTCTTTGTGGATTTATCCTCTTGCCATGCTTATCCAAGTTATCTTCTTATATTTAATAGGAGTATGAATACCTACAGATGCTTTATGGTTGTGATTTGAAGAAAACATGAAAGGCATTGGAAGCAAAGTCTGCGATATGGAATGTCAATGTGGTTTGGCATGATAGTCCGTATGGCTTTACCATGATCATATATGTTAGCGTCAGTGGGTGCATAATTCGTACTGGTGCTATGAGTCGTGCAAGTCCACACGACGTGTAGGGTTTATCTTGTAAAACCAAACCTTGTAGCAATAGCTGCACTTTTATAACTACATCCATTCTTTATGGTCAAAAAACATAGTAGGCATGCAAAACATGTACCGGTGCTATGAGACGTGCAGGTCCACACAACATGTGGTGTTTATCTTGTAAAACCAAACCTCATATCAATAGCCGCACTATTATATCTACATCCATTATTTATTTGTCCAAGGATTACCAAATCTTGAGCAGGTCGAAAAACATATCAAGCAAGGCCAAGGTCATGAAGGTGGGATATTCACCGTGGAAGCCCCTCTTCATGTCTCAAATGTTCAAATTGTTGACCCAGTCACAGGGTATATATACTTTCTGTTTTTTTGGATGAGTCAGCACTGTTTTCTGGTATGGTTTTTACTTACTGAATATACTCTTTATTACTGTTTACTTTGACAGGAGTCCATGCAAAGTTGGAATTAAATATCTAGAAGATGGCACAAAAGTGAGAGTGTCGAGAGGTCAAGGTGCATCTGGTAATATAATTCCTCGGCCAGAGATTTTGAAGATACGGACTACGCCAAGACCTACTGTTGGTAGCTACCTAGAGATAACTAAGATGCTATTTATTATTAATGTCTATTTTTTTAAAATGCATGCAAGTGCGTGACTGATCCTGGACCACATGCGTCAGTGAGAGACTAGGATGTGAAGGCAATAATCATAGTGAAAATGCAATTATTCATAGGATCCTTTATTTCTTTGATGACTTGCTATTGAACTTGTTCTTCTTGGATGTTTCTTCCTCAGTCAAATCAGTAATATATGCTTCTCTTTTCAGCTGGACCAAAGGACCCTCCGATGGAACATGTGCTGGAGAGGACTTATGATGCCAAAACAGGAAAGGGGATGCCAGAGCTTTAAGATGACAGTTTCTTGTTCAGGTCTATGGTTGGCAAAGGACTGAGGTGTCCGGAGGGATTGTGGCACATCTTCGTAGCCATGTGCTTGCCAAGATCGCCGGGTAGAAGCTAGAACTCTGTCTTTTTTACATGGTGTCGTTGGCTTAAGATGCAATAAAGTGTATTGGGCAGACAGATTATTTGCACCTAAATGTCAGTGCTCTTGTAACAACACCATTTGTTTCATACTTCATTCAGTGTTCTTCCTAATAGGCTGATCCAAATTTGCGTCATTCCTGACCTACAGCTTCATTCTGTAGCACTCATGTGTTCGTTCATCTGAAATTTCTGTTACCATGTTGCCCACCCTTACTAGATCAGGCACTCAACCTCGACCGATCTTGTATGGAGTTGCTGTCACCATTGATTAAAGTCTGAATCCACCCATATGATGCGGCAACATGGATTTGTTCTTGCCCTTCAAATGTACGGGTAAATGGCAGGCCAAGGTTCTTGTTATGCTTCTGACCAAAAAAAAAAAAAAGTGGTTCTTGTAATGCCCAGCCATGGCTTTCAGGGGGTGCATGAAAACCATCCAGAAATAAAATTCTTGTTTCTGGAACAGAAACTTGTTTGGTAACGTAATTCTATTTTTCTATTTCAAACAAAAAGTTGTTTTAGAAATAGATTTGAAGGAGAAATGAGAAACAATAATTTTTTACTTTTTCGAGAAACAGAAATAGAAATCTCATTTTTTTTCAAATACTTGCCATCACCAACCACCATTTGCCCGGCCGTCGGTCGCCGGCCGCCACCGCCATTCGCCGCCGCTTGTCCTCGGCCACCGCCACCTCCCCCACGTCGTCGGCCAGCCGATGCATTTTCTAGAAGTAGAAATTTTATACCGTTATCAAACGTTTGCTTTCGAAACTCATCTAGAAACAGAAATAAAAAAAACTATTTCTATTAAGAAATTTATTTCGAAACAGAATAATTATCATTCAGCCCCCAGCATATTTCTAGATCAAGTCTATGTCTCTGTGTTCAGTCATTTCATATATTTGTCACTTGACGGCTGTTTCATCAGATGTGGCTAACTGTCAAGAATTTGACAATATTTCCATGTTACTTTGGCACGGTTGGGGGATGAAGACTTGAGGAAATGTCAGACGTATGTTCTTCGTTTTTTTCAATCATGGTTTCATTTCTCTCGTTGTGTTCATCCTTACCATCCGATTCTGTTTACCTCTTCGGTCCTAGAAACTTCATTTCAAACGGGTTGGGTCGGAATGAAAATGGGTCGACCCGTTTTAGCCCACATAGACCCTCGACCCTCTTATATTTATATTTATCCATAAACGACCGGACGCATTAAACCTTGTAGACTTTCACTAAGCCCATCCAACTCCACTAGGATAAATAAGCACGCGTTTCCCGTGAAGTTTTGCAAAACTAAATTCAATGAAATTTTTTCAGTTATCCATTTTATAGTTGGAAATGAAAAATAGAATCTTCTTGAAAAGATGGAGAGTGCTATAAAAAATTAGATTATGTGTACTTAGGATTTGAGGGAAAAACAAGGTGAACCCGTGTGAAGAATCGTTTTTGGTTTTTTTTTTTTTTTTGAACGAATAACTTCTTGCCCTTAAAACTTGAATTGATATTTGTGGAGGCTTTTTCTTGGGTTTAGAATTTCAGCTAATTCGACAAGCGATCATTTTTAAGAAACCGTTAACGGCGTAGAGTATATTAACATTAATATAAATCGATAGACAAGCATATCCTTTTATAAGACAGACGAAAGGAATTATGGAGTTGCACATTAAGTCTAAGTTCGATGAGCTCCTTGATATACTCCCAAACCGTTTCTTTTTCTGTGAGCCGACGAAGCTTATCGATGCCTTATCCCAAGTGTAGATGGGATTGGCATCTCACTTTGTTGTGTCAGCCAAACTACACCACCATGGCATCGCAATATCCATTAGGAACAAAGTAGGAGTTTCCTACCTTTGCGATCTCGTCTTGCATGTTAACGGCGTCAAAATATTGCCCCACGCTCCGAATAAAGTTGTCCACCTCCGTAGCAAACCGATTGCCTTTAAACTCATTGGACCTCGACACATCCACCTTAAGTACCACTAGAAGGATCTCCCACCGTTTGCATTGCTAGAATTGCACAAGATTAGCACGGTCTTGAGTTCTTACGCTTTAAACTTTTAATGCTTAGGCCGCCGCTTCAAGGGGGCTGTGACTTGACTCATGGCACTTGAGAACTCATCTCGGAGCGTGTCTTCCACCTCGTTGATTCATTTCACGCTTCTTCGAATGTTGCCTATGGCCAATAACACCTTGAAGAGCCTTTCCTCAAAAGAGGATATGTTGTCCTTCAAACTAGACCTCTTAGCTTTTCCAGAATTGTCTCTCTCTTGGGGAGCTTCTACGGCGGCAACGACATCAGAGTTGGAATTTCCGACAACGTTGGCCGTCGCATGGTGCGACAGGTAACGGTTCGATTGAATGTTTGCCGTTGGGTTCTAGACGAGTTCTATTATTGCTCCGCAGTTTCGTTTTCAAATCGCTTCCTATTTCGGGCCTGCCCGAACCGGACCGAGATAGAAACATGCCCGGCCTTTCATGTCACGTGACTGCAATCGGTTTGAAATGGGGGATGGCACGTGCGGCGCAAATTTTGAACCTGCTAGAGCAAGAAGCCCCAACGTCATCGCTCCCGTTCTCTCTCTCTCTCTCTCTCTCTAGGGAACCGAGGCAGCCATGGAAGCAATACTGGTGGACTGTGTGCAGAACAGCCTGCAGCACTTCATGTATCGAAACGCCATTTTCATGTGCGAGCGCTTGTGCGCCGAGTTTCCCTCCGAGGTACTTCCAAATTTTGTTTTCACAGATTCTTCTTCTTCTTCTTCTTCCTACTCGCGTCGGTCTGGATTGTTTGCTGAAAAGCTCGAACATCGAATCGATTTCTGCATCTTGCGTTGATTTCTGTGGTGTTATGTGCGCTGAGGATTCTGTTGTCCTTTTCATCTTTCTGTTCAGGTAGATTTTAGGTGCGATTTCTTTTAGCTCCATATATTATATTATTTTTCAAGTTTCAGCGTCCAATTTCACCCCCTAGACTCCCCTGTGCTTTTTCCGAATTCGATGTCGAGCTTCTGCTTCAAATGGAGCGAACTTTCCTGTCGTGAATGGCGCGATTGCACAGCTAGCTTCTCTTTTGACACGCTGGGGATTTGACGCTTCACTCGTGCTTTTGTTTTCTGTGGTTTTCCACTTTAGCAGCCGTTTGGGTCGGAGATATCAGTTTATAAAGCTTGAGATGATGAATTTCTGTTTTGCCATGTTTCCTTTTGTCCTACTCTTGTCGTTAGAAGATGGCATTGCATTGGTTGCTGATTTCTTTTGATCTGATATTGCTCCCACTTTTTATTTATGTTGAGGTTGAGTTCTGGATCGTTCTGTTGCTTTCAGGTAAATCTGCAATTGTTAGCTGGTTGCTACCTGCACAACAATCAAGCTTACTGTGCTTACCATATTCTAAAGGGTAAGGGACGGTCTCCTGTGTCTTCATGTTTCACTGATAATTTGTCTTTTGCTGGATTAGTCATTATCCTGGGGTCACCAAAACCAGCGCCCACCCCCCCCTCTCTTTCCCCCTTTTTCTCTGCTGGGTTCCTTGTGTAAAGTTTCTTGGATCTTCGTTTCCCTGATTGATTGGAGTATTCTTTATGTGAAGGGACACAAATGCCTCAATCACGCTACTTGTTTGCAATATCGTGTTTTCAGATGGATCTGCTTAAAGAGGCTGAGTCAGCATTATGCTCTGCTAATGAGCCCGGGGCAGAGGTATGTGATCTGCCTATGCAAATGAAGCCGGTTATCTCAATTTATTTCATAGTAGTAAAACACAGGGTGAAAATGCATTAAATTTCATTTCTAGTGGTTTATATCACTCGAACCTCATGTTGGTTGACAGAACTCGTTTTGCTTATGGCTTGATTAGATGGTAGAGGTCATTTGCTAATTGCTGTTCTGTGCTGCAAGCAGGTTCCAAACGGTGCTGCTGGTCACTACCTTCTTGGCCTTATCTACAGGTTGTTATTGCACTTTGTGCAGAATCATCCTGATAACATCCTTCTCGTATGCATTATATGTCGGGAGTAATTAAAATGATTTCTCTTTCTTGTAGTTGGTGATATAGATGCTATGTCACATCATTAATGTGGATAGAGGTGAAAGAAGCAAAAATAGTTTGAGAAAGAGATAAAAGAAAACTCTATTAAAGAGGTACCAAGGGGTACTGGCCCAATACAAAACGACTTTAGAGGGGGAGCCACCCAAATTCAAATGTTATGATCTAAAGTTTGTTTCTATCATTTTCAACAAACTAGAAGCGTGAAATCAAACTTCCACAGTATACAAGAGATGACAATTATATAACTAATTGTTCTTAAACGAAAACCATGAAAGTTTAACTCCTTGAAATATCATCTTGTTTCTTTTTTTCCAATGTGCGAACAGACAAGTAGAGGAGTCATCTTAGTAACTTCCTTCCTTCCAACAGAAGAATTAATGTCATCTCTCCAAGCGCAAATTTCACGTTGCAACCCCATCTTCCTCTCTCCCCCCTTAAAAGATTGAAAAACTACAGTCTAGATCAGTCTGGTGGAATTACATGCGACAATAAATGATTCACAGTCTTCTTCATTCTTGAAAGTTGTGAAGAGCTATCCCTTTTGTTACTTATAGTTGTAGGCTTTTTTTTAAGAATGAAGCAAGGTTTTAGTTTAAAGTTAGGCTGCTGTGCTTTCATCATTTTTTTTATATGATATTTTTCATTTTCTTTTGAAAGGAGGAGGGAAAAAAACTGCATCAAAACTTTGTTTTTTCAAGGGCAGTAAAATGTATTTGGCCAAAACAGAGGGCAGTAAGATGTAGCCATCTGTTTAGGAAGAAAGTGAGATAGTAACTAGAGCTTTGCTGTAAGGAAGAAAGGGTAGGAGGATCGACTCTCTCATTCAAAGCAAAAAGGAAGGAGGCACTCGCATTTTTAACTAGAAATGTGAAAATACTATCTCAAATAAGCTAGTGGTGGAAGGAAAAGCTTTACCCCTGAACAATCTAGCCTGATGTTTTATCTCTTCCATTCACCATTTATGCTGCAATCTCTTAATTCTTCACACTTCTTGTAGCATGGCAAAGCCCAACTTCTGTATGTCTAGATGTAGCTTACGTAGTTTCATGATAGGGAACTATAAGTCTTAGCAATTTCTAGATTTGTTACATGATCTATGGTCAGCATAATCAATTAGCGAATGCGGGGTCCGTTACATGATCTATGGTCTGTGCAATTAGATGAAACATAATGCACTAGTTCTCTCACGATCTGAAGCACGTCTTGGTTCATAGTACACTAGCAAATTAGAGTGCTAAATCAGTGACCCCATGTCCAAGCAGAGATAGGCAATGCTAGTTGCATTGTCATTGAGCTTATACTAGTCATCGTTGTATTCTTTGACGGATAGCTGCTTCGCAATGTGATTGCGGATTAGTTTCGAGTGATATCCACCTGAGTTTGGTGATACATTAAGGTCATGAAAGCTCTCTTTCCTTTATTTCATGTTTCTGTTAGATTTTTTTCTGTGACACCAAGTATAGATCTGGTGCTTTTTTCCAGGTTAACCATGTTTCATTAGTATGGAAGTGGTTTCAAGATTAAATTTTTCATTGTTGGCTTTACAAGTCTAGATGAGGCATAATCTTTGCCTGACTAAAGTATCGTGAAAGAATATGGTTTTCTTGCTAGTTAATCTGTTTTTGCATAAGCGTGAAGTTCCTTACTTTTCTATGTTTGCTTCTCATAGATATACTGATAGAAAGAGAGGTGCCATCCATCACTTCAAGCAAGCTTTGTCAGCAGATCCATTATTGTGGGCTGCATATGAGGAGCTCTGTGCTTTAGGTGTGTATTCAAGATATCCTTATTCTCTTGTATGACTCTGAGATTGCTGATGATAATTGGGCATATCTCAATTAATTTACTTGTTTGATGTTATTTATTTGAAGTGCTTAGTAGATGGACTTGGAAGTAGTAGAAAACCATTTGAATTAAATTGACCTGGTCTACGCTTCTCAAGCACAAGTCGACTTATTCAGCAAATGTTATCTGAGTGCTGTCCAGTGAATAAAATATGGAATATTCCGTGCGCAGAGCAGTAACTTTTTTCCGACTATTCCCAGCTTCTGAGGTTTTTCATGTTTTTTTTTTCACTGCAATTGTAGTATGATGCAATGACAAGCATACATTTGAAATTCTGTGTTAATTATGTTACAATTTTAAACACATTGAAATGTTTATGCAAAGAAGTGCCTATTTTTTTTTTTCCTAATTTGTGATGCTTAAAGTGGGATTGAGTTTCTTGAAGTATTTGTCTACATAGTTTGAGGTTATTGCGTTTCTTCCACAGTGGCATTTATCTAGTAAAAGCTACTTGAATCTTACAGAAATATCGCCACATTGGGTTCCCACTGCTTCGTGAATATTAACCCTGTCATTGGGTGGTCATGTACAAGATTTCCTCCTCATAGGAGTCTTATTCATCATCTTTCTATGACTTCTTTTAGATTCTGCTGAAGAAGCGGCTGCAATTTTCGGTGAGGCAGCTGCTGTTTGTATTCATAAGCAATACCTGCCCAATGGGTTTTCCCCTCAAAATTCAGACATGTCAAGGGAGGATCAGAACTTAAATTCTGCCAGGAGGTCAATGGATGATGTGAGCCCAAGGCAACTGAAACAAATGCTAGGCAATAATGCAAGAGATGTTCCTGGAAGCTACCATGGAACTACTGCTTCTTCCCAAGGTTCTGGTCAGCCTCTAAATGGTGGATCATCTCAGTTGTCTTTGTATAATACTCCTTCCCCAGTTGCTACCCAGGTAATTTACTGTTTAATTTGGTCCGAATGGGTGACATTAATACTTGCATAGTCTTTGTTATCTGCCATGGCTAGGGGTGGCAATTTTTGAAATGACTAGAGAATACGAGTCCAGCATGAGACAAATATTTTGAGAGAAACGTGAATGTGACATGAACAACTCGAAATGCACATGAATTGGCACGTCCTAAGCAAATTAATGAGAAACTGAAATTCATGCTTTTTAATAAAGGAATGAAATGACACAAATAATTGATACAAATATGAGATGCGGCACTAATTACCGTCCCTAATCATAACTGAATGAGTCACATGGTAAAATGCTTAACAAGCTAATAACTCAATTTCACTTGAGTTTTATGCTTGGCTGTTTGGTTTGATTTGTAATTTCCAATTGAACTCTTCCAAAGTTGACTGGTCTACTAGTCGATGTCCACGATGTCAAGTTAGGGTTACCAACTTGAAGTTTGTAGTTTGAGTGGAACGCACGTTCTGTCTTATTATATGCTAGCTATTAGGAACACGGAAATCAATTTTCTTAGTGTTTCAATGCAAACTATATGATACTTTCACTTTCTATATCTAATTGCTAATATTTTCTGTTAGAAACTATGTTTAATCGATACTTTGTTTCAGCCATGTTACTTACTGTGTTAACTATGACTTAAATCATATCGCATTGTTGATATCAATTTTGGTGGAAGAAAAGAACTGATTTTTTTGCAATTAAATGAGCGAAGGAAGCCTACCCCCATCGTAATGCATTATTTATGAGATTCCCATTTTTTTCCACATATAGGAGCCACAAACCCTCCTTGTGTCATCCTTGCTTTTGGAAGTTATTTCTCTACATGCAGGAGTCATTTTTAAATTGGGAAAAAAGTTGGGTACATTTGGCTATAGAAAGTCGAAGTAATTTTTTGGAACTTTTTAAACTTAACGACGTTACAATTCTTGCTTTGCTTCACCATCCTCCCTCAGACCAACAAGAGGCTGTGGTGTATTGCATGCCCTTCTGTTAGAAGCTGTTGAAAGAATGTGTTGACTTATCAGCCTAAATTGTTAACCATGTTTCTCTCCATTTTTTTAAGACTGGAACAGCATCTTCTTTTCTCATGTTGAGTGCCTTATTGGAATAAATGTAAGCTTATACAACTATGTCTCATCCAATTTTTGGATTTTAACATATTATATTTTTTAAATTAGAGAACATCTGGATGTTTCTGTTTTTAAAATCTCTGCAGTTGTCAGGTGCTGCACCCCCACCGCCATGTAGGAATTTGCAGCCAAATGGACCAAACTTGAGCACACTTGGCACTGACAGCTCCCCAAGGTCAACCGTAAACTCAACAATTCAAGCTCCTCGAAGAAAGTTTGTAGATGAAGGAAAATTGCGAAAGGTTATAAATTTTTATTCTTTCTAATTAAATGGATGGTCAATATGAAAATTGCAGTCAGTTTTTAACTGGGAGTCATAACCCAAGTTCAAACAGTTGTTAGATGTTAAATTAGCTTGAGTGTCTACACGATCAGTTCTTGGGCTTAACAGGAAAATCCAGGCATGTGAGGTGGGCCTTAGATGTTCTGGAGTCCTTGGCAGAATAAATAGGCTGACAATTTTCCCACCCACAAAAGAAAAGAAGTAGGCCGATAAAGAGGGTTCTCACTTATTCAGCAACCACTTTTCTTAGTTGAAGGCATCTAGAAGACTAATTTTATTGTGTATGGGAGGGTTTTAGTCCGTTCTCTAGTGTCAATTTTGCTTTTGAGTTATTTGCATGAATTCATTACGCTGATAAAATAGTGAGTCGATGGTTTTATGTTGTTACAGGGCATTCATTCCCCTTTCACTCTTGATATTGAGGTCAATATAGCTGGCTGGACTAACAAAGACCAATTAAAATTTATTCTCATAATTCACGTCTGTTTCAGATATCGGGAAGATTATTTTCTGATTCTGGTCTACGACGAAGTACAAGACTTGCTGGAGAGGCAGCGACAAATGCAACTACAATTGCAACATCAGTTGCTGGAAACAGTGCTAGCAACTCCTCTAAGTATCTTGGAAGTTCAAAACCGAGTTCTGCGGCACTCCGTGCTGTGACAATCCGAAAAGGACATTCATGGGCCAGTGAGAACTCTGATGAAGGTGACATTTCAGATCAAGTAATGATGTTCTGATTTTACTTAAATTGATGAGTTAGAAGAATCTTACTGCATCATTTTGGTATAAGAGAAGGCATGCTCTATCACTCTGATGGTAAGAGAATGGGCATGGTTTTGCTTCGAGTTTTATCAAGTAAATGACTACGATCTTGGAAGGTCCACACCTTCATGGGTCTAAAGATTGTTTTGAATTTAGAAGGTTTTCATGGTGAGTATGAAGCATACTCATCTGTGCAGTCTTGGCATTCGTTAGAACCGAAATAAGTCAGTGTTAATCCTATTGGATCCTTGTTTTGCAGGGTATCTGAACAAGAACAATATGAATTTCTTTAATTAGGTGTATCAAAAATTTGTATTATGCGAATCAGTTGCAACTTAACAAGGGCTGTGAACGGATATTCTCAAAACTGTTATAATAAGTTGTCAAGAAGTGCGGAATAGTGGTTGTTAAATTTGGATGTCACACTTGAAGCGGTGTGGATTACAATCCAATCCCTTAATGGCAGCATCCTGAATGTGAAGAAAACAGATGAATAAGCGTCCAGTTAAGAATCGGAACATGATCCAGCCCCTATGATTCCATGGTTGCCTCTCAACATGCATAGAGAATTATAATTTGGAAATGCATTTCCTTGAGTTGGAAACTTGTAGAAGTACTTGTTGTTTGCTTAGCTTTGTTAATATTGTGAAGGCCATAGTAAACTAATAGGGGATTTAAACGTTATATTTTATAGTGAACAACTTGGAAATGTTTATGGAAGCGAGCACCGGTCATCTCCCTTTTGGCTATTTGTGTTGCAGTCATTTAGCCCCAAAACCTGTGGCTCAAAATGAAGTGTTTGTACAGTGTTATTGTTTTAAAGTGGTTTTTGTGCATGAAGGAAGATGCATTGAAATATATCAGTCTCTGTTCAAAATTTGCATAAATGCACACAAGTATAATTTTCTCCTGTTCTTGCTCCCATTTCTGTCTGGCAGTGAGCTCTCTCTTTTGGGTTGTGTTGCCAATTCCACGGTAGATGTGTCCTGGGTTCATGCAACCTCAAAATCCTACTGCTTTTTCTTTACTGGCAGTCCTCATTTGTTCTGTTCTAATGATCGCAATGACTAGAAATTGTCTTTATTCACATCCTCTAGGAGTACGGAATGAGGTTACTGATGATTCTCGTTTCAATCCTACATTGGCTAATTGTTCTTGTCCTTCGGGGGACAATAGAACTTTTGATCAAGACGGAGCAAGTATGCCTGGTGCTGGGCCTGTACTGACCAGTGCAAAGGTTTTAACTGGCACGGCGGAAGTATTAGATCTGCTAAGATTATTTGGGGAAGCCTATAGGCTATCCTGCATGTACAGATGTCAGGTACTTCAGAATTTCTTTTGTAATAGCAAAAGCTTGCCTTATCGTCTTCTTTACGATGTTCCTTTTTCTGATTATGTTTTCCTTCGCACAGGATGCGTTAGATATTTACTCTAGACTTCCACACAGGCATTACAATACAGGCTGGGTGCTTGCGCAGGTAATGTTGCTGAAAATTCTCGTTCACGAGATGTTACCATCTCTTTGAGCATATTGGTTTGGTATGTAACTGTCAATTAGGCAAATAAACAAACTATAGGATGTTAATCTAAAACAAGAAATTTTTGTTGTCTTTCTTTTCTGCTGCAATCTTATAGCTTGCGGTGGGATCTTCAAAATGCATTTGCATTTCATTGTCTGTGCTGGCTCAGTGGTTTGAAAAGAAGATGAAAGCTTCTTTTGTTGAAAGAACCACAAAAGTTCATGATATGTTTGTCTATTTTATTAGGCAATGCTAGTGTACGCGCAGTAACTATACCTTTTGTGAATGAGCATGGCAAAATCGCAGGTTGGCAAAGCGTACTTTGAGTTGGTCGATTATATGGAAGCTGATCAAGCCTTTAATCTCGCTCGCCGCGCATCTCCCTATAGTTTAGAAGGAATGGATATTTACTCGACTGTTCTTTATGTAAGATCTCCATTGTTCAGATGCTCTTGTCTATTGTCAGATTGAGATGCAAACGTGTCTCCCAGCTTTTGCAAGTTCAAGTAACAGTAGTCTGGTTTCTATCTGCGACTCTCCATTTCTTAAGATGCCGGTGGATTGAGCTGTTTACCTGTTTGAGTTTTCTTATCCTTTGCTAATTTAGTTTCTCCATTCTTTGCAGCATTTAAAGGAAGATATGAAGTTAAGTTACCTAGCTCAAGAGCTGATTGCAATGGACCGTCTTGCACCTCAATCATGGTACCTTTGCCCTAATTAATAATTAGTTCAGAACCGAATCTTCTGCTTGAGCATCTGTAACTGGACTACTTAGTTCTGCTGGTTGCTGTAACTGGTTAATATTCACTTTGTTGATTAATTGTCAAGTACAATGTAAGTTAAACCTATGCCTTGTATGGGATAAAGCTTTGAGTCCTCCTTGGGTTTCTGGTTGGAGTGGGCTGTCAATAACAAGGACCTTTTGTTCCTTATACTTCTGCATTTGTTCAATGAAATGCAGGTGTGCCATGGGTAATTGCTATAGCTTGCAGAAGGACCATGAAACTGCTCTGAAGAATTTCCAGCGAGCAGTGCAGCAGGATTCAAAATTTGCATATGCCCATACTCTTTGTGGTCATGAGTATGTTGTTTGCTTTTCTTGCCCCTTTACTTATCATCTGTTGAATATGTAGGATAAAATCTTCTAAAAATTGCTGCTTAAGTTTCAGATTTTGATCATGTTGTCTTAAGTTTACTCTGCATGGCATCTACAGGTATGTTTCTTTGGAGGATTATGAAAACGGGATCAGATGTTATCAGACTGCTCTTAGAGTCGATGCTAGACACTATAATGCCTGGTATGGGCTTGGAATGGTTTATCTTCGCCAAGAGAAGTTTGAGTTCTCAGAGCATCACTTCCACATGGCTTTTGAGATAAATTCATGTTCTTCAGTTATAATGTCATACCTTGGAATAGCTTTGCATGCCTTGAAGGTCGGATTGCTAGTTGCATTGAATCATTTCTTAATTGGATTGAAGAGGAATTAACCACTGTCTAGTCGCGTCTGTCTGAATATTCATTTCCTTCATCTGACAGAGAAGTGAGGAAGCTTTGATGATGATGGAGAGCGCTATTTTAGCTGATAGAAAGAACCCTCTTCCCATGTATCAGAAGGCTAATATACTTATGAGCCTGGAAATGCTTGACGAAGCCTTAGAAGTCCTTGAGGAGCTCAAAGAATATGCCCCTCGGGAAAGCAGCGTATACGCTCTGATGGGCAAGATTTACAAGTCACGGAACATGCATGCACAGGCCATGCTACATTTTGGCCTTGCTCTGGATTTAAAACCATCAGCAACTGATGTTGCCACCATTAAGGTGATCAACTTTTCTCCATTCCGTTGCTTGCTGAATCGGCTATATAATCTCCAATTCTTGGCTGTTATATGAGGATATGCATCTGCGTTTTTTTGTTTGCTTCTCCTTGAGCTGAGATAACTTTCACGATTGCCTCTTCCTGCTAACCATCAGCTCTGTTTCTCCTCTTTATCTTATAATCTTTTGACAGGCCGAGATAGAAAAGTTGCATATCCCAGATGAAATAGAAGACTCCTTGTAGTTTTAAGTAAAGCTGGAAAGTTCAGAAGAGAGCATGATGTACATTATCTGGCTCTGATTGCTTGGCCTTGATAGTGGCCTGCTTACGATTTCAAGGGACGGCAGACATAATTGATTTAGTCCTTGGTCCAATCAACAAAGAGTGCCCCTTCTGGTGGGCAGCTTCCTCGACCTCAGTTTTGTAGGTTACTGGATCACTGACGGGGTGAATCGGCTAAACAGAGGTAATGCTGACTCACACGTATGCACATCTTGTACCATGTTATAATGTAACAGATGCTACATTCATCCTCTTTTAACCCTTTTCTAGCCATTTTTACTGCTCATTTTAAGACGCGATGCCTTATACAAAATCCAGAGGAGGCACCTCTGTCAATTCTCGCCACTGTCGACCACTAGCTAGTGGTATATGTTTGGGGGGCAAGTATTTGCTTTGACCCGGTCTACCGTTTGAGAATTTTTTTTTTTTTCGGGGTAAAGACGAGGAGCCCCGCGTAGGTTAATCAAGCCAATGAAATATCGCACTGAAATCATAGGCTTGATTGTAACTTTTTTGACGCAAGAAGAATTCACATTGTGCGCATGACATATCGATGCCGATCTGTTTCTTGAACCACCAAACATCTTTGATTTGCTTGCACGAGTTGCATCAATTGAAACCACAACATAACAACAAGAAGAACGATGGGGTCGATAGACGATTATTAGGGTAGAGTTTTTAGACTTCCGGAGACAAGGAAAATGACTTGAAATGAACAGGTCTATAAGTACGTCTCTTTTCCTTGGCCGGACCACCAATAAATTACAAACAAAAAATCGCCCCAAAGAAAAGAAGGAAAAAAAAACAGAGATTAAATAATTTCATTGGCATTTTAAGGACACCAAGAAAGATCCTCAAAGGGTGGTTGAGAAGATCGAATTGGTGTCTCGTTGCGGTGGGTTTCTGCCACTACACAGCCTTGCAAGCAATGTGGAAGTCTATTGATTAAGCGATATTGGTTCCTTCTTCAGTCTTTTTCAACCTTTTGCAAGCTGCCCTATCAAGTAGCTATCGAAATTAAGCCTTTCATACCCTCGGCTACCATTTATTCAATTTACTTCCGTTTGGTCAATCCCATGTGTGGGGTTTCCTCCCTTTAGTTTCTGGTGGCCTGCAGGTCTCAAGACTCGATTATCGGCACGAAATATCAGTCTACATTGATTGTTTGATGGTCCATCTCCCGAGAAATTATTTGCGCAAGCTAACCGAATTGATCGATGTTCACGAGATTATGAGAAGCGACGCATTGGATCTTCGCTGCCGTCGGGGTCGTTTTCGATTGAGTCGTGGTAACGATGAGAAGCTCCCGAGTTGAAATGATCTTTGCGTAAACATTGAAGCCGTCTGATGGTAACTTTAAAACTCGATGGAAAGACCAATTTTTGCTAGTGGATTTAGGGGGTGGCCTTCAAAATTAGAAAGTGCAAAGCTTTTAGCATAATAATGTGTTCCCAAACCGCATATACTATCACTCTTACGAGTGTTTAAGGGAATTCTTCAACATTTCCGTTTTAATTTGAATGAGAAGCTCTTAATAATCAGAGGAAAATTTCCAAAATGAAGCTGAATATACAGTTTGGCTCCCGAAATTTCTGCAGCTATGGATCTATCTTGCAATTGATACTCAAATAATTCCCGTAGGCTTGTCCCGCGCAATAATTCCTGGAGTTTACCTTTCCCACAACTAGAATTTTTACTAGCAAAAAAAAAAAAAACTTCTATATTAACTAAAAGGGTAATATTGAACCCAATTTAGTTATCGAGAATCACTGGATCAGTTTTCTTAAAAATACATGTAGGGATAAGTGCATGGAAAGTCATAAAACTTATCATGAAAGTGGAAATGAGTCCTAAAACTTTTAAAAAGTTTAATCAAGTCCTAAAACTTGTTACGAAGGTGCATTCAAGTTATACAACTTTCAAAAAGTGTAATGAAGTCCTAAAACTTATCACCAAAATGCAATTAAATCCTAAAATTTTCAAAAAGTGGAACCAATATAAGGACTTGATTGGACTAATATAACAAGTTTTAGGAATCAATTGTATTTTTTTGAAAGTTTTAGGATTCGAATGCACCTTCGTGATAAGTTTTAGGAATTAATCGCGCTTTTTAAAAGTTTTAGGACTCAATTACGTTTTCATAACAATGTTTAGATCTTTCAATGCACTTTTCCTTACAAAGTAAAATGCCCATTGCTCTTGGAAAAAAGAAGTAGTAGGACCTCTAGTTTACCTCGTCGATTAACCTTCCAAAGCAAGAATATCTTCCGTGACAGCGAAAGCTACAGCGGCCTTTGACTTCAGCCCGTCCCAACTTTCCTTGTGGGAGAAGCTCCGGAGATGTTCAACCACTGTCTTCTTCTCCCTCATGATTGATCCATCCGTTTGATTACAGTTTGGGGGAATTGGGAAAAAAAAACATTATTAACGTCTTTCTTAATGGCGAAGATCTGTTGGAAAGTGTCTTGGATTAGCTTTCCTAAACAAAGTAATTAACCTTTTTTTGTCTCATTGATCAAGTCTATAACAACGTAGTCGATTTTACAGGGTTTTAGTTGGACCTCTTGAAATTTTAAATTATAAGATGAAGACGTAATTTAATAAGGAGTAGTGCACGGGATTTCTATTCGAATGATGCTCGAGATATAAAGACCGTTTCCTAAAATTGATGTATGAAATAATACGACAAAATGCCTGCTGTATACTTGAGAAGATATACCATACTTAAGTGCCTAATTATAATCTGATGTTTTGTGAATCAACGCTTGTATCTTCAGTGGTTATTTCTTATTTTCCTCCCCCTTTATGTTCCTACCTAAACCCTAGAAGCATCCCTTGCTGGGTCTACTGTGCATAAAGTCCAATGGATGCGATTCCATCCAACAAAGTCACACGCTCGCACGCACACACACAAGCTTTGTCAAAGTAAACACCAAAAAGCAAACCTCTTCTTACGCACGTTTAATTTTTTTTCCTTCATTAAAAGAAGCAAAAAACATGGGTGGTGCCCGTACCAATAATGATGGTTCCGCTTTTCTTATGTCGGGCAGCTTTGCTAAGGAAGCCCAAGAAAAGGGGATCTATCAATTGAATCAACTCAAATAATGTTATCTTAACCTCTTGCCATTCGATATGAAACTGATTCTACTTCAGTTTTTTCTTCTCTTTTCCTTCCTTAGGAAGGCAAACGGCCCTCAATTCAATAAGACCATAGCTTTTCATTTCGTGTGGTACAATGGAAAATAGGGCAACAAGAAGAGTGTAAAAAGAACCAAAAGAGAATGCCAGAGAAACTTGGGGTTAAAGGAAATAATATGCCGATGACTTAAAGCCTCGCCTAAGAATATGGATTTATCAATCATATAAATGTTCGAATCGAAATCGAGAAACTACTACGGATCCGTCTCTTACATTTTGAATTTGCCCTTTTTTTTTTTTCTCAAAGCACGATCCATGGGTCGACTCTATCCAAGTCCGAATCGTCAGCCAGTAGTCTCGCGACAGGTGGCAGGGGGAGGGTTGCTCCATGACATTGGATGCTCCTTTCACTTAGCTTAGTACAAAACTGTCGACCCACCAAAATTGAGGAGAAAACAACAAGAAAAAGAGAGAGAGAGAGAGAGAGAGAAGAAATCAAAAGTAATGGAAAAGAGGGAAGCTAAGGGCAATGGTGGATCATCCACCCCTCAGGATGAGTTCCTCGAGGTGGATTCTACAAGCAATTCAGCAACTTTTCTATTATTTTCTTTTCTTCTTTCCCCTTATTTTTTTTATTTTTCTTTTAATTTTGTTGGCTAGCTATGGAATTATTTTGGAGAAAAATAGTATAGAGAGCCATGGACACGTCATTTTCAATCAATAATGAGTTGAAGAAGAAAGCTCTTGGATAGCTTTAGAGGGATTGAGATCATTTACGTGCTTGCCTTGCAAAAGTTGGGTATCTTGTAAATTCACTGTTTTTTTTTTAATTTATTTATTGTGGCATCCACATTCCCTTTCTTTCTTACACGTAGAATGGTGATCTGCCATGTCCTCAAAAAAGTGACACGTGGCCAAATCATTTTTATTGCCAAAATTTCGGGATTTTAGAGCCGTGAAATTTCCAGAACAGACAGTAGACGAGTTGCCACGCAAATCTGTCGTAATCGAAAGAACTCAAAAAGTTAATTTCAAAAGCTTAGCGTAAAACTCTTTAGATGTCTGTGAGAATAAAAATTATTATGAGCGACAAATTCTTCAAAATAATGAATCCCACAATTCTTTTTAATTAGTCATTATTCATTTTTTCCCAAACATATCATTAGTTTTACAATTATCCAAAAATTATTACATAGTCAAATATCTTCGAAACCCGTTATGGATAATACCAAATTGAAAAGGTTGGATGCAATGCTAGCTCTCCGCAGTAACGACCTTGAGCTTGAGCTCAAGCTCCCTCTCCTAAGATTTGATGTGCTAGTCATTGCAACATAACGTCTCGCATCGCCAAAGATCTAACGAGGTTCAGAATGCCTCCGATGACTCGTACTCCAACCATTCATATCTCTTTCAGATAACATATCAAGGGATATTTGAGTTAATTGACGAAAGCATCGTGTGCCTTAAGCTTAACTTCTTCATAGATCTAGATGGCTGTGCTGGCTACGGCAGCGGCGGCGAGTGCAGCAGACGACGAAGTGAAGGGTTGTATCGCACATGAATCAAAACGATCACAATGAAATCAAGCAAAAAATTAGAAGACGCACGGTTTACCCAAATTCACCTTAGAATAGGACTACGTCATGCAAAGAGATTTCATTATAATTTAAGTTTATAATTGCATAACTCGTTACAATGATCAAGTAACAAATAAGTAAATATATATGCCTCTAAAACGGGCCTAAAATTTAAACTTATCCGAAACCCCTCGACCGGTCAGTAGGGACACCCGTTTCGGGGCCGCCTATCGAACCCCGCATTTCGCTGCAAGGGATCACATATAATCGAATCATATTTTAATTTTTTAAGCTCTTATATGAACGTATTCGAGTATGAGAAATAAGAGTTATCGAAATATTCGTCATCTCCAATAAGAAGATCACAGGGCACACGCGAGTTTTTAACTTAAGCAAACCGGTGGTGCGCACATAGGCATGCCCGTGCAGCCACACGTTCACTTTTTTGACTTTTTTGATCTTCTGATTACAGGCCACGTGCGCAGGCGAGGTGGTTGAATTAATACGCAACCACCTCCGCGAATGGCTGGCATCGATTCATCGTCGCCGTCAAATTGCGAGAGGAGAGCAGCGTCTGGTGCTGCAAACCAGCGCATGGGCTGTATTTGTGTATGGATGTGAGTTCATCTCGACGTCGTGACGTGAGTCGAACTCGTGAGGACATGTCGCGATCTTCGATCTACGCCTCGAGGTTGATCGTGGACGTTCGGCGTGTTTCGATCCTCCTCCGATTCGCATGGTTCTATACGACTACGAGAGAAACTCGATCCTTTTCTTCTGCATAGCACCAAGCGCCACCAATCCGAAATCAGATCGGAGGTGGAAAACGACGACCAGATTAGGGTTTCCGGCGACTTGCTGTTTTTTTTTTTTTTAAACTTTTCATTTAACATTTATGAAGTTCTTTATTTCAATGTTGAAAATCCAAAACCTTCTAAAATATACGAAAACTGTCGTATAGAATTGTTTGCAGTCTTAATGAATTTTTCGCAACAAAAATATACTCCTCTCACTTCGACAAATTTAAAGGAAATTGCCTCCGTTTGTTTCGTAGTAGATACGGCATTTCTATAAAATGTTTCCCAAGGTAATGACAATTTCTTTTCGGTGTTTGCCTGAAATCTAAAATTAAACTGGAAAATATTTTGTCATTTGGTATGGAACATTTTATTTGATTTTTCTAAATAGACATACACTATTCAGGCGCTAGTAACTTATGCATGGGTAGCCGCAAAATCGGGTAAGGGAACTAGAGTCTTGAGTCCGACCTCCATGGACCTCTAATCGAGCACTGGGGATCGGGGTACGGGCACCTGGGTCCTAGGCACCTCCTCAATGGACTTCGCGGGCACTAGGGTCTCCGGCCAAGTCTCGATGGACCCGGGTGCAACCTTTGTGGACTCGGGCTTGGGATTAGGGTCCGGGCACGACCTCGATGGAGCCCGAGCCCGAGCATCGGAGACCCTGGTCCTAAATGTCGGCGACCTAGGAACAATGTTGGTATTTCCGTACATAAGCGTAGGGTCTCAGGTCCAAGTGTTGATAATTAGTCATATTTTGTAAAATAATTTTTTGTTTTCTAAAGCGAAAATCAATCCCTTGATTGTAAGCATATTTTTTTTCGTTAACTAGAAAAATATGTTCCTTTTAACTCATTTTCATAAGAGAATCAAATGCCGAAAGAATGAGAAATATTTTTTTCGCGAAACAAAATGAGCACTCCAAAAATTACCTTTCCTAAGTCAAAACCATTCGGCCCTAACTATCGAGCACTTGTTCCAAGATCAAAGTTAGTCAAAGTGATGGTTTACTTGCATTGACTCAATTCCATTCCTCGTTACGCCCCACCAATCAAATTGCCTTTAGCAGCCTCTTCAGCACGGCAATTGATTTGTTTTGACATTGAGGACGAAGGGAGAGCAACCTCTCACTCAGCCAGTCCCGTGTCACTTTTAGTAATAGTTGCTTCCAAAGAGGGACCTTCCACTACTCTCCACAAACAAATTTTTTTTGACATAATCATCTTCATAAATATCCAATGTGTAGACCTCTATTCGAAGAGCCTAAGAGCCACCGGGTTCGCTCTTTTATTAATGAATCCGGAAAATTCTCGGCGCCGCCTCGGTCGCTAATTCAATCCCTGAACCCTAATTTTTGTGAAAAGAGCCGTAATCTCGACGGTGTATGGGCATCCTTGTGCTATTGCACAGGTATCATAAGTCTCGCTCGGACCCAATTTAGATAGTTTATTGAGCATCTTAAGTAAGTTTGAGCAAGTTGAAACTAAGAGAGATAGTGAGACAATTAGCTAGCAATTAGCTTTAGACATAATGCGTGGGAGGTTACTATTTATGGGGCCTTCAACAAGATTGAATAGCAAAATTGACATGTGCAGTGGATTCCATGCCGCAATTGAGCTTGAAAATGAATATTTGTGCTAGTGCAATCTGAACCATCAGCTTTAATTAAAACAATGTATGTCATTGAATCGAGTTAAGTACGTGTACTTATAACATACAAAGCTGATCAAGGCATTTACTAAGTAGCTTTACACACCGGTTACTGTCATGTTATAAAAGAAATTACACGCGTTGTCGAGATGCTTTTTCTAGTTTAAACACTTATTTATCGCATCGAAAGAGTTACTTTCATACTATCCAAATATGCTTTCAATATCTAAGATTAGTAACCAAAAGGATAAACTCTTGATTTGATGTGGGTTAAAAACTCCTAATGCAAAATGCGATACCCCGGCACGACAGAGAAGTAAATACAACGAAAAATTTAAGGAATGGAGGTATCAATATATGTAAATCTCGAAAAGTTACTAACTACACAAAGTAATTAGTAAAATCGAGCAAGTGGAAAGACACCTTTTCTCGTTTAAAACTTACTAATCTCCTAAACAAATATTACCCAAATATTGTCTCGACCGAGTTTAACTCGATGGTGAGAGCCTACAAGTATAAATCTAAAGGAATCGATACGGATGAAATTGAAAGAAAGTGCACAAAAATGAACCAAACCAGAGTTTGACTCGATGGTATAGCATTGCAAGCACAATTCCCTTCAATAACAATGAACCAACCCACCCGGAACGGCGTCGAGTTTGGCTCGACGATAATGCCTTGAATACACTTTGATAATGCAACAAAGTTTGACTCGATGGCACAATATTTGAGATAAAGACAAACGCCGGAGTTTAACTCGATGGCAAGAATCTAAAAGCTACAGGGTTAGAAAAATAAATGCAATGCGATAAGTAAAAATAAGATAAATTTATTTATTTGTTCGGGGGGTTTTCTCTGTGGATGCCTAGAGGTATTTATAATGGCTGGAATGGTAAATGCTCTTCGGTGGTTGTAATCCTTGTGCGTTAACAGTTACCGCCTTCATTGGTCTTTTCGGATTCTTTTTGACCCGAGTCTTCAAGCGGTTAGTTGACTCCACATAACCGATGATGTTGGCGTCTTTCTTCAATTTCCATTTGCGTCAATCATGCCCATGTTTTCCCCATCTTGGGGGTTGTAAGTTTGAAAATCCAAAGAACCGTCGATAGGACACTTACCGGCTCTCTTTCGATCGTGAGGGATATGCTCATGTCCTCCGTATTCTTCGGACTCCTTGACTTTTTCTTAGAGACTGTTCGAACCTTATCCATCTCGAAATCGCCCTCTCGCTATGGAATTCAAGGAAATAACTTTTATGTACTTTGGGGCTCCTTGAAAAAACCTTGGCTCCAGCAAGACTACTTCTTGTTGGCGCTCAATTTGCTAACGGGTTTGATGATTTTTTCAAATGATCCCTATCGGTACCACCACATGCTCTGCACGAATCTTCGTTATTCTATCTTGACATGCCTTTCTCACGCGTGTCGACTCTTCATGTGTTCTGCTCAAGTGTCGAGCCCCTCCCGTGCTTTCCATGTGTATTGATCCTTCATGTGCTCCACACATGTATTGATCTTTCACGTGTGTAGCATGTGCTTCGACGGATGAGTTATTTTGAGTGACGACGAAAATAAAAAAATAAAAAAATTGCACGTAGGAGTTACTATTTACTATGGGCATCAAAATTCACACACATGAAGTTCCAAGTCTTCGACCAAAAAAAAAAAAATTCTAAGTCATGGCCAAAAGAGATAAATCCAGGGCACCATCTCGAAGCTTTTCTCTTCACTTTAGAGTGAAGACAACGCGCCACGGTGGAGCGTGGTAAGATATTAATTTCATTTAATTTCATTAACAATATATCAAAAAATTAATAATTTTCCTCCCCCTTTAAATAGCTCCCTCCCCTATCTCCCTCCTCCTCACCCAAAACCGGAAAAACAAAAACAGAAAAAGACGAAAAAAACCCCTCTCTCTCTCTCTCTCTCTCTCTCTCTGATAATGGAGATGGAGCCGAGGACGCCGGAGGTGGCGAAGAAGCTGTGGAGCGTCGTACGGGCGGTGATGTTCATGATGAGTAAGGGCTTGTTCTCCAAGAGCAAGCTGATGGTGGACCTCCATGTCATGCTCAAGCGCGGCAAGCTCGCCGGCAAGGCCATAGGCAACCTCATGCTCCAACACTACTCCGCCTTCACCTGCCGCTCCGACAACGACGTCGCCTGCGTCTCCTCCTCCTTCGCCCCCCGCGAGTACGAGTTCAGCTGCAGCAACACCCCCGCCAACAACCCCTTCTTCCACAAGCGCGGCAAGCACCACCGCCGCCACCACCACCTCCCGCACGGCCACCGCCGCCACCTCTCTCGCTACGACGACGCGGCGGCCATCAGCGCCGTCCAGAAGGTGCTCGAGATGCTAAACAGCACCGACGTCGTGGAGGCGTCGCCCATGCTGCTGCCGGGGTTCGGGAAGAGCCCCGCCGTGAGGCAGCTGAGGATCACGGACTCGCCGTTCCCGCTGAAGGACGACGGCGGGGACGGCGGCGAGGTCGACGTGGCGGCGGAGGAGTTCATCCGGAAGTTCTACAAGGACCTGAAGCTGCAGAAAACCACGGCCCCGGTGGAGTCGCCGTATCATTATGGCATGTGGGGTTGAGCGATGATGATGGCATGCGACGACGTTTTCCGACACGGCGTACTTTTTCTTCCTCACGGTCGTGAATCTGGAGGAATTGTCTTCAATACGGGTTTCCGTTGACGGGGCTGGCAAGCATGATTCGGATGCATTTCACAAGCCCTAATGTGGCAAATGCTAGGACATGTAAAGATCGGATTATCAAATCGGTTTACGAGGGAAAAATGCGATCGGATCTTACCGGGCGTCGAAAACGACTCAATTCAGATGTCCACTTTCGATTCGCACGGTCTCTTCATAAACCCGTTTGGTAAATCAATCTTTATATTTTTAGCGTTAATCGGCTCGAAAAATACTTTCCGGCGGTAGGGAGACTGGTTTGCTTATATGAAATACTTGGGCTATGACATGGAGCTAGCTAGCACCTCTCTAATTGCAGCAAGCTTGGAGGAGTTGGTTTTTCTTTCTAGGATATTTCTTTTCCCGTCTTTTGATTCTACCTTTTTTTTTTTTTTTTTTTTGGGCAATTCCTCTCTTGTTTGGCTACCGTTGATAAGGAAAGAGGAAAGGAACGAAAGAGAGATGGATTTCCCCCTCTCGAATTTTAGTCTTATTTCCTTCTATTGAGGCCGGAAATATCGGGTTCGATCTATAAAATCAATCAGCAAAATGGGCATGACCATGCTAAACGAAATTCCGTATATCATACTTATTCGACAAAGCTCGATTAAAGTTCGGCACCGAACAGCAACGAGACAAGCATCGTACCGCGACATCTATGAATGCGGCACAGCCTATGTAGCGGTTGGTGAGAAGGGGGAGTGGGTACATAACTCTGGCGGTCGAAATTTGGTTGCCTAGTTGGAAGGTCACTTCGAAGTGGTACTGAAAATTAATGACGAGCGAGAGGGCCGTGCGCGATACGACGACGTTCGCCGGCGGGCCGAATCCTACGAGCTTTCCGCACTTCCAGGGGTGAATTCAGGAAACAGAGAATCTTGGTCTGGTCCGAATAATGTTTCGATCAGAGTTTGCAGGGAAAGATGCTCCGTGCTCTGTACATCAACTTGGGTGGCAAGGGACCTTTTTGCTTTATGGGTATAGGTTTTATTTTTATTATTTTTTAATAATGAGTTTTGCATGAGAAATTAATTAGGATTTTAATTAGGTAACGGGGAATAAAAGAGGCCGGGTCTTACCAGCATTTCGAGAGCAAGCACAAAAACAAAACGACCATTTACGAATTCAATCGAGAACAGCGGCGCTTTTTTTTTTTTGTTTTGGTCGAAATAATATCGAAACTTACGTAATGAAAACGTTTTCTTGATATAGTTACGGACAATCTCGGTGGCTGCAGCGATACTCGATGTTGGAAGTATAGAGTTCGCATTAGATAAACTTGCGACATTGCTTTTGAAGGAATTGATCGTACATTGTATAATGGGAAATTACCAAAGAAGTCGACCTCGCCGGCCCTTGACTCTGGCCTCGACAACTGGCTAAAGGAAGAATATAAAGGGGACAAAAATAAAAAAAATATTAAAATATTATTAAGAATTATCTATGTCGGTTCGGTCGCGCCACATAGGATTACCGGTGATTTTGTCGGCGGTTTCGGTCAAAATTAGTCGGATGGATTGAATTGACACGAATGCAAATATTTTAAGACTCAATTGATAAATAAAAAGAAGTTATGATTGAATTCGAATAATTACAATAGATTGATGACCTTTTAGGTAATTCTCCCATCGTATAACTATGTGGATTTTGTATTCTTAAGAGAAACCCAACATTTATTTTTCTTTTTATTTTATTTTATATGATTATGGTGGTTTATCAAATTGAAATCCAGGCAATACCATCCCAATGAAATTATATGAAATGTTGGATGAAATGAACCACGTGCACATAGCGGTAGTTGTGCGAACTAATCCGACAAGGCTTTCTGAGCATGAGCTGCTAGACAGCTTGTGCTCAAAGCTTTGATAATTTTCGACTGGTCCCGACTGAAATTCTGAAAGTACTTCCCACTCTCGCCAAACCCTACATATAGCATATTTACCTCATTTAGGGCAAATATCATGATGAATTCTAAACTAACACACATGATAATTTATCCCATACTAATTTTTTAATCACAAAGAACTTCAAATCAATACACGTATGACAAATTTATCCAAAATTAATTTTTTCATCACTAAAAATCCCAAACTAGTACGTTCATGACAATTTTACCCTCCGTTAATTATTGTTAAATTGAGTTAACACCAAGAAAAATCCCAAATCGGTACACTCGTGATAAACGGAAGGTAAAAATCCTAAACTAGCACACCCACCAACTATCACATTTAATCTAACTCGGCGTTTTATGGTAAAACTTAACGAAAAATAACGGAATGTAAAATTATCACAAGTGTACTTCGTTTGGATTTTTTGGTTGTAAAAAAATTATTTGGGATTAAATTTGTCATACGTATATCGAGTTGGGGATTTTTCATGGTGTTAACCTCCTCAATTATGAAGCGGCATATCTTCATTTTTTATTTTTTATTTTTTTATTTTTGCTCAAAATTATGATGTTAGAAGACAAATTAGGTTTTGAAAATTATTGTAGGACTTTCTGTGGGGTAACCATGGTCACGGGTCACATGTTACTCCAACAAGGCTGCTCGTTTAAGTACGCCTCACTTAACCACCGCGCCACGCGATCGAAAGAAACAAAGAGAAAAAAATTATATGACGAAGCGTGTTTAAGTATGTCTCGCTCATTTAAAAACCTATCGAGAGCTTATCGTGTTGCTTTTGACAGTAATTGCACGACCAAATCTTCTTTCTTTTTAATCAAGCATTAACGACTCAAACTCAATCATTGCAAATCATGATAGTTGGCATCGGACGCTTCTTAAAACAGCTTAGACAATGTTTTGTGGATCACATCGTATACGGGGTCGTGTCCCATGTTGGCACACGTGCGAAAACACATTCACGTGTATTCACATTTATAAAATGAAAAATGCCGGTTTCTTTTTTTTTCTCTTGCCAAAGTGTGCTGGTTATTTTGTAGGATTTAAGTTGTTTTTTTTCTCGTTATTTGTAATTAGGGTTTAGAGAAGCTACAGCCGGCATATAGCTGATTTTCGTATCATTTATGCTCCGCACGTTTCGCGAAGAATGATCGCTTGCATCGCTTCAATAAACAGCCAATGAAAAATGCTTTCATTATTAATAACAATTCATGCCTAAGTATTTCAGTGAAAGATGAAAATGCTTTTCATCCGTTTATTTTGTAAGCGATATGAGCGATCATCTGCAGATAAATATTTTTCGAATTACTCAGCTTTTCGGGAAATAAATAGAGCCTTAGGGCTAAATTAATCTTGCACGTGGAACCACACCATATTGATAACGCGACACCGTACTTAAGTTTCTTAATCAGCTGAAATTTGAGAACGTACGTCAAGGTTCTTGGCCAAGAGTCATGCCAAATCAGTAAATCTATTGGGGAATCAATGGTGGTTCCAAGGGAATTATATACGTTTGCCATCAATTTCATGAATAATCAGACCAATTACTGGGGATGGGATCGACGGAGTTGGAAGGGTTCCACTGACTTTGGGGGAAATAAGTTATTAGCCCTAAAGTTAGACAAAATGATTTTATGCCTTTTAGGAATTTGAAATTAGTACTTTCACTACTTATTGATATTCTTTTTCCAGCAATGCTAGGTACACAAAAATTGGTAAAAAAAAGATTGGATTTATTAAGTGATGTGACGGACTCATATTTTTCAAGACCTTCTCGTGCTATGAGCTAATCTTTATATGATATGTTTGAAACAAAATTGATCTAAAAGTTTAAATTGTTTGATGAATGCATAGTTTAACGTTTAGCTATTCTATGATTTCCGCCTTGCGCGTGAATTGGACTTTTTGCCTAAGTTGAATTGTTAGTGTATATACGATGAGATTTGCATTCGGGATCTTCTCGCTCGCGTACCACGTAAAATTTCACAAGATTATAGCCAACTGCTCTAAAAAATAAATAAATAAAGATGTTAGATGAAATGGTCGTTAAATCATCTTTAATGAATTATGATTTTGTCCATTTTACCGTACCTCTTTTGTATCATAATACTTCTTCATGAATAACATGGATATTTAGTAGACAAAAAGTTAAAGGTTTGAATTGTTAAAATTAGGCGCAAAAACACAATGAAATAGAGAGTAAATATGAGAAAGAGAAATCGAGACGTAACGTTCATTTTGGTTCACCCTTGGATTAGGATTACATTTAGTAGAGGATTCTATTATAATTAGCACATCATATCTCTCTCATTTACAACTCTCAATTACAAGCAAAAAGAGATTATATATAACAATAATTATCAACACCCGAACTCTCAATTAAAAGACATGCTCAAACAATAAAAAAGGTCTTTGGCGTTTCAAGGGCATTGTTCCCTTACAGCCCTGTCGAGGCGAGACCCTCGTACCTTCCTATCGATAGGAAGAATGAATCAAATCCCAATATAAATGCACTTAGATCTAATTCTTTCGTAATAGAGAGTAAACTTAAAAAAAAAATTCTAAAGGAAAAGAAAGAGTAGAGATAGGAATGAGCTTTGGAGAAAAGGACCTAAAAATCAAGAGTAGGTGAAAGGTTTGAAAACTCATGATGCGATGGGGTTGCTCCATGATTGGTCTCGTCTCTCTCAAGCACTTAAGGCGACCAGGTCCCTCACCTAAAGCAAAATTGAAGCTTTGAGGCTAATGCTTATCTTGACATTTTACATCCGACGCATTTCGCTTTTTCCACGTTTTCGTGGCTATGGAAAAATTAACGGAAAAAGGGAGGAAAAAAAAAGTTAGAACCGGCAAAAGAGACACGTGCCACGCGTGATCTCACGATGCCGACCGTCTGATTCCGACCGTGGGGGCTTGTCTCATGTCTGGCTCGACCTCAATCATTTAGGTTTTCGATCTCTTCTTTCAGCCCGCTCCTCTTATTGGTCGAAATTCAATCATGTTTTCTTGATTTTGATAATTGGGTGATTAAGATATTTTAGGGATCGTTTGATTGAACGAAAACTGTTTTCTCAAAATTAATTTTTTCCGACTTCACCGGTATTTGAACCATCGAAAACTAATTAATTTACAGAACAACGTTTTTCATGGACCGACAACAACAAGTTTAAATTTGGAGAAAACAACTTCCATTTCTTATAAGAAGGAAATTATTTTTCCTATAATACCAAACAAATGAAAATGATTCACTGTCCTTAAAAATAATGTTCATGAAAAATATTTTCCTTTATCACGAAATTTCCAGCAAACTCACCCACCCCTAGTTGTGAAATGGAGTTTACAATCTGCCATCATCAATCAGCTATATCTGGCGTTTGACTCGATCGCATAGGTCGAGCTCGAATGATGCGTACTTAGCCAAGTATTCATGCTTCCGTGACTCCAGTGAATTGATCCCCTCTTGAATATGATCCCTGTTGGAAAATTTTTGTCATCTCTTTTGTTAGGGGCAATTCCTGAGATTTTTCTAAGCTGGTTTTGATGAAGCGACGTTTCGGTTCTAGAGACGATATTTTCGGGTCGGCAATGCTCGATCGAGTAAACTATTCATAACCCTAGATCTGGCACCGGCCATTATTAGCCACCAAGTTGATGCATGCGTCGATAATGATGGAGAGTCGCACTTTGCATTTCCATGGTATTGTCGGTTTAGTTATGCGTACTTTGCAATTTGCATCGCGAGATAAATGTCCGGGTGGCTTTCCTTCATTATTGACGATCGGTATTGCTTTCTTATATTAATCTGACTAAAGGGTTACACCTGCGGCCATTTTGCTTTAACATTATGGACACTTGAAGATGTTAATTGATAGCTAAGAAACAAACAGTACGAGCTAGAAGGTATATTGGTCAAGGGTTCATGATTACTTTATCCCCCGGAGAAAAGAAAGTTCTCAATTGCTTACGGAATACTTTGCTTCCAACAAGCGTACGAACGTCGATTTTCGACTTTTATTTTTCCCGATAACAACGCCGAACGGAACGGAGACTATACTAGGGCGTAAATCACACGAAGCAAAGTGTGATTAGATTGATATTATGCACCAAAAATGCCTAAAGGATATTCCTTCATTTGGTGAAGAAATCCCAATCACTATTGGATAAGGCCATGGTTTCGTCTTCCCACAGGGTCACAGACATGCAGAAACACAATAAAAGCAAAAATATGTATATAGAAAGCTATGGGGAGATACGTCTCGCTGGCTTTCGCTTTTGAATAAATCAAAGGTCATGTAATGCTGCTGCCCTAGATTCCCAAAAAGCGTGAAGCTTTAAGACAAATGGGTGTCGGGGTTCGTGGTTAAAATAGTATTCTGACAAGAATAAAGGCGGAACGAGAGGGGAAAAAGAAAGGCAAAGCGGTGAATATGCTTTTCGTTGTGGGGGTGTGGTGTAGACCCGCAATTGAAGCGAAAATCGATTGTTTCGTGGCTCAAAAGTCAAGGGTGGATGTGACGTGGTGGCCAGGGAAAAGTCATGGGCCCTCGGAGCATTGATCGACATAATCATGGAGTTTTTGTTCCGGAGGAACTTGTTTTCCTAGGGTTGGATAATGTTGTTGTTGCTTTGTATGAGGTGGGAGAAAAAAGGGGTGTGTTTTTAAGAGCTTGAGCACACTGTTAAACCAGTATCTCGAGAGTTCCTTTCGATGTTTGTCGGAAGACATCGGACGCCCATGGTTTCGATAGTAAGGATGTTCTCGGAGATAGCTTGATACGGACTGTTACCGTGACGATAGGTGCTGTAACTTTTGTGAGTTGTTTGATCGAGTGCTTACAATAATTCTTAGAAAATTGGTCATATTCGGTCTCGAAGTGTTCCATTTCTAAAATATGTATTGTCGAGCACGCTAATTATATTGCTTCATGACATAGCTACGGCACTACAACCATAGTTCGGCCATAGTCATGCTAAACGAGCATTGAATCAATAACCACGAGAATTGTGATTCTACCTAGGAGAAGTAGATGAGATTAGGTAAATTTTATGAATTTCTAGGTTCTATGAAAGCTTTTGTAGAAAAAACTATTGTCGCGACCTAAAAAAATAAACAAGTTAGATTACGGGCTAATGGATTATCGGGTTAATTAATTAACTAACCTAACTCGGACTCTCCCAAGTCCATACCAAATCGCAACTTAAGGTTCGAATGATTAACATGCAATGTGATTTGAATTTGGAGTCGCCACTAATCATTTTCGGTAGGTCGATTAGAAACCTAAATAAAATAGCGGGAGAAAACTATCTTATTTCTGAACCGGAGATTAAGAGTCCGGGGACTTGGTTACATTAATTACAACTAATGCCCTTTCGGTACCTTAAAATTCATGAAACAAATAATGGATTTGACAAATTTGATGAATTCTACTTGAAGATCAAAGAATCAATTTTTTTTGGATTTTTCTTCCCATGACATTTTTTGAAATAAAGAAATTACATGAAATTAGGATGAAATAGGTTCAAGGTTACTCCCCAATTTGAACTCGTGCACCAAACTCGTGCTTCGGGCTTGTCTTGACCATTGGACCGATTTGGTGACTCGTTAGACCGAGAAATCTCTTGGTCCTATCTCTCCTTCACGCTTCTTTCTCATATCGCTAGAATTTCATGAGACCGCAATCCGGGCGTTGATATTTTTTCCCTTTTGCTCTCCTTCTATTCTCGTACCATTGATGTCTCATCGTTGATATGTAGCATTGTTATTTAACATAAAAACATAGAGAAAAATTAGTGTAGAAAATCTGGGCTAATTTGTATTCGAAATTAAAGAAAGTTAGGGAATCACTTAACTTTCTTTTTCTTTGCGGCGAGCTCGAACGATGGGGATGGACCAAGGTAGCTTGTGTTGATCGGTGCAAAAATTGGCAATAGTAGTATCGGGCTTCAAAATTCTCATACCCTCTCAAAACTCTTTTCAAATTTTTTCTCAAGAGCTCTCTCTATTCTCCTTCTCCAAAAAAACTCTCTCAATTCTCTTTTCCTCCCCAAAAAAACTCCTCTCTCTTCAAGAACTCTTATTCTTTTATAGGCAAAGTTCTTCATCCTTCATTCTTCATCTTCATTTCCTCACCTTCCATTTTCATCTTCCTTTCTTCATCTTCATCTTCTTTTCTTCATCTTCATTTCCCCACCTTCCATTTTCATCTTCTTTTCTCCATCTTCATCTTCTCTTCTTCATCTTCATCTTCTCTTCTTCACCTTCATTTCTCCATCTTCCATTTTCATCTTCTCTTCTTCATCTTCATCTTCCTTTCTTCATTTTCCATTTTCATCTTCTCTTCTTCATCTTCCTTTCACCATCTTCCTTTCCCCATCTTCTTTTGGTATTTGCAATGCAGTTCCGAAGTTTCAAGTATTTGCAATACTGATCCCCGAAGTTCTGAGTATTTGCAATCTGAGTCCCGAGAAAATATTTCTTTCAAACCCAAATCTTCTTGGTGCATTTTTCCACCCCATGCCTAGTCCAGGACCTCGTTAAATTAAGCTCAAATTATATGCCAATGCTAAATGAATATGTGAGATGATTTTTGTTTAGAACTAAAATTAGTTCTAATTTTTATGCAAAAAATATATTAGTCAAAATTTAGGCGTCAACGGTGCCCCTCTTTGAGTGGAGGCTCGTAGAGGTTCCGCTCAAAGACAGAATTGAATCCTGAATTTTGACGGTGCAAATTATGGATGAACTTTTTTGCGGGAGTTTTAATCCCATTTTTTGTAATGAAGTGATGCGTGATATGCAAGACTATAAATAACATGTGTCATAATTTCTCTTTTCCATGTTAGAGAAACCTACACATGGATCGCATACGAGAATACTGTTTTACCAAATACCTCATAAGTTGGTGATTCCCTTAATTTCCAAGTTTCTTGCAAACACGAGGACCTTAAGGTATTTGACCTATCTGTTATCGGAGACTTCTCCCTAATGCGAGACAGCGCAAGATATGTGTATCCTTCCGGATCACAAGAGCTACGTCGTTGTGAGTTGAAAGAAGTAGAATCAAGTTCACAAGAGCTACGTCGTTGTGAGTTGATTAAATGTCGAAATCGCCAATGCATATGTCTTCACGATTCGACAAAGGGGAACCAAAATCTTAAGAGCTACGTCGTTATGATTTGGCTTGGATCAAAATCACGGGTGCTTATGTCTTCGTGATTTGATAAAGGAGCCGAAAATCATAAGAGCTATGTCATTATGAGCCGACTAAAGGTCAAGATCACCGGTGCATATGTCTTCGTGATCGACAAAGGGGAACCAAAATCTTAAGAGCTACGTCGTTATGATTTGGTTTGGATCAAAATCACGGGTGCTTATGTCTTCGTGATTTGATAAAGGAGCCGAGAATCATAAGAGTTATGTCATTATGAGCCGACTAAAGGTCAAGATCACCGGTGCATATGTCTTCGTGATGCGAGACGGAAATCATAAGAGCTACGTCGTCATGATTTGATAAGATGTCAAGATCGCCAGGTGCATATGTCTACATGACGACGGAGAGGCATATTGCCTGATTGAATCGTAACAACTATCATCGGAGGAGTTGTTAATTTGAAAATGGGTTCGGAAAACTTACCGGGTTCTCCGAACGATTAATCAAAGAACGAAACGATCGCTCGTATCGTACATGGTAGGCATTTGCCAGGAGAACTTGCTCATTCAATAATCCTTGGATGAATTTCGAGACCTTGGGAGGGACATCGAACATCGGGAATGTATTACCCATCATAGAATGGTAGAGGTAACATGCGCAAACATATTCAACAATGAGTTCATGCAAAACTATCCTACCGAGCTTGCAACGATGTATATAATGCAATCACTCATACCATGGTTTATGCATAACCATTATATCAAGTTTGCATTACCAACCCTATCCGGGGATGTTCTCACATTATGAATACCTCGAATATGAGCTGAGTGGGGGGACTTCGGTCCGAGAGGGTTTTCTCTCACTCTCAAGAAAAGTTATATATCCTGTCTGCAGGATCCAAAAGAAATTACTCAATCTTTCCATCATCGCATTCGATAAGGATCCAAGTAATCTCGCAATTGATACGACCGAGCCGATCTAGAGGTCTTGATCGGGACCGTAATGAGAGCTAGGTCAAAGGTTTACAAAGGGGACTCTAGTTGAGTCAAGGTCTGCTGAAATGAATTTCTTCGTCATCTCTCTGGGTTTACAAGTCAAGAACTCTGCAAAAATGAGAGAGAAGTAATCTTGCTCGAACTTCTTCGAGTGATGCTTAAAATCATGGAACTCCACATTAATTCAAGTGCCCTAGTCGGAAAAGGCTTTTAAAGGGTTGTAATGGAGGTAATGATTTGGGGAGTGAGAAACGAAAGGGTTCGTTTTGGCTCGGAAGATATTTGAGAAGGGGCTTGATGTTGGTGATCATTACAATCTTGTCACCGATCGTGGCCTTCTATGATACCATCATTGCTCCAGGATGGTATGAACCGAAGATTACATTTGCAATTTGGCACTTCATGGAGATTTTTCTCTCAACCCTTTTAGGATATAAGGGAAAATTGTGCATTCAAGTTCGAAATATTCTACAAATAAACAATGAATTGAAAGGGCATTGGCCTTGCTTTTGGTAGGCACTTTGCTTTTTTAAATGCCCGGGGAGTTTTTTTGTGGAATCGGCTTTTCCTCTTTCTTCTCCTTTTTTTTACTCCCAACTCTCTTTTACGATTGTATCTTGATGAGTTCATTGGGAGATTTTCTATGGATCCAGCTTTTCGGTCCTTCTACTCAAAGATGGGCCATATTTGTTTTGGGACAACAATGATCACCAATAAGGGCTTTTAGAAACGAATTTGCGGGCTCAAATGGATTGTGCAAATGGATATAGATGTGTGGGATAGAAAAAGAAATGCTCTTCGTCACCCTAAGGCACTTGAATTAAAGCGCAAGTACAATGCAAAGAACCACCCGAAGATTGATGTTAGTCCAAGCAAGAAGATTTCTAACCATTTGTCTCGTGATGCTTGATGGAATTACCTCTGTTTTGCCCAAATGTGGGGTGGTTCTTGAGGGTTGTGGAAGTGAAATCTCCGCTCAAATGGGTTGATCAACGGATAACTTGCAGTGTTTAGGGTACAGAAATGAATGCCTCCATCACTTCGGTTATCGTACCTTTCGCGAGAAAACTTTTTTACCTCGGGGAATGCGGAATTTACCACCGTTCATCTCTCCTGAAAAAATTGGACGTGTTTGGGAAAGGATTGCCTTTCATCATCCTGTCATGCCCCCTTCGTACATTCGATGTATCTTATGTAGTTCATGTTCCTTATTCAGAGTTGGTAAATTAAGCATGAGGAACAATCATGTGCAAACTATGCAGTGTATGAGTGTTTTCGAGCATATAAAATGTAGCGACTTTTTATCTTGGCGGACAAAGTTCGCGAGTACATAAAAAATTTCTTAGGGGCGTGGATCGTGAGTTGCCCCTGCTCATGCAAATGCGTTGCAAAACTTCATTGTCCGCTTCGAGACATGAGATTGTCAAAGGCTCCAAGAATTTCTCATTTCATTAATTTTTCATGGAGAAGGGATACTTCTGCTTTGGACAGTAGTGAACCCTATAAAAATCAAAAGGGAAAGCATCAATGTATGTCCTCATGTTCTAAAAGAGTTGAAACGATACCACTTTACCCATGTACGTATTCCTCGCGAACTTTGAATTGAAAAGATCGATTCATCTGGATCGGATTGTATGTCGGAATGTCATCTCTCTAGGTTCTATAACCAATCCGGGCTGAGTTTCGATTTGCGAAGCAAAAAGTTTTTATTAATCTTTGTACATTGATGCCAAATCCCGGGATCGACCCTGGGACGCCTGGACCACTTGTCATTCCCCAACCACTATCTTTGCGGTGTTGTTGGCGTCCACGGGTGGTTCGCTTTTGTTATATTGTTCTCAAAGCGGTTGGCAATCTCCTGTGGAGAATAAAATAAGTTTAACTTAGAGTTTGAAACGAGCGAGAGTCAATTGGGACGATACGGAGTTACCCATCTTTGAGCCCGCTAGTCTTTTACTTGCATTCTCCCAAGTAAGGCTATTCGGAATCTCTCTTTATGGGCGTTCGGGGCATCGTCCTCAAATTGATTTGCTCCAGGCCTAGCTTAATAATGAACTTACGCATTTGATAAAAGAGGAGAAAATTCGGCCTTTAACTCTAGATAGCTAGAAAGTAAAAAATATCCCACGCAGGGGAACTATACAAGGAATTAAAGGAGTATTCATGCGAGATTGGTTCCACCTCTTTTCTTGGCTATTCCAATGATTGGCTGATTTTGTCTTGGATCATACACCAACGATCGTTGTTTGAGGATCCATGATCACTTGCTTCGGATCACAACTGCGGAGGTCGTTCGGCTCCGACCCGGGCGACCAAGGCGGTGAGCTCATCATCAAAGTAACCTTTTGATTTGTCGGGCAATTGATACTCGAAGTGGGCATTGCTACTTGCTAACACCGCGACGGATTTTCCACTTTGTTTTTGCCGTGAACGGTCGACTCATTAAGCTTGAGCCTCCGCCGTCGCTCGGGAACTCGTAGGGATGATCAACTCGGTCCTTGCTAAAACCACCAACGGAAGGTCGGTATGGCCGGTATTCTTGATTGGGAAGTGGTCGGGTACTTTTTGCTCCGTAGGTTTTCCCGGGATTGATCTTCCGATCAACTTTGCTCCGGTCGCCTTGGTTCCAAGCTACATCGTGCTTCTTCACTTATCTCTAAATGCGTGAAGGTGATTTGTGACACTTCGTAGGGTGAGTCCGTCTATATTCATCATTTTGAGTACGGCCATTGGTCGTCTTGAATTGATTCCTAATCGTCGAAGCGCCTCGATGAATATAGAACGAAGCTCGGCGGACCAAAGGGGCCTTTTCTTTTCGACAAAATCGTCGTAGTAAGTTTGGCCATAGTTCTTTTGTTCGAGTAATTGCTTTCCTTTGACATCTTTGCCAAATGTTTTGGAGCACTCGAACGTGCACCGGCTTCTTTAGGATGCCCGAGCACCATGCAATATGGCCCTCGTTATTAAGCTGTCGATCATCACTTGCGATGTTATGATCACCGGTATATCCAACTCCGAATCGATGATCTTTAAGAGAGCGAGACCGTCCATATCGATCCCTACCATGGTTGTGACGACGATGTCGAAATCATATTTGTACTGCCTCGGCTCCTCTAAGGCTTCCGTTGCTTTCACATAAGTTGAAATCTTGTACATGCACTTTCTCAGCATGGCAACGAGGATCGAGAGGGAAACGGGGTTGCCATCAATGGCCATGACTCGTAGATCCTCGGGATAGGAAGCTTCCCATACTTCCGCCTGGAATGGACGCATACTTATTTTCCTTTCAAAACCTTCCATATGTAGACCGAAAAATGGGTGTTTCGACTAGAGACCGGGCTTTAGATGTTCTTTGGACTTGCAAAGATATATTGCCGGAAAATCACAAAAGCGATGATGGCCTTTCGTGACGAGTTCGGAGGTGCATTGAGACTTCAAGTTCTTTATAAACTTTTTCGATCCGTTAGTCTCATGCATGACTTTTCTCTCCTTTTCGGTCTTAGTGCCTTGGATCCATTTCGTAATAACTCTTACCCCTCACTCAATCCGTCGTTTTTTTTTACTTTTCGATATGGAGGAGCCCTCAAATCTTTTCACTTTCTCTATGAACGAGGCGGTTATTTCCCTCCTCAAATCTTTTCGGTTCCTCCTACGAACGAGGCGGTTATTTGCCTCCTCAAATCTTTTCGCATTTACTTACGTGAACGCTTTCAATGCTTAGTCAAATCGGCGAGGAATTCACGCATTTAAGCATGATGATGTTCGTGGATAAGTCTTGTTCTTTGCCCTGGATTAAAAGAAGAATGTCTCACATGGGGATCTTGTAACAAACAGTACATTCATTCATACATGTCACTACTTCTCTTGAGGATTCGTAAGGGTCTGGCTAGTAATGCTCAAAAAAGAGATATTTTGAGAGCCCATAATAAAAAAAACTAAAGCTTCATGTAGGCTACACATTCGGAGTTCCATCGGCGTTGAATTGGGCGTTTGTGACATCAAGGAAACTCCAATTGTAGTGATGCATGTCTCTTCCCTCGAAGGGCATCGGTTTCGCCTTCCGCAAGACCGACTTTTCGGGATGTATCTCCAACGAAATCGGATTGTACAAGAACTTGCTCTGGGTGATGAGCTGGTGAATGAGCATTTTCAATGCTCGGATGTGGCCCATCGAGGGACATGTCATCAAAGGAGATGGGGCCGCTACGGACATGGCAAAACAGCGGTGTTAATAGCATCCCTATACCTCTTGTTCTCTGCTTCGAAGCTTTTCGCTTTCTTCCCTCGAAACGTAAGTTCATGACTTTCATTTTTAACCTTCAATCGAGTCCGTTTGTTTTGAAACCAAAACTTGACCTTCAAGGGCTCCATTCCTATCATCCGGCTCAATTCATTTTTGCGTCTCTTATTCACGTAAGAGCATTCCTTGAAGCGACTTCAAGCACTTTGATTTGATATTTTCTTTTTGGGGTATTTGCATGGCTGCCGTTGCCATTGTTATTCTTGTCGAGATCTTGAATTTCACCGCCAAGAGAGTTGGGTTTTACGGCTCCGGCGTTGGATCCGGTCTCGAAATTCAGCAGTTCGCTTTCGGGGATGTCTAGGTTGGTTGCCTCCCGGTAAGTGCGATGGCCTCTAAACATGTTGGATTGAAATACCTCTTACCGCCTTTTGTTCACTCTATTCTCCGATGTATGCCTACTATCTCCAAATTCTTTCGAGTAATCGGGTATGTCCGAAAGCCTCCCTTTAAACGCGGATGAAAATCACTAAGCCGACGTTTTCCCAAGATTTCGTGTTTCCGCTTTGCCTTATTTTTTCAACGTGATGGGACCCGAATCCACTCGCACCGATTTTCTTTTCTTGATAACCATGCTTGTCTCCCACTCAATTTTCAATCATGGTGGGACTTCAACTCTTTTCGTAACTTTTCGGATTTGTGAGGCTCGAGATCACGGATTGACGATAGATCCAGGGATCCAATGAACGAAACGCTTGTAGTTTTACCCGAGTGGCTCCGCAAGAATTGCTGTTTCTTCTCTCGAAAAGTATGCTTGTCTCCCACTCGGTTTTTAATCATGGTGGGACTTCAACTCTTTTCGTAACTTTTCGGATTTGTGAGGCTTGAGATGGTAGATCCAAGTGATTCACGGACGAAACGCCCGTGGTTTCACCCGAGTAACTAACGTGGCTCTGCAAGAATTGCTTTTTTTCTCTCGAAAAGTATGCTTGTTTCCCACTCGGTTTTCAACATGGTGGGATTCTCAAATCTTTTCGTAACTTTTTCGGATTTGTGAGGCTTGAGATGGTAGATCCGTGATTCACGGATGAAACGTCTGTAGTTTTGCCCGGATAATTAACTCGGCCTCCACAATAATTATTGCTATAGCTTTTCCTGCCCTTTAAATTAGGATTTAACGCGGCAGACAATTATCGCTTTCATATCTTCATCTCCAACCTTCTAAGCACTCTTTTGCATCCACTTTTTTTAGCCCCTTCAACAACAATGGCTTCCCTTCCTCGCACACGCCTTCTAGGTGAAGTTTTGGCCAAATGGGAGAAACTTTATAATCTCCTAGGCCAGGGCTACTCTTATATAGCCAACCATCCGGAGGCCGAAGCGAGATTCGTCTTATGTTTAGGGATATGGACACCGCTTCTATTGAAGGTACCAAGTTAGAGGAGGAATACGGGATCTTCCCCATCCTCTTCACTAACTTCCTGGAGGCTTACCATATTGCTCATCAAGATGTTACTTTGGCCCACCTTGTGAAGCGCACGCTATCGGGATCGGTCGGACAGCTTGGTGTTGGCCAATCTTGTAGCTGACAATTATAAGAAGGCCCTCGACTACGGTAATGAACAAGTCTCCCTTGCCGATTCGTGAGAGGAGAAACTTGGTGGAACGTTTGGCCACGTCCCGGATCATCTTCGAGCGCGATCCGCTCAACATTGTTTTAAAGTTCCAATGCACATGGATGGAAGAAAATTTGGACGATCGACCCTGGATATAGCCCGCGGGAGAATCTTCGATCCATGACCTGGAATTTCTTCTTTGAGCATCACGAGGACAAGGTAGCCAACCTCAAAGAGAAATGTGAGCTCCTCCTCTTTAAGTTGGTGGATCTCGATTCTCGGAGCGATCGGTGTAGGCGGAGCATCAATCGTATGGAGAGTCGGTTAAACTCCTTTGTGATGCTCATTAGGGCTCGTTTTGCTTTACTTTCCCACCCCGTTGATATATTTGTGAGCCTTTTCGATGAATGAAATGAATGCAAGTTTTTACTCATTTCATCTTGGTCGTCATATTTTTTTTCGCAAGATAACCCCTTTTACTCTGCAAATATATAAATCTCACGCTCCCGATGGTCAATCCAATTGGGCAAGAGAGGCTCCACCATTCGAAACAATCTCTCAATAAAGATTAGTAGCGAGGAAACAAACGAACGCTCAAATGTGAACAACTCGTGAATCTGTATTAATATTATAACTCGATTATGAAAACATCGAGTGAATCGAGCATAATATTTCTTTACAACGTCGAATTATTTGGATTGGTAAAGACACGACCATCCATCTCGGCCCAGAATCAAAGTACCACCAGGGAAGCACCTTCTTTACTATATATGGACCACCATAGTTTGGAGCGAATTTCCTTCCGGGAGTGGGACTATTGGCAATAATTTTCTCAAGACCAGGTCATTGATCTGAAAATATCGAGGCCGAAATTTTTTGTTGAATGATTTAGCAACTCTCTGCTTGATAACACCGGCCATGACATACAGCCTTAAGTCTTTTTTCGTCGATCGATTCAATTGGCTTACTCTTTCTTGGATCCATTCAGCTTCCACTTAGCTTGAGATCGTATACATAAGGAAGGAATTTCCACTTCAACCGGTAGTAAAACGGCCTCCATTCCATATACAAGAGAATACGGGGTTGCCCCGGTAGATGTCCGGATCGAGGTCCGATACGCCATAAGTGCAAATGGTAATCTCTCATGCCAATTGCGATAGTTTTCAGCCGTCTTCGCTAAAATTTTCTTAATGTTCTTATTGGCGGCTTCTCTTGCTCCATTCATCTGAGGACGGTACGGAGAGGAGTTCGAGATACTTGATCTTGAATTTTTTGAACAGTTTGTCAACTAGCTTGTTGTTCAAATTCGAGCCATTATTAGTGATTATGGCCTCGGGTGAGCCGTATCGTGCAATGATATCTCGACGGATGAACTTCACAACATTACGTGCGGTGATCGCTAGGTATGATGCATCTTCAATCTACTTAGAAAAATAATCAATGGCCACCGGAATAAATCGATGTCCATTAGAAGCTTTTGGGTTGATCGGACCAATCACATCAATGCCCCACATAGAAAATGGTCATGGTTCCGACGGTGATGCAATTCATTTGGAGGAACATTGATCTTGTCTCCATGAACCTGGCATTTGTGATGGCTTCGAACATGCTGAATACAATCGCTTTCCAACGAGAGCCGGTAATAACCTAACCTCATGATCTTCTTAGCTAACATGTGACCGTTCATGTGTGGACCACGGATCCCTTCATGTACTTCCATCATCGACGAACTGCTTTGGTTGAGTCAACGCATCTTAGTAGGACGAGAATCGAATGACCGCTTGTGCAAATTCTCTCCATTCAAGAAGAACTTGAAGCCATCTTCCTTATGTACTTTTGGTCGGATACGAATTTTTTTCGGGGAACTCCCGCTTCGAATATAAGTCTTGATGTCATGGTACCATGGCTTACCATCGGGTTCATTGATCACGGTCATACAATATCTTGGCTTTTTTAGTACCTCGATCTTTCGGTGGGTCAACCTCAAGTCCATTGGCGACTTGTAACATTGAAGACAATGTAGCCAATGCATCGCGAATCGATTATGAGTCCTGGACAGATACTCAAATGAGATATCTTCAAATTCCTCCACCAATTTATCCAGGATACTCATGGTAGGGTAGCAATTTAGCATCTCTCGTCTTCCACTTTCCAACGATCGAAGGATAATCAAAGCGGAATCTCCGAACACCTTGAGTCGGGCTATCCCCATTTCAATCGCAGCCTCATGGATCGAGAATGCATGCCTCATATTCTCGCTACGTTATTCGTGCAAGGGAATACCAATTTTCTTTGCCACAGGATAATGCCGACCACCTAGAGATATCGTAACCGCGCCCGTGCCGACCCCGATAGATTGACAGGCTCCGTCAAAATACAAAGTCCGAGATGTAATCCTCCACCGACATGATTCGATCCTCGGAATGATAGGCATCATCATCTTGCCCGGATTGTCGGCTAGGACATCTCGCTATAGCTCGTCCCTTGATTGACTTTTGGGACAAATATTGAACGTCAAACTCGGAGATGAGGATTTGCCATTTAGCAAGTCTACCAATCAAGGTGGGTTGATTAAGCAAATATTTGATGGGATTGCATTCTGTCACGAAGCACTTGGTAATGCAAGGTATATTGCCGAAGCTTGTGTAGTACCCCGGACTAATGCCGCACATGTTTTCTCTACTTGGAGTACTTCATTTTCGAAGTTGTAAATTTCTTGCTCGGATAATAAATGGCTCGTTCTCTTCCATCCTCCTCGCTTCTCTTGGGCTAGCATAGCACCCAAGGATTCACTAAGGATTGTGAGGTAGAGGATTAAAGGTTGCTCCGGTGTTGGAGGAATAAGCACGGGTGGATTCATGAGATCTTGCCTTGATTTTCCAAAAGCTTCTTCACATTCGCTATCCCATTGGACTAGCGCATTCTTCTTTAATAGCTTGAGGAATGGCTTAGCGGTTTCGATAAGCGAGAGATGAATCGAGCAATATAGTTTAGCCTACCCATCAAACTTCGAACTTCTTTAACCGTCGTCCGCGGCTTAAGCTCACGAATAGCCTTAACTTTCGAAGGGTCGATTTCAATGCCCTTACCGCTTACCACGAATCCGAGTAGCTTGCCCGAGCTGGTCCCAAAGACACACTTGGCGGGGTTGAGGCGTAACTTATACTTTCGGAGTCCGTCGAACAATTTCTTCAGGCGTTTCGACGTGATCTTCTCCATGCCTTGTTTTTGCTATCATGTCATGACGTAAACCTCAATCTCATTATGCATCATGTCATGGAAAAGGGCAACCATGGCTCGTTGGTAAGTGGCTCTAGCGTTTTTGAGACCGAACGGCATTACCCGGTAATGGAACAATCCCCATGGTGTGGTGAAAGTGGTTTTCAATTTGTCATTGACATTCATCGAGGATCCGATTGTACCCGGAGAAACCATCCATGAATGAAAACAATTCAAACCCCGCAAGATCGTCAACAAGTACGTCGATATGCGGGAGGGGAAATCATCTTTAGGATCGGCCTTGTTCAAGTCTCGTTAATCGACACAAACCCGAATGCGGCCGTCTTTCTTCATGACGGGGACTATGTTAGCGACCCAATCGGAATATTCTATAGTCTCAATGAATCCTACATCGAGAAGCTTTATGACCTCCTCTTTGATCTTCTCGCACTAATTCCGGTCCTGGCCCTCCTTGACTTTTGCACAAACTGGTTTAGCCGAAAAATCGATCGGCAAACAATGCTCAACGATGGAACGGTCAAGACCGGGCATATCCGCATAAGACCGGGCGAAAACGTCCCTGGTAATCCTTCAAGAGCCTAATCGGGCGTTCTGACACTTCCGAGGAAAGGCTTGCCCGATCTTAACTTCTTTAGGGTTTTCCGCATTGCCTAGGTTGACCGAGATAATTTGTTCACCGGTCGAGGGTTTGATCTCCTCATGTCGTTCGAAATCTTGACGAACTTCCTCATAATCTGGACTGAACTCATCTAGGTCGTATACTTGAATCCACTAGGTTTCCCTCCTCATGTATCCCACATGATGACAAACTTGTTGGTCGTTGGTTATCGTCATCGGGTTGGTTTGAGGAGCTGGAATCGAGGGTGGTACGCTCAAAATCGTGCCTGTTATAATAATATCTTCCACGGTGTAGTGCGATAGGGAACACCTTCCGAGGCCTTGCTAGAATTGCTTGCCGAGGGAATTAAAGCTGGCACAACGCGGGAAGGCTTGAGCTGGACATGAAGCTTGGCTATGAAGTTATCCATCATCTTGTGAGACATCATCCCTTCAAATCGCTCGGTTAGAGCACCGAGCTGTTCATTCAAAGTCTCATGGACAGCGGCGTTAATGTCGGCCATTCTCTTCGCCACCAATAGCGTAATATGCGGAGGATCCGTGATAAATTTCCTGAAAAACGACAAGCCAAGAGTAAGTACAATGAGCTAGGATAGAGGGCCGGTCCATGACTTCCTTCTAGACTCTATGAACGAACTAGACATGACCAAAAGACCGCATTAGGCAATTTTCAGTTTCGTCGATTTTTACAAGAAAATTCATCTTAATTCGTACATTAGTCAACACAATGCCAAAATTTAGGAGCTGACAGATGACATACCGACGAACAACTTTTGTGTTTTACTCTATGGCGGGTTTCACATGGATCAATGCAGTTTAATACTTCTTTAAACAAATTCATCCAGAAAATTGCTTTATCCGATTTCCAACAAAAGAACGGAAGACCTCTTTAAAAAAAGAATTAGAGACTGAAATTTTGCAGACTATTAGTTGAAACAACGATCTAGAACTTTCATGTTTGGTAATTCCACAAAAAGGCACGTTTTCTAGTTCTAAATTGTAAAATGAATCTGGAGTCCGAAAACATGTGAAATTCCAGCCTGCTCCATCTCGGCTATTAATTCCTTATTAAAAGGAAAATGCATCGAATTGCTGCAAAAGTTTTTGTCATGAGAGATTATGATCTTCCGAACATTTTTTATGAAGACAAGTTCTTTCAATTGTGAAGGGATATCAATGCGACCCATTCGTGTGCCAAATGACTCAACCTAGATCATGAACCGACCCAAAACAAGATAAGAAAAATCGGTGATAAAGCTCAAGAAATTACCTCATTTGGAGAGAAAGTGTTAACCACAAAGACATGCGCATGAAAATGCTCGTGAGGTTCGATTTCTATCTAGTATGGCTTGACAAAAGTGGAGCCCCAAGGATATCCAGACTAAACCACATCGGCTTGCGGTTGAACCAAGATCCCCCGTAGACATCCGGCTCGGCCAAGTAACGACCCACATCACACGGCGAATGATGGAGGTGTTAACTCTTGGCACCAATTTGAAATAGTTCGGGACTCGAGAAGAGCGACTCGGGCCAGACGACGATGGCCGAAGTATCCCTAATCAAGTACCATCCTAAGCCAAGCCATTCGGGTTCAATGGCGGGTTGTGTGTGTTAAGTGTAAATGTAAAAATAGTAAAAACATGCGCGGCAGTTCATAGCATCCAACACTTCAATATAAACCATACACAATCTCCTTCAATCTACACAAAAAGGTTAGCAAACACTCGTCCCCTTATAATTCCCTTTCCCGCAAAATCATTTAACACCTAGGGATTAAAATTCAACCAAGATTGCCAAATCAAGTAATTTTTCTTTTCATGAACTTATCGGCTTAAGTCCTCTTTGGGTCCCCAGGTGGAGTCGCCATTGTCGCGACCTAAAAAATAAACAAGTTAGATTCGGGCTAATGGATTATCGGGTTAATTAATTAACTAACCTAACTCGGACTCTCCCAAGTCCATACCAAATCGCAACTTAAGGTTCGAATGATTAACATGCAATGTGATTTGAATTTGGAGTCGCCACTAATCATTTTCGGTAGGTCGATTAGAAACCTAAATAAAATAGCGGGAGAAAACTATCTTATTTTGCGAACCGGAGATTAAGAGTCCGGGGACTTGGTTACATTAATTACAACTAATGCCCTTTCGGTACCTTAAAATTCATGAAACAAATAATGGATTTGACAAATTTGATGAATTCTACTTGAAGATCAAAGAATCAATTTTTTTTGGATTTTTCTTCCCATGACATTTTTTGAAATAAAGAAATTACATGAAATTAGGATGAAATAGGTTCAAGGTTACTCCCCAATTTGAACTCGTGCACCAAACTCGTGCTTCGGGCTTGTCTTGACCATTGGACCGATTTGGTGACTCGTTAGACCGAGAAATCTCTTGGTCCTATCTCTCCTTCACGCTTCTTTCTCATATCGCTAGAATTTCATGAGACCGCAATCTGGGCGTTGATATTTTTTCCCTTTTGCTCTCCTTCTATTCTCGTACCATTGATGCCTCATCGTTGATATGCACTGTTATTTAACATAAAAACATAGAGAAAAATCGGTGTAGAAAATCTGGGCTAATTTGTATTCGAAATTAAAGAAAGTTAGGGAATCACTTAACTTTCTTTTCTTTGCGGCGAGCTCGAACGATGGGGATGGACCGAAGAGCTTGTGTTGATCGGTGCAAAAATTGGCAATAGTAGTATCGGGCTTCAAAATTCTCATACCCTCTCAAAACTCTTTTCAAATTTTTTCTCAAGAGCTCTCTCTATTCTCCTTCTCCAAAAACTCTCTCAATTCTCTTTTCCTCCCCAAAAAAACTCCTCTCTCTCTTCAAGAACTCTTATTCTTTTATAGGCAAAGTTCTTCATCCTTCATTCTTCATCTTCATTTCCTCACCTTCCATTTTCATCTTCCTTTCTTCATCTTCATCTTCTTTTCTTCATCTTCATTTCCCCACCTTCCATTTTCATCTTCTTTTCTCCATCTTCATCTTCTCTTCTTCATCTTCATCTTCTCTCCTTCACCTTCATTTCTCCATCTTCCATTTTCATCTTCTCTTCTTCATCTTCATCTTCCTTTCTTCATCTTCCATTTTCATCTTCTCTTCTTCATCTTCCTTTTACCATCTTCCTTTCCCCATCTTCTTTTGGTATTTGCAATGCGGTCCCTGAAGTTTCAAGTATTTGCAATATAGTCCCCGAAGTTCCGAGTATTTGCAATACGGTCCCCGAGAAAATATTTCTTTCAAACCCAAATCTTCTTGGTGCATTTTTCCACCCCATGCCTAGTCCAGACCCCTGTTAAATTAAGCTCAAATTATATGCCAATGCTAAATGAATATGTGAGATGATTTTTGTTTAGAACTAAAATTAGTTCTAATTTTTATGCAAAAAATATATTAGTCAAAATTTAGGCGTCAACAACTATGTTCTTCTTTGCAACTTTCCTTCTTCATGTTGTCGAAATCTTAGGCTCCGTTAATTTCATGAAAAATAAATAATTTTCAAATTATTTTACTAAAAAATGATCCCCAGTGTTGCTCACATGAATGGATGGACGAAAAAAAAAAAAATCACCGTGCACGAAAATGTTAAGGGATAAATTATTGTCAACAAAATATGTTTCATTGGCTAATTATCTCAAACGATATAAATAATTATTTTTAGAGAAATATTTTTCAAGTTATTCATTTTTCGCAAAATAAACGAAACCTTAAAGTCATTTTGATTATGCTCCTTGAGGAGGGATTTCCCGTCTAAGCTGAAACAGAAGAAGCCTGTGAACGAAACATCAGGCCCAAGCGAGGCATGTATGTAGAGTTTCGGCATGAGCATTATGCAGATTTATGGCTCAAGTTATCTTCAATGTCAACGCCCGTAAAGCCCAATTGGCTAATTGGGCTGTTGTAGGTACTCATTTCTACATTTATTAGGGTTAAACAGATCCAGGATGATAGGGTTTTTGAAAAAAAAACACCTACATTATCCTTACACACGCTATGCCCGTTAAATGGGCGGGTCGGGTCAGTCGAAATGGTCCGACCCAAATTGACCCATTGAACCTATATTGATCTATTTATATCCAATATAATTTTTTGCGGCCCGTACTGGTCCCAACTCATACTCAATCGATGTATTTTTCCGAAACACATTCATATTCAAAGTTATTTTTTTTTATAAAATGAGCGCCGTACAAAATGTCTTCTCTATCCGCAAGAGTTCACTTTTCTAGTAAGATGCAATGTGGAATGTCAACTTAGAGTTTTCATTTGGAAATTAGTGCTTGTTCACCGCCCGCTATATCTTTATTGCATTTCTGGCTACAACGAATCCCATTATCCATGGCAATCGGTGAGGTTAACTTGTTTGTGCAGTCCCCTTTCAGTGGTTGGGTAGAGTTTGAAGAGGCCACAGTAAATTTTGTCTGTGGAGATTGACAAAATATCTGTTAAAGCCTTTGGACAATCATCTTGGGTCTTAGGTTGCGGTTGGAAATGCAGTAGAAAGTTTTGGGCGGTGGCAAGCACATTGGAGTTCCAATATGTTGTGCCCTTCTCCTCTTTCTCCTTTTGCTAAGGGTTTCTTCTTTTCCGCTCGAAGCTGGATGGTTGTCATGGTGCAGTTTTTAATTGGCTTTTCCCCTTTCCTTTGTCGTTCATTCCGTCCGATTATTCAAAACGTGATTCCGATACTTGTCATTTTTGAAAATCGAACCACACTGTTCGAACAATCAAGTCACAGACTTTAGTCAATGGGACGTCGGATAAATATGAAAGCACTCAAAATTGGTCGCATCGCGAAAATTCCGAGTCCTTCCACTTGATTTGCGTCTTGTTGTTGAATAAACAACTCCGCCAAGTCAAGAAACAAATCCCAAAAGAACCGAGAGAAGCGCTCTCATACGCGCATAAGACTCTCTCTCGATCAATATATATCTTCCGTTCCGCGGCAGGGGAAGTCCGAAGAGCTCAAGATCTCTCACTGGAGATTTCTTTCCCCCGCGCCAACCATCGGCGAAGACCCTTCTGGGACTTGAGCTCTTCCTTCGATCGCTGTCCGTGATTGTTTCGTTCGAATCCGATTCCGATTGGCGGTCGCCGCAGGTAAATCGCCTTTAGAGGCGGAGAATTACTTCTTACTAGCTTGAAAATCGTTTACGTTTGAGCTTTACATCTGTGATTGCAACTCGTCTGTTTGATTGATTTTATCATTCTTGTGTGAGAGTTGATCAGAGATCTCGCATGCGTTTGTGTTCGTGTTAACATATTAGATCACAGATTGTTTTTGCTGAATGTACTCTGGGTGTATACGTATTAGAGATGCGGCTTTCTGAAACCGAATGTCCAGATGTTTATTGCATGCTCAAATCGAAACATTTACATTTGATTCGCTCTTTTCATCTTCGACTTCCATGGATTTAGTCTAGGGTTCAGCTCATGTTCATGTATGTGGCTTGATGTCCATCCCAATCCATTTTTGTTAATCTCTCCGCAACCTTGTGGATTGACATTGTCTGGTTTTCCTTGGATGAACAGAATTCATGAATTTCTGATGTGGATAAGATTGTGAAGTGCCCTCGATTGGTCTTGGCATCCGATTAATCGTGTTTTCGGTCATTTATCGTTTTAAATAACATCCACGCACGCCGCTCGCGATCACCGCGAACAAGAAGGCAGCCCCACCAAGGGTGATCGCCTTGTACATCGACAAAAACGTCGTCCGCAACACTACACTCACCACTTGATTCACGGCGATACCAATTAAGCACCCATGCACACGCAGCTGTAGCGGGAATATTTCCAAGCTGTGAATTGACGTGATTGGCCCCCATAAGAAGGCCGATCATGTTGGTTTGCAATTCGGAATCTTTCCGCTGCCGCTGCACGGGCAGTGGTGCTTAATCGGCATCTCCTTGAACTGAGTGGTGATTATGGATTACGTTTTTTACGATGTGCAAGGCGATCACCCTTGGAGGGCCGCCTTCTTGGCGGCGTTGTGTGGATGTTATTAACACGATGATGTCGGTGACGCGGGGTGGATGCCAAAGGATGTGGGATAGTTTTTCGATAAGTTCATTGAGACGGCGAGGTACAGGTGAGGTCGATGGCAACCCGACCGAGGCAGCGACGAGGGGCAATTAGGAAAATGATTGTAAGGCGGAGGGAATGCGCTTAACCCTTCATCGTATCACATAGCGTGATTGTTGTTTTGTTATGGAAAGGAGTGGCGCTAGTTTCAATCGCATTTGTACAGTTAGTTTCATCGTGTCGGACTTCCATTCGGATTTTTGCAATTCTTAGACTTTCCAACTTCATTATCTATTGTAACTACAAGAACTTGTTTGTTCTGAAATTCAAGCTGGAGGCTGAAAACGATCTCTTAGTTATTTCAAGCTCGATTGAAAATAGGGGTATTGGTAGATGTGGCATTACAGATGAGCTTAGGACCTTGACATTACTTAGTTTGTAGACATGTATTGGGGACATATCAAGGCATAGTGGTCACAAATTAATATAATATAAAAAAAGCAAAGTACATGTGATATTAAGACAAATCTAGCATAGTCCACAGGTGCAATGACCGAACATGTTAAAATATATCGCATCGCCGAGAGGTATGCCAATTGCTCGTCTATGTCACTACTCCAGTGGATGTCCCGGAATATATGATCTTGTCTGCAAATAAGACGATCCGCCAATACAAACACGAAGATCAATTTCGGTGAATGCATCTAGCCTCTGCATGTGTAATGTCCCGTTGCCGCGGCACCGAGAACACTCGACAATTTACGTAAATGAGCAACCCAACTTGATGTACACCAGAGAATCGACAAAGAGCCGAACCAAAACCGCGCTCGAAATCAACCGGGAGCTCATCTAAACTCGTGATCAATGACTATCCCTCCCCATTACCTAACTCCCACGAGCTCAACCATCCCAACATTCTCTAAAAATTTATCTTAGAACCTACGGAAATCAAGCGAAAAAAAATCAACCGAAAGAGTGACAGAAGTATGAACCCTAACAAAGCAAAAACCATAAGACTAGAATCGAACATGAAATTCGAACCCCAAGCGAAAGAGCTGGGTGTGGTCGAGGTAGGGCGTCAATGCACGATAACGTGGGCTGGGAGGATTTTGAGCTTGAACATGGATTTGTGACTTCTTAGGATGGGGATCAGATTTTCGTAACATTAATTATGCATAACACGAGAAAGATAGTGCGTTAGGAACCGCAAAATTTCCTTAATTAGTTGCTCAACAAACTTCGTATTAATATAGCTAAAAGATTTTGGATATTTTAAACTCGGTTTACCAAGTCATAGTCGAGCAGCATGATAGATAACATGAGAGGCTTTGAACATTCTCGTAAATATCGGATGATACTAAAATACGTCCCTCGTTAACTCCCTCTTATGATCTACGGGTTGCAAAATATGGATATCATTCATATTCATATTGAGTTAAGTTTGCATGTAGGTGATGTCGATAACTTGTAACCCATCAACAAGAGGCATCGTCGAGAAAAATAGGAGAAAAATATAACACCTAAGTTCAAGTCACACCTTGATGTTGCACTTGAAAGTCGAATAGGATCTTCCTATACAACCAATATTTAAGAAGCATTTCATGAAAAGTAGAAAATTTTGAAATTTCTCAGACTTGATTACTTAATGATATAGGTAAATGTATATGTGATCTTACATTCTCTTAATTGCTCACGTCGAGAAGAGATGGCATCCATCGACTTCCCTCATTCGCCTTCTTTCTCTCTAGCAATCTGTCTCCTCCTTCGGGGCAGGAGCCACAAGGAGATGCTCAAGCGTTTCAATATACGGACATACAGAGATGGAGACTGTCCTTTGGTTCATGATCGGCTGATGGACGACCTGCATGTCGTCGGAAGACAGTTCGTTGACGGAGGACAAGCGGAACCCGTTCGAGGCTTGTCATCCCAACGAGGCGCATGCCTTCTTCCTCCCTTTCAGCGTGATCTGCATCGTCAATTACGTGTACGAACCGATCCTCTCCATCCACAACTTCAGGCAGGATAGATTACAGAGGTTTGGGCGAGCACTGTGGTGGATAGACATGAGTATTGGAACAGAAGCAGAGTCGCCGATCATTCTATGTTTGCTTGTCACAATTGGGTAAGTATATTTCATAATTATGCTCCGGAGTGTTTCCAAAATCGTACCGGAGATGGAAGGAGAATGTGTTTGGTGCCCAATCTAACCCAGCGAATCACGCCAAATAACCGTGTGATGCAGCCAGCTAGTCTGCCAGGGTTTTAGGAAACACCAGAATTGCAGATACCACATGATTTACAACGTGACGGTGGTACTAGGCACTTATACATTGCTTTGTTGAGTCCGATGAGAATTCATGTAGTTAATGCAAGTAGATCCTGCAGAAAACAAAGGTAGGATGGTTCTACTTGTGTAGTTATATCTGAGGTCGGCAAGTGGATGAAATATCAAACGGAAGTTTTCGTAGCAGGTTCAAAGTGCATTTATTACATAATTGTCAAGCTAAAAGGGTAGTTAAAATCGGCTACATAATGGTCCAACATTCTTATTAAATAGTAGGGAACCGTTTAATAAACATTAAAATTCAGATATTCGTTGAACAGTTTAAATGTTAAGAATAAAATTGAAATCTCGTAAAATTTCATATGTTATCTAAATCACGCAATTCAAATTAAGATAATCCATCTCATTTTTCTGCCATTTATTGTTTATCAGGAGGATTACAATATGGGAGGAGTATTAACTACTAAGGAATAATAAGTACATTTTAGATTGTTTTTGTGACAGTTTAGATTTTAGGATAGAACCTTGGATGTTAAAATGCGAGACCCTAAAATGAAAAATGCGATTCAAAGTTTTGACATGTGATAGAACATGGAAGTTCGTCTAACTCGAAATAATCAATTACATGGACTCATCACATGAAATGAGATGGTGAGGAACCAACCCTTCTGTATCTTGAGTCGCCATGAAGTGTACAAAAATGGACGTCCAGAATCGCTCCATCGGCTAAACCCCATGACATTCCACTTCGTCCGTTGACAACCTTTAGGACTTCAAATCGTTCAATGAAGAGCGCTCATGTGGTCCTTCACAACTAGTATGTTTTAAAATTTTAAGAAGTCAAAATGATAAGGGAATTAAAAAAAACAGATGGACTGTTTTACCACGAGGTCGAGTGCCTGAGGAGCGAGAATAAGTCGTTTCCGGAATGCTTTCGAGTGTTTTATAATCTGGAAGAAATCCGAACTGTCAGGAGGAGCTACGAACGTGTTTTGGACGAGTGGAGATGAGTGTGTTGTGGAGGCTGAGAGGCAGGGACTTCTGAGGATGTGTATGACATTTTTATGGAGAGGAGGAGGAAGGAGGTGGGCTAGTTTGAAGTAGATATTCGATGAGCTGAGAAAGAAGAACGATAAAAATGGAGGGCTTCGGGTTTGCGCGAAGAAATACAAGGAATTGCGCGCGAGAGTCTCGCAGCTGGAAAGAGAGAAGGGGAATCACACATCCCGCGAGTCCGCTTCCCGGAAAACCCTCTGCTCTCCTTTCAGGCTTGCTCTGCTCTGTTCAAGTTCTTTCTCTCCCTTGAACAAGTCCACAAAGTTCTAGGGGTCTGATATGAGCAGGAGGCCTGGTTTGGATTTGGTTTCTCCGAGGGATTCTCTATCCATGTCGTAGCTGCTCTTTACTGTAGAATCTCCAGATTTGGTATTTAACCAAACCAAACCAGTTTGTCTTCAGTGTCATGCGTCCTCAATGGTATTGCAAGGATTTCGCAAACAATTTGTTCCTCAAATAGCTGTTGTAACATCGGTTCGTTCCGCTTGGACTCATTCGGGATAAACAATCAAGTGCGGCTACTCTGGGGCTCATACATTGCTTTGTTGAGTCCGATGAGAATTCATGTAGTTAATGCAAGTAGATCCTGCAGAAAACAAAGGTAGGATGCTTCTACTTGTGTAGTTATATCTGAGGTCGGCAAGTGGATGAAATATCAAACGGAAGTTTTCGTAGCAGGTTCAAAGTGCATTTATTTACATAATTGTCAATCTAAGGGGTTAGGTTTTTAAAATCGGCTTATATATTTCATTCGTCCTCAATGGTATTGCAAGGATTTCGCAAACAATTTGTTCCTCAAATAGCTGTTGCAACATCAGTTCGTTCCGTCTTGGACTCATTCTGGATAAACAATCAACTCGGCTCGGTTCTGGATAAATCCAATATTTGCCGGACCCCGAAAACTCCCCTATGTAGCCATTTGTCTTCTCTCCAACATTACGGCAGCGGCAGGTTGTATAGATGCCCTCCCCCATCAGAAGACTTTGTCACCCCCATGACGGTCGCGTCCCTTTCCCAGCATGTCACAAGTCACAATGAGGGAAGTAAAGCCCTTTCATTACTCAAAGTCCACAAAGAGGAATGGTTTTGAGCACTTCGCCAAACTTGTTTCCCCAACATTGGCCCCATTAAAAGCCAGTAGATCCTTGAAACCCAATCCTCCCCCATCTTTTCTTCGTTTTAACCCGCTCCTAGTTTCTCCAATGAAGCCCGGCTTGTGCCTCATCGTTTTTCCACCGAAAGGATGCTATTCTCTCTTCCATTGCCCTACAAACGGAGATGGGGATTTTGAAAATAGGCATCCCATAGTGAGGTAATGCTCGCACTACTGCTTTGATGAGTATTTTCTTTGCCAGCTTTCGACATCAAGTTTTCCTTCCGGCCTTCGAGTTTCATGTTTGCCTTGGCAAGTACCCAGGTAAACATGTGTCTCTCAAATGCCTTTCAATCCGAAGGAATCCCTAAATACTTCCCAATGTTCTCAAGTTCCGAAACTCTTAAGTTCGTAATAACTCTCCAGTTTACTCTCTCTCTCTTTAACGACCCAATAAAGTGTTCAGATTGATTGTCACAGCCTTTTGAAGAAAGAATGCAGATTGGACTTGCCGCAAGGAATGCATTTTTTCGCTTCCAAATTTGGATCCAACTTGTGTTAAGAAGTAGTAAGCGAGAAAATTGTAGGTGGACTTGTCTTGCCGAGTCAGCAATGCCACCTCATTCATCCGGCGCCATGTGTCCATATGGGTCCCTCTCTTCAACCTTTATGCTCCCCTTCCATTGTCTCTTCTCCGCTACTGTCATCGTTACTCACCGACTCTCTCTCTCTCTCTTCTTCCTTCCGTCACTCTCTCACCCAAGCTTTTCTCCCCGCCATTGTTACTTTCTCTCTCACCCAGCTCTCACCGTCTTTTTCTTCGGTACACATCCATTCCGACGCCACCTCCACAATTATCGCCCAACGCAGAAGTGGATGTTCATTTTTCCTTTTCTTGTTTTGGGGCCATAGCCCCGCTAATCTCCAAATGGATTCTTCGAATATTCGTATGTATAGATTTAAGTACAAGGAATTATAGCTTCTTTTTTGGGTCGAATTTTCATGTCAGCTTTGCTAACGTATAATTCATCAACGACGTGGAAATGTCACGTAAAATTATCCAATAAAGATTATGAACGGAAGGCTAACGGTGATAGAATTGGGATAAAAGTTAAAATTCAAGATTTTTTATGAGACAAAATAAAGTTTTGGATATAATTGGGACGTATGATAAAGTTGAGAGTTTTTTTTTTCTTATTAAGTCGATAAAATTGGGACAAAAGTAAAAGTTGGGAATTTAAATTTTTGTATATATATATGTGTGTGTATCTATTTACGAAATTCAGTATACTCTCATTTCTAATCATTTTGCGTGAAGCCCAAACTGGGAAGGCCCATGGACTTGATGCCGACTCCGCAACCACCAGGCCCACTAATATCAGTTGTAACCGCAGTTTATCCACCAACAGAATACTGCCACGTTGTACTTGTGCTACGTGGAAGTACGCAATTGGTGAAAAGACTCTTGTTTGATAGCCTCGACTGTACTGGATAACTGAGAAGCCAGCCTCCCCCTCTCTGCGCCATTTTGCTTGTGGCACACCTCCTTGAATAACTACCGAGAAGAAGCAAATTTCTGGGCGCAGAAGAAGAGCGCATGCGCGCAGGGCTCTCAGGCCAAATTGCAAAATCCAAGCTGCAAAATTCTATTCTCTGGATTCAATCCACTTCCGCGCCCTCAGGCCGAACCGAGTCCGATCTTCAGCTGATTCGATTCCGAGTCCGTTGCTCGAATTCGTCGCTGCGTCGATCCGCGTTCATGGAAGCTCCATTGCTCGATCGCTGAAGCGCACTCGTCCGCCGCTAATCAGTGTGCCCGCCGATGGCTTCCTGGCTCAAAGCGGCCGAAGGTGCGCATCGAAATCTCTCTGTCTTTATTCCGTTGTTGGGTTCGTCGTTTGCGTGCGTTTTCGGCTTCGTGGACGTTCATAGCATCCGATCCGAGGCTTTTTGTTGGAGTCATTCTCGCTTGAATAGAGCGTCGTTAGGTGCTTCAGTGTGCTTTGCGGGAGGTGGAGTTGCTTTTGGTCGTTCCTGATGTGTAGGCAATAGGCATCATGCCTCAAATTGTTCTCTATCAGGAATTTGTTTAAGATTGTTCCAATTGGTGATCAACATCGAAAGAAACTGCCAACCTATGTTTGGTTTGGTGAAAACAGGCGGAGAGTTGGGTTGGTGTGAGCTGTGTAATTCGAACTATTTGTGACGTGCTTAATGACATGACCCTTGTGTATGCTAATCCAAATTGTCCTTACATTACATTGTCATTCAGGATCAAACAAGTGATTTGGAATGGTCCAACATTATCTGGCAGTTTTCACTGATCTTTCTTTCACATTTTCTGACGGAAGTGGATTTTCACTGAAAGAGCTCCCAGTCTAATGTCTTAACTTGGAATTTACCAATAAATTTGCTGCTGGATGAGATAACATGAGTTTGCACCTGTTGCACCGCCCAAAAACACGAGTTGGTGATCTACTTTTGTGTCTTTCATCATCAGACAGGGGAGGCTCATTATAGGCTTGGAAGCAATGCCGAAGCTCTTTTTTTATCTCTTAGCTTCACTGTAGGATGTTTCTCACAAATCATTAGGTGGAAGATCTCTGTTTACAATTATATCAATCACGGAGTTCACACTATCGAATTGTTCTATCCATGCCTGTATTACATACAAATGCGCAAGTTCTTTTCATGAAAGTAGACAGGACTAGTTGAAGAAATTGAATTAGGCTTCTTTTCACGATGCTTGTGTCTAGAGATTACGCAATTCGAACTTTTTCTTGCCACTTGCCATAAAGGGCGGTAAAGAATCCACATATAAAAGCATGATACTGAAGCCTGGCATTCTTTTGAGTGCTTTAAGCTTATTAATAACAATGGGTACTGAAGATTGTGGATTCTTTTTGTACAGATTTGTTTGAAGTTGTTGATCGAAGGGCAAAGCTGGTCGTTAATGATTTGGCAGAAGAGCAGAAGAGTTCACCAGGTGAATTTATCAGTGGTTTCATTGGTTGTATTTTTCTCATACTTCAATATTTAAAGGCATGCTATTAGGTTTCGATCCTATAGTTGTTATCTACCCGTAATTGTGGTTGGGTGACTGCCATTTGCTTAAAAGTTAGAACATATGCATTTCAATCCCTGTGTCTGGAGCCAACTTCCCTTCCTCAGTATTTTTCTTTCCCTCAATGGATCTTGCTTTTATTTTATTTATTTTTGGGTTCATCCACTGCCGACCTCAACTAGTTTGGGATAAAGGTATTGTTGATGTTGATGTTGATAAGCTTTAGTAGTTTGGGACTCCTGGAGGGGTAGGATTGACACTGCAGATGTATAGATTTACTTTCTGTGGAAATGCTTTTGAAGTTCGAGATTTCCCTAACTGCTAAGAGAGTCTGACGAGGAATGAAGCAAACTCATCTCATCTGATATTTCAGAGGATTTGAAGCTAAATTTCATGTTTGAGTAGAATAGTTTTCCTTAAAGTCACCACTCAAGTTGCTGAATATGGACTGGTAAAGACTTTCCATGTGGATTTTTCCTTGCTGTATATGCAAGAAAACTGTCGTGTCCTAAGGAGTAAGTACCAGAATTTGAAGATGCCACTGGTAAGTGTAATTTCTACCGACATGTCTAGGTGATGAACCACGGCCAGATGCTATGAAATAAGCACTCTCTTGAGTTCATAGTATGAATTATGAAGGTCCCTTTTTGCTAAATGTTAAGTTTGTGTGTCTAGTTAATTATCTGATTTCCTTTTGAAAATCTGAAGCTTCTAATGGGCAAGGATCCCAAGCCAAGAGGACAAAGCAACAGAAAAAGGTACTTTGCTCTCTGTCTCTGTTCCTGAAGAAGTACCCTTTTATTTAGGAAAAACAACTTACAGCACATTTTGGTGCATGCGTGCTCTTGGCAGGCTGTTAAGCGTCCTTCTACAACTGAATCTCCCAGAGAAATTGATACTGCAGAGGAGCATGTTAATGTCCGACCTCCACAGATAGATGCCAAACCTGACGGAGACACCTCTTCTGGTTCAGTTGAAAATGAGGGGAGCCATTTGCATCAGTCAATATCTTTAGACAATGAACATTTGACTGACCTAAGCAAAGAACAACCTGTTGAAGGCAATGCAACGCCTCCAGAGAAGCAGGCAAACAACATGATCAGCCATGATCTGCGTACTGATGAAGTTCCAGCAGTTGAACCAATTGCTGAGACTCCCGTGTCAAGTCTAAGCAGTGATCTTGTCAATGAAAATGCTAAAGATGCCCATGACAAGGGTTCTGCCTCACCCCTGCCTACTAAAGTGGTTGAGGTTGCCGATGAAGATCGTTCGGTTGATGCATCCAAAAATATTGAATTAGAAGTTGCAATTGCTCCTATAAAAGTTGAACAGGAAAGATCTCAATCTGCAGTCAATGAAGTTCCCAGTAGAAATGGAGGTGAAATGAGACACGCTGATCAAATTGTCGGATCTTCACCCAAGAGAGAAAAGGACTCAGAGCATAAAGAGCAAGCTTCAACGAAATTGCAGGAGCAGCTTGATGAGGCAAACTTGTTATAATTCAGCGAGCAGATTATCCATAATTCCTTAAGTTCTTAATACTTGTGACTTCTTGTTAATTAGTCCATTTGGTTGCTGTGCAGGCTCATGGTCTTCTCAAAACTGCAACTTCCACTGGTCAGTCTAAAGAGGCCAGGTTAGCGAGGGTAAGTTCTAATCTTAGGATAATCATCTCAGACAAGACACATAATGTAGTTGTTGTGATACTTTGCTTCAGGCATTGATATGGTTTTGTAAGTCATACTTGCAACTGATATTATTTTTCTTAAGGTTTTAGAGACAAAAGAAGAAAAAATATAGTCTTGATAATATGTGACATTTTTCTGCATGGTGGATATTAAATTTGTGGACGTTTTCTTTTGCTCATTTCTCTTGTCAGTTGGCATCCATTTGACGGAATTGTAGTAGAACTATCATAGACGTTTTGCTAATGAGACAGACGTAATTACTGAATCTTTTTTCTTGTACTGCTCCAGTGGACCTAGTACAGCTATATTATGTTTAACCTCTTAAGTCCCTGTAAAAAGAGGCTTTAGTAACTGTAAATGATAGATCCTCTGCAATTCTGATTACCTACCTCAATTAAATTGCAACAGAGCTTTAAGTTGGGACACAAGTCATCTTTTCACTCAAGACCCTTCAGATGGATTTATTTGTCTATAAAAACGGGATGGTCCTCAAATAGTTACAGGATCACAAGCCATCTTTTCAGTCAAGATTATTTCAGAAGGATTTATTTTACAATAAGAATACTGAGATGTTACCCAAGTAGTAACTCTATGATGCTTACTCAATTGTCCAGGTTTGTACTGGACTTCAATCCCGTCTTCAGGAATACAAGTTGGAAAACCAACAGCTCGAGGAACTTCTTACTTCAGAGGTAAATTTGAAGTTGCTACGAAGCAATTCCTCCTTTAGGTTATAATGATGTTGAGCAACTAAAGTGGAAGCTTAACTTAATATCTAGAGAGAACTCAGCAAATCGTACGAGGCTCACATAAAGCAGCTCCAGCAAGATCTAGCGGCAGCTAAAAATGAAACCACAAGAGTAGAGTCAAGTATGGCTGAAGCCCTCACAGCAAAAAACTCTGAAATCGAGGCACTTCTCAAGTCCGTAGATTCCCTGAAGACTCAACTTGCTTTATCTGAAGGAAATTTGGCTTCACTGCAGGTTCAAGACATCTTTAGCAATTATAATTTACATCAGCTTGCTGTCTCTCATTCTTCTGCAAAGTTTCGGCAATCATTAAGAAGGCTTTAGTATGTGCTGAAGAAGCATTTTCGGGTCTGCTGTAATCATTCTCATTTTTCTGATAATGTTTTTTGTAGTGCAATGTAGCTTGTCTTTTCCTTTGCTGCGATTATTTGCATTATGCACCTTGTGTTGATTGTGGTCCCACAGTTTGAATCTTAATCTTGGTTCACTGATGCATCAACTCTTTTATACACTGGAACATGGCTGACTGGTTATCTTCCAGTCATTCTCCTCCCCCAGAGGAAGGGATATTTTCACTTCAAGAAGGAAAATCTCTGTGTTTTGATTCCAGAGGCAGTATTGTAAAGTCCTCTATATTAAATGCGACTTCCCGTGGGATATTGTAAATGATCTTGAGAAAAGATTGCGTGCATTTAGATTCCGAGCTCATGCTTTTTACAACATCCTGTTGTTTTACAGCCATTGTGGCGGAATATTAGAGAATTAGGTTAAGGCTGCGTAAGAATATTTAGTAATATTCTTGGTAAATTCTACTAGTTTTCTCTGGCTTTGAACAGACTTTCTTGATTCCACCAGATTTCATTTTTTCTGCAATCATGTTAAGTTCCTTCTGGAAACATTCACGTTTCTCTGGGTTGATCTGTCTTACATGATTGCTTATAATACTTTACATGAATGTAATTAGAGAAATGATAAATTTTAGTTAATCAGCTTCTCCTATTATATTGCATTAGAATCTTCAGCTATAATTTGTGACTGCCCCATACGTCTTCTTGTGGACTTCTCAATGCTTTCTAAGACTTTAATTGCTTTTGCTCTTTCTCTTACCAGGTGAATATGGAATCTATTATGAGAAATCGAGAATTAACTGAGACGAGGATGATGCAAGTAAGTCAGCCCTCTTGCTTCTCACCTTTTCTACTTCGAACTGGAAAAGATAATTAGTCATGGAACGTCCTGTGTGTATTTGAGAGCATGGGCGCATGTTAATTGCTTTGATTATTAGTGCTGAAGTTGTTGTCCCACACTGGCTGTGAATGGGTCTTGTATGCTCTTTATATTTATGTGGTCTCCCTCCACCTATCACCTTAAGCTTTTGGTTAGACTTTCTAACGATTAGATTCCCTTGAGTAAGCATGCAATTCTTTTATAGGCCCTCCGTGAGGAGCTGGCTTCTGCAGAAAGGAGGGCAGAAGAAGAGCGTGCAGCACATAATGCTAGCAAAAAGGTTTGAACCGGATTTGTTTGCTTACTTTATGTCTCGCTAATTCCTTTATTAAATGGAAAATAACTTTTATTTGTAGGCTGCCCGGGAAAGGGAAGTAGAATTAGAACACAGAGCTGTCGAGGCCTCCACAGCACTCGCGAGAGTCCAGGTAATGTGAGAACTCAGATTTTTTCCCTTCTGTGTATTATCGTCTATGGTGCAATGCAGTGGCAGTCTCTAAAATCTCCAGACACGGGTTTTCTGCATTGAAATGGGTGTGAAGCGATGCTAACTTGTTGCATTCCATATTTGCTTGATTATTCAGCGGACCATAGATGAGAGGGCTGCAAGGATAACCGAGCTTGAGCAGCAAAAGGCGCTTCTGGAGGTATGATTAATGTTCAACTTGCTTGTGTCCTCTTTCATCCTGGACTTGGTTTGTATGAGAGTTAAATGCAGCTTTAGCTTACACTTTGTCAGCCTGAACACATTAGGTTGAAAATTCATCCTTAAATCAAGAATTGCACGATATGGAAGCCCGTGTTCGACGTGAACAAAAGAAGTCCCCAGAAGAGACAAATAAACTGATTCAGGTACAAATGTGAGTCGTGCTTTTTGTGGTAGTCTTTTGAATTATCAACTCTCTCACACAAAGACATGCCCTACAAAAAAATGCAGAACAGAATAAATTTATATGCAGTTGGAATGTATATTCTTCACTTTAGCAGATTTAGTCAATGAGTAATTGCTTCTAATTTATTAATCTTGGCTTGGTTTTTGTCTACTTGTTTAATGCATAATTTACATCCCGAGTTTTGCACATTATTATATGCCATCAATTGTAGCTTCTCATTCGCATGCAATATGAGCCTAGTTATTGGTGGACTTCGTGAGGACAATTACTGATGGAATGGCTTATTTTCTGTAAAATCCACTGCCCCGTTAAGGTGCACAATTGTAATAGTTATTGATGGACTTCGTGAGGACAACCACTGATGGAACGACTTATTATAGCATGACTTATTATAGAATGACCTGATCTTCGAGGTCAATTTGAAGAAAAAAAAATCTGCCCATTTTTCATGAATGACTTTTCCTGGTAAGGAACATGAATCATCTACAGATTGGCTTTGTTATTTTTGAATAGGTGCTTTAGACACGAATGTATGTAGCCCGGAATTTGATTGCAGTTTCTATGTGCATTATGCTTCTTTGAACTTCTGCTCATGCCATTCTTACCTAGACGTGGCTGGAGATGAAAATTGGTAATGGAATCCTAATCTATGTAGATTTTGCCTGTTTTAATGACTCCCATACATTCATGTAAACCTTAATTTATGAAGATGCAGGCGCAGCAGGAAGAAGTTGCATCTGCTCGTCAAGGCCAGAGAGATGCAGAGAACAAGGTTTCCACTATGGAGGCAGGTGTTCTTTGCCCCTTGCTTCTCTCTTTTCTTCTTATAACAGAGAACTGGAGAGACTTTTACTGTCCATTTCACTGTAATTGGAATCTATAACATAGATTTTAGAGCTTGTAACTGCAGTTCAATGTATTTGACCAATTCGCATGCGTAATTTCCACTTAATACCCTGACTCTTGGTTTATTTATAGGCTGAATTGCAAAAGATGAAGGTTGAATTGGCTGCCATGAGGAGGGATGCTGAGCACTATTCTCGTCAGGTGATCCTAAATCTAATGTCTGTAAATCGTGGTGGCATCCTTCTAATCTTTTTCCATACCTCTGAAATAGAGCTCAAGTTTCACAATAGCACATTTGATGGGGGAGGCTATTTGGTTCATGTGTTACCTTCATGCAGTTTATGTTTCTTCGGTTGGAGACCAAATAATGAAAACTGGTAGGACCCTCTAGCTAACTCTGTATGTGGCTCATGCCAAGTGTCCAGTGACACCGACTTTATGAGTAGAATAGCAAACCTGATATTTCAAGAGTTTGTTGGACAGTATCGTCCACTGGCAAGTATTCCGCCTGGGGAGTACTTTTGCAAGGATGAAACTCAAAGGAATTGACAGTTGCCCGCACAAGCGGTGGAGCGAACCTAAAAATGGGATAAAGGCCCAGCGGAAATCCCTTATTTTTTGAGATGGCGGAAGTAAATATTGGTGTGGAAGAATGTTAAGTTGAGGAAAACGTGAATCTGTGGCCATAAGGGTAAAGTTGTACCTTCTAATGGGCAGTAGGTTTGGGTTGATGATGGTCTGAAACCAAGCAAATTGTTTGATTCTCTTACTTGAACTGGCATTATTGTAAAAGTTTATAATTAGTTTACTTATCTATCGTCATTGTGGTTAACATTGGAAGCAAATGGCAACAGTCCCTGGGATCTGAAAGGGAAAATAATCAGATAAATGAGGTCTAAACCATCACCTTCTCAAATTCAGAGATTGATGTGATTTAAAATACATATAATACTGCAGGTCTGATTAGCTCCTAGGTCATACGTTTTCCCTCAATTGACATTAGTTTCACATGTAGTTCTGCAGGTCACATTAGACGTCATGCCTTTCTCTTAATTATCTCTTAGAACCATCATTTACTTCACCAAATCTTTCCTTAAAACCATCCACCTGCCAATGTTCCTTGTCAATTTCCGCCTATCTTACTTGTGATGATTACTTAATGTTGCTGAGATAAGCTGAAATAGCTCTTAAAAATTTCGTTCAGCAAGCTTTCTTGCCTTTGCTTGATTTGTTGATTTAGCCTGAGTGTCTTGTTCCATCTTATGTAAATATTTTCTGCTGTTGGTAAATAGTTTTTTCTTGGGTTTGCTTCTTTCTTGCAGGAGCATACGGAGCTTGAGAAGCGGTATCGTGAGCTCACTGATCTATTGGTAGTCTAAACTCTTAGTTTCAAATTGTCTGGTTACCAAGTACAACACACATGTATGATGTCTCGTTCATTGTTATGACAGTACTACAAGCAAACACAACTTGAAGCCATGGCTAGCGAAAAGGCTGCTGCAGAATTTCAATTTGAAAAGGAACTGAAGCGTACTCAAGAAGCACAGGTGGGATGTATGGTTTATGTCTTCTAATTGATGGCGGTTACCTGTATTTCGAATATTCGTAGAGCCTATAACATCAATGTCTTTTTTTTTTTTTTTCTGGTTATGAACTGTTTGATTGACCAGGCTGAGGCAGAAAGAAATAGGGTCTCACGCAGAGCTTCATCGTCCTGGGAAGAGGACTCTGAAATGAAAGCACTTGAGTATGTTGATTCTTCATGTATTTCTTATGAATTTGGCAATATGATTGTGGTCATTGTTAGAGAGAGAGAGAGAGCGAGAGAGAGAGAGAGAGAGAGAGAGAGCGCCTCACACAGTGTTATACTTCACTTAGGAACAAGTTTAATTTGATTTGCTCCTTATTCTTTAACCCGCAGGCCTCTCCCCTTGCATCACCGTCATATGGTTGGGGCAAGCATACAAGTGATTCCTCTCACTTTTATCCAACTTTTCTCCTTTTTGGTTTCTTTTTTTGTTCTGAATTGCTTTAACATGTCCAATGCAGTTGCAAAAGGCAGCTAAATTATTTGATTCCGGTGCTGCAAGGGCAACTAGATTTCTTTGGAGATATCCAACAGCCCGGTTGCTCCTACTTTTTTACTTGGTAACTACTTGACTCTAGTACACGGAATTCATGATGGAGACAGTTTTGGTAGATAGTTTTTCTCACTCTAGCAGTTGTAATTTTGCAGGTATTTGTACATCTTTTCTTGATGTATCTTCTGCATCACCTTCAGGTACTTACATTTTGCCAATTCTAGTAAGCATGTATTTTTATTAAATGATTGGATCAAATATTTTCCAGACTCTTTATTCTTCTTATTTAGACGATCAGATGAATGATTAGATAAGAGTTCAGAGTGAGAAACCATGCTAGATAGGTCTTAGGATGAGAATGTAGACAATTAGCCACATCATTTCCCCATATACTGGATTGCCCAATCCTGCAACTTCATTGTTTCTTTATTTTGCCTTTTTAACAGGAACAAGCAGACAAATTTTCTGCCAGTGAAGTCGCAGAGTCTATGGGACTTGCTAACCCTACGTTACCGTGATTGTCTGGACTTGTCAGCGCAAAAGCTCGTGTCGGGAAAGGTCCTCAAGCTCGATCTATCTTCTGAATCCTTTACATACTTAGAGTGGCTTGAAAAAAGGCTTGGACAGTAAGAAAGTGTCCACCCAGACTCCAGAACGAGTCAGGTGATCGAGAAGCCTCATTGAAGGACAAGACCTTCACACTAACTTAATCATTGGTCCAGCATTCTTTGAAGTCAGTCATATTCCTTGAAATGCCAATATCGTTTTTTCGGTCGCTCCACCAGAAATATGGAAGTGTTTTCATTGTCTGAACTGAACAGGGCCAGGTCTCTAACTCCAGTCATCTAAGTTTTTTATTTTTTGCTGACCCCGTATTTTACTTTGAACTTACTGGTGGGTCGTGATTCATCTTTGTTTTATCTGCACTGTGTGACTCGACAGTGATATAATGTGTACATATAAGGCGGTAGAAAAGCTCTCTTGAGGAAGTAAATGAACACGATTGTGGAATGGGATGCAAACCTTCGATTGCTAATTTGACCCATCATCTCATCGTCATCTCCTTGAATAAATGTCGCTTTTGCAGATGAACATCTTGCATCCTGACTGCGTGTCTTGTAAGGAATGATGGGTCCTGCAATCGATCACAATATATTTTTGTCCTGGCTTTTGCTCTGTATTTGTTGCTGGTGGTGGCCTGGAGTCAATTTGCTGAGTGCTGATGCTAGTCATAATCTTGGTTTTGAACTCAGTTTTTGAGCATATATGATTTTTGCTGAGTTGTGGAAAGGGACCAAAGGGGGATCTCAATTGCGAGTAAGCAGCCCGCTTTGGGAACTTCTTCAAGAGTGCCATCCGGATCAAATCGTGAATTATTATCTGTGGTTGGTTCTTGTCCGTCGAATATCTCCAGATAGTGGGATAGAAGTTGGTAATCAACCTAGGGTGTGTTTGTTTTGCAAAAATTGAATGATTAGGAAATTACTTTTTTTTTAAATAATCGGTTGTATCACTTTAAATAATTGGTCTATTAAAAATATTTTCATTGTTTATATCAATTTATGTCAAATATTTTCATGGAAATAACAAATATTTTTCGTTTATCTATTTTTGCATGTTATGCAACCGATCATTCTTAAAGAACAGCCATAGCAAATTAATCACCACTGCCAGCAAATAGGCAACATTATCATTGGAAGATCCGGCCACCACTGCCAGAGTTGGGCGCCACCGCCGCCGCCGCCGCCGCAAGCAAAGTGTCTGCAAGCAAAGTGACAGTGGTATACCACCACAATCACCAAGGCTGGTGCCTCCCATCAACCTTGGCTGTCGTGTCATCACAAATATCGAGCACGGCCGCAGCCGCTAGACGACCACCCCACCAGGGCCCCACTCTCTCTCTCTCTCTCTCTAACATTTGGCACACCGTGACCAATTCGTTAATCTCAAACGTTAACGTTACCGCCGCGCACGTCTCTCGTCACCCCGTCACTCGATGATAAAAAGAACCGAAAATTCCCCGTATAAGTAAGCAAGCCAGAACAGGGGAAGATCGAGCTTTTTCCCAATTAGGAAACATCTGTACGAACAAAGGTAATGACACGTGGCCATCTTCTTCCCCCGACATTTTTCCTTTTGGTCCGCCGTGATGATCTGCACCACTTCAACTTCAACGAGAATCCACGATCCTGATCTCAACAGTTATATCGTCAATCACTGCTCCGATCCGACAGCGACAGCGTGTGCAGATATTTTATAAAAGGCACATCCGTTTTCCGACTTTTTGTCCGATTCGGACTTTTTGTAAATGCAATCATCGTCGTCGTTGCTATGATTACTATCGTATTGGCTGTAAAGAGAGCCGAGGCAACGTGTTCGAGGCACAGTCGTCGCCCGGAAACTATTGATCCGTAGCTTTTTCTAGTGCACGCTGAGAGCGAGTACCTCGGACTATGTGACGGTTTCTCTGGTTTTTCTTCTTGGTCCCAGTCGGCGTCGTTTGACCTTGGAGCTTTGAAGAAGTAAAAGGGGAGGAGGAGGAGGAGGAGGAGTGAGGTTTTCACGACGGAGATGGAGAGCACGATGAAGGATCTGAGACATGGAGCGACCGTGTTGGACCCCAAGGCCTCCGTCGGAGGCGGCGTCGAGGACGCGTACGGCGAGGATCGCGCCACCGAGGACCAGCTCGTCACTCCCTGGACCTTCTCCGTCGCCAGGTCAAACTCCTCCTTTGACCGATGACTGATCTTCGGCCTGTCGGATTCTGGTTTCGTTTCTCAGAGCATCCTAGCTTCGGGTGTAGCTTCTGGTTTTTCAGATTTGCATGAGCTTCGGTTTCTGTTGCTCAATTTCCGGAGTTGATTCCCATCAGTCTATTCAGTTGTGTGCTCTGTTTTCGGTTTGAGTTTGTCTTGTCACTCAAGACTGTTCCGATGCATTTTTGGTCCAACGACTTTCGCTCGGTCAAATCAACATAGCATCTCCAATTCTGTTAACGTCGGACATGGATGTCCTAAATTTTTAGGTGGTTAAGTCATTATCGAGATTTCGTTGCGATGCTAAGAAAAGTAATGGATGCTTGGCTGATATGCAGTCGACCGATACGATTTCAGAAGCGGATCCTTCTCCTACAGATCATAAGGATCTTCACATGGAGTCGCCTGTATTCCCTCTCTCTGCATGTGCATATGATCATTTCGTAGATATAGCTAATGTAAAAGTCTATGTTTGCCTACGAGTACACAAATATTGCTCTTGTGTTTTTATCTATGAATGCTACAGTTGATTTTGTGTCGAACAACAAAGTGTTGATTCTTTACCTCCAATGTAACGAAGATTGCCATGGTCAGCGTAAAATATCTGAAGATGGATGGTTACAGCTTTTATTCAGAAAATAAGAAGTTAAAAATAAAAAAAATTTAAAAACCCTTTTTTTTTTTCCTACATTTCCCAATCTGACTACTACTTTCTGTGGACGACTGATGCAGTGGGTACTCTTTGTTGAGAGATCCTCGCTATAACAAAGGGCTCGCTTTCACTGAGAAAGAGAGAGATGCCCACTACTTGTGTGGCCTATTACCTCCTACTGTTGCGTCTCAGCGACTTCAGGTTCGATAAGTGCAGCATCCTGAGCCTCCATCCCATTTTTGCTCGCCTTAACTCCATGATTCTGTGTAATTTGTCTGACTGTTCTGTTCATCATGAATTCGTAATAACAGGAGAAGAAACTGATGAAAAATCTTCGAGAATATCAAGTTCCACTGCAGAAGTATATGGCCCTGATGGACCTGGAGGTATACTTTTTATATTTGTTGTCGCGATCTACAGTTTTTCATTTGGTTCATTGTAGCAAAGTCAAAGGTGATGTGTTGAGTTTACCTCAATCATCTCAAGGAAGAAATATGGCAACAAACGACGAAGGAGACATTTTGTGCTCATAGAAGATCAAGACAAGAATGATTTTCTTCCCTATCTTTTTTTATGTTTGGGTTTCAAATGCATCTGTTCTTTATCTACAGGAGAGAAATGAACGGCTTTTCTACAAGCTTCTTATTGATAATGTTGAGGAGTTACTTCCAATTGTCTATACTCCAACCGTGGGCGAGGCTTGCCAAAAGTACGGAAGTATCTTCCGGCGACCTCAGGGTTTATATATAAGCTTAAAAGAGAAGTATGCACTGTTTCTATGAGCTTTGACTTTCCCCAAGTAAACGTGACTATGTCATAAACCTATGAAATCTTGTTGGCTTTTCCAGGGGTAAAATTTTGGAAGTGTTGAAGAACTGGCCAGAGAGGAGTATCCAAGTTATAGTCGTGACCGATGGAGAGAGGATCTTAGGACTCGGTGATCTTGGGTGCCAGGTGAGTTTGAGCTTTTTTAGTTTCGAGGGACATGAAGATATGGACGATAAGTCGTTTGTGTGACAAGCTTTGGTACCTGACCGAATAGTACTTTTCTAGGGTATGGGCATCCCTGTTGGGAAATTAGCGCTGTACACAGCTCTTGGAGGAGTTCGTCCTTCTGCAGTAAGTAGTTTTGAATGGTGTATTCCTGCCGACCTCTGTTATTCCACTCCAAATTCCATTCCCGAAAGTTTTTTCAGAAAATCAGAACATTGCCACATTTTATAAATCAGAAGTTCGGAATGAGGAGGCATCTGTTTGTTGCCACAGAAGGCATTTATTATAAGACTGATCGAACTTTCACTTGTTTTCTAGTGCTTGCCGATAACGATAGATGTGGGAACAAACAATGAGCAGTTGTTACAGGATGAGTTTTACATTGGTCTCAGACAGAAAAGAGCAACCGGACAGGTTCCTTTACTTCTCATGTTCGTTGATCCTGTTATGTATTCCGCTTAATCGGGGTAGGTTTTGCAAATTTGCAGGAATATTCTGATTTTCTTAATGAGTTCATGAGTGCTGTCAAGCAGAACTATGGAGAAAAAGTCCTTGTGCAGGTCAGGCTTTTGCATTTTTTAGCCCACGGAGTTCTCAGAGCTGTTTCATATTTTTATCTAGTCCAGATTCATTGTTTCCTGAAATCTGCAGTTTGAGGATTTCGCAAACCACAACGCCTTTGATCTGCTTGCAAAATATGGCACAACGCATCTCGTCTTCAATGACGATATACAGGTATTCGCTTTTAAGTGCTCTCAAGGGCAGCATGCAGATCTATTCCTGAGCACTTAGCTGTTTCCTTCTTTTTTGGCAGGGAACGGCAGCTGTTGTTCTCGCGGGAGTTGTTGCCGCACTAAAATTACTAGGCGGCACCCTGGGAGATCACACTTTCTTGTTCCTTGGTGCTGGGGAGGCGAGTTAACTTTTGTTTGCCACTTCCTCTCTCTTGGCATTGCATTTGGAGATGGACCCGGACTTGCATTTTCATTTTGACTGGAATCTTCTTATTGAAATTGATAAATTTCCTAGCTAACTATGCTCTCCCTTTTCATCTTTTGGTTAAGTTTAGGCTTCATTTTTTATTTCGCGCCTTTCATATTGGCTGTTCTTAACATTGCTTCTTTGCTTAACTCAAACATGCTTGGCCAATGCAGGCTGGAACGGGCATAGCCGAGCTTATAGCTCTGGAGATGTCAAAGCAGGTAGTTGACTGATGGATTTATGCAGACTAGTGTTCTCCTAATTGTACAGAGTTCTAGTTTACTTTTAGTCCTTTTAGTTTTAGTAGCTTTTATTGCTACATTGTAGGTGAAAGCTCCTGTGGAGGAGACTCGTAAGAAGATCTGGCTGGTCGATTCTAAGGTTAGCATTCGGTTTGATACGACTTGGCTGTTAAATGGTGAATGAATACAACTTTGACATCATTCTTGTCAAAATGTTCTTGCAGGGATTGATTGTCAGTTCTAGGAAAGAATCGCTTCAACACTTTAAGAAGCCGTGGGCTCACAAACACGAACCTGTCAAGGATCTCTTAGGTGCTGTCAAGGTGCGAAACATAAATACACATTCTGTTCCCAAATGTTCATGGATTTTGACAGCTTTTCTCATTTTAGCCGCTAACTATGCATACTTGATTACCTCCTCAGGCAATCAAGCCGACAATTCTGATTGGATCCTCTGGAGTAGGAAAGACATTTACAAAGGAGGTCATTGAGGCACTGTGCTCCTTTAACGAGGTGAACTTCTTTTTTTCGCAATCGCACGTAGTTAATGATGTCCAAACTCCAAAGAACAACCTTTAGTGAACTTGCTGAGGCATGCCGATCTTGAGTTTTAGCATGTGCAAAGACCTCTACTCTCTCACATCTCTGATGTAATTCGACGCAGAAACCTCTCATCATGGCTCTATCCAACCCAACATCTCAATCTGAGTGTACTGCTGAAGAAGCCTATACCTGGAGTAAGGTGATTCCAAATGGCATTTTCAATATTCATCATACCCACGAGATTATGACTTAATGAAGCTGTCTGCTCCAGATATGCGGTCATGTACTTCCAATTCTGCCATTCCTACTTACACACTGTTCTCCAATTGCAGGGTCGTGCAATATTTGCCAGCGGAAGTCCTTTCGATCCGGTGGAGTTCGAGGGCAAAGTCTTCGTCCCTGGCCAGGTTATCTTTCTTTAGTGGCTTTCGCAAGTTTACCATTTGGCTTGTCAACTGGTCGGTTATCCGAGACTTAGATTTGGATTCATCTGTTGATATAGTCCAACAATGCTTACATATTCCCTGGATTTGGTCTTGGCGTTGTCATGAGCGGGGCGATCCGAGTCCACGACGAAATGCTCCTGGCTGCCTGTAAGTGCATTAACACATGGATGATACAGACACGTATTTATAGTCCTTTTTTTAATTCCATCTTTGCCGCTTGTCGCTGCATATCTGTAAGTTTTTAAGTTCCTTGCACGGTAGCACGTTCTCTAGCTCAGCCTCTCACCGTCCGTCTACATACAGCGGAAGCATTGGCTGCGCAAGTGACGCAGGATAACTTCAAGAAGGGACTGATTTACCCGCCGTTCTCCAATATTAGGAAAATCTCCGCTCACATAGCTGCGAAAGTCGCTGCTAAGGCATATGACCTCGGTGAGCCCCTTATATGTTCACCTTCTATTTCCTGTCTAGATGCGCGATTTGCCATCCTATCTTGCCATGATATCTGGGCTTACTGTTCTCATTTAACAGGCTTGGCATCGCATCTTCCTCGCCCCGAGAATCTTGTCAAGTATGCCGAGAGCTGCATGTACAGCCCAGTGTACCGAAACTATCGCTAGGGTAATCAAACGTCTGCAACCGGCACGTGGTCATGTCGACCGCATTCTCGAGGTGCTTCTAACAAATAAATCTGTCAGTGAACTATTCTCCCCGCTTTTGGTATGCTAAGTCTTTGTATATCCAAATTATAAATGCCTTCTGTTATCACGGACACCGCATCTTTCTACATACGAGGGCTTCAGTTTTGGAACAGTTTTGTTCATCCATATTGGAAGGTTTTCCTTCGCCGCCCTTCCCCCTGTCCCGGGGTTCGAACCCCGCTTATTGCCTCCGAGGGAAGTTCTTGTGCACGGACTTCGGCAATCGCCTTTTCCTAGTCGGAACAACCTGACGAGTGTCGACTCAATAATCGACTTGGGCCTGAACATTATTTTTCTGTAGTTCACGCTCTACTGTGACAAAATTCGTAATCAGGATTCCTGCTTCTCTCGATTTGATTGGCTGTAGCTTTAGGAGTTCAAGATACTATACGTAAATTAATCCTTCTCCGTCTTGCCACGACCTCCTGGAGTCTGAACAGAATCGTCTCTCAACGGTAACTGCTGCTTCATTGGAAATGTCGAGATTTCTACCAGCAAAAGCCTTGAGTTGTATTTTGCAACTGCTGCTTCATCGGAAATGTCGAGATTTCTACGAGCAAAAGCCCTGAGTTGTATTTCGCACGGTCAAAACGAAGGCTAAAATTACCGGGGCAATGGCATGCCTAAACTGCCTTACCGGCTCACTATTAGAGATCCCCATAATTATTAGGACAGTAGTCGTTACATGAGAAAGATCAACAATGAATGGCGGAGGGATATAGAGATTAGGGGATTCGTGCCTTTGGCGCCTATATGATACAATGAATGATAACTAGTCCTATTTAGATCACCAACCAGTGCGGACTGCCAAGGCATCCACCTGATGAGGCGCGCTCAAGTCTGTTCTGCTCGGTATGTATTCAGGTCGGTATGAGTATCGCTGTAGCGCTGGCTCAGGTAAGTCCCGCATTTGATAGGCGGAAACCTGGCAATAGAAAGAGCAGTTCTAGTCAGTTCAAGGGCCACAGCAGTCCACAAAAACACACCAAAGTACACCAGATTTGTGGCGCAATATCACAAAAAAGGAAAAAAGAATGGCCGAAACAAGGATTTTTTCTACAATGCACATGCCGACTTACACAACGTGAAGCAACAATGTGCCAATTAATCTTGCCCAGCGACTTACCGAACTGGCAGCCCCGGCACTAGGACTTCAATCCATATATGATTCAATTCGGAACTTATGGAGATTAGGGCGTGTGTACAACGTTGAGTTTCGCATGAACAAAAATTTCTTATGGAGATCTATAGGTAATAGATGGTGTGATTTGGAAACCATTTCCCAAAATAGGATGCACGAAATATTTCTATCCTGGAGTAGAAACGTACAAACCAAGAAAAACACCACTCTCACACAACTTATAGCACAAATTAAAGACTAGCACTGACCAAATGGGCCATGCAATTGGTTAAGGTTAGAATCAAGAACATAAGTTCTCAGTTATTATCAGCACAACCAGGTTCTTATTAGGATCATAGTGTTCTGACTTACTTGGGAGGATTCTCGTCTGACTTGCAGGATGGCAGGCACTCCACAAGGCAATCATGACTAGGTTCTACAAAATACGCGATCTGCATAAAGAACAGAGTTATTAACGAATGGACGACCCTTGATTTTCTAAGGCAGCAACTTATCTGCTCAACACCTTCCCCACCCCACAACCCCCCTCTCCAAAAAAAAAAAACATATGCACACTCCAAAAAAAAAAAAAAGCAGCAGCAATCTTCTATTGCAACAAAGAGTACAGCAGACTTCCAAGTAATGATGAAGCAACGAATATGAAGTCAAAGAACATGGCTTTTACAAGGAAGTAATAATTGCTATATATAGGCTACAATGACAATGTGCTATTTTAAGTTGAGCTCAAACAGAATTATCAAAGTGTTAAAGAAACAGGATCTTTACCACTTATTTTTTCCTAGTATGTGTGATTGCTCTCAGTGGGGGAAAAAGGTGAGTTGGTACTTGAAATTGGATTTACAAAATATTTGTAACTAGCTTATCCCAAAGCAGATAAACAGCAAGTTCACTCTCTGGAGGAAATTGTTAAATGCTTAAAGAGGCCTTCAAAGCCTGAGATAAGGCAGGATATTTACGGAATATCTCTGCTGGCCATTTCCTAGTACTCTGTGCAATGTAGACCTGACAAAAGCAAAAGCAAAGTGCATCAGGAAAAGACATAAAACACGTAAAAAGAACATAAAAAAGCAAGTTGAGGAGAGAGTTCTAAACATGTTCACTGGAGGAAATATGGCATGGTAATGAGATAAGCATTCCATAAAACCCAATCCTGTGGAGCTTTCTGGTGGGTCTTCATGCTCATTTCTTGAATTACGATACGGTCATGAAATTAGCATGGAGCAAAAATAATGTTCTTAGAAGCTTTCTAGATGGTCTTGAATCTGACTTGACTACTGTCTTCACTTCCTCGAACATGGAGTAAGTTGGTGGGAAAAAAAATACCAGTGACAATTGCTTTAATCGGATCAGACACATGAAATGACTTTTTTAACTGAAAAGCAAGACTATCCATTTGAGTCTCATAAAACTAGCTATTTCTGTAAAGCTGGCATTCGGGGAGAAAACATGGCCAAAGATCAGGGCATAGCATTTTTTTTCCTCAAGATCAACCTCTGTTTTAATCACCTAGCTCCTAGTAGTATACTTATGGCACACTTTTAACATGCAAATGCATTTTCAGCTAACTTCAAAGCTGAGAGATGTTCCTTACTTGAAGATACAGTTGCTCCACCGCTCCAGCATATCACCAAGATTCACAATGAAAGCTCTGCCAGCAACAAACCAATTACAAAACTTGTCATTTTTCAAAGAAATAGATAAGTTCTTTCTGCAATCTCTTCTGTACCAGAACTTCCAGGTCAATTAACCTATTGAGCTTAGCAAGCTCCGATTCATGCAAAGTTTCTTTCCTTTAAAAGGATAAACACCAATACAAGCAGGAAAACTTTGATTGATGGTTCATCAAGAACCATGCGATTCTACAAAATGAAAAAAAGTTTATTGGGGAATTTACATGACATCAAACCAATACCGTTACCTAATTTTACCGAGGCAAAAAGAACCTTTCATGAGATTATAGGCAATCTGGGCAAACACTTAAATTGCTTAGCATTAAAGATGAAAAGTTCATAGATATATGGCATGATGACGTATGATGTATACAGCCTGAAATTTCCTAATTTTTTCACAGAAGAGGAATTGGATAAATCCAATGTGTCATAAAGAGTATATAACTGACAAAACCACACAACTTGAACCTTAATCTTTTTCAGCAGAGTTTACAATGACCTACCCTTTAACTGGTGCTACATATTCCCAAACACGAGGACTTGCATCCTTATCCTTGCATATCTACAAAACACAATAGGATCCACCGAAAGTAAGCACATGCAGTAGTTGGTGCACAAAAGATGATTAATATGATATGTTATAGCATGCTTCATACTTGTAGGCCTAACACATCATCTGTTGCCAATAGGGTAATTAAACCATAGTCTGAATGAGCTCCTGCTCCATACATTCCTCGTGAGGGATCAGAAACTTCACCTGCATTACAATTGAGATGTTAGTATTACCTAGAAGAAACCCATCTTGTTTAGCTGCAGAGACTGTAAAATGAAATTTCACCTCCATAGTGTAGCAAGCGCAATGTGGCAATAGGCTTGCCAAGCATTTCTGGCTTATCAAAGAAATCAATTTCCAGATCAAGGGCAAGTGCTACGATCCTTGCCACTGACTTTGCTACCTCTCTAAATGCACATCAAACATTAGAAAAAAATAAGCAAGACCACAGAATAAAGAAAACGCAAAGTACATAGTGTGGGTAATATGACTTTGTAAGACTCACAATGCCTTTTGGTGATACTTCTCCATGGTGTCTCTCCATCCAGGCAATATTTCTAGCAAAGAAGGGAAGAAGAATATCTGTTGAAGCATAACTGCATGTGTGGAGAACCTAATAACCAATAGTCCATCCTATTGATTTCTCACCAGAAGCAGGCCAAACATTTGGCCCGTAAAAGGGTTTTTGCGCTTCAGGATCGTCCTCAGGAACTTCCACACCAATATAATACCCCTCTTTGTAATCCCCTACTGACAAATAACAGAACATCAAAATTATCGAATAACATCTGCTGGAAAAATTCACCAATCGATGTGCAGGGACATGTTTTCTACAAGAACCACAAATACACTTTTGTTCACATGCTTTTGTTTAATCTCTGCTTTGAGTCGCGACTTACATCCATCTGTGTTCTTATTCACTGAACAAGCTCTTTAAAAACGACTTGGTCTTTCTAGTTCTGAAAAGCTTCCATCTAGATTTCCTTGCTACTGATCTTCTCCCTATTAATTTTTCAGAAACAAGATTCTGGTGCCGGAAGCAGAATTCGCTATAACTGATTCTCTAACGCACCTGAAGTATTCTTCCCACTACGGATTACAAACAGAAGCGCGCATGCACTACAGTGCGCGCATACATGTGCATACCGACATTATACGTTATAGTCACGGCCGCACGCAGGGAAATATTAAACATATAGACGTTGGAGAGACCGAACCGTGGAGCTGGTTTCCAGGATCGAGGAGCTCGTCAAGCAGGGGAGTGTAGCCTCGATGCTTCTCGTTCCTCAGGACCTTCATCTTCTCGCCCACCGGCAGATTGAAAAACCGCTTGCTCTGCTCGAAAACCTCCTCCATGAACTGGGGGCTTATCCCGTGGTTTATCACGTAGAAGAATCCACAATCCAAGCACGCCTGCGCACACCAAAGACGCCGAGCTCGGGATCAGTCGCGAAATCGAAACCGGCGTCGCCTTGGAAGAGCGCCGCGCCAATCTCAAATCGAGGAGGACCTGCTTGAGTAGAGCGACGGATTGGTGGACGTCGGAGCAGGAGAGGTCGATGCAGTTGAGGCTGGAGACCTTGGTGACCTCGAAGGCGCCATTGCCGCTCTGCTTCCCCATGGTTCGGAGCTTTTCGGATTAAAAGCCGTCTCTGCTGCTTCTTCGTTACAAAACAGTTGGCGAAGGAATCGGGACTCGAGTGGCTTCGTATTTATATAGCGGAAGGGAGACAGCGACGTCGTTTCTGGGTGGCTCTTCTATTTTCCCAATATTTGAAATGGTGCTATTTTTTTATGAGAAAATTATGCTATTTATCTCTTGGCTATGGAAAATGTCTTCTTTAAAATAATCATGAAAGATTGATGGTGATACGATAGTGGGGTAATACTTTCGCCCCATATTAAGCCCTAGGTAGTAACGACGCTTTTCCAAATTCCGCGTCTCATTAGACGCGTGTCCGACACCCAATCCTCGTTCGACACTATCTGGCACGTGATCAACACATGATCAACGAATGTCGGACAACGGACGCGTGGTCAGCACTCCGGACAATTCAAAGACACGTAAATTCAGCATCTCAACGTCGGTCAATTTTAAACATCTTCAATAAATTAAAGATCAAAATGTAAATCTATAAAAAAAAAATATGAATCCACAACCTAACCACCTCAAAATCATCATACCCAGTTAGCCTCGGAAAAATCTCATTGTGAATCCCTAATAAAGAGAGAGAAAAAAAAACTCGTTGTTGATATTTTTATATATAAATGATAATTAATAATGTATCCCAACGTGTCGAAATTTTTTATTTTTTATTTATAAAAGACGTGTTGGCATGTTATGTCGCATCGTGCCGTATTGTATCGTGTGTCGATGTCGGCGCTATTTAGATTAAGACTAGTTACTTGGCTTTTGCTTTACGTGAGTATATAACGATAATATGGTTATTCTTCCTCTTTCATTATTACTATTATTATTGCCAATAATTTTTACACGGATAATATTTGACCCTAAAACATAACATTTGTCACATCGGACATACAAAATACAGTTCGAGAAAATTTAACTAAAATAGACACGTAATAGAAAGTTTAGAAAAGAAGACTTTGAACCCTATTAACTTCTTCACAAATTAGACTTTATTTTCCATTTCAGATAATTCCGGCGTTAAATTTTCTAAATGATATTTTAGTATATGACTTCGCTCTTGATGGCTAAGTTAAAATTTGAGATCATATATCCTTATGGACTATCAAAATTCTATTTTGACATGTAAGATTGGAAGCAAAAACATGTCAAGCAACACACACTCATAAAATAAAATTCGTGAACTTCTCTCTTGTCTGATTTTTTTTTTTTTAGTGAATCACATCAAAAACGACTACCGAATTTAAAGCCGAAAAGATAAAACCCTAAACATATTCAGCAACGTAAGGACCCTTTTGACATAGGTCCCGCCGCCTATGAGGACTCTCCGGCTGCTTCGACTTACTATTCGGGTCATCCCGAAGGTTGTCGTGGGCCCCTTTGCAATGGTGTAGTGCGTTTTGACCATTGTGTTCGCTTTGGTTTTCCTTTCCTGTCGTTTTCATCTTTATCAACCCAAAAGAGAACGAGAAAACAGGAAGAGCGAAAGACGAATCGTACTTGGAAACCGCGGTGATCAAACGGAACGCGCACGGCACGTTTCTTTGATTGTTCTTCTAGCTCGAGTGAATCGGAGAATATGTCGTTTCCGTTTCTTGTTCTTGTTCAGGAGGCTTTTGGTGCACTCAAACCATTTGTCGGACTCCATCCCGGCATGGAAATTTGGGGTTACTCTTTTCGATGCGCGAGGATTCGCGAGCACGTGTATGCGGGCTTGTTAGGCATTGACCGTAGTAGGCAATTAATAGGGTCGTCATTAGGTTTCTTGTTAAAACACATGGAACTGGGCGAGAAGAGGGATCGGATATGCATAAGAAGGGAAAATGACCAAAAAAATCATAAACCTATTGCATTTGTACCAATTCAATATTAAATATTTTAGTTTGACCAATTTAGTCATAATCCTTTTGATGATTTATCGATTCGGTCCTAAATAATTTGGCCAATTCGATCATAAACATTTTGATATTCTCGCCATTTTAATCATTTTGATTTATTTTGTCAAGAAATCGCTAATGTAGCAGATTGACGTGATTGTCTTACGTGGCACGGCTTAAATTGACGTGGAAAATTATTATTAGTTTTCATTTTTCAAAAAATATCTTTTTTTGCTTTTTTTTTCTAGCCCTTGGATCAATGAGGACACCGAGGCCTTCAATCGTGGCCAACGAGGTCGTCACCCTAGGTTTAGGGAAAAAAGAAAAGGAAGAAGAAAATAATTTAAAAATCTATCCACGCTAGCGCCGATCGTGCCCCGAAAGATGACCGGTGCCGACTTGACCATCATTCAGCGATTTTCGATCCAAATTGATCGGAATGACTAAATTGACAAATTTGCAAAAGGTTTAAGATTAAATTGAAAAATCGTCAAGAGATTAAGGACTAATACTCCGCTTTGTTTCATGAAAAATGGGTGTTTTGAAAAAAAAAATTCCTGAAAAATGATGGCTTATATTACTTAAAATAATTAGCCAATAGAAAAAAGTTCTTCGTTATGGATAATAATTTACGTTGTGAACAACATTTTTGATGGATTGTATTAACAGTCCCCTTTAAAATGGTCTGAGTTGACTTGCTCGACGTCTTACTGCTAAGTCAGAAAACCCATTGAGACCAATTTGCTGGAGGAGGCCCATTTTCGGACAGATCGAATTCGAGCCTGTGCTAGTGTGTCGTTTAGATGGGGCCTCCCCATGGGATAATTGTGTAGAGACATTCACTCATTTTTTCGGTGCATCTGTATTGCTAGACTTTATATGAGAGTTAATGACCCGAATAAGTTGACCAAAATCGAAATAACACAAGCACAGGAAAGATAACATTATTTGAAAAACCTGGATACGAAGGTCGGTCCGATTACTTGAAGATTCATGAAAAACACTGCAAGCTGCATTGATCGGTTTAATCTAGGCCTCTCGCCTAGATAGACGTCCCTAATCCAAAGCACTTGCATGCAATTAGTGAGGTTTCGAAAACTTCAGATTCTTACGCCGGATGTTCTCTTACGGCCCGATTAATGACGTCGATCCGAGGTTGATGCCTACCTCCTTTTTGCGGAGGAGGGCCTCACTTTTGATAGTTAACGCTCTCATTTCAATCTCTATGGACCACATTTAAAAGCTCGGCTGCTGCGGCTGAGAGCTTCCCTTAACTAGGTCGGCCGTGTCGATCAGCAACACGGGACCTGCAAAGTTCCGATAGTTCGTGATGATTGCGTTTCTTTCCCATGAAAACTTCCGCAATTGAGGTGTTTCGAGATCTTTCGATCCCCGCCCACGAAATCCCGAGAGACCTATTCACACGACCTGTCCATCCGATTCCCCCTCAATCGAGGACGTACGATGTTCATGTCGGAACATTCCAAAGCCAGGTTTACGGAAACCTTGAAATGCCCCTGACTGTTTTCCTTCATGACTGCACAGTACACTACGACAACGGGACCCAAATTTGGATAACGTTCACAAGCATCGGTTTTGGCATTTGGAAAAAAAGGGGGGCCGAGAACCGACCATCGATTCGAAGCATGTGGAATTCAATGTACGCATTCGGATCACATGGCAACTTGCAATTTTGATTTTGATGCACACCCTTTGTCGTTTTCCAAAAGTTGACTTTTGCAATCCTCCCGCAACCATCCAAGCCTATCTAGTTGTCCGAATGGAAAACCCACCGCAGCAAGCTTTCGACCAATGGCTAGCGGGATCTTAGTCGATTCGCGTCGGCGACCGATTCTAATTATCGTGTTCTACCCCAAATGGATCATGTTAATGAGTGTCCCGAGCGCTTGCTAATCATGCCCATCAAAGAAATGTTCCCGACTGCTACATAACGACAAATCTTCGCTAATTAGGTGTTAAGGTCTTGTTGAACCTTAAATCATGTAGCGTTCTTTGTTGACAATTAGGACCCTTCTGAATTTTAATCGTAATGGAGAGCGTTCACATCCAACTTGCGCCTCTCCGTCATGATTAATAAATTTTGAGCTGCTTATATTGCAAGTTGATAAGAAAACAAACTGTTCAAGAAAGATTTCATAAAGACTACTCATTTTTATTTTATTTGCGAAGATTATTGAACTTAATCACCTCTTGAATACCTATTGCCTTTGGTGCAACTCTATACGTCGTCTTTATAAATTTGGTTGTATAAACTAAGACGTGCTACGATACTATATCGTTCACGAAGTGTCTAGATAAAATGATACGATTATACGCGTGATCATGATAAAAAATCAAAAAAAAATAAAAAAAAACGCGCGCCACGTGGGTTTTCTGAATGAGTTTTGAGTAGTTTTTCATTTTTCGGGTAGTCGGTAGTTTTCTATATAATGTAGCAAATTGGTCAAACACGCAAAACAGAACTAAACCCGATTTATTGATGTCAGCAAAAGTACATGAATTGGGAGGGGAAAGGATTAAAAAAAAAAGCGAAGAGCGGTACACAAAAGAGGAGTTAAAGAGTTGGTCGACGTCACCGGTTTAGGGTTGGGAGGCGGAGATGATGTCGCGGCGGCACAAGGGGCAGGAGCTGCAGAGCGAGAGCCACGTGGCGATGCAGGGCTCGTGGTAGACGTGCCCGCAGGAGGCTCGCTTGTTGTCGCCGCGGAAGGCCTCCATGCAGATCGGGCAAGCTCCGGTCGCGGAGGCCACCGTCGGCATGGCCAAGAGCGACGACTCCGATGCGTCCATCTTGCGTCGGAGGCCAGAACAGGACGCTTGGTCAGTCAAGACCTCGTCGAGGTCGAACCGGAGGTCGATCGGTAGCGGTGGGTACTTCGACATGGAGGTGGCTTCCGATGAGATCGCGGCCATGTTGAGGGGGAGAGAGAGAGGAAGAGAGAGAGAGAGATATTATCTAAGACGATTTCATCTGTGCTGAAGATTCTATATAACGAGTTGGATAGATGGAAAAAGGTTGGCGGTCAACCAATTCTTCCATTAAGACTAGCATAAGCCAAAATGCAATGCCGATGAAAAGAAAAGGACAGAAATTATGTAATTTATCGAATGAAAATGACTTTTACAAGATCACCGCAAATTCATGAAAGAGACTTGTGATTTTATGTTTCTCCATAAAACATTCATCGTAAATATGCGAACATGGAACAAATTCCTCTTTTAAATATATTTTCCTTTTATTTTCATTTTATCAATTTTATCGGACTATTCGAAATTGAACCCAACCGATTCCCGATTCGAAAATTAAGAATCGAGACCACCGAATTAATTCAAACCACGCTCACCCCTAACCCCTACCGAGGACCCTCTTTGGCCACTGGAAGAGGGCCGCGAAGCTCTCATCGATCGCTGGCTAGGTCCAAGATTACAAGCGATTTAATAGCGGAAAAATAAATTTGAACAACCGCGAGAGCGGCGAAAGTAACGGAATTGAAAAACGCAAAATACAAACCGAAAGTCACTCTGATTAAAATATATTTATTGAACCACGTGGCAGGTGGTGTGTTATATCCGCAAAGTCTAAAATTCCTTCCTAAGGTCTCTGAATGTATATCCTGAAGGTCAACTAGATTTATGTATATACAAATGACGGCGACGATGCATCTCATTGTTCTTGCCAGAATTGTTCCGTAGTGCATGACACTTCATTCGTACAAAACTTTAAAAAAGAAAACATTACCAAAATTTCCATTATCAAATACTTTGGTTGCATTATAAATCTTCTTATCAACCGCACTCTTTACAATGGATTGATTGAATCTAGGGCCGAGCATAATAGATCGATCGAATCGGAAATCGCTCGGACCGACCGTGCGTACTAGACCGAATAATATTTTTTATAAAAAAATTCAAAAAATCCTAAATGTATCCCTAAACCTAAGATAGTTAGGATGTTTGGTATGAATTTCTGGTTTAGCGATAACGCGATGCAATTAACAAGTTATGGTCCAATGAATATGTCGTTAATGGGAAAAAATTAACTACAAATTGTTGGAGTTGGCGAATACTTGGGACTTTTGTTTCTCACATCGAGTATCTTCACGTGAACTTAGGGAAACTAAAGTATGATCCGACGACATGTGACCCTTACATACGGAATGCGGGGATTCAAGGGCAGCACCCCGATATTGGTGTCCCGCCGACTAGTTAGCGGATGGCTGCCCCACTTGCCGATGAGTGGGCGGGGTCGGGGGCGGCGCCCGAAACCTCAACGGATTTAGGTTTTTGTTTAAGTTAGCCCATTTATTGAGAGATTAAAGGAATTTCGGATAGGTTTAAGTTTTAAGCCCATTTAGGACATATATATTTGCTCATTTTTTGCCGATCATTGTAACGAGTTGTGCTATTTGTAAACCAAAAATCATAGTGAAATCTCTTTGCGTAACGTAGCCATATGCGGGATGAACCCGGGTAAATCGTGCGTCGTCTATTTTTCTTCTATTATTCGTGCGATCGTTCGAATCGGTTTACGATAGATCCCTTCACAAATTACAAAAAAGAAAAGCGACCAGTCCAATAATTAGACAATCCAATCCGGTTCTCGGTCCTTGAAACTAGGAACCGATCTTCCCAATCTGGATTGTGGTCCTTTTCCTTGAAACTAGGAATTGTTCCTCCTGATCTGGTTCCCGATTCCAAGGCTGCACTAGACCGGACCGAGAACTGGTCGCGCCTAATTGCATCTCTTACTCACACATAATTGACCAGATTATCATTTTATTTGCCAAACTATCCTCGCCCCAAAAAATTCATCTTCCCCACAAGAGAGACATGCTCAGTTCAACATAACCCCCACCATGTTTCGCCCTCTCCTCCGGGCAAGCCGCTGTTGCTCCTTCGAAGGCTGTCGTCAACCTCAAATTTGAAGCTGGCGACAGTCATCGTGCCAGATCAAGTGCAAATCAATGTCGATGCGGCCATGTCCAAGCTCTGCAGAGCTTGGCGGCTTCCGAGTTCGTTAAAGGCTTGCGGTTTGGCCGCGGCCATTGTGAACTCGAGGAGCTCGTGGCTGACCTCTCGCAGCTTCCCGCCATCGCGAATCACAAACGATCTTGGCACAAACAAAGACATGGACGAGAGGGGCGGGGCGCGGTGGCGAGCGAAGGCGAGAGTGTCGTTGGCAATTGGGTCGCTCTCTTTTAAGTTGGGAGATGCAAAATGTCAGAGGGTGTTTGATATGGAGAGCAAAGTCAAGAACGGTTTTTGCAGTGGTCCCTTACCAAAATTAGACAATAGATGTGACATTTCCCTCATCCTCATGTGCCATAATTCTATGTATTCCTAATTTAGTCTTCACCTGCTCCGCGGAAAATGAGATATTTTTAGAAAATATCTTTTAAAAAGTCATTTTTCATGAAAATGATTCTCGATGCTTGACTAGAATCAGAAAATCAAATGAAAAATATTTTCCGCCTTTTGATATAGAAAATCTAATTTGATTTTTTTTGGAGAAAATTAACAAAAAAAATTAAAATATTAATTATTTATTTTCTTTCCTTCTTTCTTTTTTCCTCTGCCGGTTTCGCCGACCACGATGACGGCCGCCCATGGGCAAGTGAGCAGCCTCACGGGCCTCGAGCGACAAGTTGAGCTTGTCGTTCGCCCGTGGCCGATCGCCGCCGGCCATCACCGTGGTCACCGACCGGCCGTGGAAGAAGGAAAAAAGGAAAATACAATAATAATAAAAAAGAAACGAAGAAAAAAAAAAGAAAAGGCAAAAGGACACCTCAAGTGATAGGTGAAAGAACAAAGAGGACGGAAAGTGCTTGTTCTTTTGAAAAAGAGAACATTGTCTTCCCACCAAATCTTTCTTTTTTTCCATAGCTACTTTATTTTTTTGTGAATCAAATGCCAAAAATTCAAAAAAAAATTATGAAATTTATTTTCCGCTAAATAAATGAAGCCTTAATGTTCAATATTTAGATGTTAACTGGTTCTCGATCCTCGATTATCAAACGGGGGGTGGGTGGGTTGGGAAAGTCAGAGGATTAAATGTAGACATAATCTATTTGTTGTATTTTTTTTTTTCAATTTCTATGTATCCGACAAAGTTATGGGCAATTGGGCATAATTACGAATTCTTTATTTTTTTTTTTGGGCCCCATGATATGGTTGGGAATTTTATATAGTTTCTGAGAAGATACTTCTAATTTATGGATTCCAGAATGAAAATTGCAACTCTTGTAATGCAATCATTTGCAAGAGCTAATTGAAATGGTGGATTCATATTGGGGACATTGGCATGGATTGGCCTTGAATTTTTCGAATTTGTTCGATGTGGTTTTTAGATTTTATTCTATGCAATCGTGCCATTTAATCACATATTTATTTAGATAAATTGGTTTTCCCCGTAAAAAAAAAAAGAAAGAGCTCAAAATAGAATTGTCCACGTGACAATTAAGTGCCATTCTGGCCAAAATATGTCATAATAAAAGCATAAATATTTTTTTAACCAAGTCCAACGAATTAGAATATGAATAAGGATTAATATCATAAAAATCACCAACCGATATACCCGTGCCGTATTTATTCAAAAACTAATTTTTGTGTCACAAAAAAAAAAATCTTAAGCTGGTATATCATGCCACATTTGCACTAGTTTTACTCAAAGACTTTGTTAGATTTGACACGAATGTATTGGTTTGGGATTTTTTGTGACGCAAAAATTAATTTTGGGTAAATATCACATGGTTATATGAATTTGAAATTTTTGGTGGTATTAATCCTAACAATTATGAAACTTATGAACTCAGATTGTCAAAATATCTCATTTTCTCTTCCACTCATCTCATTATTTAGCTGGAATTTTCATTGAATTTGTATCGTTAAAAGCAGCACAAAAAGCCCTTTGGAAGCAGGACAGTGAAAGAGAGAATTACAAGGTAGACCGGATATAACCCAAATAGATCCTATCTAGCATTTAGTGACTCGAATTCCAAGTGCCATCGGATATAACTCGAATAAAAAAATTCCTATCTATGAGGTGAATATACTCGAGGTTGCATTCGGTCATCCGGATAAAAGTCGGGATATGATATGTTTTATTCTATCCAATGTTTGATAGCTATCCGAACAGGGTAGAGGGGTTATAATCGGGATATAAATATCCTAGGAGTGGTATAGAGCTAGATAAGATTTCTCAAATAGAGCAGAGCACAAGGAGAACCCGTTTTTCCTATAATTAAGTGCCACTTTGGCTCGAGGCCAAAACATGCCATAACGGATGCATAAATCTTTTTTTAACTATGTTCAACGCAATTAGACTACGAAATATGGATTAATATCATTAAAAAATCACAAACTCATATACTCATGCCGTATTTATTCAAAAACTAATTTTTGTCATAAAAAATTTTAAACCGGTATATTCGTGCCACATTTGCACTAGTTTTACTCAAAGATTTTGTTAGATTTGTCACGAATTTATTATTTTATAATTTTTTGTGACACAAACATTAATTTAGGGTAAGTATCGCACGGATATATCAATTTGAAATTTTTTTTGTGGTATTAACCCTAACAATTATGAAACTTACTAGCTTAGATTGTCAAAAGTATCTCATATTCTCTTCCACTCATCTTATTATTTAGCTGAAGATTCCATTGAATTTATATCTTTAAGAGCAGCACAAAAAGTCCTTTGGAAGCAGGATAGTGAAAGAGAGAATTACAAGGTAGATTGGATATAACTCCGAATAGGTTCTATCAAGCGTTTAGGTGACTTGAATTCCTGGTTTTTTCCGGATATTCGCGCCTCTTCTCTCGCAAAAGGCCAAAAAGAAAAAACCCGAAGCCCCCGGGCTAAAAAAACAAAAAAAAAAAAAAAAAAAGGAAAAAAAAAAAAAACACCGTGCCCCCCCCCCCCCCCCGCCCGGCCGAGAAAACCCCCAAAAACAAAAAAAAAAAAAAAAAAATCCTATCTATGAGGTGAATATACCTAGTGCCCTACACTACCTTCAAATTTACCAAGCGCGGTGATGAACAAGCCTGGTCCGAGAGGAAGATCAACCACGCTGGGATTGAGAAACAGCACGGACTCCTACAGGAGGTAGTGGTGGGGAATTTTTTCGCAATGGACAAAAGCCTGACGAAGCAATGCTGCGCGGAGATAGAAGGCTGCGCAGAGATAGAAGGCCCATGGGTCGTGAACTTCTTTTTCAGAAGAAGAAACAATGACGGTATCTAGGGAATAAGGACCCGTGCTCACCAAGATGTTCTCGCTTTTTTGTGCTTTTTTTTTTGTGAAACGCTGTACATTTGTGTGTCTGTATTTAATACGTCAAGATGTTCTTGTCCTTCCAGGTGGTCCTTGGAGGTGGCCAAGATGCGTCTGCTGTAACTATACAGCGGCTGTTCATTGAACAATAGCGGACAACGAGTAGCAGCACCGTCGGAATGCGGTAACGGCAAGAAACTGAACAGTGGCTGATTGTAAGGGTGGCGGCCACGCATGGGAGAGAAGGAACCTCACCTCGCCCCTTGAATAACGTCTATTCTATATGCGTCTCTACATGTGTCTTTTGGGGCTGAAAAAATTAAGCAAAACGCAGTCGATCTTAATCTTATCCGACTTTAAATTAGCAATTTACCAAATAATAGATAAGTTAAAATAAAATTTTTGAATTTCTTATTTTATCTTAACGTGGCTAAAAATTTGGATGATCAAACGCTACATAGAACAAGTATTATAAATAAATAAATAAATAAAAAAGGAAGAGAAAGCAAAGAGACTATGGAGGGAAAGGCACTTTTTGCTGAAATCGCAAGAGATCGTTCCATGGAGGAGAAAAAGAGCGCGAGTGAATCAAGCAACGAGCCTTTCCATGGTAGTGTTATGATACCGTCAACCTCCACCACTATCGAAGACCAGCCTGCGAGCTCCACTGTCGTTTGATATAGGAGCGCCGCCTAGCCGTCATGCCCTTCTGTCTTCTTGCCCTCTCTTTATCTAGACCCATCGGATTGACGTGGTTCGTCGCTCTAGAATTTGAATATGAGACTTGCGACCTCGGATCGAGCTGGGGTCACCTGAGGATGGGCTTGCGCTCGGTATCGGCTGCGACCGAAACGTAAAGGTGGCAACCTCGAGCTCGAAACTAGAGTTCATGGGCAACACTTGGAAGTCGCCTGAGCCTTGGCTCATCCTTGTGTCAGTCATGGCCTCTATGTCGCGCCCAGTGGCTTTAACTGTGACCGCTGCCTAAAAAACACTTAGAAATTTTGCCCTGGTTAGCATATAGCGAAAGTTAAGCAAAGCAACAAGATCCGAGACAGTGACGAAGAAGCAAAGCCTTGGGAGGAATCGCAAGAAGAGAGAAGATTGTGGCGAAAGTTTGAGATTTGATTCGGGCGTGTTTGTATTCGGCATCTACGTACCAAATACTGTGTAAGACATTATCATATCATGAGTCTAACCAATATCCTCTCGAGTGAGAGCCATTAGGGTTTAGGAATTTGACAAGTAACAGTATAACGTTGTAATCTAGCAGACACCCTTAAATTTAAATCTTGTCGGTGCTTTAGAGATCACTTTGTCTTTCCAAAGTCACAGCTTCTGGTGGATTCATTTGACGTCAAGAACATCGAATCTGAAAGAAATCTCATCAGAGTGAGAAACCCTGTCCACAGAGATCGCCAATTTGTTCAGGAGGGCCATTGAAATGAGTTTTTGTCCTGGTGTTGCTCTCTATCTTTAGCATGGAAGATAAGTTACCAAATTAGCATAGTAACCATTTCTTCCAAGGGCTCATCCTCGACCACGACGGCATAACATATTATCATGTTACAAATCCGACAATTTTACCACATCGGCAGGTTCGATTGGAGGTCGAATCGCGCAGATCTTCACATGCTTAACCTCAAAATCTACTGGCTTTCACATGCCTGTACATATACAATTACGTCATTCAGTTACAACCGTCATTACAACAGTTGCTTATGATGATTTCGGGTGTTGTGATCCTGATCCGACTCCATCGTAGTCGTCGAGATAACCTCTACACAAGCCCCTCCTCACTTGCCGCAGGGCCTGAAGATTCCTCAGATGCAAAAGGCCTATTACAGCACCTCTTATGCAATACAAGATATGTCGGGCGTTAACTTCACAAACTTGGTTACTACTCCATAGTTCATATATACCATCTTTAGGGCGACCCCATAAGCCTAAATTTGACGGTTGGCGAGATCGAAGAAGGCTCCTCGCTTGCTCACGAGCTGCGCATAGGTCCCCCGCTCGATCACCTTGCCGTCGGAGACGAGCGCGATCGAGTTGAGGTCCTTGATCGTGTTGATCCTGTGAGCCACCACGATTGTGGTCCGCCCGACCATGATCCGGTCCAGTGCCTCTTGCACCACTTGCTCTGACTGCACGTCGAGCGCGCTGGTCGCCTCATCGAGCAACAGCACGGTCGGGTTCCGGATGATGGCCCTTGCGATTGCTATTCTCTGCTTTTGGCCTCCTGATAGTTGCACCCCTCTCTCCCCACATTCTGTCTCATACCCATCCTTCAAAGACCTGAACAATTTAATTACAAACTTAGTCAAAAAATTTGCACAATTGCTAGCATGCTAAGGTACAATTGACCCACAAATTGAGTCGTGACAGAAGAAGGCAAAGCTCACGAGATGAATCCGTGGGCGTTGGCCGCCCTTGCAGCCTCCACCACTTCGTTTTCGGTGGCGTCGAGCTTGCCAAAGACGATGTTGTCGCGTATGCTGCCTGAGTAAATGACGGGTTCTTGACTGACGAGCGCAGTGTACTTCCTGTACCAGTGGACGTCGACCTCTCTTATGTCCACGCCATCGACTCTCACCGACCCCCGCTGGACGTCGTAGAACCTCTGGATCAAGCCGATCACGGTCGATTTCCCACAACCGCTTTTGCCCACAAGCCCGACACTCGTGCCCGGTTTCACTTCCAGCGAGAATTGCCTCAGTATCAGACTCTTGGGCCTGCTAGGATATGCAAAATCAACATTCCTCAGGTCTATCTTTCCTGTTATTTTCTGCAGTATGGTTCCATTACCCCTGTCCTCTCCCTGATCATGTTTCAGCCAACAAAAGAAAAAGTTAGTTCTTTCATCAAGACATTGTCAAACGTTTGGTATTTTTTTCAATGCCTGAATTTGAAAGCAAGGGTCATATGGTATGATGGACATGTACTCACTTGGCAGGACCACGGGATAAGCGATTGGCGATCGAGAATTTGGAACACTGATGCGACCGCGGCAGACCCTTTGGCCAAATCGGATGTCATGCTTCCAGCTTCGGCTATGACTTTGCCGGTGCTGACCAACACGAAGAATGTCTTGAATACATCCCCTGCCGATATCTGCCCCTTCTCTACCAATGTGCCGCCGTACCAAAAATCTAAAGCCCACGACATGAATGTTAGGCACTGCGCCGATCCCATGCCAATCCCGGCCAGCCATGACTTCTTCCTGGCTTCTTTCCGGGGCTCATCTTGAGCTTTATCGAACAGTTCGAGAACTTTCTGGATGCTCCCAAAGGAAGTCACTATCTTGTGATTGTAAACTGCCTCCACGGCTATTTGAGTACTTTGGTTTTGAGCCTTGATGAACTTAGCTGAGAAGCTTGATAACAGGACTTTCCGGGTGTAGAAGCATAGGATCGTGAGGGGCTGCACTGCAATCATGACGATCGCGAGCTTCCAAGCCACCACGAGACCCATGATCATCGCGATCGTGACGGCGGAAGTGGTTTGGACCAGGAGAGAGACTTTGTCGGCCACAAGAGACTTGACCATGGCAGCTTCGTTGCTCAGCCTAGAACACAATGCTCCACTCGAGTTCTCCTCCTCGTCGAACCAAGCGGGCTCGAAAGTCAGGATCTTCTCTAGCATTCGCAACCGGATTCTCCTTGTGAGGTGCTCTCCCATGTGGGCGAAATTGTAGTGCTGCAAGAGATTGATGGAGACAGAAACCAAGGAAAGAGAGGAGAAGATCAAGGCATAGGTTCGGATTCTCTCTCGCATTTCGCTGTGATCTTGTACGAAGAAAGCGGATATCATGCCACCAATGGTCAGGGCGTAGACAGGTTGGACCGCCCCGAAGGCCATGGCCGAAAGACTTCCTACAAGGCTTTGCTTCCATTCCGGACCACTATACGATAAGAGCCGAGAAAAGGACGGTGGAGGATGAGAGACCCGCTGTGGGCTATCCAGCACTGCTAGAGGTGAAGCGAACATACCCGGGCTCGACTTAGTGCTTAGCCTGCCCGCACTGCTTCTTGCGACAGACGATACACGAATGTCGGATCCTTGCTCTTGTTCATCGCAGTTGAACTGGCTCTGTAGTTCCACCAGCTTCACGTAGTGTCCATCTTTTCTCTTGATCAGATCGTTGTGGGAGCCTATCTCGGCGATGCAACCGCCATTGACCACGGCAATGAGGTCCGCGTTCTTCACGGTCGATAGCTTGTGCGCAACCACCTGAGGATGCCAAATGGGCAGCTGATCAGGGCTTATTCGTGACATGGAAACAAACCCGATTTCGACTCATCGTTTTCATTTGAAACTCCAAATGTGAATCACATCATATCGTGAACAGCATGATTAACTTAATTGCAAAGTGAGTGCAAGTTATCATGCATGATTTATCCATTTGATGAGATTAACAGAGGTATATTATCTTTGAATGTGTATCTAGATATAAAAACAACTACAGTATGATCTGAATTTGAATACATTCCATAATGAGCCAAAAAAAAAAAAAAATAGTACCAGTGTGGTTCTTCCCAAAGAGGCTTGATCAAGGGCATTTTGAACAAGCCCTTCCGATTCCAAGTCGAGCGCGCTAGTCGCCTCGTCTAGTAGGAGAATCACTGGGTTCTTTATAACGGCCCTCGCAATGGCGATCCTCTGCTTTTGTCCACCTGATAAGAATGCTCCTCTTTCACCCACCTGCAAGTTTAATCCCCATGAAAAAACCTCGTCTTGATTGCATAGGCTAAATATAGAACTAACCAACTCACATGATGCATTATTTGGAAAACATGCTCAAGTTACCTTGGTCTCATATCCATCCGGAAGCTGCCTTATGAAGTCATGAGCATTCGCGGCGATTGCCGCAGTAGTGACTTCTTCCATCGTTGCATCCAGCTTCCCAAACATTATATTCTCCTTTATCGATGCCCCGAACAACGCGTGTTCCTGGCTAACCAATCCCATCTTCTGTCTTATCCATTTTAGCTGCAGCGTCTTTATATCGACTCCATCTATACACACCACTCCTCCGTCAGGATCGTAGAATCGCTGCAGCAACGCGATTGCGGTGGACTTGCCACTCCCGCTCGCTCCCACGAGGGCGACGGTTTTTCCCGCTTCAACTTTCAGGTTGAAATCCCAAAGGACAACCGAGTCCCGCCTAGAAGGATATGTGAACTTCACATGGTCAAAGACTATTTCCCCTGATATGCTGTCCAAGACACATCCTTTAGGACTTTCACTGTCTATCTCTGGAACTCGATCTATTCTTTGGAATATCCGTGCTGCCGCAACTGATGCTTCGGTGAAGTACTTCACATCAGGAAGTGCCATCCCAAGGGATCTACATTGAGATCGACCATTTCAGATTCATAACCAACATAGGCATACAAGGGTTCTACAAATTACACATGCGTCGATTCTCTCGAGTGTTAACGATTCAATAGTCGACGATCATTGCTACTAGTTTAGCCAAAATTTAGGAGTTCACAGTGCATGATACAGATTACATTGATCCAACCAAGTAAGAACCTAAACTGAATCAAAAGGATGAGAAACATTCAAATTCTCACAGTTAGTTGATATGATATAAAATTTGTCATTTTTTCCAAATTATGCATGACCTGTCGTCCAGCTATTATATATATATATGTGTGTGTGTGTGTGTTTTCCTTTTCCAATAGGGTGACCTTTAAAGTGAGTTTGTCAATAAGCAGCCCTAAAAGGAGAGAATACAAGCTTGCCTTTATTTGCCAAACATTGGGTCCCCGTCCATGAAAAATCATCGATGCCGAAACATTAGTTCGAACAATTCTGGCAATTGACGATGTAAGATCAAGATTCTCTAGCAATACGATCAAAACTGAAATGACGAGATATTGTCGAATCATGATATAACTTGACAAGCATAGCTAATGGCAAGCAGGTTAAGGACAGGCGCGTCACATTTGGCCCTACCTATTTTTGTCATATATGTTAAATATCCTTCAAGCTGTAGCTGTAGATCTCTTCTTAAGAAATTAAAAGTGCTTAAGCTTTCTAATGCGATATCATATTTGGGAGAGTACATATAATTCATGATTCTGTATGAGTCTATAATTAGTAAGCTCTCGCAAAAGATGATTCTATGCTCATCTCTAGCTAACCTCGTCAAGAAAAAGCTTTTAAGTGCGATAAAAAGCAGGCAGAAGTGGGGGAAATTCAGAAATACTGCGAAAAATGCACAAAAAGACTATGATCTGATAAGGGGTACATGTATATCCTTTGCTTTGTCAAGATGAAATTTCACTTAAGCTGGCTCATGCATTCATAATTCAGCAAAATTCAAAAGGCGGTCGGGCCTATATGCTGAGAATAAAGAAGCAAGCAGCATAGTGAAGTAAAAAACAACTGCTAGAATCATTGATCAGATAGAAAAGTTGGTTTTTTAATGTAATTAACAGTTTTATGGAGATGATTCTTTTCTTGTAGATTCTAGATTATGTGACAACTCTCGATTATGGACATACGCCGACAGATATATGTACACATGCACGTACTTATTTCTTACTTGCGAGTGTCTCCCTGTGTTGTGCAAATGTATTTTGGGTGAGGAATTGAGTAAATTAACTTACAATCCGCTGAGCACGAAGGAAATGCCTGCTGCGTAAATCCTGCCGCCACTCTCGCCTTTGTACATTACCAGACGGCTTCCGTACCAAGCCAAGAAAGCCCAAATGGCGAAAGCAAGGCCGGTACTTCCCACAGCCAGACCTTTGGCTATGCCTTGTTTAATTCCCAGCTTCGTTGTCCTCTCCAAAATAGAAGAGTACCTCTCGAGAATTCGTCCCTCAGCGGTGAAGGAATAGACTGTTCTGATGGAGCTCAAGGTCTGCTCTACAATGGTGTTGGCTTTACCGTATTCTTTTCGACACTTCTTCGACAGAAAGAGAAGGTACTTGCCATATATCATTCCCGGTATTATCAAGAGAAGCAACAATGGGAAGGCCACCAGGGAGAGCCTCCAAGAGAAGTAAGTGGAAAACGCGAGGCCCGAGATGAAAACTGATGCATGCATCAGGAATATCGGCACCTGAAGGAAATTGAAACAAAGAATCAACACGAAACAAGCCGAGAAGGTTGATATGTTCTGTGGTGAAAGCACAACAACATTTGACAGATTATCATCTGAAGAAAAATGGTAAGAAAAATAAACGACCTGCTTTTACTAATGATGTAATTTTTTCCGTTGAATCTTTCCTTGTAACCCAAGAATCAGAAGTTTAAGGCCTGTCTCGTGCATGAATTCTTTTCAGTTTTCTGTCCATTATTGTTGTTCAGCTTCTCCACACAAGACGAAAGGCGATTCTCCTAAACCGATAAAAAGTTCCCTTGTTTCCTAGCTAGAAATACTTCGACAAGAGTAGGTAAAATGTAGAATCAGACAATAGTCATAATGTTGTGTAGAATAGATCAAAAGAAGAGAACTTTTTCAAAAGCAAGCGCACCCATTTGTATTTTCATATGTTAGGTCAATCAGTATAGTACCTTTTCACTAAGAACTTCACCAATCAGACAAGTATCCTTTGAAATGCTATTGATGATTTCCGATGTAGTGGCCTCCTGTGAATCAAAGAAGCCAACCTCTTGTCTGAGAATGGCCTCCAAATACCTGTACCGGATCTTCAGTACCTGTCGCTCGCTCGTCTTACTCCAGCAATATCCTTCTGCAATCATTTACAATAAGAAATTATCATCCATTAGATTGATCTTTTTTTTTTTTCAAGATTCTTCAAAGCATGTGTAGATCTTACTGTATTTGTCACTTGAGATACTTTCTCTTGAAACTTTTTAGGCCTTCTAGGGTTTCCCAAGAAAACCCACCAAAGACTTTCTCCAAAGTAGTCACTTTCTTTTCTTTAAACTATGCTTGCGTGTCCATCCTAGTGGCAGTGGTGTCTCTTAATTTGAGTGCAAAAACTTTGATGAACTTCGAGATTGTGTGGCCTTAGGCGGATAATTTTCCATGCACACTTTGAATCAAAACACCTCGTGTCCTTGGAAGGCAAAGCAGAAGGAAAGCTTAGAAAAATTTACCCAAAAAAGCCACGAGCATGACTGCTAATCCCAAGTACACAAAGCTTAAGCTGCACTGTGAACACAAAACCGAAAAATGGAAAACTGTGAACACAAAACTCAAAAAATAGAAAGATGTGAGTCTTTGTATATGTTGAATGTAATTTACCTGTGCTACTTCATCCATGAAGTGGCCATTGTTCTGTTGGGTCTGACCGAACCCTAAGCTATTCATGAGACGGCTAGCAAAGACCAGCAAGCAGTTGGTGGACATGCCATCTCCGACAGCTCCGAAGGTTCCCAACACCATAAGCACAACATCAACCCAATCGGCATATCTGAAGATTATCGCCACAGACTTCTTTGAGCCCTCTTTTCTGCTTCTCATTCGATCTCCTTTCTCTATCTCGCCCTCCTGTGGAGAACCCATTTGGCCTGATGACACTTAAGACCGTTTGATGAAAACCCTTTAAGGTGTCACAGAGAGAGAGAGAGAGAGAGAGAGAGAGAGAGAGGGATTGGCAGAGAGAAGAGCGAAGGGTACGTATAAAAGTAGACATCTGAGCTACTCACCTCTATATAGAGAGGGGGCCGGGAGGCATGAGAATGATAATTAAGCAGATTTTTCCAGGAAGCAGTCTCACCATAATCTCACTGGTGTATGAGTTTATAGATAAAAACAAAGATGAATAATGATGCACAATCATACCCACCCATGAGTGGCTCAGTTGGTTAGGAAGCACTTGGGATTATGTGGTTAGGCGCACTAGTCCCAGGTTTGATTCCCCTACTAAGCAATTGTGATTTAAGTGAGGGCGTGGCGGTGGGTTCTTGTGCTAGTTTCTCCCGATGATTAGTTGTCGCTGGCCCGAACACCTCAATTATAAAATAATAATAATAATGATGATGCACATTCATGTGTGTTTGGTGGTTGTTACTTTCAGGCGGAGGATTTGACCACCCTCCATTTTGGTACAGTGTCAAAGAAAGATGACCCAGACCACCGTGTTCTACCGGGCAAAACATATTTGTTTTCTTTCTTGCCCTTGTCCCATTCTCCTTTTGCTTTTCTGGGTTTAGTTTAGCTGATGTGATGAGGGCGTGCCTTTAAGAGCATGTTTGTTTAAAGTCTCCCTCTTTCTCCCTTCTGTTATTATATTATGGAAAAGAGGGTCGGTTTTCGCCTTATAATATGCCATGGTGCTCTGATCTCATTGGCTTATTGTCACACGCAAGCCCTGAGAAAATGTGGATCTTTCATGATAGCATGAGGAGTATGACTAAGGCTGAAATGTTTGCCTCCATTTTTTTACGAGAATGAGTCCTAAACAAAGATGATAATGTGACGATCATTGGGCCCCAAGAAGGCTTGGTCGGTGGAAAAATTCTCAGTTGCTGCTGATTTTTATGTGAATCGCAGTTTCATCTTCTTCCAGAATTTATGGTGTTGCATCTTATGTTTATAAAACCAAGAACATACACTCCAAGAGAATCCTACACTGGCCTGCTAAATAGATGTAAAGCTTTTAAGGGTTTGCCGTGTTTCTTCAGACCAGGTCCGAGGGGGGCAACTCCCTCTGACCATGATTCCACGTAACATCATTTCATATCAGAACCCGGAGATGTCAGATTATTTCAGCTCACCATCAGGAGATCCTAATCTCTCGATCCTCTCGTAGCTGAGCCCAATCATCAGTAGCCTTAGCTCCAGCAGCTACTGTATAAAAACATGTTTTAGCTGAACTCACATTTCCATTAAAAAGGAAACACAGGAACGACTGTCACGTGCTCCAAATACGTAGCTCGAAATATTTTAGTGGTTTAGCATAAAATAACATGCTTTAAGGTACAGAATTTGTACATTTTTAGAGAAATATTGAGGTCTGGTTCATACTTCCCGTTGATAGGAAAACACGGGGTTCTATCTCCTTCACATGTAATTGAGTAATGTAAAAGAGAGGTACGATGTCTTAATTATAGTGGATTCACGTATCTTAGATATGACTTAGTTTAAAGGTAAACCAAGCTAAATCATGTATATCGATTTCTTTCTCTGGCTTTTACTCTTTACTTTGTTTGGTTTGTGCGTTGAATCTTATCGAGAAGCACATCTGTATACACCTCGAACTCGAGAAAGAAATCGAACAACGGCAGAAAATGAAGAACGAGAAGTAATCGAAGAAAAAGAGGTGATGAAAGATGGGGGGGACCCTTTTCTCTTGGGTGGCATATTCCTGCAAATCTTGGTTGGGTCACCTGCTTCTCCGGATGCTTGTGGCTACGTACCACTATGAACTTAGCCCTAGCTGGTCGATTTGGACCCTCAACCTTCTTTGGACCTCTTACTCAGGCTTTGTCTCTTTCTTTCTAAACTAATTTTGTCTTGTTCTTTTCTCGATGGCCTCTTTTTTGCTAGAATCTCAGTTGGACCATGTGTGGAAGCTCCCCAACCGCACGTGAAGACACCCAAAAGATGATGACCCTTTGCTTATTCACAGCCACAGAGAATAACCCTGAGGTTACAACATAAAGTACTTGGGCATCGTTCTCCAGTTATAACCCTTCTCTTCTCCAAGTTTACAAATTCCTACAGGATCTTGTTTGGCTAATTTGATTCCAATTTTGCCAGGTAACGCATAAACTTTCAAACAATTGGCCGATTGAGTCAATTTATTCAATTTTAACTTAAAATCGCTAACATAAATGTCGGACATCCTACGTGATACGATCAAGTACATAATTTAAATAATTATTTTTAAATTTTGTGAGTTTTTTTTTTTTTTTTGGGTCAAGCGCAGCGAGGTTGGTGACCAACACTCACCCGTCACCCACTAGGGCCACGAAGCTCTCGCTAAATCAGGCCAAGAACCGGGACCCTCGCCCGCAACTAGCCAGGGCTTCGTGGCCCTCACCTAGTGGCCGACGAGGGTCGCCGGCCCTTGCCTGTGACCGACGACCCCACCGAACTTGATATAAAAACAAAGAAAAGAAAGAAATAAAATTGCTTAAAAATCCAATATTTTTTAAAGAAATATGTATATAAAATTGTCCAAGTTAGCGTCGGCCATTCTATGTGGCACCACCGACATTCAAGTCAACAATTTCATGTTAAAATTGGCTATATAGACTCAATTGGCAAAGCGTTAAAAGATTTAGGACTCAATTGGCAAAATTAAAAAGTTTAAAACTAAATTGAACAAAGTGCAATAGGTTTAAGACTGTTTGAATAATTTTCCCTTCGTACGTACTAGAGGTTTCAAAATGGGCTGGAGTTGGGTCACATATTGGTTAATCAAGCTTTAATAAATGGCTTGTTGATAGGTTGAAGTTGTATACTTAGGTGTATGAGGGACGCTTACAGCACATGTAGCTTATCAAGGTGATTAGTTGAGTCAATGAGATGTCTTTAAACCCATTTATAACTCTTCAACAAGTTTTATTATTTTTTTCCCTTTTTCTTGTTTTTCTTTCTTCTACTTTTTTTCCTATGAAATAGGTGAGGGCGCCAACCGACCTTTGCCAGATCTAGGTAAGGGCTCGACCCTCGCCAATCTCATAAGAAAAAAAAAATCAGATAATAAAAAAATCAGATTTTCTAAAAGAAATGCAAATAAAAAAACTCATATTTTTTTAATAATTATGAAAAATCAGATTTTATTTATATTACGAAAGTTATAAAAATTGTCCACGATGATTTAGTAATATAAAATTTTTCAACAATTTATAAGAAATAAAATTTCCTAGATTGGATTAAATATGGAAGCGTTTTAGTAGTATGGGTCGGATCGGGTATGAATCAAGAAATTTGCGCTACGCGTAAATAGGTCATAAAAGGGTTAATGGGTCAATTTAAATCGAACTATTTATGATCCAATCCGACCACTCATTTGATAGGTCTACGCACCTCCTTTCCTTAAATATTTATCTCGATTGGACGTTGAAAAGCATACAACCTTATTTTACTAGATTTAGAGATCAAGATGTCATGGACAACATATAAATGCAATGTAGAAAACTACCATATCAAGACCCTTTTAAGTGAGAAATTATAGTTTTGACCTAACTTTAGAAGCAACCGACCACCTTAAAATATCCCAACTTGTTTCTTGTTCTCATTTCTGCTTCGATGTAATGTATTGCTTGATGCGTTGTTAGACTTCGCTGGTGTTGAATCCTTGGCTTTTTCTTTTTCTTTTTGGCCTTTTTTGCCCAAAGTTGGACCGTTCACGTCTATGAACTTAGAACAATTGTAGAGGTGCAAACACATTTTAGCAATACGTATTCCAAAAAGAAGGGTATTTTTTTCGTTAAGTGTTTAAACAAATGGATCCGTGAATTTAATGGTTGACTGGTTTAAACTTTCAATATGAATTTGATTAATCTATTGGATTAGCGCAATCACATATTAAGAAAGAATGAAAGTCACATTAAACCTCACTGAAAGGCACAAATCTTTATCCATGATTTGATTGACTTTATTTACCATATCATCAATAGAGCAAGTCGATCTATTATTTTTCCTATTTTGACATATTCTTTTAGTAATTTCCAGGTATAACTAGCCTTCAAGGAGTAATAATAAACGTGCAAAATGTTTTACAAATGGACTAAGTGTGACTAGTGACAAGGTAACAATCGGGGAACTATCCAATTAGTCCTAAACATATTGTAGAGATGTCAATTCAATCATAAGCTTTTCAATTTTGTCAATTTAGTCTAAAACTTACACGCGGAATACCAAATAGTCCTTTGGGCAAATTTTCGTCGGAAATTAGGGATAATCGGTTACGGGATGGATGGGTCACATCCTAGAATCGAGAACTACCCCCTAGGAACCGATTTTGCAAAATGCAAACCTTGAACCACCCACTTGTTTCATGGATCCACTCAAGAACCGAACTACCGATTTTTCGGTTGAATCCATGAAACCGGTCATACCGAGCACCAACATCAATTAAAAAAGATTTGCTAAAATATCATGTACAAGTATTTAGTGAATAATACTTCCGTTTCTGTCTCATGTATGATGAAACTATTGGACAATTGGTTATTCCATTAGTATTAGTTCCATATCTGTCTCTACACGGTTCCCAGTGAGCTGGGCCTGGCCTGGGAGTCATGAAAATTCGAAGGAGATAGTTTCAATTAAAAAAAACATATATCTATATTATATAAATAGGTCTGGTCCGGTTGGATGGTTTCCACTTGAAATTGCTAACCCAATCGATACCCGTCAATTCTAGAAAATTGAAACCGAGAACCGGATCAAGAATCGCCTATTACCATCCAAAATCGATCGATCGGATACGGTCCGGTTCGATTTGGTTGGATCCCGGATTTTTTGCTCAACTCTACCGAAAATTGCGGGGACATAAAAGTGTGCCATATAACGATTATCGGTGATGACTAGACTGCCACGTCGGTGATTTTCGATGAAAATTGACCGAAAGGACTACATTGGGGATTTCGTGCGAATGATTAGGACTAAAATGAAAAAAATTAAAAAATTTAGATTAAATTGGCATTGATACAATAGGCTTAGGATTGATTGAGTAATTCTTCCATAACAATCGATTGATTCAGTAAGATCAAATTGTTATAGGTAAAGTAACAAGTAATTATATACTCATTGGCACCAACAGATCAGTTGACCTGCACGAGTGAGTAGACAGTGGCTGCCGTTCGAGCCAACTTCTATCCCGACTGGTTCATCTTTCTATCTCCAAAGACAAGAGAATCCTTCGCATTACATTTTTTTTTCCTTTATGTGACTTTAAATGAAGGGACGGAAGCACGAACGAAATGGTACAACCAATGCATACATTAATCGGAAGAATGTGCGGGTGGTGATGATCAAGACGCTTAGTTTGACCAGCAACTCGGCATCCGCGGATTTGCAGGAAGACTCCCAAATGATTTTGGCAATTATGAAGGCCTTAATAAATTAATATTAATTAATACTAGGTAGTTAAATTAATCGATAATCTTTTGGTCATAATTGTTCCTCATTTCCTTGGAGAAACAGGAAAGATGACTTCAACCTGGAGAACATGATAATGAGAATCCACTTTACTCCATGATTAAATGCACAAAGCTGACATGATTCTTTGTACTTTTTTTTTTCATAACTCTTTTTGTTTTATTCCGTTGTACTTCGGAAGCCTAAAAATCTATCAAAAGTTTCTCGTCCATGGACAGCTGGAATAAGATTAGAGACATTATCGACTCTTTTAGTCGATCGATTAAGTAAGATTAGAGACATTATAACTTTTTAGCCGATCATTTGAGTGTTATTATTTTTAAAAGACACTCACTTGAATACCATAATCTATCGATTGACTAACCTAGTGTCGTAATTTGTAAAACACGTTCACGACAAGTGATTGATTAAAAAGTTATGACACTCAACTGAACGTTGTATACGAGTTATGACAGGTTAAGTGATCAACACACTCTAACAAACCTTCATATAAGTTGCGATACTTTTGGTGTCCTTATCTCTACACGCATGTCATAAATCGCTAGGTTTGTGTAATCGACTTTTGCACGCTATATGTTCTTGAAATGCGAAAGAAGTTTTTCGAGAAGGAGTTCATTTAACTGGATTAGAGTTCATGCTACCATTTGGATTTTCAACATTGCGAAATTTTTGTTGTATGAAATATTTGAGAAACTATTGTCCGTAGATATGCGGGTGTGACTTGTGTTAAAAAATTCTCATGTCGAAGAATTGATGTGATGTGGAGCCAGTTAACATATTTTAATTGACACATAACTCCTTGATTTAAATTTTTTTTAATGAAAGTAGATCCAACTAAATATATTTATGGACTTGGACTGCGCTCGCTCCCCGATTAAGGATCTCGGGCTTCTATTGCATGCTCCTAATAAAGATATTATATCACTCGGGTCTTATTATTATATTATTATTTGCTTATGTAGTGTAATTGTTTGAACTCCGATTTTCACGCCTCAAAGCCACCACGATTGCAATAATGCAGCCTTTACACATAACTAAAACCATGAATTGCGCCCCACTTTAATTATATTAACATCTATAAAGATGCCTATAGATTAGCCTAGATATAAAGGTAACAACCACCTCACAAGAGTCAAGGCAAACCCTAGCAAGTACGCAAGAGAGAGAACCGAGAAATTTTCTTTAATCTACTAGCCACAGTCATAAGTTCAAGGAAGAATATTTTGGCACGTTGAATATATATATATATATATATATATATATATATATATATATATTCACATCAAGATAGATACGTGAAATAGCAAGCAAATCAGAATTTCAATTTCTCGAAATTTAAAGGCGAAATGAGTCGAGATGCACATTTTGTGAATATCTTGATGACTCATCCTCCGTGTGTCAATCGTATAATTTCACGCGTGATGTATTTATTTATTTTTATTGGCTCGTCAATATTGGATCTAGATTAACCCATAAACCTAAATCCCAGCATGCTGTGTTTGAGAGTTTAATTTATGTTTAACGTTGGCGTATTATACGAGCATTTCTCGAATGGTGTCCGGGTGGCTTCTCGTATTATTAGGCAACACGTGCCAATTTTAAGCAGTTGATGGCGACAAGCCTAACCTAGGACCAGTATCGAAGTTCACCCACGTTCTCGAGAAACAAAAAGAACAAAAAACCACGTGAGAAAATGTAAAGGAGCAACACTTGTTGCTCTGGTGGGACATTGATACGACGTGGGATTGGTCAAAAAGGTTTGATTCGACGGCTGCGATGGTTCCATAAATCCTGTTTTCGAATTATTTCTCTTAAGCTTAAGTTGCTATTATAGAGATCAGGTACAGTAGGTGTTCTTGTGTTAAAAAAAAAAACGTGATTTATTGTGGAACCATGGTCGGTGGATCTAATGCCGAATTGGCTAATTTATTTTGCCCAATGTGTATCTTTTTTTTTTTTTTTGGGTCGAATGCCCAATGTGTACTTGACAAGAGAGTTCAGCTAGACTTCCATTTGCTATGACATTCTTTCGACATAATCCGACTAATTATAATTAGGCATTCGCCATCTAACTTTATTATGTAACTCTTTGATGGCATGGAAATGTCGAACTCCGCCGTTCCTCTTTTGCACGTGAACTAGTGCTTTTTAAAAGAATCTCATCGATCACGTCACGTCGTTCAAAGGGTTTATCTTCTTGAGAAATTATTGTCTTACTCAATAATGTTTTGCCAAGTGAGTCTTAAACTATTAAATTTTTCTAATTGAGTCCAAAATCTATTCATGTTTTGCCAATTAAGTCCATCCGATCGATTTTGACGGACGAAAATCATCGACGTCAACGTCAATCGTTCACTGATATACGTGAGTGGATAATCTTTACTATTAATTTAATATTTTTCTAATTTTTAATTAATTTTTATTTTTTTTTTATTTTTTCTTTTATTTTCTTTGTTTTTAAATTAGATTGAAAAATGAAAAAGGAAAGCTAAAATTTCTTTAAAAAAAAAAAAAAAAAGAAAAAGAGAATGCATTGGTGAGGGGCCGCTACCCTCGCTGCCTATTGCCACAAGTGTCAGCAAAGCAAGGGTGGCCGGCCCTCACTAGGCCCGGGCGAGGCCCTTAGATTTGGGCGACGCCGGAGCTGGCTCAGGTTTGTCTTTATGTAACTAAGTGATGGATGTAGGGACGTCTGCGAAAATGATTGTATGGAAGATGTGTGTATATTCAAAGGAAAAGGAAAATCGTGGGGTTTAATATAAAAAAATGATTCCATTGAAGTGATTTGGAAACGTGAAATCACGTTTTAATAATGTTTAGTAGTGAGATTAGGAATCTAATGCGGAAGAAATGGGTGGGAACTTTAAGGAAACATGATCTTGAGCGCTTGGATCATGGTTAAGAATTCCGACACTTGTCGGAGCACGATAATGATTAGGTTTACTTTACTTTTAGGGGGCAGGTTAGTCGCTAATGAGTTAGTGGGTGGTAGCAAAATGATGGCGCTATCTCGTTAAATAGGACCTAAAGTTAGCAAAAGCTTCGGGATAAAGGATCAATGTAATTGAGCTTAGAACTATGATGTCTCTTATCTTTTCTTTGGAATCTAATCTAGTTTGAATCATTCTCTTTGATGAGAAAAGCCGGTTTGAGTGAGAAAGTATATCGACCTCATAAAAGCATTGACCTCATAGAAAAGATAACGCACGAGCCAAAAACTCGGGTGGGATTGTCGAAAGATTGACATCTTTGTGATAAGCGGTACGAGGTACCGAAACTACGTCGTATCACGTATGGCTGCTTCTCATTCATGGGGCACGTTAAGGTTAATTGATCAATGAGCCAATCTCATAGATGAGTTGAAAATTAGCTCTCCCTATGATCTATTCGTGCTTTAAATTGAGTCATCGTTGGAACAAATATATAAAATGAGCTTTTTCTCTTTTAGTTATTGGGAAAAATACCTAGTTATGATATCAAACTATAGCTCACAATTGGAGACATCCCATCGCACGGAAAAATTACCCAATCGGTCTTAAATTTATTGTGCGGATGCATATTTAGTTCTCAACTTTTTAATTTTGTCAAGTTAGTCACAAACATTTATATAAAGTTCAAAGGTAATCCTTCGGGTAACTTTTCTGCTGGAAATCGCTATTGTGGCGATCTAGTTATCGTCAACCGTCCTACGTGACACATCGCCAAGTTAGCAACTTCCAACAAAAATGGACCGAAAGGGTTACATTAAAATTCCTAGCAAAGATTTAGGACAAAATTGACAAAGTTAAAAAGTTTATGACCGAATTGATATCCGCATAATAAGTTGGACAATTTCTTTGTATCGCAGAGGCCAAATCCTTTTTTCTAGGGGTGAGTGGTTTTAGGCTCCATATAAGTTTCACCTAAAACTTGGAACCTACCCTTCGAAATAAATTCCATTTGGAAGTTGAAACGCACCCGTCGGAGCAGAAACGTACCTATCGAAATAGGTTCATTATTTTTTGGAATCTCGAACATACCCTATATATCCTAGAACCTAGAACCTATCTTGTCACGGATTCTAAGGGTTGTTTTTAGGGTCTACATGGGTTCTACTCGTATTTTTAATTGAATGATTATAATAAATCATCACTTTAATGACCATCACTTATTGTTACATTCTCGCTAATCACAACTCATATTTAGACACGTGAATATATATAAAAGATTGACAAAGTAAAAGTTTCGGTCATAATTATCGTCGGAAATAGAAGTTTAGACTAGTGAGTGGTTACAAAGACATATATTAAAAAAAACATAAAACTTTGTTACGGGTTCGTGATCCAAGTTCTAGAGTTCCTCAATATACCTTGGAACCAGATTGGTTCTCCACCGGTCCGATTCCGGATTTCAGGTTCTACCCTATAACCATCCTAATCCCTATTGTTTTTCTCTCGCCTTTGGGGACTATGCGTACATTCTGCTCAGTAAGACTGTTAATTTAACTATCTTTTGGTCCAGGGAGCGAATCTGGGATCTAGATTTACTAAGGAGCGAATCTGGGATCTAGATTTACTTTGATGATGATGGTCATCATCACTACTATAGTTCAAGCTAAACGGGGACGAGATCAGATATGAATCCATGGGCTGCTTTTGTCCCCAGCCACTATTTTCAGTTGCTTGTGACCGTTCGCGATTATCGTGAATGACATGCTATGAAAGTGAAAGGGTCGCTTCAGACAAAAGTGGGAAAAGCCGAAAATCTTGTTTGGCCATGCATGTTATGGGGCCACTAAAAAGCACACCACACTCTAAAGCTTATTGCTAGGAGATGCCCAAGTTGCCAAAGCGTTTACTTTGTGAAGGGAGTTCCAGACATGGCAAGATCGGCTTACAGAACCGGTTCATGAAGTGATGTGTCGGACTGTAAATGGCCTCTTGAACAAGTGGGCCCATCTTCAGGACCCAATAACATTCCGGCACGTCACTTTGTAAATCGATTTTGTAAACTGATCTTAGCAAGTCGGGCGTTTCTCAACGTTGATATATGAAGCCTTTTCAAGATCCTTTTCTATATTGTTTTCGAAACGTGCTTACTGGGCACGAGCAATGGGTTTCGAGGCACGCCTGTTACATCTCTCAACTACAAAGCAAATTGCAAACTTTATCTCTCAGCTTTAAAACTTTTACACCTGATTGGTCTCTTTTGCAATTCACGACCCCTCTTGTCCTCTTTTTCCATGAACATTTCAGGCAACTTGCTGTCTCAAAGCAACAAGAGAACGACAATACTCAAGACCGAACAGAACCTAAAGAGAAGCTAGAACTATGACGAGGTCCAGCTTGAGTCTGCTAATCCGTCCAGTGTCGCGCGAAGCCATCAACTCCCACCGTTCGGTCATAGTCCGAGTGCTTTGCCTTCCTTTGCATGACCAAGTCAAAGACGGGTAGAGGTCGCCGCCGCTCCTCGCTGCCCCCGCCGATTGTCCGACATGTGAAATATATATTTCCCTTAGGTCCAAAACCCTCAACTTGTTCTCCTCGAGTTAAAAATCAGCGTCTACCACTGTAGTCCTCAACATTCAAGTGAAAACAAACAGTACACTTCCCGGGCAAGCAGTAATTTCTCTTTCGGTAACAGTAATTACCTCTAACCGGCTGCTTTCGATCTCGTTTGCCGTATTATGCTGATTAGATCAAGGATTTTCTAGTCCTATAATGTTTTTCCACTTCTTTCTCAATGCTTCATATCGTTGTACGTACTTTTTCTGTAGACGGAAATACATGATAGCCTTATAACTGAGAACTTAGTGGGACGTAACATAACTTAGAGAAAGCAAAAGTATAAGCAAGGTGCAGAGGGGAAAGGGCGTAAAATATCGATATCTAAGCTCGAAATTAAAAGATTCTAGTGTGCTGAAGAGCGGTTCGACTTTGAACCGACATTTGGGTCGTGGGTTGTTACCTTAATGAAGCAGCCAGGATTCAACTTTATGGCTGCATCAATGTTCAACGCATGAGGTCGAAATATTGATTGGATCAGGTTATAGGTACGCCGCGGCAGTACCAGGCGGTGGAAAATGTCCAATCCATTTATCCATCTAGCTAGTCCCTATCAATCCAACAATGGTAACAGACTGATCTTGAGGGCACGGAAAGGCATTCCAATATGTAGATGCCTATGCATTCGCACGCCCGCAAATGTGTTTTCAGGCTTCTAATGTCGCTAAAGGTGGTCATGGGAGCCATTTCAGCCATTCAAGACATGGAGTCCCACTCCATGTGGAACCCCAATGGAAAGCCCAAATATATAAAATAGCTCCTGCCAAACCCATTCGAATGCTGTCTCAAGTGTCTTGTCTATAGGACTCGTGGGATCTGAAGTGAGTAACAACAACCTATAGATCCTCTGGATGTACTAGGTAGATGTAAGAGGATTAGCCCTATTGAATCACACTGATCTAAGGGCCGAGATGCACTGAAAGCAATGCGCTCGAAACACCGAATAAAGTTCAAATAACAGAAGACTTTTGAGACCATCCTGTATATTTATGCTTCCCACAAAACCCCCTCCATAAAAAGGAATTGCAAGGCGAGTGATCACGATAATACAGATGATTGTCTTTTTTGAGCAACTCAACAACACAATATGTCCTCCCACGCAAATTTTACAAAGATTCATTATCTACTCTTATCTAAACTAGTCACCACTCAAACTACCGGTAGAAGCTGAATCCAACCTCAAGATTTGCCCAGATCTTTGTAGAAATCTCGTTGAACAAAAACAAGGAAGACAGAATCTGTCCCTGCCCGATTAGCATTCAAGGAAGCAGCAACGTCCATAATCTTAAGAATCTGAACTGGCTCTTCCTCCGCCAGTAAGGAAATTGAACACCTGCTTTAGATTTCCTCTGGAAGGCCGCGCATTTGTTGCAAACTTGCAGATATAAACAAGTCGCCGCCGCATCTCCCATTTAGTAACAATTGTCTCGCTAAAGGATTTTCCATCATCATACGTTCCTAATTAACAGCCCAAATTTTAAGGAAAATGAAAGAGGGAATAAAACTATGTAGAATCCAGAAAAAAGTTGACATATACCTTGATCATCAAACAACGACATTAGGATTGCTAGACAAGTGCATATACTGATGTCCTCCCCTGTGAAGTAATGCACAAGCAATTTCTCTCAATGATTAAAACAACTGAAGAATGCTGACTATGTCAATCCCCAGAAGCACATACGATTACAGCTTTTTCATGCATACAGCATACAAAATTAAATGAAGTAATATCTGTAAGAAATTGAAAGGAGTTCTTTATCCTTCAAAAACTTTATTACCATTCTGACAACAGATGAGAAGAGTCTTCCCTTTGCTTAGATTCGACCTTGCAAAGTTTACCGCTGTCTGAAGATTGCTTAATAGGGAGAACCGATCTTGTTTTGAGTTCTGGACAACAAAAGTAAGGTTTTAGAGAAGCAAATTGGTGGTGCTCAAAATCTATACCACTAGAACTTAATGCTCTCTTAATCAACTGCTATAGATAAGGAAGATCTATCTTCGTATTAATTACACCTCATGAGTGCTCATGAGTGCTCTTCAGCTTTTGTTTGTACGCACCAGCATTGGAAGTTGTAGACATGCCTCAGTACTTTGTAAAGAGACAGAAATAGACTCCTGAGAACAATTCAAGATGGAATCAACACCAGATGCTTCTGCAGCTGCACCAAAAGAAAAATCGAGGCAGAACAGTGAGCCAGAAGAAAAAAGCAGGACAAAAAGTGGTGCCAATAATGTTAATAGCAACAGCACTATTACGACCATCTATATATAGAATGACCCTATTTAGTTTTTAAAAATTGAAGGCAGTAACCTACTTTACTTGAAGAGAAGCGTGAAAAGACACTATGCTGTTCCTATGTGTCGAGGGAATGATAAAGTGTAGAGCCATGATTGTAAGAATTCCCCACCCTCAAACTTCTAGATTCCCAGTTCCAGGATCAAGGAAAAAGAATTCTAGATTCAAGACATGAAAACAGAGGGAGAGTCCCAACTCAATTTTGGCATGTGAAGACTATCAAAAGGGCTGCAAGTCTATCGCTTGATCAAACAATTTAAGTTAATCAATTGCTGGAGAAACACAAAAATACATACAGAATTGAGTTGAGCACGTAGCGAGATTTGTCGAACCCAGCCAAGTTATGGGGCAATTTTTATGGGAAGACTTAGGATCAACTTCAGCATTAGCCATCTCTGAAGCTAGGGGTGATTCATCACAAGAAAGATTGCATGTACTCCCCGGCAATTTCGGACCCTTGACTTTGACCTGAGGGGCAGTATGTCCCCTTTGAGATAGGCAAACCCTATGCTTCTCCACTATATCAGCTACCTTCCAATTGCATAAATCAGGACCACTTTCTATGATATCATACACATTTTTCCAGAAAAGATATGGTGATAAACCCCTAGCCCAGCTTTCCTCATCATCTCCAGCCCCTGCTATGTAGTTCCAGCTGAACTCTGAAGTAGTCTTGTGTTGGGCAGCTTCACTTGAGCAAGAAGCAGAAACAAGAATGATTGGTGTAAAATCCCAAGAATCATGATCAGGCACTTCATTCAACCAGATAACAGTTCTCTGTGAAACCCATAATGGACGCAGGGGCTTCCTCAAGCATGAGGCAATCGAACTAATGTCAGCCCCACTGGCTTCCAACTGATGAGTCCAACTTTCCAATTGTTTCTCGATAGTTGACCGCTCTGTCTCAGAAACCCACAAAGGAAGATGCAAGGAACAATCCCAATCCAGTGGAGCCTGTCCCTCACTATTTTCATGTTGATTAGATTTATCTAAACCCTGTATGAGGGCAGATTCCACATAGTTTACTTGGAGGAAATATCCTCATCGGCATTTCAAACAGATAAAGCAAAAGCACGTTTCTATAACACAGTAATAAGTGGGAAGAGCATAAACTGCAAAGGTAGCAGTAAAAACGAACTTTGCAGTTCTTGCTAAACCTAAGGTTGCTTGAGTAAGCACTAACAGACAAGAAGTTCCATAATGAGGTAATCATTGATTCCTCCAACAGACAATGAAATCAACTGCACCAGCAGAACATGAATAATACTAGTAGGAAAAATTTGTAGCGAAATGCATAAACAATGCTACAAATTGTCTGAAGCTCAAAACTACCGAGACTAGTCCTCATACTCACTCACCCCTTTCGAAATAAGGCCATCACTGCACATTTTCCTCCTGTAATTGACAATAGCTCTATTCATGACGCACGTCCAGATGGGTATCGTCTTCGACATGCTGTCAGGAAACCTCTTCCCTTTCCGAGTTGAATCGACGACGATACATCCTCCTTTCTGTCCTACCCACCGGACAACAGACAGACAGAAGACCAGAATCAAAACGGTATCACCAAAAGGAAGTATAAGCAAAACTTGAACGATGAAGATCAAAGAAACTCATGCGCCACCTAAATATAAGAATGGTAACCCTAAAATCGATACTCAAGCCACATGACTTCTTCGTTTTTACTCGGCAAAGAATTGAACTTTCAAACACTCCCGATCCACCCAAGAGAACAAGCGATGGTCTTGATCAAGCTCAACCAACCAACCACTGTAAAAACTACCGTCTTAAATAATAAAAACCACGGTGAATCCAGAGAAGAGAGAGAGAGAGAGAGAGAGAGAGAGAGAGTATTACCAGCGAGGAGGGCGACGTGGAGATTGAGCCGAGAGGTGTTGAAGGACAAGTTGTTGGTGTGGCCGTCGGTGGACTTGAAGTAGCAGGTGGCGTGGAAGGCGGAGGAGTACCAGAGGCCGCACCGGAGGTTGGCGACTAAGGGGAGGCTCGGCCAGAGCTGGGAGATCTCGGCGACGAAGATGGAGTCCTCGTAGATCGACCTCAGGGCGTTGTAGAGGCTGTTGTCCCTCCGCTTTATGATCCTCGCCGCACTGTATATGCTCAGCTTCTTCAGCTGCTTCGCGGCCTCGGCGTCGTCCTCCATTTTCGACGCTGTCGTAGATTTGCACGAGGCTTTTCGGACAGAGGGAAGGGGACGATTGCTATCATCAGGCCGAGCTACCCACGCTACGTCTTCTAAAGGCCGTCCCAGGCTCGGACTCTTTTTTTTTTTTTTACTTTTCTTTTCTTTTTCTCAACTTATAAAATTCAAAAAATTAAGCAAAAGCAAACGGAAAAATAATATCATCACTCGCGAAAATATTTAGATATAAAACTGTTGTTTATTATGAAAATATTTTTCATTAATTAATTATTTCAAATAATACAAATAATTATTTTTAGGATAATATTTTTTCAAATCATTTATTTTTTACAAAATAAACGGAATCTAATAAAATACGAGAGTGAAGGAATCGAAATGGCACTATCATTCTAGAGGTATTGACTCGTCATCCGAGAGCCAGGTTGGACAGCGGTTGAGGTGGCCGGGTTGGACAGCGGTTGAGGTGCATTGCACCACTGAAATAGCTAGCGAATCGTATGCACAAAGTGAAAATTTATTAGAAAATCGGGATTTTTTTAGAGCTTATAGGAGGGTGAGAATTTGGGGGAAGAGGATGATGGCGAAAATGATAGAGAAGAACTTACCACGTATAGCAAATTTTCCGATTATTTTTTCATTTTCACAAAAGTTTAGGAGCTCGCCTTTTAAATTTTATTGAACGCGAAATATTTGAAACATATTAAAATATCAAAATATTGACGGGTACCGTCTTATATAATTATTTTTAGTCTTCCAAAAATCAAATTTCACTTCTATTTTTTATTAGGATCCGCGCACAATCACAACGAAGCAAAATGTAACGCGAAAAAAAAAAATTGAGACACGAGATTTTATTATGATTCAATTTTAAATTAGAGCTACGTTCAAAGATAGGATTAAACTATAATTAATACCTTGAACCTCTCGTTACATCACTCACTTATAAGCGAATATATATAGCATTAGCTATTCATAAACTCAAGCTCAAACTATTAATAAAAAAAATATGGACTTAAATTGTAAAAACTCTTTGGTGTCCAGAGGCTCAACCCTCTTGAGACTTCCCGCCAAGGCGGCTCCCTCGGACCCTCGGCCGCTCAGCATGAAGCGGGATCCACGTACTTTCCTGTCGCAAGAGAAAGTATGAATCACCCCCAATATTTATGAGATTTTGAAGAGATGTTTTATATGCAGAAAGAAATCGGAAGCAAAGGAAATGATATCATCACTTTGTTCGTTAGTACAACTTCTTCAGCAAACCCAGGGACCAGTCAACCTGTTCAATGACTAATTACAACTAGGTGATGCTAAGAAGACTTGGCACTCGTGGCCCTCGCCGCATTCCTCAGCACTCCGGACGAGACCGACGATGCCGGGTTGATGGTCTTTCTGATTTTGAAGATGTTCCAAGCGGTACTGGCACAGTGTCCTGCAGTCGCCAGCGCGTCTTCTGTGGCCTCTCCCGCGCTCTCTCCGAATCTGTAGTCATCAAGAAATGGCAAGTCTCTCAAATTCTGGAGATTTTTTATGGTCAATCTTCCCAAAGGAAGACATTGTGCTATTGTTATGAGCCAAAATGGGCAGGAACCTTAACAAGCTCAATGGAAAAAAACCAAATTGAAACCCAAAAAGAAACCAGAAACACAAGGGATCTGAAGAAAATTTGCTAATGGGTACAACCCCGGCCCGTATCTGTCATGAATTTAAGCTTTCAGGGACGGTATGGATTGGAACAATCAAAGGAAATACAGAGGAATGGGCAAAGGGCTAAGAACAGCTAATTTGAAGCTTCATGGAAATGTTTTTACCTCCGGCTGACCATTCTTGTCGCTGCTTTGGAGGTTGCAGAGAACGCTTGCTTCTCGGCAGCTTCAGCTGCATCTAGAACTTTGTCTGTAATCGATTGACGAAATGGGGAATGTAATTAGTTATCATAGCCGTACGCCATTTCCTGGAACCTGCACTTTGATTTTTACTCAGTACAGTGGATAAATTATACTCACTGACGGCATCAAGGGAAGCCAAAAGGACCTCTCCAGGAACCATTGCCAGGAATGCCTTCCCGGCTTGGGACTTAACCACCGGCGCCATCACTGAGCCAGCAGCAAACTGAACCCCATCGAGCATCGTTTTGCTCATCTTCTCCGTCATCTTGGACACCTTCCTCACGCTTCCAAATCAAAAAGGTTGGGGAGGCAAAAACCAAGATGAGAAGCTTATGACAGGAAGGAATGTGCCTTTCAATCGTAATATCTAGATCGAATTCTTATGAATGAATGTCGTGTTGATCATAGCTTTCCAGTTAAACATACCGTTTCAAGCTTCTGTTGATTGCGCTTTTATTTTTGGTGCTCGAACTTCCGTTGCTACTGTACTCTGGATGGGTGACGTTACTATTCTCTGCCGCGCGGGTGATAATCATCTCGCCTCCCTGATGAACCTGGGTTTTCACCAAAATCTCTTAGATCACCATAAATAGCAGTAAAACAAATCATGCTTTGGCAATGAAAGTAACAACTTGAAGCCAAATGGAACAAGAGAAAGTACTATCTTCAATCAAAGATGGATAGCAAACAGATTACAAGTGACCCGATTGTAAACGAAGTTGTTGTCGAGAACGGATTGGTCAGACTCATAATTAAGGCTCGAGGGCAGGAATCTCATTTGATAGCAGTCCTGATGCATGACCAAATGGTATTGTTTCCATACATTGAGGTGACAACAGATAATAATTTTTGGTTTCAACCTTACAGGATACAACGTATGTGCTGCTAGATACTCAAGTCCTGCTCATGCCGGTCTTCTTGCTGAACCTTAAGTTTTGTGGAAGCTAACATATATTTTCATGTATGTGAATCAGTCGTATTAAACTATTGATTGCAGAGGAACTTAGCTTCATCCAATCTAAAAGAAGAGCGAGTTTCAGTCTGAGCGACGGAGATCCCCAACCTGGTTAGTGTAAGCATTGCTGCATTTGAATATCCCTTTAACAATCTGACCGGTGCCTCCTGCAATGGCCCTAGACAACACATTGTTATAGTCCTCAACCTTAGGAGCAAACTCCTTCCAATCAATGTGCTTGTTCCTCGATGAAGTCGGGGAAGCAGAGAAGCAAGAATGCTCCTGAAGGAACGCGTCGAGCGATCCCAAGCCGCCACCGTACGTCTCCGGGAAAGTCACTCCGTAGCTCAGAGGGTCGCCATCTTTCACAGGCAAAGTGAACAAGTAGTGCAGAGAGTCCAGCTTCACCACAGGCTCGTCCTTGGTGAGGGGCCACTGGAGATCATCCCCGACTTTCACTATCGTAGCGAGCGGGACGCTGTCGTCCGAGATGCGGAGGAGCGTGAATTCGCCGCTCGGAAGGAGCTCCAGGGCCTCCCCTTCTTCCATCAAGTGGACCGCGCATGATGGGAGCGTGAGGAGGACTTCTTGCTTCAGGGCTTTGGCTTGTGGCTGCGGGTACGGGCGTTCTTGGCTCGACGAAAGAGCGGGTCCAGACGGTGAAGACGTTCTCATGGAAGCTTTGGAGGTTCGGCACCTGAAGCAGCCCATTTCTGGTGTTTTCTTGGTAACTTTGGTTTGAAGGAGGAGGCGGAGGAGGAGGAAGAAGAATAGTGGTACTGTTGGAGGATATAAAAGAAGATGGGAGAATAGGAATGAAGTTCAAAGGGGGAAGGTGTACAGAGGAAGTTGTGCTGTGATTGATTCCACAGCTTTTAGTTAGCTTTATTCCGTTCCAGTTGGAAGATGTTTCAGTTGAAAAAGATAATATGAAGTGCCTTTCGGTGGAAGGAGAAAACGAGAACATACGGCGCGCATGACAACATTTTTAGGTAGAACTCCTAGTCTAAAAATGTTTTCAAAGCAAAAATCGATTTGATAACGTAATTTTTAGAGCAAAAATCCATTTGATTACGCAATTTCATTAGAATTAGTTTGGAGCCACCTGAAGAAGTAAAAAAATAAAATTTACTTTTTTTCAAAAGTAAAAAAATTAACTTTTCATCAAATGTAGAAATAAAAAAATCAACTGCAATTAGTTGATTTTTAAAGTAGAAATGTAGGAATGCCCGCCTGCGCCTTCACAGACCGGCAAAGTCTACCGGAAAGTGAAAAATAATGTAGAAATTTGCTTTTAGATGAAACCAATCACAGACGGCCGTACGACGAAAAAGTATTGGATGTTAATGTCGCTAAGGTCACATCTAGTGAATTTGAGAAAATGGGGGCACGGTTACAGAGGCAGTGGGAGACAGAAATCTGCTTTCCAGCTTAAATATGCGAAAGGCAAGGAAGACATAAGCTTTTTTCGAGGCTTGAACTTTTCGCACTTCACATGAAAGGAGACGCTCTCCCTGTTCGATTGTCTGCACGAGACCCTCTTGTCAATCTGTTTGAATTTTGAACAAAGCGGCTTCTTTGTGATGATGCTCTTTATGGGGAAGTTGTGAGCGCCCGGCTTAGGCGACACCTTTTACACGGTCCGTCCATTGGGTAGGATCAACCGTGCTTGATGGCCACAATGAGAAAAGCTCGAGATCATGCCATCCTCAAATTTTTTTGATTCACAAGAGGGAGTATGCATCAATCTGTTGATAACTCCGAAAATTTCACCCTAGCTGGGATATGGAAACAGTTCGAGGACCCAGATCTATACCAGTTTAAAGCGGTTTCGGAGAGCTCCGCTTTGAGCGGATTCTCTGATCTTAAGACGGGTGCTCTTCGCAAAAAGCCGAGCGCCTATGTATGCCTCGGCAAATGTAGTTCCACCCATTGCCATCTGTGAACGTGACCACCAAAACCGAACTGTCCCATCCTTTCAAGTAATTACTAATTACAGTAGCGAGTCATAGTCCTCATCAATGAATTCACATTAACACATTCAAAAATTGTAGCACCCATCCTGAAATGATTCTGATTGCTAGTTTACTGCAGCATAAGAAACATGGAATCCAGCAACCAGAACAAAACCGTAACCTGCTTGACAAAATGTATATGTCTTCTCCTGGAAATGAACAGAACGAATCTGCAACTCAGTTCCCCAATAAAAAGACAACATATCAACTGCCAAAACAGCAATTAGTAGAGAGAGGTCGCGGAGAAAGCTCTCCATCACCTTTTTGAGTAACACTCAAAAAGGTGATGAGGAAGCTCGGGCAGGAGGGAAGAAAACCATGACATACTTTCTCCAACATCATCGGGGAAAAAAAGACAGAATTTCCCTCAAGCTTTGACATCAGCTGATTGCATAACTTATCATACATAAAGCGCAAAAAATTAAGAACTTGACTTAAACTCAAATTCCATAAGAATCAAGCAACTAAGGAAAATTAAGGTAGGTACGTATCGAAAATACATGAACAGGACCTCACCTTCTTCGGCTGCTAAACTTAAGTAAATCTGCATCTGTAGTTCACTTGTATCACTTTTCTGCCAAGTTGGTAGACGCAATAGTAGGTCTACAGAAATCTCACATATGAAAAGGGAGCAAAAAGTAAAAGAAATCGACTGCGTTGCCCTCACTCTCCAACATAGACTGGCACAACAACATTTAAGAATGCAAGATGCTTCCATGTAATCTTTCTTGCCATTACCTCCATCCAAATGAATACATAAACCACAATTCCGGAAAACATACCTTCTCAAAGAACCAGAAAATCCCAAGAAAATGCCTAAAGGGCAAGGAGGCCCACAGGGCAAATGCAGGAGAGGAAGGGTGACCAGTTGACATGGATTCTCTAGCTTATACACATATAAGCAATTATACACTTCACAAGTGAACTTAAACTCGCATGCCATGCAATTCTATCAATCAGTCAATTCATTGGCTACACAAGGTTTCCTTACTGTAATTGCCACCTATCAGGTGATGGAGAAGCACACCAGCTGCAACACTGACGTTTAAGCTCTCAACAGCTAAAAAGGACCGGAACTCCTCGGCCGAGTTATTTGTTTCGGTGCCCTCTTCTGCATTATTGGCTTCTCCGGCAGTTACGTCCGAAGAGATGTTTCCTGGGATCCTGATCAACTGAGTACATGATCTCTCCACCAAAGGCCGCAGTCCAGTGCCCTCACTCCCAAGAACAAGAATGGTGGGTACACCAGGTGAAATGTCATTCAGAGGGACAGATTTAGAAGAAACTGACCCACCAAGAACTCTCCAACCATTTTCTGCTGAAGATGTGAGGAATTGCATCATGTTCTTGCAATATCTGAGCTCCATCAACTCCAGAGAACCAGCACTTGCTTTGCTAACGACACCACTTAATGGAGCTGAATTTTTTGGCACACAAGACCACCCCTGAAGCACCAAAGAAATAGGCAGACCTAATGATTGCCCCCAAGTTCTGAGGATCTGAAACCTCATCCAAAGCTACCCACAGAGAACCCTCATCCTCAAGGTATACTTGATCAAGTTCCATTACCTTAACCATTTCCAACGGAGAAGCATCCAAAACTAGACCCTGGTGAGGACGGTTGTCAACAACCATGTTGAGATCATGCTTCGATGCTTCCTTAATGCCTAGCCCAATCTTCCCCGCCATTCTCAAGACTTTCTCAAAGCCCTTCTTATCCTTCTTCTTTTTGTTGTTACTACTCAAATCCAGCCCTTCTTGGACATACAATGTGTAAAATTCTCGCCTTCCTGCTGACAGTGCTGCCAAGACTGGACCGACGCCATAAATGCCTTCACCAACTAGCTTTGGCAGACTCGATTCACTCGCTTCCTTCCACGTCTTTCTTCCCCAATCTTCCTGCTTATTCCACCTTGCAAGTCTTGGATTCTCTGTCCTTGGTCTCACATCCACTACTCCTCTCACCCGCGTCTTAATTGCATCCCACCTAGGATCTTCAATTGCCTCTGCCTCTTCAACTTCATCTTCTACATCTTCTCCCTCCTCTAACTTACCAAAATCATCATGGCTCCATGTGTGATCAGCGAGTTTGCTGACTGATGCATCAGTCCCTGCTATCTTATCCGCCCTAATCATCCTGAACCAACCATTCTTCCCATCAAACTGTTTGGTTGATGCCCACGAAGAACCACTACTCTCTGCTTCCTTATGCAACTTTCTAGCCGATTCTTCCCAAGAAGAATGACTAGTCTGTTTCTTAACCACTTCCTTGGTTTTGTTTGATGCTAACCAGGGCATGGCTTTCCCAGCTCTTGTTGCCCCACTCGTGTCACCGACCCTCCGAGAGTTCAAAATAGCTGGTCCCTCAGGCAACTTTTTCGTGGATTCTCCCGAAGAACGACCATTCTGTCTGCCATACACTTTCACAGCCCTTTTCACTTCCATGGTGTCCTTTGTTGCCAACCAGGGAAGCACTTCCCCAGCTCCTATTGCACCACTCCCATCGCCGTCCCTTGGAGAGTCCACACTCGAAAAGTTTCTGCCTTTTCTCAAAGAACAACATTGAATGGAACTCTCCACTCTCGACCCACTTAACACACACTTTGGTCCGGCAAAACCTCCCGCTTTCGTCAATCCTTGGTGAGACCCAGCTGCAGATCTCCCGTTCCTCTTCGAAAAGCAAGATTTCTCATGGTATCTCCGACAAAACCCAAGAGAGCGACCAGCGATGCTTGTGGAAATGGGGTTTAGGCGAGGTTTTGGAAGAGACGCAGGACACCAAAAATGTCGGGGACACGACGTGGGCCACTGATTGAAGCACGTTGGTTTCAGGCAAACTCTAACGGTGACACAGAATGCCGGGCTCTTAGCAAAACCGGTGTTCATCGTATGCACAGTAACATCAAAAACACGAACCTCAAAATTGCACAGGGCGAGCAAGAGGGACGAAACCTGAGAATCGTTTGTTCGGTGATAGCTTGTCGTTCGTCTCTAATGTCGTCACCCAGGCACGGCGAAGATGTTCGAGCGATTGGCGAACTGAGCTCTGGGTTCTAACTTCTATCCGATGCTCTTCCACCGCGAGCTAGCCGCTGCTGCCGAAACGATGCCGCAACGTCAGAGAAATCCTTTACGGGGTTGCCGCGCACGTGCGACTGGTGAAAGGCGTGTGTGGAGAGGACCGACGGGGACCCGTGTTGCCGAAAATGCCCTTTAGAGTGAACGTAATTACCGCCACGGGAGGTATCTTGGGGATCTTGTAACATGTGACAGAAAAGGAAGCCAGAAGGCCGCATATTAACTCGAAAATATATTAACATCAACATCACCTTTAACCCAAACTAGTTGAGGTAATTCGAAAATATATATGGCCCAAAAAACTCAAAATATTATTATATGGTACTACAATTCTTACTTGATCATGAAGTAGCATAGGAATCAAATCGGTGGGGGTAAATCTAAATGATCATGCCAGTATATAAAAATCCAAAACATCGTTCGTGTCCAATTGACGCGAGAATTTCCTTCTCCGTATATATGATAAAATGTTGCGTAACCGAAACAATGCAGCATATCTTAAGTACGAGAAATAAGGTTGTATTTGGAAAAATAAGTCTACTTGAGAATATTATCTTCGATTAACTCATAAAATTTGAGTGAAAAAAAATCATAAAATTTTGGCTTTCATTAACAGAAAGAATTGTTGAAAAGGAAAAAAAATCATTCACGACTTTTAAGTTATCAATCGAAGAAGTTTATAATCTCTCGCTCATAAATAAAATAAACATTGACAATGGACGATGCACTTTAATAGGGTTTGGTTGACCACACTCAATGTTTTGTAACGCACCCACGCGTTCTTTAACAATTTTATAATAGCATATACTCGTCTACTTGACGGGAAAATGTTACTTTTTGGTCCCTCGATACATTTTAATAAGCAAAATCCAGTTTGCTCTGTTCGATGGCAAATCGCCTCTCCTTAATGGATAGCAAATTGAAAAGGAAGTATGAAGTACCATATTTGTCCTAGTTTATGCATTTGAGACTACAATACTCTCACCCAAGTAGAGTTGAAAAACTAAACCACATTATAAATTCCTATATCCAGAATTTAGTTAAAAAATTTAATTGCCCCTTTATCTTGTCTTATAAGAGCATGTTCCAAGGATTGCTTAGAAGATACGTGGTAAAAATAAGACAAAAGCATGCAATTCTATACTCTAAACATATATGTGATAGCATATTCTTTGAAGATGAGATCCAATTCTAAATTCTGTCTAGATTTCCGTAAACAATAATCTCGTCATTTGATTTTGGGACATTTTAACCGATTACTTCATTCCATACCCACAAATTAAAAGAGATACAGATGTAATCCAAGTACAAATTCACAAATTGATGTGTTCAATTAATCTCAATTTTAATATGGCCGCACTTGATCATTTTTTTTAATCCGAAACATCTGAAACTTTTATGATGTACTCATATTGCACGTGGATTCGGATGCAATTTCCATAGGCTTTTGAAATTCGGATAATAACTCAAATTTTGGTGAGAGAATAAAAAGTTATCAATTGATTTTTCAATAAGCTTAAACCATTTTCCATGTTTGTGGAGGTCAGATCTGTAGTATTCAAAGCCGGAGAAGGGCATTTCTGTCCAAAGGGGTATTGGTGTCCACGCAAACTAATTAACCGGCTGGCGAGAAACCTGCTCCTCTTTCCCATTCCCAAAACAAACTCTTTTCTCTCTCTGAGCAAACCCTAGAAGTCTCTCTCTCTCTCTCTCTCTAACCGGTTCTGCCCATGGGGACTCCAGAGACCTCGAGGGAGCCCTGCCCCGACCGCATCCTCGACGACATCGGCGGCGCCTTCGGCATGGGCGCCGTGGGGGGCTCCGCCTTCCACTTCATCAAGGGCGTCTACAATTCCCCCAGCGGCGCCCGCCTCATCGGCGGCACCCAGGCCGTCCGCATGAACGCCCCCGGGTCGGCGGCAGCTTCGCCGTCTGGGGCGGCCTCTTCTCCGCCTTCGACTGCACCATGGTCTACGTCCGCCAGAAGGAGGACCCCTGGAACTCCATCATCGCCGGCGCCGCCACCGGCGGCTTCCTCCAGATGCGCCAGGGCCTTGGCGCCTCGGCCCGCTCCGCCATGTTCGGCGGCGTCCTCCTGGCCCTCATCGAGGGCGCCGGGATCATGATCAACAAGGTCCTCAGCGCACCCCCGGCCCTCCAATCATCATTGACGAGCCCGTCCCGGGCATGGTTGGGCTTCCTGGGCAGTTGCCAGGACAGATCCCCGGGCAGATGGCGTCCACAGGTGCTGGAGCGTCTACCTCAGGATCGGATTCTGGCTCGTGGCTCGGAGGGTGGTTTGGAGGGAAGAAGCAGGAGACTGCGGTGAGCGGCAGCGGAGCGAAGACGGAGATTTTGGAGAGTTACGATACGCCCATGCCTTCATTCGAGTACAAGTAAACATTTTAGGTTCCATAAAATTTGAAGCTCAAGTTTTAAATTAGACGTTGTTAGGAAGGATGATCCTAGGACGGGCTTCCGAGGGCTCTGGCTTGAACGATGTATTGAAGGTGATATGTGTGGTTTTTATTTCTATTTTGCAATGAAATTTGGATGACATGGGCATCACTGTAATATAATGCGATGGCAATTTTGTCTGGATTTTGCTTGCAAGAGAAGGCTAAATTAGTTTAGTGCTAAATAACATCAATTTGACAGAATGATTCTTTTCTGTGTTCAAGACTTGTCCATGGATGCAAACTATAAGTAGATTATATGGTATGACCTTTTATGTTTGTGAACTCGATCTTACTCAAGCTCGTACTTTGGTGATCATTCTAATGGTCATTCGTTTCATGGGAAAAATTGTTGTGTATATATCACGATGGGCTAAAGTCAATGTAGCTTTTTTGGCTTGACTTTGTCTATGTGACTTCATTGGCTTTCCATGTTTGTGATGGTTTTCTTTTCACTCCCCGAAGAAAGTTTCTTTGCTGCGCCAAATGACTTTGCCCGTCTTCCTGCATTTGACCACTTCTTCGGCCAAGTCAAGCAGCTGTCACCCAGTAAGGATGTCATGAATGAAGTATCGCTCCTCCAGTCCTTGTGGGCACCTATGTGCAAGAAGTTACTAGTTCCTTGTAGTATGCTGTCATGAGCCTAAGCTAAGAAATGTTCTGGATCATGGTGGCATAGCAAAATGGTTGCCAGCTGATATGCATATGTTGTCGTTTTCCTAGTTTCAATGAGGTAACATGCCACTGATATAAAGCTGTGGAGCTCCTGTTTGTTGTTGCTTCTAGTATGTAAATTGTGTTCATTGCCAAGTGTGGTAGAAAAATACATTATTTAATTTTTTGAATCTGCTTGAGATGCATCCATTGCAGCTTGTCCTACTAGTGATGGGGCCCCAATAGCTTATTAGTTCATTCGTTCTTGTTCTTGTGATCTGCTCTTTGATTGGGGGGAAAGCTGATTGAAGGAGTTATATCAATTGTGTTGTGTAAGTCGAGCAGGCTAGTCACTGATTCAGGATGAATTTGGCACTTGACACGGTTGTGTGGTTTCAGGCTTGATGGGATTCATATTTTGTAAGTTAAAATGTTCCTTTGTTCATTTTCTTCTTGTTTGATGTTCAGCAGTATGGTGCCTACCTTGATGTGTCCAAAGATGTAGAAACAAGGGATATGTTAATTGTTATGGATGCTTATCGCGCATCATATTGAGCTATCTTCAGAACAAGGGGCTTAGGCCTTGAGGTTGCATCATATTTAGCAGTGTTGCCTTTTAATTTTTCTTTTGGAGGTAGATGTATTGTGTTGCACGTTCTTCATCTTTTATATTGACATATTATGTTTAAGTAGGGTCTTGTTGCTGAGGAGGGCGATCATGGGATATTGAGGTCTTTGCGCTCCCATTTTTTGCCCCCTCGTTTTGCTTTACTTTTTCTTGCCGTCTGCATATTGTGATGCTACTGATTGGCACACGTCAGAGGGTGTTCTTACTGGTTTAATCTTGTCTTATTAGAACGAGTTGAAGCCATGTGCTATATGATTATCTTCTAAGGTCCTGCTGCTCTTGCTTCAGCATGTCTTGAGCAATCTAGTTGTCACTTCTCTTAATGTGGGAGAATTTTAATATTGTCATACCTTGAGTTTTAGTTGTGAAGTTTGTCCTTGTTTGTCCTAGTCATTTCATGTTGGACTGTCCCTTATTTTCTTTCTGTTTTACGAGTTTACTTGTAGTGAATTGTAGTGATCTCGGACGTGGTTTTGTCCATCCTTCATAATGCTTCGGCGGTCTAACAATCGCCACACTTGTCCGCGGTCGTCGATCATAGTTTGGAAGGACGTGTTTGTCGAAAGCGACTAGAAACCCTGATGGTCGTTTGCTCAGTCACCTCTATGCTAAAGACAGGATGCTGGATGAAATTGAAGGCAAAGCGTGTTGCCGTATGGTATGTGGAAGTCGAATGAAGGGGTCAGATGATGAGTAAAATCAGAGTTTGTCAGGATGGTCAGTGTGAAGAGATTTTGAATGGCGCTTCAGCTCATGGTAGTTGTTTTTTCTCTTGCTCACTGAACTTGGCGCAGGATTGTTTTGGATTAGAGCAAGCAAGCCGGGTCGTTCCAGCTTTGGATGGGTGTTTGGTGTAAAGAAACCCAAGTTTTGTCAGGCGGGAACAGTTGTGGTTTGTATTCGTGCTTTCTCTCTCTAATGTTCGAGTCGAATATGCTGTGTTCTTCGGATGGCTAGAAAGATGACAACAAGAACGTCCGAAACACACCGGAAGAACGGAAGAACGGCCCAATGCCCAGAAAAATCCTAAATTTTAGTATCTACATGAATTATATCTAAATAAATTTTTTGTCTCATAAATTTTTTTAAATTTTTACTTTTATTTCAATTTTATATTCTTAATATATAAAAAAACCTCTCGATTTTTATTTTTATCTCAATTTTACTGTCATAATATTTAAAAAAAAATCCTCAATTTTAACATATATCTCAATTATATTCAGAGTTTTTTTTCTCAAAAAAAATTTCAACTTTTATTGTTATCTCAATTCCATCACCGTTAGACTTTCGTTCATAATTACACTTATTTAACCTTAAGTGATATATTCACGTTGGTTTAATTATACCTCAGCAAAATTGCCATAAAAAAATTTCCTTATGTTGTCCGCTTACCTTACACATTGTCGACATATACAAAGCAACTCAAGACGGCACATTTCGGATTTTCCGTGGCACTCGGTAGTCCAAAGAAAGGCTAGATATGGATATCTGTTTATTTGGAACAATCTCAAATTTCAAAGAAGAAAATTTGAGTCACGTAAGATTAACTAATGATAATTATGGACGGAAAGTTGACGATGATAGGGTTGGAACAAAAGTGAAAGTTGAGAATTTTTTATGAGGCAAAAAAGTTTTGAATATATATTGGGACATATGCTAAAATTAAGAATTTTTGTGTTAGACCAATAAAATTGAGATAAAAGTAAAAGTTGAAATTTTTTATGAGATAAATTTTTTTTTATAAATACTAAAGTTTGGATGGTTTTGTGGGTATTAAGCCCTAAAAAAGTGATAAGTAGAGCGAAAAATCATAGTCATGTTTTGCCAAAAATTTCAACATCAAGAAGTCTTGTCATCTAAGTAATGAACTTACATCATAAGTAAGTTCACCGTTCCTACGAAAATATTGAACTTATATCTCCTTGTGAAAGGAAAAAATTTCACCGTTCACGAAAATATTAAGACATAAATTGTTATTAATAGTGGTGACAATGACATAAATTTTGAACTTTAACTATTCTTATAATCATAATTATTTAATTATCTATAGTTTGTTATATGATCTTAAATTTTTTTATTGACTTATGAAAATATTATGTTATTTTAATTTAGATAAGAAAAAAAAAAAAAATTAAAAAATAATAAGATTTTTGTTTTAATAGTGCAAACAATTCATCGATCAATCATTTCAAAAGATAAAAGCGATAATTTTTGAAAAAATGTTCGTATTTTCATGGAGGATGAAATTTTTTGTTCATTCATTCATTTTTATAAATGACAGAAACAATCATTTTCTAAAAAATATATATTTTAAATTATTTATTTTTTACGAAATAAATCCACTTTGAAAATTTTTCGTTTTGAAACAACAAAGGAAGGAAAATACACACCCTTGAACCATTATGGTCTTCGTGTTGTGGTGTTGTGGGCCGTACTCAATTTTGGTGTTGATCATATTCTGTGGCAGTTATTCTTGAACTTATCTCTCATGGTAATTTCAGGTGCAATTTCATGCTCTTTATTCAAATGCAGATAGAAAAGGTTGACCAAGAGCCGGAGATTACTATACATATGGAATATAAAGTCGAAGCATATACCCTCAAATTAGCCATAATTTCCCTGCACCAACCTTTTAATCCTTGATATGAATTACATAGTAGCTCTTTACACTATGATGTTAGTTAGGGGTGTAGTCGAATCGAGGCGATCTGAAATCATACTTTGTTTAGTTCAAAATTCATATTGGGTTGTCGTGTTTTCGTTCTTTGACGAGTTGTCGACACCTTCATCGATGAATTATTAATTTCATTCAAGTTATCAAGTAATTCTATTCATAAATGATCAAACTTTATTCTCATCGACTATGTTTATCACTTGTTGATCATAATTAAAATTTGGTTATTTTTTAGTTTAAATAGTTATATTCAAAAATAAGAAATTATTTTATGAGAATGTTCCAATTTTCAGTCAATTGATTATACGTTATAGTAAGAAGGGAAAATGAGACAAATAGTCTTTGAATTTTGGCCCAATATATAATGTGGTCATTAACTTTTAATTTGTTCAATATAGTCCTTGAACTTTAACCTAATGTGCAATTTAGTCCATAAACTTTTGACTTGTTCAATGTAGTCCCTGAATTTTTTAATAAATGTTCAATTTAGTCCCATGAAAATATTCATTATTATCCACGATCTTAAATTAATGGAAAGACTATATTAAATATTTTCATATAGTTAGTGACTATAATGAACACGTTAGAAAAGTTCCAAGGACCACATCAACAAACTAAAAGTTTAGGGATCATATTCAACGTTAGCGCTAAAGTTCAAGGACCATATTGAACAAATTTAAAGTTTAGGGATTATAATATATATTAGGTTAAAGTTCATTAACTATTTATGTCATTATCCCTAATAAAAAAATAGCAAGCAAAATCCATTTTGTGATTTTCGTTGGACTCTCTTCCCCTGCCCTCTGAAAATGAAGGATGCCGATGATGCCTTCATCACGGCCACTCACTAAACTCCTCCGCTCACCCTCTCCTCCCTTCTCCACCCTCTCCCTCCTCCTTCGCCGCGCCATGTCGTCCACCGGCACCGCCGCCGCCGACCCCGTCACTCCCTCCAACACCCGCGTGGGCTGGATCGGTACCGGCGTCATGGGCTGTTCCATGTGTGGCCACCTCATCCGCGCCGGCTACACCCTCACCGTCTTCAACCGCACCCTCTCCAAGGCCCAGCTCCTCCTCGACATGGGCGCACGCCTCGCTGACTCCCCCCGCTCCCTCGCCGCCCACTCCGACGTCGTCTTCTCCATCGTCGGCTACCCCTCCGACGTCCGCTCAGTCCTCCTCGACTCCTCCTCCGGCGCCCTCGCTTCCCTCCGCCCGGGCGGCGTCCTCGTGGACATGACTACCTCGGACCCCTCCCTCGCCGAGGAGATCTCCGCAACCGCCTCCGAAAAGGGCTGCCACGCCGTCGACGCCCCAGTGTCGGGCGGCGACCGCGGTGCCCGCAACGCTGCCCTCGCGATCTTCGCAGGTGGCGACCCTGCAACGGTCCGCAGGCTGGAGCCCTTGTTCTCCGTGATGGGGAAGGTTAATTACATGGGAGGCCCCGGAAAGGGGCAATTCGCGAAATTGGGGAATCAAATCACCATCGCTTCGACGATGGTGGGGCTGGTGGAGGGCATGGTTTATGCCCATAAGGCGGGGCTCGATGTTGGGTTGTTTATAAGCGCGATATCGACCGGGGCTGCAGGCTCCAAGTCGCTGGATTTGTATGGGCACAGAATACTGCAGAGGGATTTCGAGGCCGGGTTCTATGTGAACCATTTTGTGAAGGATTTGGGGATATGCTTGAAGGAATGTGAGAGGATGGGGCTCGCATTGCCGGGCTTGGCACTCGCTCAGCAACTTTACTTGTCCCTCAAGGCTCACGGGGAGGGAAATTTGGGCACTCAGGCGCTCATTCTGTCTCTCGAGAGGCTTAACAAGGTTTCGCTCGAGAATGCGGGCTCCTTCAATGTATGAGTATGACCTCTGCTTAGTGTTCTTGTTGTGTACTTATATTGGTATACATGGATGGATCATCGTTTACTATATACCAACAGTTACATTTGCCACTGTTGTATTGTTGTTTTAAGATGAGTGAATTGCTATGGTCGGCTGTTGAATGAAGGATTATGTGCTTCAATCTTTGGAAGGTATGAGAGACTGACTAGGAAAAGGTTGGGATTAATATGTTAAGTAGGATTTGCGAGACAAAGCAGAGTGTTTGTAAATGATTTGTGGCTCGGACATTGTCCTCACTTTTTGTGGCAATTTGATGGTCATCATGGTAACTCTCTGGATTCATAACAATACACGGACATGAAAATTGTATAACTATTATGGACCTGCTGATGAGCTCTTGGTTTCACTTTTGGTTGCGGAAGCTAAAATTGTCAACTGTCTAGGAGACAGTCGTTAATGATTTGTTCCGGTAGGATCGAAATAGATCGGGGTATTCGATTGAATTTGAGGAAGGCACTCTCGGTGAGGAACTTATTCCATTCTGCTAACGCCTCCTAGTTGTGTATTTGTTCTTTTATCTTGAAAATGTTAGTTCATTCATTGGATTATCAAAGAAGCCATAATTTTGGACTGATATCTCAATTTATCACTTAATTTCTGCGCTTGAATAAATCGAATTTGTTCCTTTTAACCTGATTGGATCTAATAATGGATACCTTTTGTCAAGGTTTTATGTCAACTGTCTAGGAGACGAAGTGGCTAATGATTTGTTCAGATAGGAACGGAAATAGATTGTGGGATTCACATTCCGAATTTGAGATAAGAGCATTTTCGGTGAGAAACTTTTCCATTCTAGTAATGTCCCGAAGTTAAGTATTTCTTCTTATTCCTAGAAAAATGTTAGTTCATTTGTTGTATTCCCAAAGAAGCCATAGTTTCAAGACTGATATCTCCAATTTATCACTTAATTTGTGGCTGCGCATTGGGCGAATAAATCAGGAATTTAGTTCCTTTTAACCTGATTGGATCTAATAATGGATACCTTTGTGTGCAAGAGTTTTATGTCTTTGATGATACTACCCACCTTCTTGCTGCCAACTTTTGTACTATCTATGGCATCTAACACGATACGATTTCTCTCAAATATTGTAGCAAAGCCATGAGAACAGCAACGTCATGTGATCATGGTTGAATTAGCTTAGTTCCTTTCTTCAATAGGTTCCCTGTGTTATCTCTGTCCGTAAAAAGCCAGTACAAGTTTGTCTCAATGGTTCTGAAGGAACAGGATTTGAAGGTGAGCAAATCATGGCATAATAGGGCTCGGTGGTGACTCAAATTACAATAACTTGTAATCTGCTACAGTATAAGCAGGTACTAATTTGATCTCACAATTGTGACCGCAAATGCGTGGCAAGAAAGGATATACGCTTGCAACTAACCTCAAGTGAAATAAAAACCCTGGTATATGAGCATCCAATGAGGCCCATTAGTGGCAACAGTCTTGGTGGTCTCCAAGTATGATTATGATGATTCTCACTCACTCTCTAATGTTCTGAATATTGTAGTCTTGTATACAGCAAACCACCACCCCCCACCCCCCCCACAAAAAAAAAAAAACACACCCGCCCTTGTTTTTTTTTGGTGCACTCTCAAATGTACTTTAGGGAATTTCTTTAGAATGTCGTCATGTTGGTTTTTTTTTTTTTTTGGGGGGCTGTGGGGGCTTGTCCAAACTCTTGAGATTTAGTTCATGATGAGAGAGAGAGAGAGAGAGACCCGAGCTGCTCACATTTTAAGCAAAAGTTGGTGTCTTAATGTTTATGTAAATCTGGTCTAGAAACCTTGTTGACCATGGCGAACAGATAATGTATCCAGTATTAAGTAATAATCAGAAACAGGAAAGTTGATATACGAGGGAAGTGAATCGCATCTGTGGACTTCCAACGCAAATGCTTTCATTCATGGACATGCCTCTTGATATAAGTCTTTGGTTTGTCAAAATAAGTTTGCTGCAGAAGCACTAGTAGGAAACAAGGGTCCCTCCAGTTTGTGTTCACAGGTGCTTGAGCATGCCATTGGCATTTTGTTGTTGAATCTGTGATAATCTTCTCCATAGTCTGTGATGATATCTTCTCTGTCTCTCTCTGATCACTGAGCTAGTGGAATCTTATCTTTTCAGGTTAATGATTTGTTTTTACTGTATTTGACCATGCTATATGCAATCTTCAATACTCAATCAATGCTTGCTCAGTCTCTCTTATCTTTATTGCAATCTCTCATTGGTGTTCATATTCTGATGTCTCGATAACACTCTCTTAGTGGCATTACTCATCGTTTCGACCTCCACTTGCGACTGAACTGTTTGTCAATTGCTGAATACCGATGGTTGGATACCTAACTGCTGCTAGTTGAGACGGAGTATCCAGTCTCCAATCTGGAATTAGTTCAGATACCACTGGTAACTTTAGCCAGAGATGGATTCTTCGTGGGAATCATGTCAGATTAATGGTAGTCTTAGACCAACAATAGTATGATCACCCAGCTTTAGCTATGAACTTGTTGCTGCCCTGTTTGAACTGCAAGGGAAAATGACACAAATAGTCCTTGAATTTTGACCAAATATGCAATGTGGTCCCCGAACTTTTAATTTGTTCAATATAGTCCTTGAATTTTAACCTAATGTGCAATTTGGTCCCTAAACTTTTGACTTGTTCAATGTAATCCCTGAATTTTTAATAAATGTTCAATTTAGTCCCCGAACTATATGAAAATATTCATTATTGTCCCCGATCATAAATTAATGGAAGGACTACATTGAATATTTTCATATAGTTTAGGGACTATAATGAACATGTAGCAAAATTCTAAGGACCACATTGAACAAACTAAAAGTTCATTGATCATATTGAACATTAGGTTAAAGTTCAAGGACCATATCAACAAATTTAAAGTTCGGGGACTATAATGCACATTGGGTCAAAGTTCGGGGATTATTTTTGTCATTATCCCGAACTGCAACTATCTTGACTAGTGCAAGAGCGTGATTGTTGAGGCTCCATCAATTGATATTGCGTGCGAGTGAGTAATACTTTGATCTTAGCTGGGTTCTTCTACTTGAGTACACACTAGATGCTCACTATCTCTCATATATTAACGTCTCAAAATGTATTTAAACGTGCTGTGTTTACAGGGATAACGAATTTACAAACATGCCTAGGCATGTCGATTATACTAACTTGTGTAATACGCGCTGGCAAGATTCCTAGAAGCGCCGATGACTCCTACTATTGAATTAGCAAGTTTCCAAAGACATTGAGGTCCTTCCATGCGTCGGCCTCATTAGGCACATCACTGGCGATAAGGATTGGTTCGGTTCAATCCTATGGGCTCGACGGAACTGAGCCGTATCTTCCTTGCTTGTCTAGAAAGGCTTGACCCCGTCGTCGCCAGATCACGCTGCGGGAAATTTGCTCATGCCCTCAGCCCCACCAAAAGACCAATTTGCTCATCATCCAGAAGGCGAACGTAAGGGATGATGCTGGAGAATAGGAGGGCATGGCGAAAGATTCAAAGGTCGGCCATTTTTTACTCCGACATTACAACAAAAAAGCACCGGGACCAACAGGAATCAATCAAAAATCATTCAGGTCGTTGTCTTGCCGAGCTAGGGAACGGAACAAACCTTCAGTGGGTGGCAACACCTACGGGCACTCTACGTTAACTCTAAAGTTCTAAACAACAAAGACTTGGGAACAAAGACTTAGTCTTTTTCTTCTGCTCGAGTGAAAACAGTAGTCGAACCGCAAAATGAGTACAAATTGTTAATGCGATCACTCAGAACAAACGGACTTAATACAAGCCCTTGACTACATAACTTTCGGAAATTTTAAGAATTTCATTGTGTTATGCAACAATTTCTGCAACCCAATTACATCTCTTTTATGAATTTTATGATTTTTTTTTTGTTGTGTGTATTTGTATTTTTGTTATCTTATTGGCTAAACATTCCTTTTGCCTGAATTTCCTTTATAGTGGGATTTTATTAGACAGTCTTGCTCAGCTCCAATTCCAAAGTGTGCTACCTTTTTCTTTTCTTTTTTTTTTTCAAAATTATCATTTCATTTCATTTGCTTCCTCGAGATACAAGCGAGAAATATCAAAATTCAACTGTCAACCAAAATACATCCTGGATAATTTCGGAATAAAATAAGCTCTAAATAACAAGAGAAGTCTAAGTTACACGCTCAAAAAGTAGATCTATGACTTCTTCGCACGATAATCGACGGCCGATAATCGAATCCATAATTTTTTTCATTATTTTCGTATTCGTATTCATAATAGTGCGAAACGAAGGCTCGGCTCCAAGTTGCTCAAGAATAGTGGAATAGTGGCGTTGAGTTTCTTGACCCTTTGTCTTGGGATTATTCAGTTCTATTTCTTGATGGGAGCAGGGAATGGATATAACTCAACGGTAGAGTGACACTTTGACGTGGTGGAAGTCATTTGTTCGAGCCTGATTATCCCTACACGTATTCGTCGATCGGTAGAAGATGCTAGCCTGAAGAGTTAGGCCGATCCGTAACATCAACCGCAGAAGAATGTGGTTTGAGTTGATGGGCAGGAGAAGGTTGCAATACATCTCCATCACCACCCAAGGATGATTAATTAGATAAAGGAAAAGATGAGGGGACCACATTAAAGAGAAAAATTCAAAGATACATAGGCTCTCTTGGATTTCACGTCATAGCATCTATACCCGGACTGAGCATATTCAAGAAAGACACAAGTGGTTATCTTGGGGACTATCAGTAATGAGTACATACCGAAAACTCCATCTGTTATTACGGTTTTGCTTTTCAGCGATATGTGCCTAGATTTAACGTCCCCAACATCATCACCGAACGGATTAAAAATATCGAACGAGCCTAGATTTGACATGAGCGAGCTTCTGCGATCTCCTTTGAAACTAGGGCACATTCACCAAACGAAATTCAAAGAGAGCGAAATCTCGAAAACATACACGTAGAAAATTTTAAATCTAAATTAGATCGGGATAGAAATCTTTTAAAAATGAGATAGAAAAGTTTTCAGATCTAAACTAAATCGAAAGAGAAAAGCTCTTGAACGAAAGAAAAATAAGAAAAAGAAAAAGAAAAGACCAAAATAACTTAAGAAAATAATGAAAGGGGAGGGAGAGAGAGAGAGAGAGAAAGGTCCCTCTCTTTGCCTCAGAAAGGGTTTTGGCGGCTAGGAGCTAGTCAACAAGATGGCTGGCTGGACCTTGTGCACTGGTCTAATATGGCGGCTGAGGACGAATGCCCACATTGACCACGGGGCACGGCGTGCTACCTTGAGTTGGCGAAGGGAGGGTTGATGTTATCAAAAATTTCAAATTGATGTCCCATGCCCCTAAATTAATTCTCGTCTCACCAAAAATTCTAAATTGATGGCCCATGACACATTTACTCTACACTAATTTTTCTTTGCACAAAAAAAAAAATTCAAACAAGTACCTTGACCCAAATCTACCCGTGATAAGTACTCTGTCTAATATCAAAGTAAAATGCGTGCGTGTCAACGCAAGTGGTAGGCAATAGTTAGACTGATCCAACATGGCAAATTCACGATATTAACATGTATGCATTTTAACGGAAGGTAGATTTGGGTCAAGGGTACCGATTTGAATTTTTTTTGCAAGTCTGAAAATTAGTTTTGGGTGAATGTGCCAGTGAGGTCTAAGTTTGGGATTTTTCGGTGAGATATTAATATGGGCGAACATGTCACAGGGGTTATAATTTTGGAATTTCTAATGGTGTTGAGCCGTGAAGGAATTACAACCTGACGGCTTGGACAACATCAGCATCCTAGGATAAATTTCCCAATGATGCTTAATCAAAAGACAGCAAATTCTTAGGAATCTCTGATCTCAATTGATTCCAATGCAAAACTTATCATAAGAAAGCAATTTCTAGATATTTGGAAAGTATCTCACTGTCATCCTTTGCAAAACCTATTAGCTAAGGATGACACTGATCATGACGCCCCCGAGAAAAAAAAAGGAGGGGAGGGAGAAAAACAGAGTGGATGTTGGGCTTAACTCAGCGGAAAACAGGGTCCTCTGCTTTGATCAATGACTCCTTTTGTTCTCTTATTACCTTCTTTTTAGCAAGTCAAGTTTCGTATCACTCACCTTACTTTTTTTTTTTTTTTTTTCTAAGTGTACTTTTCTAGGGCAAGGAATCATCTCTTTCTACACTGTCTAGAAACACGTGTCTTTTGGGCCGAAGATATGTGTTCGCCCCAGGTTTTATGAAGTGTGCAAATATTGATAATTTAGACTATCACGTTAATGCGAAATCTCATCATTCAAATGGCGCTGGTAATTGAAGGCTCCATTTATTTCGCGAAGAATGAGTGATTTGAAAAGCATCTTTCGAAGAATGATTGCTCATATAGTTAAATATTTATATACAAATTGTTGCCGGTTGTTCTTGAACTTATGTTTCATGTTAATTTCACGTGAAATTTCATGCTCTTTATTCAAATGCAGATAGAAAAGGCTTACCAAGAGCCAGAGATTACTATACATAGAGAATATAAAGCTCGAATCATTTACCTTCAAATTAGCAACAATCTCCCTTCGCCAACCTTTATCCATTGAATAGCTCTTTACACTATGGTGCTAATTAGGGGTGCAGTACAATCGAGTCAATCTGAAATCATACTTTGCCTCGGCTAATAGAGATGTGAACAAAAATGAATTATCTCAAGATTATGTTTAACATTTTTCTCTAGTTTCAAGGATGACAACACAATCCCACACGATACGTTGATGTGATATTACATAATCAATTGGGTATATTTCTTGATCGAAATACCATTATCTATCGTCGAACGATGTTTAGACGAATGCCAATCGAGCGACGATAGCATTATCGGCATGTTGGGGTGAGAATGGTCCGTGAGATAGTTTTTTTTTTTTTTTGGTGGGGTTCAAAATCGACCCTAGGCCACATCTCGTGGAATGACACGATACTTAGGATATTTAACGTTTGAAGTCGACAAATATCACAAGCTATGTCTGTTATGATGCATTTAAACTTTTTTTGCGGAGTCAAAAAGCCTCAAACTATGCTTGCTACGATACATTTACCTTAAACTTTTTATTGCGACGCTTATGCGACACATTTACTCTACGACAAGGTTTCGTCGAATGATCTTTCAGCCAAAATGTCCTTTTTATTTCACTCAAAACACGTGGGTTCCATATCAATACCATTTGCTTTACGGCGTCCATATATACAGATCTTAAAGCTGTGCTCATTGACGGACGTGTCACGCAAGTACAAGTTTTAGATTTAGTGTCACAAAAAATTTAGGTTACCTTTGGTAGTCATGATCCTATTATGTATTTGGTGCCTGCCCAAGACAAGATTAAGTCGGATATATGAGGGATGTAGCCTAGATAAAATTATCCCAAGAGGAGGTTCGGATAAACGTGGATGTGATTTTCAATATCCATAATATAAAAATTGCTTTTGTCGAATGACAAACTTATGACATTACTTAAATTAAAACGGTACTTCAGTGCAAATAACATTTGAAACCTAATGTAAAAAATTCAAAACAACGAGAAATTGTAATTTCGAATTGCTTTTGCTTATTCCTATTTTAATTTAAATATTGGAATTACTTTCTATCTCGTGATATAAAATCTAATATGCAGATACACGCATAAAATTATTAGTATAATTTGCTATTTAATAAAATTTTATTAGAGAACGATGGAGGGGAAAGATGAAATGAAAACAACAAAAGACCTTAAAAAAAATCAAAATGAAAATGGAGCAGACGATAGCATAGCGAGAGATTCTTACCATCACTATTTCTGTAATTTTTTATGTTCATTCACACGAATACGCCGATTCATTAAATAATGGATACGATATCGTAAAATTCATGGCTTTCGTATATTTATCCTATTGGGTTTGTTTCTCCGACTAGAACGATCAAACATAGCCCATATAGCCCATACAGTGAATATTGTTTGGGGGCTTTTGAGCCTCCAAATGTCAAGGAATTATCTTCCGGAGGTCGCCTGAAATGTTCAAAGTTGGCAAGCGATCGTCAAGCTGTTGACACACGATCGTCAAATTGAAATCCAATTACGGAGAGAGAGAGAGAAGCCATTAATATCGCTATCGGAGATCTCTGCGAAAAGGACGTTGCGACAAATGCGTGGATCTCATTCTCACATGGACTGACACGATCCCCCGTTGTTCTCCAGTCAACCAAATTTCCCAAATGCCCCTCTCTCTCTCTCTCTCTCTCTCTCTCTCTCCCAAGTTGGATTTCTTCCCCCCTCTGATTTTGCTCCACTAGAATTTAGGGTCTTGTGTGATTTTCTCGTCCGAGAATAATTAACGACGTAATACAAGATTACTAGACCCGAACTGTGGAGACCCTTGGAAAGGTTGTTTTGACCACAAAATTCTTAAACAAGGCTTTGGAAAAGACCGGAGTCTTGACCCGTGATTTTAATTAAATGAGACCGCGCGACACCTTTTTTCGTACCGTAGATTTTTGCAATCCGCTTCTCACGCGAATTCTCCAAAATTCAATGGTTTGTCCCCCATTGCGCCACACTTCGTCTAAAGTAGATTCACTGGGTGACTCTCGATGCCAAATTCCTACGAAAATGCATCGGTCTTAAAGGTTTAATATGGTGAGTGATTCGATTTAAAGTTCGGTGGCCCTAATCTTGAAATTCGCTAGATTCCATTTGATCACCGACGAAGTTAATTCTTCTTTCATTACGCATTCATAAGTCTTACAACGGACAATTTAGTCCAACCAAGTTCAAGAGATGGCTCCTATTAATCATATAATTAGTGTTTTCGCCACGGAACTTAATTTAACCATTTCCCGTACATTAATCTAATATTAATCGTAAAGGGCACCCCTACCGTTATGCAGGCCAAGTCCCCAAAGTTAACGACTTTAATTGTCATGGGTACACGACTCGATATCATCCAAACGCCGTCACTTGTGCGGACTATATTTCCACGATATCATCTATAGCGCTAATCCAAAACAATTCTTTCCACCTTACTCCTTAAACCTTGAGTTGCTCAGAGGTAAGAAAATGCAAGTGTATTCGAGTCCTAAAACTGTCCGAGGAGCAATTAGAGGAGGAAGCTTAATTAGGCAATTAGAGAGAAGCTCTAAAGATTTTGGGCGTACAATTAACAAATCACCCACGTCACTTGTTGGTACACTGGGCAGGTTGGATCTCGATGTGGGGCAAAGACGTTGGTGAAGAGCGAGATGTGTAAAACAGTGGGAAGATGTTGAGGAGCTTCCTTTGGAAAAAGGACCGTCCATATCTTTTGATGGGAATAAGGAGAAGATTGCGTGGGGACCATCTGCCCCTTTTTGTCGTTCAAGCACCGTGCAAGAACACGAGACTTCGTCTGGACAGAAGGCAGAAAGAAAAAAAGAAATCGATGATCTTCCAGTACGTGTGAAATTTAGATTGTTTTCCTTTTTTGAAACCTAGTGTAATTAGATTGTTAGATTATAAATTAAGTAATATGTTTGGAATGGCTTTTAGTTGTATAATAGTATTGTCGATTATTTACAATCGTAATTTCCCAATCGATAAATCTTTTACGCAAAACACAGCGTGATGATAGTATGGATTTACAGTTGTAATTGTATCTTTCTCGACGATCTTGTCGGAAAAGTACTTTCCTTTCCGAAAGTTCTTAATCCGCATTTTAATAAGCACGTTCGTGGACGTCGTGCAAATTCGAAAGCATTTCCCTTTCTTTTTGTCTATATTAATGACTAAATTCGACTTCCTTCCATGAAAAAGAATTGTCCAATCATCGATAACATAATCTGTCCGTGCACGTCGTGCGAATTCTTTCATATTTCGGAGGGAGCATACAATTTTTTTTCTTTTTGGTCTAAAGAGTGAGCATAGTTGTACAATTGTTTTGCATCGAAATCAGGTCGATCCCCTGCTAAGATTATTCTCGCACTAGTTCAAAATTATGTTGTATTATCGATGTCTTCATTCACTGGTGAATTGTTAATTTCCTTCAAATTACCGGTAATTCTATTCATAAATGGCCAAACTCTGTTTTCATCGACCGAGTTCATCACTTGTTGAGACTGCGCATGGTAACTATTTTATTCTAGAAACCGATTTCGATTAAAATGACCTTTTTCGATTCTCGTTTTTGCATGAATTTTTTAGAATCAAAACGCGTTTGATAACTGCTTAAATTTTATGTTTTTGTAATAAAAACGGGTTTGATCAACATCAACATCAACATCACCTTTAACCCAACTAGTTGGGGTCGGCGGTCGATGAACCCAAAAAGCAAGACCGAAAGAGCTATAAAAATAAAACAAAAATACAATAACATAGTTATAGCAATATAAAGAAAACAAGGGTTAGGACTGAAACGTGAGGAACATAGGAATTTTGCCCTCCCAATGTTAATTTCCTCCACTTTGTCCTAAGACAAACGACGCCATCTATATCTCACTCCAACAAATCCTGTCTTACTACTTTTCCAAGTAAGTTTGCGACATCTCCTTTCTTCATGTATGCTCCCTATATTTACGGGCATTTAGGGGTCTTAAGAATATGTCCAAACCATCTCAAACGATGTTCTCTCATCTTTTCGGCAGATACTACTCCAACTTTTGTCGAATATCCTCATTTTTATTTTATCCATTCTTGTATGGCCCATCCCCTTAGCATTCTCTTTTACTTCCATCTTATGCTCATTTAACATCACTCCGTATATCATTGAGTCTTACTACGTTTATAGAATTTTCCTTTTAGCCTAAGAGGGATTTTGCGATCACACAAAAATCCCGATGCTGCGCCATTTCATCCAACTGCTCCGATTCTATGGCTTACATCTTCATCAATCTCTCCCCCTTTTGCAATATTGATCCTAAATATGAAAGTATCTTTCTTGGGTACCCTGTCGAGCAAATTGACGGGTTCATCTCCCTCTTGTTGTCGAACTACACTTCATGTATTCGGTCTTACTTGACTTAACGTAAACCCTTTGGACTCCAACGTACTTCTCCATAATTCTAATTTAGCGTTAACCCCCGCCCTTGTCTCATCGATGAGCACAATATCATCTGCAAATAGCATACACCACGGACCTCATCTTGGATATCTCTTGTTAGCTGTCCATAACCATGGCAAAAGATAAGGACTAAGCCGAGCCTTAGTGTAAGCCCATTGTGATTGGGAAATAGCTTGATGTTCCATTACAAGCATTCACATGTAGTAACTCCATCGTACATATCCTTGATTGCCTCTACATACTTTGCGGTACTTTTTTTCTCAAGCACCCACCATAAGACTGTCTTGGAACCCTATCATACGCCTTTCAAGATCAATAAACACCATATGTAGATCTTTCTTCTTTCTTGATATCTCTCCATCGGTGTCGATCAGAAAATAGCCTCCATGGTAGACCTTGGATAAATCCAAATTGATTTTGGATATCTTAGTTCTAGTCTCAAACGATGCTCATAACTCTCTCCACAACTTCTAGTATGGCTCATAAGCTTAATGCCTCTATAGTTGGACAATTTGGATATCTCTTATTTTATAGATAGGCACAGCATACTTTTTCCATCCATCGGGATCTTATTAGTATGGAGAATCTTGTTAAAGGTTAGTCAACCAACGTATTGCACAATTCAATAGGGACACCGTCGGTAGGCCTTAGGTCTTCATTTTTTTAATGCCTCCTTAACCGTGCGTCTAATTCTCGCAAACCTTCTATTTGAATCATGAAACGTCCTCCAAATCCATCTCATGATATCACTCTTCATTAAAAAGCTTGCGAAAATAGCTCATCCTTTTTGGTGATCTTTACTACAGTTTTTGATTTTCATTGATGCATCTAATATGTGTAGTCTTTCTTTCTTGTCTCTTTTTTGCAAGCTTAGATACCTTTCTCTCCCTTTGTCCTAGTTTTTGTACATGTCGAAAAACCTTGCTAGCCTTGCTTTTTGGTTTTTTCGCTAATCTAAACTTTGCAAATTCTTATTAGGGCAAATATGCAAACATGAAAACACTTTTTTTTTGTTTAATCGCCTCGTGTCGTCGTTCCACCACCAGTTTCCTTTGCGTGATGTGTTCCTTTACTTTCCTAGTACCCCTCTTGCCTTTTTGGATGGATCTCGTTCCACATCACATTTTCTAGTTTGAAACATTCTTTTTGAAATCTATTTGTTTTTCTCTTTTAGCTTACCGTCTTATTCTTGGACACCTCTTTGCGTTTTGTGTTGTTATCCTAACCTCCAAACCACCAACTTATGTTGCGTAGCTGCATTCTGGGTAGCTTTGATCTACATTGGGCCTATCATCTCTTCTAGCAAGGAAAAGTCAATGCTACATTTTGTGCGAAAGTATGATGTGACTCTCTTTTTAGAGGTATTTGCCAACATCAAATCATAAGCTAGCGCCTCAGTTTTCTTTCTAGTCCTAGAAAACCTCCTCAAAACCTCCCTCTTCGCGTGTCCATTTAAATCTCTCTTGAATACCTTCTCTGCGTGGTTTCCCTCAAATTCTTCCAACTCTTCCCAAATCTGTTCTTATCGGATCTGGCCACTTGGGGTGCTCTAATGATATTCCATTAGCTCTCCACACTAGCTTACCAAAATAATTTATCTCGTCTTTTGTCTTTCTAACTTTTATCTATAAATCCCAACTCCATTTCTTTTTGTGTTGTGCATCTGCCTTCTCTTGCCTTTTTCAACCCATTTGGCGCATATTCCTCTTTTTAGAAAGTTCGTACTCCATTTTGTCGGTTCCTTGTTCACTCCGGTCGATCCTTCCTGGGCCTTTTCCCCTCCCTGGTGTGGGCCTGCTCCTTCTCCCGCCGTGTGGCGCTCCTGGGAATGATGGCCCAGGCTATTCCCTGCCCCGCCTATCTTGGTGAGGACCCTTACCCATTTTTGTCATCGGCGCTGCCGCTCGCTTCACAAATATCATAGGTTATCTCATAAAAACGGGTTTGATAATTGTACAAAATTTATGTTTTGAAAAACTATTTTTCTTCCTAATTTTTTTCATTTAAGCCAAATAACTATGTAGTTATTTTGTAAAATTTCATCCTAAATTGAAGACTAATTTTCAATGCACACTAAAATAATTTAAAATACAATATTTTTTTAGCATGTTATAAATGAAACATACATTTTAATACACGACCTTTGAAATTCGATTGAAGTATGAGACAGTTTCCATATTAAGAACTCATTTTTTATTTAAATCTCTGAGTTGTCCAAAATACATACAAACATAACAAACCGAATAACCAAATTATCCATTCAAAAAAAATCAAATTATCCTCCTTTATACGAAGTACAAGTCCTTCACTATCATTTTGCAACACGTTTCTAAATTCAAGTTGGTGTTTGGCTTCGGTTTCGCGTCGTGGTCACATTTTGTAACGCATTCTTTATGAGTATATATATTATCATCCGCATGTTGAATGCCCTCATCTTCTACGATATTTTTTTTGCGGAAGAATGAAATCTATGAAATCTAGAAAATTTAGGCCCAAATTTATGAAAATGAGGTCAAACTAGCCTAATCTAAGCTTCTACTATTTTTAGAGATTTTCCAAATGTTTTATGATTTTTTAAAAATTTTCCAATTTTTTTTCTAAATTTAAATTAAATTAATTTATTTTACTTTATTTTTATTAGGTTGAGGAAAAAGTGACGAGAGAACCGAAAAAGAAAAGTGAGAGATGTGAGATTTCATTCTGTTTTATGATTTTCAAAAGTGATTTTTTTTTTTGGAACCAACTTTTTTTAGTTCGGATTTTGCTCTAAAATTAATTCGATTATTTAAAACTAATTATGGGAATAAAATCGGAATCGAATTAGAATCGAATCATTTACGTTATCAAACGGGGTTCTCATTTTTTTTGTTCCAGGGAACAGAATTAAAAAACTAGAATGATTCTCATGCGGGACTTAATAATAACTAAAATTTGGTTATTTTTGGTTGTAAACACTTATATTCAAGGGAAAAACCACCAAAAACCCCGAACTATGTAAACCGTGACACATTTATCCCAAAATTTTTTTGTAACACTAAAAATCCCAAATTTTTACTCATGTGACACATTTACCCCAAATTTTTTCTCGTGACATCGAAAAACCTTAAACTTATACTCGTGTGACATATTCACCCCAAAATTTTTTTTGTGACATAAAAATCCTAAACTTATATCCGTATGACACATTTACCCCTCAAAATTAGGGATAAATATGTCACATACCTATAAGTTTGGAGTTTTTAATGTCACAACAAAAAGTTTAGGGTAAATGTGTCACACGAAGCACAAGTTTGTGGTAAATGTGTCACACGCGCATAGTTTGAAGTTTTTGTGTCACAAAGAAAAGTTTAGGTTAAATGTGTCATAACGGGCATAGTTTAGGATTTTTGATGGTTTTTTCCCTATATTCAATAATGAGAAATTATTTTATGAGAATGTTCTAATTTTTAGTCAACTGATTATACGTTATACTAAGAAAATAGCAAGCAAAATCCATTTTGTGATCTTGGTTTGACTGTCTTCCCCTTCCTGCTGAAAACGATGGATGCCAATAATGCCTTCATCACTGCCGCTCAATAACTCCTCCGCTCACCATCTCCTCCCTCCTCCTCCTCCTCCGCCGCGCCATGTCGTCCGCCAGCACCGCCGCCGCCCACCCCGTCACTCCCTCCAACACCCGCGTGGGCTGGATGGGTACCGGCGTCATGGGCCGCTCCATGTGCGGCCACCTCATCCGCGCCGGCTACACCCTCACCGTCTTCAACCGCACCCTCTCCAAGGCCCAGCCCCTCCTCGACATGGGCGCTCGCCTCGCTGACTCCCCCCGCTCCCTCGCCGCCCACTCCGACGTCGTCTTCTCCATCGTCGGCTACCCCTCCGACGTCCGCTCAGTCCTCCTCGACCCCTCCTCCGGCGCCCTCTCTTCCCTCCCCCCGGGCGGCGTCCTCGTCGACATGACTACCTCGGACCCCTCCCTCGCCGAGGAGATCTCCGCAGCCGCCTCCGCCAAGGGCTGCCACGCCGTCGACGCCCCAGTCTCGGGCGGCGACCGCGGTGCCCGCAACGCTGCCCTCGCGATCTTCGCGGGCGGCGATCCCGCAACGGTCCGCAGGCTGGAGCCCCTGTTGTCCCTGATGGGGAAGGTCAATTACATGGGAGGCCCCGGAAAGGGGCAATTCGCGAAATTGGGGAATCAAATCACCATCGCTTCGACGATGGTGGGGCTGGTGGAGGGCATGGTTTTTGCCCTTAAGGCGGGGCTCGATGTTGGGATGTTCATAAGCGCAATATCGACAGGGTCTGCGGGCTCCAAGTCGCTGGATTCTCATGGGAACAGAATACTGCAGAGGGATTTCGGGGCCAGGTTCTACGTGAACCATTTTGTGAAGGATTTGGGGATATGCTTGAAGGAATGTGAGAGGATGGGGCTTGCATTGCCGGGCTTGGCGCTCGCTCAGCAGCTTTACTTGTCGCTCAAGGCTCACGGGGAAGGGGATTTGGGCATTCAGGCGCTCATTCTGTCTCTCGAGCGGCTTAACAAGGTTTCGCTCGAGAATTCGGGCTCCTCCAACGTATGAGTATGACCTCTGCTTAGTGTTCTTGTTGTGTTTAACTAGTATATTGGTATACATGGATGGATCATCGTTTGCTATATACCAACAGTTACATTTGCCACTGTTGTATTGTTGTTTTAAGATGAGTGTTGTATTGTTGTTTTAAGATGAGTGAATTGCTATCGTCGGCTCTTGAATGAAGGGTTATGTGCTTCAATCTTTGCAAGGTATGAGAGACTGACTAGGAAAAGGTTGGGATCGATATGTTAATTAGGATTCGCGTGGCAAAGCAGAGCATTTGTGAATGATTTGTCGCTCGGACATTGTCCTCACTTTTTGTGGCAATTCGATGGTCGTCATGGTAACTCTCTGGATTCATAACAATACACGGAGATGAATATTGTATAAACTATTATGGGCCTGCTGATGAGCTCTTGGTTTTCGCTTTTGGTTGCGGAAGCTTATAATTGTCAACTGTCTACGAGACGAAGTAGTTAATGATTTGTTCAGGTAGAAAAATGTTAGTTCATTCATTGGATTATCGAAGAAGCCATAATTTCGAGACTGATATTTCCAATTTATCACTTAATTTGCGGCTGCGCATTGGGCCAATAAATCAGGAATTTAGTTTCGTTTAACCTGGTTGGATCTAATCATGGATATATAGACCTTTGTGTGCAAGAGTTTTGTGTCTTTGATGATACTGCCTACCTTCTAGCTGCTGACTCTGTACCATCGATGGTTATCTATGATCATCTTTAACACGATTTCTCCCGAATATTGTAGCAAAACCATGAGAACAGCAACGTCATGTGATCATGGTTGAATTAGCTTAGTTCCTTTCTGCAATGGGTTCCCTGTGTTATCTCTGTCCATAAAAAGCCAGTACAAGTTTGTCTCAATGGTTCTCAAGGAACAGAGTTTGAAGGTGAGCAAACCATGGCGTAACAGGGCTCAGTGGCAACTCGAATTACGATAGCATGTAATCTGCTGCCGGATCAGCAGGTACTAATTTGATCTCACATTTGTGACCACAAATGCATGGCGCTTGCAACTAACCGCAAATGAAATAAAAACCATGATATACGAGCATCTAATGAGGCCCATTAGTGGCAACCTATGTTGCACGGAGACGCGCCTTTCGCGTGTCGGACATCTACACGGTTGGGTGGATTGGTGCGAGCTGGCGTTGTCACTGTCTCATGGCTGAGTGGATTTCTCCATTTGGTCGAAGACGGAGGTCTACGGTTGGAGGCGTGCTCAATTTTAATGCCACATATGCTAAAGTCATTGTGGAGCTCTCGTTCTGGGTGTCATTGTGGCTTCGGGAAATTGATAATTTATCATGTATATATGAAAATAAATATTTAGTATAAACGAGTCCCAACGTGTTGAAATTCTTTTATTTTTTTGAGAAATCACGTGTCGGTGTGTCGTGTCGGTGCAGCATAGGTGGCAACGGTCTTGATGATCTCCAAGTATGATTATGATAATTCTCACTCACTCTCTATTGTTCTGACTTGTATACAGCAACCCCAGGGCTCTTTTTTTTTTTTTTTGGTGCACTCTCAAATGTACTTTAGGGAATTTCTTTAGAACGTCAGTCGCTCACGCGTGTGTTTTTTTTTTTTTTTGGGCCTGTCGAACTCTAGAGATTTAGTTCAGGAAGAGGGGAGAGAGAGAGAGAGAGAGAGAGAGAGAGAGAGAGACCTGAGCTGCTCATATTTTAAGCAAAAGTTGGTGTCTTAATGTTTATGTAAATCTGGTCTAGAAACCTTGTTGACGATGGAGAACAGATAATGTATCCACTATTAAGTAATGATCAGAAACGGGAAAGTTGATATACGAGGGAAGTGATTACCATCTGTGGACTTCCAACGCAAATGCTTTCATTCATGTACATGCCTTTTGATATGAGTCTTTGGTTTGTCAAAATAAGTTTGCTGCAGAAGCACTAGGAGCAGGAAACAAGGGCCCCTCCTGTTTGTGCTCACAGGTGCTTGAGCACGCTATTGGCATTTTGCTGGTGAGATCTGTGATAATCTTCTCCGTAGTCTGTGATGATATCTTCTCCGTCTCTCTCTGATCGATGAGTTAGTGGGATCTTATCTTTTCGGGTTAATGATCTGTTTTCACTGTATTTGACCGTGCTATGTGCAATCTGTAATACTCAAAATCAATTCTTGCAGACTCTTTATCTTTATTGCAACCTCTCATAGGTGTTCATATTCCAATGCCTCAATAGCACTCTCTTAGTGGAATTACTTATCCTTTCGACCTCCACTTGTGACCGAACTGTTTGTCAATTGCTGAATACCGATAGTTGGATGTGCGACTGCCGTTAGTTGACACAGAGTATCCAGTTTCGAATCCGGAATTAGGCCAGATACCACCACTGGTAAGTGGTAGCTGTAGCCAGAGATGGATTCTTTATGGCAATCATGTCAGATTAATGTTGATCTCAGACCAACAATAGTATGATCACCCAGCTTTAGCTATGAATTTGTTGCTGCCGTGTTTGAAATGGGTAGTCCAACGCTCCTGTTCTCTGTGACCACTGCGACTGGACAGTAGAATTGCAGTTGTCTTGACTAGTACAAGAGCGTGATTGTTGGGGCTCCATTAATTGATAATGCGTGCAAGTGAGTAATGCTTTGATCTTTGCTGGGTTCTTTCTACTTGCGTGTACACGAGATGCTCATTATCTGTCATATATTAACGTCTCGGAATGTATTTAAACGTGCCGTTTTAACAGGGGTAGCACATTTACAGGCATGTCTAAGCGTGTCAATGATAGTAACCCCTGTAATAGGCGCTGGCAAGATTCCTAGAAGGCTCCTACTATTGAATTAGTAGGTTTCCGAAAAACATAGAGCCAAGCGTCCGATACAGTCCAAGATGAGTTCCTTTCATGCATCGGGCTCATTAGGAACATCGGTAGCGATGAGGATTGGTTCAGTTCAATCCTGTGGGCTCGACAGAACCGAGCTGTATCTTCCTTGCTTGTCTAGAAAGGCTTGACCCGTCGTCGCCGGATCACGTTGCGGGAAATTTGCTCATGCCCTCAGCCCCACCAAAAGACCAATTTGCTCATCATCCAGAAGGCAAACGTAAGGGATGATGCTGGAGAATAGGAGGGCATGGCGAAAGATTCAAAGGTCGGCCATTTTTGACTCGGACATTACAACAAAAAAGCACCAGGACCAACAGGAATCAATCAAAAATCATTCAGGTCCTTGTCTTGCCGAGCTAGGGAACGGAACAAACCTTCAGTGGGTGGCAACAACTACAGGCAGTCTACGTTAATCTAAACAACAAAGACTAACGAACAAATACCTTCTTTTTTTTTTTTTTCTGTTCGAGTGAAAACAATAGTCAAATCGCAAAATGAGTACAAATTGTTCGTGGCGATCACTCAGAACAAACGGACTTGACACGCCCTTGAGGTCCTTGACTACAGTTTTAGAATTTCATTGTATTTTACAACTGATGTGGAGAATGGCAGATCCAACGTGAAAAATCCACGTGTATTGACATTTATGCATTTCACTAGAAGATGGGTTTGTGTCGAGGGTACCAGTTTGTGATTTTTTTTGCGAGTCAAAAATTAGTTCGAGGTGAACTTGTCACTGATGTCCTAGTTTGGGATTTTCAATGAGACGAAAATTAGTTTAGGCGAACATGCCGCAGGGACATCAGTTTGTGAATTTTTAATGGTACTAACCCGTGAAAAAATTAGAACCTCACGCCTCGGAAAACATCAGCATCCCAGGATAAATTTCATAGCAAGACTTAATCATAAGCTATTCTTAGGAATCTCTAATCTCGATTAATTTCAACGCAAAACCTAATCATGAGAAAGCATTTCCTAGATATTTGTAAAGTATCTCACTGTCGTCCTTAGCAAAACCTATTAGCTAAGGATGACATTGATCATGACGCACCCAAGAAAAAAAGGGAGGGAGGGAGAAAAACATAACCAAAGCATAGTAATCCTCACTTTCTACACTGCCTAGAACTAGAAGCACGCGTGTTTCGGATCGGATATATGTGTTCGCCCCAAGTTTTTGAAGCGTGTAAATTTCGATAATTCAAATGGCGTTCGTAATAGAAGGCTCCGGTTATTTCGCGAAAAATGAGTGATCTGAAAATCATCTTTAAAAAATATCGCTTATATTGCTAAATATCTATACGCAAATTGTTGCCGAGTGATGAAAATATTTTTTGTTGATTAATTATTTCAAGCAATACATGCGATCATTTTCGGGAAAATATCTTCTAAATCACTCATTTTTCAAGAAATAAACGGAGCCTAAAAAGACGGTTAAAATTGAGTCTTTTGTTAGATATTATTAAGTAACTACTTATTGAGTGTTTGTGTGATGAAAGGTCTCGCTATATCATATAATAGGATTGCCGATAAATCAGCTACATTTGATTAGACAGACTTACATGTTGTTGTCTTACTTTCTAATTTCCTCCACTAGAAAACAACATAGTAAGGCTGCGTATGGTAATGTTTTGTTTCCGAACAACTTTTAGAACATAAATACTTTTTTTCTGTTTTTGTTCTCGGCAATGATTTTTGGGAACATAAATGCATTTGGTAAGCGCAAAAAGATTCTGTTCCTGAAACAAGAAAAGAATAGAAACGCATTTGGAAATCGCATAAAGTTTCTGTTCTTGGAACAAAACAAAGAAGGGAAAAGAAACGCGTTTAGAATCTGCAAAAAAATTATTTCTAATTTTTTCATTTAATTAAGGGGACTACGTATTTAAAATTAAGATGTCTTTATCTTTTTAACTTATTAAATCAAATTAAATCTCATTTTTTCAATTTACAAAATCAAATTAGACCAATATATGTATAAGTAATTTATGCACGATTTATCAAATTACAATATGGGCGAGATCAACAAAAAAAAAAATTGAAAGAGAAGACGAATTGAAATTGAACAACGAGAACATTAAATATGTTTTCTATAGATAGGAAAAATTACAATTATGAGTCACACGTAAATGTTCCAAAGTAGTTAAAAATATGATTACCTTTAAACAGGGACCCCTAGAAAAATAGTCATTGCACTTTGAGTGAAATCGGAGACTAAAATAAAAAAATATTTGTGCATTTAGGTCCTTTTGGTCCAATTGTGCAAATTTTTTCAAACATTATGACCGAAATGAGATGTAAGGTATCAAAGTCTCATGCCATGACTCTAAAAGTAAAAAAATTTGGTTAAAATGATTTAAAATGAAATTTTTTAGTCAATTTAGGATTATGTTCAATGAAGAGGCATGTGGTCCCAAACTGAATTTTTAAAATTTTAAGAGACCAAAATGAAAAGGGAATTAAAATAAAAATATGGACTATTTTTGTGCATTTTTTTTACCACGAATACTATTTTTCCTGATTTTCGGATTTTTTATAATTAAAATAAATCCGAAAAAATGTCAAAAATTAAAAATATATAATTTTTGTTCAAAATTGGTTCCTAAGGCTAGGCCAAAGCTTTCAAGGTTAATTTTGTAATTTTATGAATTTTATTGGTATTTTTAATTAATTTTTTAAAATAAAATGATCAAAAATCGAGTGTCAACATCACGCAAAAAAAAAAAGAGAAGAGAGTATGTTCAACAATAAAATTATTTCTAAAAAATGATCCAAATATGTTTCTAAAAAGTATTTCGGAACACATGAGCAATTTTTTTTTTGTTTCGCACTAAAAATATTTCTATTTCTCAAAAGTATTCTCGAAACGTTTTGAAAACATTTTTTTACCATACGCATTTCTATTTCCAAATTATTTCAAAAATATTTTGAAAATAAAAACACTTTTTTCCTGGAAGCGTTATCATTCACAGCCTTAAAAATGTCAAATATCTAATCATAAACTCCACGGATGATTCGACCCAAAAAAAAAAAATCCACGGATGAACGTGATTTTGCGTGCAATGCGTACTTTCTTCAACGAGTCCAACGAAATCTTCTTATCTTTCACCCTTACTATCGTCACGGTATTGTCCAACAATGGATCGGTCCGCGAAGTTCCCAATAAGAATTTTGTTTTCTGATCGTGACGTCGCATCTTGCCGTCTCCTCAGATCTTTCATTTCGAATTTTATAATCATGACTCGCTTATCTTAAATTCGAGATTAGAATTTAATCCCGATCGGTCGATCGTCTTGGGAAGAGCACAAAGTACAAATCACGGTGGTTGGCCTATCTACATCGCAGCGGGCGTGGAGGGAGGGGCAAGCAAAGTCAAAGTCTTCCACCACCTTTTGGTCGCTTCCAGCCAAAAGGAATGCAACAAAAAAGTCTCCGGTCAACGTTCAACGTTGGAGGGCTTCTAGTAGTTGCCCGTGAATTTCCTCGAAGGTGTGTCCAGGTCAGGTAGTCACGTACTGCCCCGTATTTAATGGTTTTCCCAGGGTCAACAGCACACGTGAAGCTATACCTGTCTCTACCTTATCGGTCTTAGATTTCTAATTTATTTAATACGATTCTTTAAATTTTAAATATGCATTTAATTTAATCTGTAAAATATATAAAAATTGCTTAATATTGTCCTTAATCAAGAGAGCAAATCGAACACGTATAAAAAAATTTACGGATCATATTCAATAAATTAAAAATCACGAATGACATTACATGTTAAACGAAAATTCAAATATCATGCGAACAAATTTAAAATTCATAGACAAATTTAAAATTCAGAATGCGCCGGGAGGTAAAATTACAGCGCTAACCTTAACTTGGTTTTGAGGAGAGGTAGAAATTGATATGTCGACACCAGCGCAGCCAAGATTTCCGTCAAAATTCCATCTTTGCCCCTGATTCCCAACGTGCATTTTCTATTATTTCCTCCTCCTTCCCCTGCTTTTGCTCTGTGCTCATGCTGATGTCGAAATGAAGGAAACAGGTTTAAAAACCCGCAACATTTTCTTTTGCCTTCTTCTGCAGAGGGACAACAAGCTTGTCGTCTTCTGGCTTACCGTTAAAGTGATCTGGAGAAGAAATCTGGTTTTGCTGGCTTTTACGGGTGATAAAACCACAGGAAAAATGTTAGGACAAGGTGGATTGGATTATCATCGGCTCTTTGACTCTCTTCCCCACTTTCACCCGTTGACTGAGATGGGAAAAGGACAAAAGAGGAACAAATTCCCCACTCGCACCCATCATCTAAGGACCCACCAAATTTCATCACTTCAAAAACCTTGGGAGGGCTGCAGAGCAATAAACAAAACCAAGCTGACATGTTTTGATTCATGCTTTGAGCTGATTAGATCTCAAGCTCCATCGCCGGAGAGAGAGTCATAGGCTCTGAAACGACCTTCAGTTATGCCGACACTAGCCTCATCGCCTCCTCGGATCCGCATCTTCTTCCCCTCCTTCTGCATCCCCTGCCTCGTCTTCCTCTGCTTTCTCCCCCGCGCTGCAGAGTCTCAGATCCAGGAGCAAGAGCAGCAAGTCTTGCTGAACCTGAGGCAATCCTGGCACGACCCATCTTCCCTCGCCCACTGGGTCGCCTCCAATTCGTCCTCCCACTGCGCGTGGCCCGAGATCACATGCCAAGGAGGCTCGGTCACCGAGCTCAATCTTGCCTACCTGAACATAAATTACTCGATCCCCGCGTTCATCTGCGACCTCAAGAATCTGACCAAGCTCGACGTCTCCAACAACAATATTCCTGGAGAGTTCCCCACAGCTCTCTACGACTGTTCCAATCTCGTGTACCTCGACCTGTCCCAGAATTACTTCCAAGGTCCTATTCCATCCAAAATCGACAGCATGGCCGGTCTTCAGGTCCTGATTCTCGCCGCCAATAGCTTCTCGTCCGACATCCCAGCGTCGGTCGCGAGGCTGCGGGGGCTGAGGATCCTTCACCTTTACTCGTCCGAGTACAACGGCACTTACCCTGAAGAGATTTTTAGCCTCGCCGGTCTTGAAGAACTGAGGCTTGAGTACAACGACCAGTTCAAGCCGTCGCAGCTGCCGCATAACTTCACCGCCTTGAAGAAGCTGCGGTACTTCTCGATGGCGCAGACGAACCTGTACGGCGGAATCCCTGAGACGGTGGGCGATATGGAGGCTCTCGAGCACTTGGATTTGGGGATGAATCTGTTGACCGGAGAAATCCCGGGTAGCATTTTCGCTCTGACGAACTTAACCCAGTTGTACGTGGACACGACCAATGTGTCCGGGTCGATCCCTCAGTCAGTGAGCGCGGCGAAGCTGAGCGTGATCGATCTGTCAGATAATAATTTGACGGGGAACATACCTGAAGATTTCGGGAAGCTCAAGAATCTATCCAGCTTGAATTTAGAGTTCAATCAATTGTCCGGGGAATCCCGGAAGGAATCGGGAGTCTTCCCGCTTTGAGCGACATCAGGCTGTCCAACAACAATTTGCGGGGCACCATCCCCCCCTGACTTCGGCAAGTTTTCCGCACTCAGAAGATTTGAAGTAGCCTTCAACAACTTGACTGGCGGGTTGCCGGAACAACTGTGCCACGGCCGCACGCTGTTTGGGTTGGCCGCTATGGACAACAATCTCGGCGGGGAGTTGCCACAGTCACTTGGAAATTGCAGTACTTTGTCCAGCGCGAGATTGAACAACAATGGATTCACCGGCAATGTGCCTGGAGGACTCTGGACGTCACCAAACTTGACGACTCTGATCTTGAGTGGTAATGGATTAACTGGCAATCTTCCCGAGGAGCTGTCCCCGAACCTCACTCGGATCGAGATGAGCAACAACAAATTCTCTGGCAAGATACCTAGCATATTGTCATCCTGGAGGAACTTGGTGGTGTTTGATGCCAGTAATAACCTCCTCAGTGGTACTGTTCCAGCTGAACTAACCGAGCTTCCTTCTCTGACGACGCTTTTGCTAGGTCAGAACGAGCTCTCCGGGAATCTTCCCACGGCTATTGTTTCATGGAACAAATTGAACACTCTGAATCTTAGTCACAATCGATTGGCGGGACCAATTCCTAGCAAAATTGGTCTTCTACCGGTACTCACGCAGTTGGACCTGTCTGAAAACCAACTGTCCGGCTCTATTCCTCCTGAAATCGGCCAGCTGAAGCTGACCTTTCTGAATTTATCCTCCAATCGCCTCAGCGGACGAATCCCAGACGGTTTAGAGAACGCCGCGTATGACTCCAGTTTCTTGAACAACCCGGGCCTCTGTGCATCCAATTCGTTCTTCGGGCTCAATGTCTGCAATTCCCAATCCGGAAGATCGAGCAAAAACTCGCCGGCAAATCTCGCCTTGATTGTGGTCTTGGCCATCGCTGCAGCGATATTCATTTTGTTGGCTGTGGTATTCACACTCAGAGCTTTCACAAAGAAGGGAGACGGGTTTGATTCACCTCCGAAGCTGACCCCATTCCAAAGTTTGAATTTTACAGAATCGAATGTTCTGTCGGGATTGAAGGAGCATAATGTGATCGGAAGTGGCGGATCAGGAAAAGTATACAAAATTACTGTGAATCGTTCTGGTGATGCAAGTCGCGGTGAAAAGGATTTCAAATAGCCGAAAATTGAACGAGAAGCTGGAGAAGCAATTCTTAGCGGAAGTGGAGATACTTGGGAACATAAGGCATCTGAACATCATCAAATTGCTGTGCTGTATTACTTGTGAGGACTCGAAACTCGTAGTGTACGAGTACATGGAAAATCGCAGCTTGGACCATTGGCTTCACAAGACGAAAGGATCGTCACCCGTCTTGGGTGTAGCCAACAATATGTTCTTGGATTGGCCCACAAGGTTACAGATTGCGCTAGGAGCCGCTAAAGGACTTTGCTATATGCACAATGATTGTTCACCGCCAATCATCCACCGAGACGTGAAATCGAGCAACATTCTCTTGGACTCTGAGTTCAATGCAAAAATTGCCGACTTTGGCCTTGCAAGGATGTTGGCCAAGCACGGAGAAGCCGTTACGATGACAGCTGTTGCCGGTTCTTTCGGCTACCTTGCACCAGGTTTGTCTATTCGCTTAACACGAGTTCATTTCGTCCATGCAAGTTCACCTTCTTCGTGTCCTACCAGCAAGAATACTTAGTTATGTCTTTCCTTTTCTTTGATGAATAACAGAGTATGCTCATACAAGAAGAGTTAATGAGAAGATCGACGTTTATAGCTTTGGAGTCGTTCTCTTGGAGCTGACAACCGGGAGGGAGGCTAACGATGGGACCCAAGACATGTGCCTTGCGGATTGGGCGTGGCGTCACGTCCAAGATGGGAAGCCGATATCTGATGTGATAGACAAGGAGATCGGCAAGGACTTGTACCTAGATGAAATAAGCAATGTCTTTAAGCTCGGGATCTTCTGCACCGCGACGCTGCCTTCCACGAGGCCTACGATGAAGGAGGTACTGCAAGCGCTGCTCAAATGTAGCGATCCGCTTTGTGATGTTGAGAAGAAATCCCGCCACAAGTTCGATGTCGCCCCCCTCCTCGGAAATTCTAAGGACGAGGAAATGCTGCGCAGCGATTACTGTGTTCTTGAGTGCAATACTTACTGATTCTTAGCAGTTAAGACAGTTGCAGAAGCTTTGAGAAGAGATTAGGACTCCCAGCTTCTGTAAAACTTCATCCACCTATCCTTCAGACAGACAAGCATCATTTGTTTGTCGAACTGTGTATTAGTGGCCACACCGAAGACTGGTTTACGAATGTATACTATAGAATAGACAGAATATTTAGAGAACAAGGTTGTGCGCTTGGTGGAGAAGGTGTTGAACAAACCTGTATCAATTAAAGCAATAAAAGATCAAAGATGAAGAGCACGCACTCCTGCTACTTAAGACTCGTGTCAGCAAATGAAAGCTGTCGCCATGGAGTGTCTGTGAATATCACCATGGAACGTCTGATATCTTGCCGCATTCACGTCTCAGTGAAATTGGCAAATCCATTGATTGCTTGTGAGGAAGTAAATTTTAACTCGAGACAGTTCTGGGAATTGCTATTATGTTGATGCTGACGCAAAGGATCCTGAGAAATGAGACCCATTTTCTTGGTAGCATTGATTTTTAAGAGCAGCACAACATCATCTCATGCATCCGCAACATTGTTTACAGCAACTTCTGTCCAAATTGTGACATGGATAAGGCAAGGACATGAATTGGTACTATGCAATCGATAACTTTGAAATGATTTAGCAGATAAAGGGATTTAAAGGAAAACGCAGACAGTTCACAACAATGTAGGGTGATTTTCCTTGAGCTTATCTCTGATGGAAACATGCACAAAAATGAAATCCCTGAGAAGTTCCATCTAAAATAGTAACCCGTTCTATTGATATCCCGAGAAAACAGTGGGGAAGCATACAAAATTGAAAAACCGAGATTCTCATGTCCAACGGAGAAACTCCAGGGTCATTCCATCTCGAGGTATTTTCAATGAAAGGCCAACAGGAAGGGCAGCTCGGATGCCTGAGCCATCATTCAAAAGCGCAATCACCATATTCTCAGCAACTTCCAGCAACTCCTGAGAGTGGCCTCCACGCAGTTCAGGAATTTGGTGTGGTGATCGAACTGACCTCAGTCCAGTGCTATAACTGATCTCTGCTTCTCCCCGTCCCTGAGCGAGGGTATCGCTTCCCAGCTTCTTCAGGATGCCGAATATCCCTGCAGCAGGAAGACGAGCACCTCATGTGGGCGACTATGCCACATAGATCGACTGCAGCTGTCCTCATTCTCAAGGAGTTGTTGGATATCTGAGGACGGACGAATCAGCATCAGCTCTAGGGAACTCTGTAATTCTTAAAGCGGGGACCTGAATTTAGGAAAGTGAAGCATTAAATAAGCGATTCATGGATTTAGCTGCAGATTATTGTGGATAAGAGAGCTAAGAACTATCTTCCATTGTTCCAGAAACATGGCCCATCGGATTTGCATTTCAACTCCCTGAATATCCAATCGTTGCAATCAATCCACGCTGCAAAAGAATTTCTTTAACTAGAGATGTGATGTAGAACAGTTGGCGTGCGATTATTTAGAATTACGTGATCGTCGGGATCGCCGGAAATAATCTCGGCAGTTTTTCTGATTTTGGTTTCGACGACCTTGGATTGCGTTCAAAATTGCTCGGTTGAAGCGAAACGGCCGTTTGGTTCGAACTCATGGCTTTGCCATGACTTATGATGGATTTTGGCATTTCGGAGTCGTTTGGATAAGTTTTCTGACAGTTTTCTGTTTAGGAAATTCCTAATTATCTTTAATTTTAAATATTCTGTTTGATTAGATTAGATTCAGTTTATTTGATGTTATCTTTACTTATTCGGTTTCCAATAGGAGTCCTATCGCTATATAGGACGTCCGTCTCTCGTAATTGAGGCATCGAGTATCATTAAATAAGAATTACGAGTTTTGGAATCGTTGTTCCAAGCTTTTGCTTTCTTCTTTGCGTCATTTGGTATCGGAGCGGGCATCTCCTGTGACGATGGTCAAAAACGCGAACGTTAATCTCCCCGTTGCCTGAGGGCCGTGAAAGTGAGCCTATTACACGGGCCGAGTTCACCCAATTCGTGAATCAAACCGATCGTAGGTTTCAAGAAATCCTTGAAGCCATACGGCGTTTATCTACAAACCCCGCACCCGGTGTTCTTCCCGGCCGATCGACTTCCCGTCGGTCGTGATCCCGAAGTTGTTGTGGACCGTAGGGCCAATATCCGACATAGACGGGTAGACTATGTCGAAGACGAAGATGAGGAAGATTTCCTAGACGAGCCTATTCGAAGAGGACGGCGGAATAGAGAATTCCAAAATGATCGTGTCCATGGAGGTCGGCGCTATGGAGGACATCGGCGAGATCCGGAGCAATATCGTTAAAGGTAGATCTACCAACCTTTAACGGGAATTTGAATATCGAAGATTTCCTGGATTGGCTGTGGGAAGTTGAAAAATTCTTTGACGCCATGGAGATTGAAGAGGATCGACAAGTTAAGTTAGTTGCATATAAACCGAAGGGTGGTGCCTCGGCTTGGTGGGAGCAAACGCAATTAACTCGACGTCGACAAGGAAAGGCTCCCGTCCGAACGTGGAATCGCATGAAGCAGATCTTTGAAGTCCCGGTTCCTCCCTACCGATTATGAGCATGCTTGTTCCAGCAATTTCGAATTGCAAGCGGACAAACCGAACAGCCCAAGCCTATACGGAAGAGTTCCTCCGACTTTCCGCCCGCAATAACCTAATCGAATCCGAAGCGCAACAAACCGCTAGGTACATAAACGGCTTGCGATTGAATATTCAAGATCATGTTTCTTTGCATCGTGTATTTTCTGTTGAAGATGCCCGGGAGATGGCGCGAAAAATTGAGATGCAATTGGAGAGGACTAGCCCTAGTATTCGTGGAAGCAATTATTCCGGTCGTGGATCTTTCGGAAAAGGGAAACAAATCGATGCTTCGGGTTCCTCAAATCAGCAAACCGGTGATACGAACCGAGCGGCCGGGAGGTGTTCTTTGGAATACCTAAGGAACCGGTCGCGGCAAGTAACCGTGCTCCAAACGCCCGTAATCCTTATGCCAAGCCGCAACCGATCGGGTGCTATAAGTGTAACGAATTGGGCCATCGTTCGAGCGATTGTCCCCGTCGGAGAATGGCCAATATCGTTGAGCATGAAGAGGAGTATGAGGAAAATTGGGTGGACGAAGAAGAAGTGGAAGATGAGGTGGGCGAGCAAGTGAATTGTGTTGTTCGTCGTTTATTACTTGCTCCGCGGATAGAAGACACCCGGAGAAATCAGCTTTTCCGCGCTCCTTGTACCGTAAACGGTAAGGTATGCGATGTTATAATTGACAGCGGGAGTTGCGAGAATATAGTGTCAAAGGCTTTAGTGGACCACTTAAAGTTGAAGACGGAGCCACATTCCGCGCCTTATACAATCGGGTGGATTCGCAAAGGACCCGAGCTTAAGGTAACACATGTATGTCGTTTACCTATTTCTATTGGAAAGTCGTATCATGATACTATTATGTGCGATGTTGTGGAAATGGATGCATGTCATGTGTTATTAGGGCGACCATGGCAGTATGACGTGGATATTACACATCGAGCTAGGGAGAACACGTATTCTTTTGTATGGAATAAAATCGGAATCACGTTGAAGCCGAAGGGTGATACTCCCCGGGTCCCAAAGAAACAGGGTTTGGGTTCGGTGTTGTACAACGTGCGGGGGTTATGTTGAATATTCGTAAACGTGAAGGGATGTACATCTTGGTAGAGAAGGGTGACAAAACGGATCGTGGCTCGTATTCTAGAAGCCCTTAAGCCTTTGCTAAAGGCGTTCTATGATGTAATGCCGAATGATTTACCCGACGGATTACCTCCTCTAAGGGATATCCAAAGATGAGATTGACTTTCTACCGGTGCCGGTCTCCCTAATGCCGCATTACGGATGAATCCAAAGGAGAACCAGAATTTACAAGAGCAGGTGGGAGAGCTTCTCCGCAAAGGTTTCTTGCGCGAGAGCAAAAGTCCTTGTGCCGCACCCGCACTTCTCACGCCCGAAGAAAGATGGCGGTATGCGTATGTGCGTTGATAGCCGTGCCATTAATCGGATAACTATCAAGTACTGATTTCCAATTCCCCGGCTTGATGATATGCTTGGATAGACTCGCTGGATCACGGGTCTTTACGAAGATCGACCTTGAAGCGGCTACCACCAAGTTCGCATTCGTCCCGGCGATGAGTGGAAAATAGCCTTTAAAATGAGTGCAGGTTTGTATGAATGGCTTGTCATGCCGTTTGGACTCACTAACGCGCCTAGTACTTTTATGCATTTGATGACTCGGGTACTCAAACCTTTTATTGGCAAGTTCGTGGTTGTTTTCTTCGATGATATTCTCATTTATAGTCCGGACGAACGACATCACTTAGAGCACTTGAGGGATGTTCTCGCGACCTTGCAGAAAAATCGGTTATTTATTAATCGAAGAAGTGCAGCTTCATGACCGAGCGACTTCTTTTCTTGGGTTTTATTGTTGGAGCGGATGGTCTCCATGTTGATGCGAAAAGGTGGCAGCGATCCGTGATTGGCCAATTCCACGGAATGTTGGCGAGGCTCGAAGTTTCCATGGCCTTGCGACGTTCTACCGGCGTTTTATTAGAGATTTCAAGACAATCATGGCCCCAATCACCGATTGCTTAAAGAAAAGCAAATTCCATTGGGGTGATGAAGCTTCGGCCGGTTTTCACTTATAAAAAAAAAGCTCTCAACAACCCCGGTATTGATGCTTCCAGAGTTTGAGAAAGTGTTCGAGTTGGGATGCGATGCTTCGGGTGTGGGAATCGGCGCTGTTCTTTCCCGGGGAAGGTAAGCCTATTGCTTTTTTTAGTGAGAAGCTTAATGAAGTTCGTCGGCGCTGGTCTACATATGAGCAAGAATATTATCGTCAGAGTGCGCGCTATAAAGCATTGGCAACTCTATCTTTACCAAAGAAGAGTTTGTTCTTAATACGATCATCAAGCTCTTAAATACATTAAGAGTCGAAGCATTTGAATAGGATGCATGCACGATGGGTTTCCTTTTCGGAGCAGTTTAATTTTGTACTTCGTCATAAGGAAGGCCGCTTAAATAAAGTGGCGGATGCACTCGGTCGGCGTCTTTGCGACACTCGTGACTATGCGCACCGATGTGGTTGGTTTTGATCAACTCTGTTCTCTTTATTCTCGAGGATGATGATTTTGGTGTTACATGGGAGAAGTGTTCTCAAGGCGGGTTCCCATGGCGATATGATAATTCGGGACGGGTTCCTATTTTTCGGCAATAGATTATGTATTCCTTGAAGTTCTTTGCGAGAACAACTTATTCGAGAGCTTCATGGCGGTACTCTTGGCGGACATTTGGGCCGTGATAAGACTGTAGCCTTAGTGGAGGAACGGTACTATTGGCCACAACCGAAGCGTGACGTGGGGCGCTTTGTCGGCAAGTGTTATATTTGCCCGGACGCCTAAGGGCCATTCTCGAACACCGGCCTCTATACTCCCTTGCCGGTTCCTTCGGTCCGTGGGTTGATATCTCAATGGATTTCGTGTTGGGACTTCCTCGCACCCGCCGAGGTGCGGATTCTGTATTCGTCGTGGTTGACCGGTTTTTCAAGATGGCGCACTTTATCCCTTGCAAGAAGACTTCGGATGCTTCACATGTAGCAAGTTTATTTTTTCGTGAGGTAGTCCGTCCGCATGGGGTTCCAAAGACCATCACTTCGATCGTGACACGAAATTCTTAAGCCATTTTTGGCGTACTTTATGGCGTTTGTTTGGGACAGATTTACAATATAGCAGCTCTTTTCATCCCCAAACAGACGGTCGGACCGAAGTTGTGAACCGTATTATGGTGGATATCATTCGATGCCTATGTAGTGATGTGCCCAAGCAGTGGGATAGGTATTTGGCTCCTGCTGAGTTCGCCTTCAACAACTCGTTAACCGTTCCCTTTGGAAAATCTCCTTTTGAGATCATCTATGGGCGTACTCCACAAAGATACTTTGGATTTAGTTCCTTTGCCCAAGATTCCAGGCTATAGTGTTGCGGCAGAGCATTTGGCGACCAAAATTCGGGAAGTCCAAGCGAGATGTTACTCGCCAATTAGCGCTTCGAATTCAAAGTATAAAGAAGATGTCGATAAACGGCGTCGTGCGAAGATTTTTGAAGTAGGCGATGAGGTCATGGTTTTTCTCGCGAAAGGAGCGTTTCCCTGTTGGTACTTATAATAAATTGAAGCACAAGAAGGTTGGTCCTTGCCGAATATTGAAGAAGATCAACGACAATGCTTATGTGGTTGACCTCCCCGATGATCTCACCATTTCTCCTACGTTTAATGTGGCTGACTTATTTGAGTATCATTCTCCTCGATACTCCCCTCTATCCCGATCATAACTCGAGGGCGAGTTCTTCCGAAGAGGGAGGGAATGATGTAGAACAGTTGGCGTGCGATTATTTAGAATTACGTGATCGTCGAATCGCCGGAAATAGTCTCGGCAGGTTTTTCGATTTTGGTTTCGACAACCTCGGATTGCGTTCAAAATTGCTCGGTTGAAGCAAAACGGCCGTTTGGTTCGCACTCATGGCTATGCCATGATTTATGATGGATTTTGGCATTTCGGAGTCGTTTGGATAAGTTTTTTGGCAGTTTTCTGTTTAGGAAATTCCTAATTATCTTTAATTTTAAATATTCTGTTTGATTAGATTAGATTCAGTTTATTTGATGTTATCTTTACTTATTCGGTTTCCAATAGGAGTCCTATCGCTATATAGGACGTCCGTCTCTGTAATTGAGGCATCGAGTATCATTAAATAAGAATTACGAGTTTTGGAATCGTTGTTCCAAGTTTTTGCTTTTTCTTTGCGTCGAGATGACTTCTTCATTACTACCACACGTAACCGAAGTGAAAAAAGCTATGCCATTAGAGACTCCACGGGTATGCTATTAAGCCGGAGATAGGCCGATTCCTCCAAGATATCCCTTAATCTTTTCCCCACCACCGCAAGATCGAACACGTGTCGACGTGTCATGGCGACATGTCGGGAGTCCCGCAAATTTGCGACGAAGCTTCGGAAACCCAACCATTTCATGCTCGTATGAAGAAGCAAGGAAGGTTAAAATTTGTAATAGTACCTTAATATGAAATGAATTTTCAGCTTCGGTGGAATGATCCCCAAAAAATGCTGATTCCTCGGCCATTCTTAACGAAACTATCCTGGATTCAAACTCTTGTCATCCAGGGTTTCATCTCATTCTTTAGCCTGGAAGGTGCGACGACCGGAAAATCGTCCCTTTACGTGTTGATGGCCCACGAGGACAAGGGCTTTTAGTCACCCACCACCATACATTTACCATACTCGGTAAGTTCAATCCACCTTGTTTCAAGAAAGGCATTTTAAATCTCGACAATTAAAGAACAAGTCCAAAGAAGAACGTCGAGAAAATGAGACGGAAGTAAGTTTGATCCGTTGAAACCAGAACACCACGGTAAGGGTGCGACCGGTTTCATTGTGATGTGCAATAAGGAGATGGAACAGACTAGACATGAAGTAGGCTGTGTTTGGTAACACCGGAGTACCGGGGAGTTTTGAGTCTGAAGATGGAAAAGAAATTTGACAATGCCAGACAGCCGAGCACCTAACATTGTTAGTTTATTACCGAAACTCGAAGGCAAACGTGGTAGGTGTGTTAGCAACATAATTGGGTAAAAGACCTAAGAAGGAAAAGAACTTACCATCTCTCATGATTTAGGCGGAGGGCCGTGCCGCTTGGGCATGTATGCGCTCAACATAAGCAACACTTGTTCCAAAGGCTTCGAAATATGACAAGCAAAGAACAATATCGTGGTTGTAACGTCGATCTCCACCCAATGTTCAAATTGTATCATTAACCTACATCAACTAAGCAAGTCAAGGAATCCCGACCATGAAATCCCATTCGAAACCGGTTGACATAAAGCGCCGAACCATGTATTAGTAACTCCTAATTCTTGATGCCGAAACAGAAGAACTTGAATAGATACGAGGAACAATCTGTTTCTCTCAATTGCGAATATCAAATTCGACAAAATTTAAAAGTCCGTAATAATCATCTCGTCCACTTCAAATCCTAAACACCCTTATATACGGTATTAAACCTAATTACAATAGAAAACGCAATATTACAAAAACGCCACTAAAAACGCAATATTAGGAAAATATAACTAAAATCACGAAATTGCCTAAAATCCTAAAATTATGTAATATTACGCAATATTACGGAGATCGCCGACTTTATTTGCATCGATTCTTCTTCTTGCTTTTCTTTAAATAAGCGGTGCCTAGTCCGGATTGATGCGGAAGAAATTTGATAACTAGCATACATAAGAATCTTAAAAGATCTCTTTTCGTTTCAGCTAAACAATAAAGAACAAAGTACCCTTTACCAAAGCCGCCGCACGGATGTCAATGGAGGGGGATGGATCTGCCAAAGATGCATCCATTTTGGGTACGAGCATAGCAGTGATCAATCACAAGACAAATTAATACGAAATCATCCCGCGTTTGCTATCGAGAATCGTTTTGTCCATTCGATTAGAGCGTCCTGGATGTGATCGGTGATCCCCTAACTCGGAAACGGGAAGGTGAAACCGAGCTCCCTTTGTCTACCAAGGAAAGATGTGAATCTTCACCTTCGCAAGCAACAAATTTCGCTAGTGCTCGAATCTGGAATTATCCGGATGGACGAGAGACTCACATTCGAACTTCCAGGTTGACAAATGAATTGGTATCCGTTAGACTAATTAAATATTAAACCACGCTTTCATCTATCAATTTAAACTTTTAGAATAATCGGCAGTAGTCTTACAAAATCTCAAATGGTATCGTAGTCAATGCTATCCGCTCGTAATCCAACTTGCACGTGAGATGGGGTGGTGAAGTTGTTATCTCACATCGCATGATAACGAGTCTTATGTGCTTTATATTTATGCGGTCTTCCTCGACTTATCGCCTTAAATTTTTGGATTGAACTTTCTAACATGATATTAGGGCCAATGTTATTCGCTCGTAATCTCGGCCCTTAGGTGAGCTCATCCAACCTATGTTTTTTCTTTTCTTTTCTTTTCAAATTACTTTTAAGATGGGATACCAAAGTTTGTAGAATATTAGGGCGCGCATGGTAACACCTTTGCTTCGGATTTCTCTCGCGGAAGTCAATCGCAGGGAAATCCATTTGATAAAAATCTTGTCGAGGTAGAAATTCATTTTGTAAAAAAATTGACTTATGGTAAGATTTTCAACTTCCGGTAGGATTTTTAATTTATGGCAAGGTTTTTGGCCAACTTTGAAAAGTAAAAAATTTTTACTTTTCCGCTTTAGAATCACTTCTTCGACCACATCGACCTCCGCCAACCATCGCCCGCCCACCTCCGGCCGGCCGACCGGCCACTCCCGATCGGCCACCGCCGCCCGCGCCAGCTAACCGAAGAACCGCCGGGCTCTTACCCGCCGCCGCCGCCCACCCGCCGCCACCGACCACCCGACCACCCACCGCCGGCCGGCCGAAGATTTTATTAATAATATTGTAAAAGTAGAAATTTTCAATTGTTACCAAACGAATTTCTCCGATCGAAATCAATCGGGAGCGAGAGGTAGAAAAATCAACTTATGCTTTTAAAGAGAAGTAGAGAAATCAATTTCTGGTCGAAGTTGATTTCTAGTAGAGAAGTGTTACCATGCGCGCCCTTATTCATCAAACTCTTGCATTTTATCCCACATATTGTTGTACTATTTTCTAATTTTACTAGTACCAACGAGTTGTTCCGAATCTTCACCCCCGTTACTAAGCAATAAAGGATTGGTTTGCAAGATTCTAAAGCAATTTTAGGACCTTCAATGCGCTTATTCAAAAATATTAATTTAAAATTCTAGATAAGCTAGTTGCAATTGAGTTCCAAAACTCTCAAAAAGTGCAATCGAGCCCTAAAACTTCTCATGAGTATATATAATCGAGTCCTAAAACTTTCAAAAGGTGCAATCAATGCCTAAAACTTATCACGCATGTGCAATCGAGTCCTCAAATTTTCAAAAGATGCAATTATCGAAAGGACTTAATTTAACATATTTAACGAGTTTTAGGACTTAATTACATTTTTTGAAAGCTCGAGGACTCAACGACACTTTCTTCGTAACTTTTATAACTTTCTAACACATTTATGGGCAAATCATCTAAAAAGCACAAAGCATGCAAATCTTGATGGCTGTTGGCTAATCTAACTTCACAGCGTGAGCCACGAGGGGGAGGGAAAGCAAGTCAAAGTCTCCCACCATCTTTGCATGCTTATGAAAAAGTGCGCGCTGACACGGGTCACGATCCATAGATGTCAGCACACGAACGCACGATCCATGTAATTCTAAAGCTGGCCCCGTCAAAGGGTCTGAAGAGAGTCGAAGTTGATATGCGGAAGTCATCTGTTGCTCGGAATGCACGTCAGCATGGCTAAGATTGGCCACCTAACGAAGTTTGTTGGTCCAGATTAAATTCGGCACATATGTTACATTTATGGAGGGGGAAATAATACAAATAGCCTATGAACTTTCGTCCAATACGGAATGTCGTCCTCGAACTTTTGTCTGCGAACTTTATTTCAACGTGCAATGTCGTCCCCGAACTTTTGATACATATTCAAATTAGTCCGAAACTAAATGAAAATGTTCAATGTTGTCCCTCAACTTGAATTAATGAAAGGATAGCATTGGATATTTTCATATAATCCAAGGACTAACTTGAACATGTACCAAAAGTTTATGAATCACATTGAATAAATTAAAAATTCAAGGATAACATTATATATTGAGCTAAAGTTCAAAGAACACATTGCACATCAAGTCAAAGTTCGGAGATCATTCGCGTCATAATCCCATTACATAATGATTCCTCCTTATAACGAGAATGCTACTAAAGGAGCCTCTGTGGCCTGTCCATTCGATTTACGAGGGACGACGGGTTTCACGGATGCGTCTCTTATTTTAACGTGTCGGCCCGCACGCCTTGTATTCCCGATTTCATATATATATATATATATTCTTCCCTGGTAGGGGTGAATATTTTCTATTTGTTTTACATCCGAGGGATCCTGAGATTCGGACCAAGTGTCAGACCAAGCATTTCCGGGACTTACTTAAGTCCGAAAGGGAGTAACATGTAAAACTAGGAATATTTTTACCTTGTGGGGAGGTTTTGCTTCTTTCATCCGTCGACTGAGATGAGACATCGGTGGAGCCAAATGGAACCAAAATCTTGGGCTCTGCTGAGCAACAAACAAAAGCAAACTAACGCGTTTCGCTTCAAGTTCGCCTTGAGCTGATAGATCTCATCTCAAGCTGGGAACACCGATGACTCTGAACGACCTTTCATTGGCATTATGCCAAGACTAACCTCATTACCTCCTCGCCTTCACTTCTCCTCCTCCTGCATTCCCCATCTCGTCTTCCTCTGCTCCCTCTTCCATGTTGCAGGGTCTCAAATCCAAGACCAAGAACAGCAAGTCCTGTTGAAGCTGAGGCGATCCTGGCAAGACCCGTCTTTCCTCGCGAGGCTGCGGAGGTTGAGGATCCTTCACCTTTATCAGTCCGAGTACAATGGCACGTACTCTGAAGAGATCTTTAGCCTCGCTGGTCTTGAAGAACTGAGGCTTGAGTACAACGATAAGTTCAAGCCGTCGCAGCTGCCGCAGAACTTCACCGCCTTAAAGAAGTTGCGGTTCTTCTCGATGGCGCAGACGAACCTGCACGGCAGAATCCCTGAGATGGTCGGTGATATGGAGGCTCTCGAGCACTTGGATTTGGGGATGAATCTGTTGACCGGACAGATCCCGGGCAGCATTTTCGCTCTGATGAACTTACCCAAGTTGTACGTGTACATGACCGATGTATTCGGCTCAGGCCGTGAGCGCGGCGAACCTGAGTGTGATCGACCTGTCAGATAATAATTTGGTGGGGACCATGCCTGAAGATTTTGGGAAGATCCAGAACCTATCCAGCTTGAATTTAGAGTTAAATCAATTGTCCGGCAGAATCCCAGAAGGCATCGGCCATCTTCCTGCTTTGAGCGTTGTCAGGCTGTCCAACAACAATTTGTCAGGCATGATCCCCTCCCAGACTTTGGCAAATTTTCTGCACTCAGAAGATTCGAAGTGGCCTTCAACAACTTGATCAGCACATTGCCGGAACAACTGTGCCATGGCGGCACACTGTTCGGGTTGGCGGCTATGGAGAACAATCTCGGCGGGGAGTTGCTAGAGCCACTTGGAAATTGCGGTACCTCGTCCAGCGCGAGATTGAACTACAATGGATTCACTGGCAATGTGCCTGGAGGACTCTGGACGTCACCAAACTTGACGACTTTGATCTTGAGTGGTAATGGATTAACTGGCAAGCTTCCCGAGGAGCTGTCCCCAAGCCTTGCTCGGATTGAGATGAGTAACAACAAATTCTCCAGCAAGATTCCTAGCCTAGTGTCATCATGGAGGAACTTGGTGGTGTTTGATGCCAGTAATAACCTCCTCAGTAGCACGGTTCCGACTGAATTGACCGAGCTTCCTTCTCTGACGACACTTTTGCCAGGTCAGAATGAGCTCTCCAGGAATCTTCCCACATCTATTGTTTCGTGGAAATCCTTGAGAACTCTGAATCTTAGTCACAATCATTTGGTGGGACCCATTCCTAGTGAATTCGGTTTATTACCGGTACTTAGGCAGTTGGACCTGTCTGAAAACCAACTGTCCGGCTCAATTCCTCCTGAAAGCAGCCTGCTGAAGCTGACCCTTTTGAATTTATCCTCCAACCATCTCAGCGGATGAGTCCCATTCGACTTAGAGGACGACGAGTTAGAGAACCCCGCGTTTGAGGCCAGTTTCCTGAACAACCCTGGCTTCTGTTCATCCTAAAGCTCAGTGTCTGCAATTCCCCATCCCATACCAATCTCGCCATGATCATGATCTTGGCCATCGTTGCGGTGCTGTTCATTTTGTTGGCGGTGCTTTTCACGATCAGAGCTTCCAGAAAGAAGAGGGATGGGTTCAATTCAACTCAAAAACTGACCCCATTCCACATGTTGAATTTTACGGAATGGAATATCCTGTCAGGATTGAAGGAGCATAATGTAATTGGAAGTGGCGGATCAGGAAAAGTATATCGCATTATCGTGAATCGTTCTGGTGATGCTGTTGCCGTGAAAAGGATTTCAAATAACCAAAAGTTAGCCGAGAAGATGGAGAAGCAATTCTCAGCAGAAGTGGAGATACATGGGAACATAAGGCATCTGAACATTATAAAATTGTTGGGCTGTATTTCTTGCAAGAACTCGAAACTCCTAGTGTACGAGTAGATGGAAAATCGCAGCTTGAGCCATTGGCTTCACAAGACTAAAAGATTGCCGCCCGTCTCGGGTGTAGCCAACAATATGTTCTTGGATTCGCCCAGATTGCTGTAGGAGCAGCTAAAGGACCTCGCTATATGCACAATGACGTTCATCGCCCATCATCCACCCAGACGTGAAATCAAGCAAAATTCCCCTAGACTCGGAGTTCAATGCAAAAATTGCTGACTTCGGCCTTGCAAGGATATTGACCAAGCACGGAGAAGCTGCGACGATGGCAGCTGCTGCCGGTTCTTTCGGCTATCTTGCACCAGGTTTGGCTATTCACCTAACATGAGTTCATTTCAGCTCGGCAAAGCCCGACTTCCTCTCATCCTACCAGCAGGTATATTTAGTTTTGCCTAGCCTTTGCTTTATTGAATAACAGAGTATGTTCATACGACAAGAGTTAATGAGAAGATTGACGTTTATAGTTTTGGGGTCGTTCTCTTGGAACTGATCACCGAGAGGGAGGCTAAGGACAGGGACGAAGACGTGCCTCTTCAATTGGGCATGGCGTCACATCCAAGATGGCAAGCCGATATCTGATGTGATAGACAAGGATATCAACTACGACTCGTCCACAGGAGAAATAAGCAAAATCTTTGAGCTCGGGATCATTTGCACTGCTACGCAGCCTTCCACGAGGCCTACAATGAAGAAGGTACTACAAGTGCTGCTGAGCAATATGCCGAGAAGAAATCCCGGCACAAGTTCAAAGTCGCCCCTCAGAAATTCTTGGAACGAGGGAATGCCGCCCAGCAATTATCGTGTCCTCCGGGGCAACACTAAGTGACTCTTAGCACTAAAAACAGTTGTGGAAGAAGCTTTATGAAGTGATCTGGACTCCCAACTGTAGAACTTCCTCTTCTTATCCTACAGAAACACAAAGCATCATACGTTTTGTGTAACTGCGTATTAGTGCCCATACCTAAGACTATTTTCTGAATGTATACTATAGAATGCACTGCAGAATGTAACAGAGATGGATATATCAATTTGAGCTAGATAGATAGGAAACAAGGTTGTGCAGTTTCTGCAGAAAGTGTTGAGCAAACCTATAGGCAATAAAAGATAGAAGACCAAGAGCGCTCATGCTACTTAGACTTCAAAGAAGAAAGATGCCGCTGTACCGTGAATATCACCTTTGAATGTCTAATCTTTTGCCGCATTCGCATCTCAGTAAAGTTGCCAAATCCATGGATGGCTTGGAAGTAAATTCCTTAACTCAGACAGTTTTTAGAATTGCTATTACATGATGCTGACAGAAAAGGAACCAAGAAACGGAGACTTGTTTTCTTGATATGATTAGAGTTTTAAGAATAGTACAACTTCATCTCATGCATGCGCAACACTGTTGACAGCAACTTCTGTCCAACTTGTGAAAAGAATAATGTAGAATATCAGGTTTGTACTACGGCAATTAGTAACTTTGAAATGATTTAGCAGCTAAAGGAGCCATCTTTTACAATTTCCATCGGTAAACCGAAACGCAGACACGTCAAAACAATGACTTGCCGACTCACTATTATTGCCTCCAAGTTATAAGAACAAATTTTCCTTGAAGGATCTATTATCGATCATTTCTAGTGGAAACATACACAAAACAGAAATCCTTGAGAAGTTCCAGCTAAAATAGTTCCCGCTTTATTGGGAGTAATAAAGGGCTAAAATGGAGATTTCTAAACAGTCCTAATGTGAGCCTAATACTTTTATTTGCTCAAAACTTAGTAAATTTTCTTCTCTTGTTCCTGGGATACATGAGCTATCTAGGCTAAAGTTACACCAGTTTTCGCTCGCTAGACTATTTCTGGCACCCCACCTTGAGCTATGATACAAGGAGACCTCAAACGATATCCTGAGAAAAGGGTGGGGAAGCATACAAAATTTGGTAGACTGAGATTCTCATGTCAAACAGAGATACTCCAGGGTCACTCTGTCTTGAGGTATTGTGAATGAGAGGCTGCGAGCAGGGCAGCTCCGATGCCTGAGCCGTCCTTCGAAAGCACAATCACCGTGTTATCAGCAACTTCAGGTCCCAGCAACTCCCTTAGAGTGGCCTCCACGCAATCCCGGAATTCGGTATAGTGCTCGAACAGACCTCCATCCAATGCTATAGCTGATCTCTGCTTCTCCCCGTCCATAACGGTGTCTCTTCCCAGCTTCTTCAGGATGCCAAATATCCCGGCAGCAGCAAGACGAGCACCTCGTGTGGCGACTATGTCACATACATTGACTACAATTTTCCTCATTCTCAAGGTGGTGCCGGATATCTGAGGATGGACAAATCAGCATTAACTATAGGGTGACTCAGAAATTCCTAAAGTGGGGAACTAAGTTTAGGAAAGTGAAGATTAAAAAGGAATTTATGGATACAGCTGTAGAATTGCAGATAAGAGAAAAAAGAAAGTATCTTTCATTGTTTCACAAACATGGGCCCTTAGATTTGCATTTAACTCCCTGAATATCCAAACATCACAATCAAAGTAGTATTTACTTCACATTCGAGATTACTTTTTCATTAGTGCTTGACAGAACGGAAGTGAAAAGCCGATGCTATTAGAGACATCACAAGTATGATATTAAGCTGGGGATAGGTTGATACCTCCAAGATATCACTTAGTTTTTTCCCCACCACTGTAAGATCAGAAGTCATGTCGTGATGCATGGCAGACATGTCAGGAGTCCTACAAATTTGGGAAAGAAATTTAAGGAAACCCAACCATCTCATGTTCCCATGAAGAAGCAATGAAGATTAAATTTAAAATTGTACCTTAATATGAAAGGAATTTTCAGCTTCGGTGGAATGATATCACCAAAAAGGGCTGATTCCTCAGCCATTCTCAACAAAACTATCCGGACAATTTCTCCGAGGTACATGCCAGAAATCAGCTTCTCATAAATCTAGCGATAGACCAAACAAAATAATAATAATAATAATAATAAGTCTACCGATAACAGCACAATGACATGATACATCTTTCCTAAACAATAAACTCATGAGGCACATTGAGATATAAAAAAGAAGTGAAGCCACCTGCTCTCCCGGATTCAAACTCTCGTCATCCAGGGTTTGATCATATTCTGTCAGTGGAAGGAGTGACGACTGGAAATTGCCCCATTCTGTGTTGATAACCTACAAGGACAAAGATGTTTGATCACCCACCATACATTTGCCATACTCAGTAAGTTCAATCCACCTTCTGATAAAGTAATAAATAAATCCGGCAGTATAACACAAGAACCCAGAAACGAGACGAAATCAAGTTTGATAAGTTAATTACAGAAGACCACAGCAAGAGTACTGGATCATTTTCACTTTGATTTGCAATAAGGGAATAGAACAGTCTACGCAACATCATAACAAAAGAGTATTTTTGTTTGGTAACACAGAAACAAGGGCTCCAAATTTAAGCACTGGCGAGTTTGAGTGCTGAAGATTGAAAAGGAATTTGATAATGCCGGACAGGCGAGCTCTGAACACGATTAGTTTATCACCAAACATGGCAGGTGAATATTATTGGTAAGTGATAGCAACATAATTGGGAAGACTTATAGATTTAGCGATCATTTTTTCTTTATTGAATCATTCCTAAATCCATTAGTCTGTTAGTTACTGTTATTATATAAGCTCAATCTCCCAAAAAGTTAAAGCGATCCTCATGACAATGGGTAAAAGACTCGGAAAAAGAACTTATTACCATTTCTCCTGATTTAGGCAGAGGACTGCGCCACTTAGGAATGGCATGTATCCGCTCGACATAAGCAGCATTGGTTCCAGTACCCAATATGACAGCAGCAGCAACATCCGGGTTGTAATATCTACCTCCAGCCAATGTTCCAATTGTATCATTTACCTACATCAACAAAGCAAGTCAAGGAATCTTGACTGTGAAAATGCTAAGCACGCATTAGTAACTCCTGATTCTTTTTCCTTTTTTTCAAATACATGGTGCCCAGTCCATATTGATGCAGCAGAAATTCGACAAGTAGAACACATAAGAATCTTAAGAGATCTCTTCTGGTTTCAGGTAAACAATAAACAATAAACTACACTTACCAAAGCGGCCACACGCATGTCAAGGCCCACTCTCTCCATAGCATCATTTAATTCACTGACAACATCTTCCCCAACCTACTCAAATATCCATAAGGGAAAGAGAATACCATGGGTCAGATGATAGACATCAGAGTTTGTATAGGCATGCACTAGAGGATCTCGGGAAAGCAGATGATATGAAAGAATTATTCTTCCATTCATGCTTCTAGGCTAATAGATCTCTTCTACAGGTGAACCTGCACAAATCCTTGTTATGCTTGCTTTACTAAATTTTTTCTTGTCATAGCCGAAGGCAAATTTAGAGTTGAACTGCACAATACCCACAATCGTATAGGGCGCTACCAGTCATATCTCTACAATCTCCAGTTAGTCCACCATTTGGCGATATAAGCAAGATCCACAGGAGACATATCATTAACCCATAAAAAGAGGTTCTTATGTCTCACTGTAATGTAATTGAAGACTTGAATTCTTATTGTAAGCAACAAGGCAATTCACAGATGAGTTTCAAGTGGCATATTCTCATGTTCTCAAACTCATTCGACTGAGATAAGAATGAGATGTTTTAGCTATTAGCTTGCGTAACTTCCCTTTTCTGTCCTAGTGAACACACTCTGCTATAAATGAGGGTGAACTGTCATCTCTCAAAAGAGATCAATTTACAAACAAGCATGAAATTACATTCATTTGAAAGTTTATCCACATGCATAAGTGGGTGGAGGTGGATGGATTTGCCAGCACGCATTCATTTTGGTTACCAGGATGTAAGAAATAGGCATAACAGCAGTTAATCACAAGACTAGTCATGGGATGAATGTAACAGGCTGTAAAAGATAAGATAGTTATTATCACCGCATCCTCTAATGAGAATCCTTTCGTCCATTTAATTAGAGTCCCGGAGGCGATCGATGATTGCCTAACTGGAAATGAGAAGGTAAAACCAAGCTCCCTTTGTCTACCAGGGAAAGGATGTGAATCTTCACCTTCTGTAGCAACAAATTTCGCTAATGCCGTGGCGATGAAATCAAACAATTCCTATAAGCAATTGGAAATAAAGGAACAGCCTTAGGGCATATAACTAACATTAGTACAGGAACACAAATTAGCAATTATACAGATGGACAGAGACTCACATTTGAACTTCCAGTCATCAAATGAGGCGGTATCGACACTTCTTCAAATTCTCGTTGTATGATGCCTTTCTCCTTTCCCCCTAGATGTACACGGAGGACGCGGAAATTTGTGCCACCAAGATCCAAGGCATAATATAAACCTTTCTCATCTCTAAGAAAGGCAAGAATTGGTGTTGGATTCATCATTCATCGGGGAAAAAAAAAAGCAGCCACCTAAATAAAACGGACAATCTCTAGGTTCTTGGCGATCGCCCTTGAAGAACCAACCTTCTTTCAAAATATTCAAGAAAGCCCTCAACCCTGAATGTTGTTTCAAATACCAGAAACGTGATACATAGTTATGCAGGGGAAGCATCAAAAACTTGAGGCAGATATCAGCTTTTTTTTGTCGATTATCATCAGTACACCAGAATTAGTCTAACAATCCAGATCACCACGTCACTTCAGAATCAAATCGCAAATTGGGTTTCAGTTGACAAATGCACAGAACTTCCTTAATAACTAATCTTCTCATCCCATGTAAGGACTAAGAATCATTAGAACCAAAACAAAGGAAATCAAGCTGACTAGATAAGGCAATTCTTGTTTCGCTTTCTGCTCCGTCGCCACCTGAAATTCAAATGGAACCAGAGACTACAAAGACAAAGAACCATAATTCAAGTTCGTCCCTTTTGGACTTTTCTGTATAAATATGATCGCGAAAGCAAGGATCCTCCACCACTTATAAGCTCTTCGTCAATCAAAATTCCAACAAGTCAATACTATACTTGTGACATGTACGATTAGTCCTTGAAATCTAATGTTCATTACACAACAAGACCCGGGAAAAATTTACTGTCGCTCCTGAAGTAAATCGTTAGTTCTGCCGCTAAAACCAATGATGGGCAGTAACTAAAAGTAAAAGAAACGTAGTTTACCCAGTGGGGAGGCTATCGACGTAGCTGATGATCATCTTGAGCTTGCTGCCGCCGTCGGACGCAAGGCCGGCGTGCATCTCGGCGACCATCGCGTCGGCCACCTGCCTCAGCTTCGAGACGGGGGTCCCGCACTTCTCCTCCAGCTCCTTCACCATCACCGCCGCCCTCTCCCACTTCCCATCCGACTCTGAGCACCCTTCCTCCACTCCTCTCCTCCACCTCCTCACCACCGCCACCGCTGCTACCGCCGCCGAGGCCGCCGCGGTCGCGCACACGACAATAGCCGCCTTCTTGCCCATCTCCCACCGCCACCGCCAACCCCACATCAAACAGACCCCGAGTGAGTTTACGGTTCGCCTCCTCGCAAGTTCTGTCCTTTACTACGTTTTCCCACGCCTCGACGATCCTGAAATTTTCCGAGAGGACAAAACAGAAGGAAAGAGCTTGAATTCGAGCGAGCGACAACGAAAGGTGAGTCTCTCTCTCTCTCTCTCTCTCTCTCTCTCTCTCTCTCTCTCTCTCCGTGCCTAGACAAGTCTCTTTCCTGATGCAGCAAACGCAAGGAGACGATTTTATACCGACGGATTAGCGGTTTGGCGCTTTGGATTTTGGACTTCATCAGGAATGCGATCCCTTGAATAAGGTTGGCGAAGACTTGACATTTTGTTCGCAGGATTCGGTCCAATGATGACTTGTCGGGTTGCAGCCATTGGCGGCCTCGAGAAGATGAAATTCTCGGTGCTTAGCTTTTATTTTGTCAGCGCTTGACTTTTAATTCGTTCTAACATGATTCCTCAAATTTTCGTACATGCTGAATTTAATTCCTTTGTATATAGGACGTATATTACGACTGAACGAATTAAAAATTTAAAATTATTATTAAATTTTTTTTCTTTTTTTCAAATAATTATTTATCATCAATTAAAAAGTCGACAACTCGATCGAGCTCGCTCGCTCGCTACCGGGAGACCACGGTAACTCCAACGGTATCATGTTTTTTTTTTTATTATCTGAAAACGGTACCATGTTGGATATCGACAAACAATACAAGTCCGGTCGCCGGATGAGCCCGCAGAAATATAAATCTGAAGGGGTTAGGAGCTTTGCTTGCCCTTTCCTTAGGCGTCCGTGGGACCCATGGTTAGCCCCACTTTGATTGGCATTCCTCGTCATCAATATTATCTTCTAGAGGTAGCGTGCATCATTGTGTTTATCCTTAAATAATAGTATAATGCATAATAATAATAATAATAATAATAGATAGGCAGATGTGGATCTGAATATTTTCTTTCGTACTTTTTTTGTGCTCTCGATATGCAAAAATTCATTTTCAATGAGTAGTCGGATCGTGTGGGCCTCACGTGAATCTCATACGATCTAACTATTCATGTAAAGTATGAGCTTAACGTAGATCGGGAGTGTCTAATGATATTCCGCTTTCCTCCGACTTCAGTCCGCTCAATTAGGCCGATTTGATCTAGAAAATGCAACGACAACAAAAATTACCTGGTTCAATTAGAATGATTGTGTGCGGTGGGCAAAGGTTGGTCTTGGTCCCCTGTTCAAGGAATCGATCAAATGTCCTCCTGTCGAATTTCGCAGCTGAACAGGCCTCATCTCTTCTCATCAGTCCGCGGGCCACTCCTCTCCGTGGGCTTGGAAAAAGCCCATATCAATTCTAAATATTGGGCTAGTGTTTCGAGGCTCTTAATCCTATTTAAATAGGTCATAAACACGTTGTTTGATTCATATATAATTGGCTGAGTTGTCATGTGAATTAATTAATGGGTCATAAATATATTTAGAATAGTAAAACCCAAAACAATTTGGACGTCAAATGAGTTTGGCAATTTATTTATACTCAACTCATCTTTTTGACTCTCTCTTCATTCTCTCACACCCTCATTCAATCTCGCGCTAGCTCACTTCCCGCTCACATCTCAATTTGGGTATGATTTTTCCTAGATTGTGTTAAATATGAAAGTGTTTTAGCAATATGGGCCGATCGATATGTGTTGGATATGGTTCGAGCAAGGTATAAGTCACTACATTTGTGTTGCATGAAAATTGATAAAAATGAATTTTATTGATTAATTTGAGTCTAATCATTTTTTATGCGACTCACCTATTTGACAAGTTTAAGGTCTATACATGATGAACTATATTCGAGATTATTTACTTTGTCTAAATTTGAGAATACGTGGGGGCGTAAACAAGGAGTGAATCGTTTTAAGTTCCGTATAGGTTCCACCGGAACTTTTTTATCGGAACATGTCCTTCAGTTTGGAATTTGGTGCCTACCTTGCATAACCTATAACCTAGAACCTGCTCTATCACGGATTCCAAGGTCTATCAAGGTTCAAGCTGTATTTTTAGTTAAACTATTGCGGTGAATCATCATCTTTAATAATCGCCACTGCTACTACAATCTATTGATCACAATTCATATTTAGATACACAAATAAATATAAAACATTAACAAAGTAAAAAAAATATCAATCATAAATATAATCGAAAATAAAAAAATTCAATCTAGTGATTTCATATTACACACTTATCATCGGATGCCATGAAAAATCATAAGATCGTGCAAAGACATATACTAAGAATAACACAAAAACTTGTTACAAGTTTGAAACATGCTCGTCAAAACAGGTTATCCAGTTTTCGAAGCTTGAAACCTACTTACACACTCTAGAACCTGAAATCGGACCGATTCAATATCGATTCGGTTCCAAATTCCAAGTTTGACCGTAAAGCCATGTTTACCCCTAGCATAAACGAAGGACAATAAGCGAAAGAGGTGAGATGATTCAACTAAGTAAAATCTAGCTAAGTCCCGTCATCCACTAAACGAAATGGGAACGTAACCGAATCATTTCTCCATTCTTTGGAGAGAAGAAGAAATCGAATTGCCTCCTCGCGTTGAACGACGAACCATACAACCTTTCGACCGCGATTTCTCGAACAGCAAATTACGAGAGGTTCGCGCCCATTTAGATGCGCATGAGCAAGCGGGCCGGGCGGCCCGATGCCGAGGAAGGCCCACATAGGGAGACATTGGGCCGAGACATGAAATTGAATCCGATAAGAATTAGTCAAACGGATCAAAAAAGGCCCACTGGAAGAGGACTTAATGGGACGGGTCGGGCCTTCAGGATACGTTGGCCCACAATTTAGGCTCCATTTGCTTCACAAAAAATACATGATTTGAAAAATATTTTCCTAAAATTGATGAAGAATTTTTCTTGAAATAATTATTTATAAAAAAATATTTAATATGAACAGCACTTTATGTCTCAATATTTCGTGAAAGACGATTTTTTTTTTGTTAACTCATTTTTGCGAGCAACATAGATGATTATTTTTAGAAAGGTGCGAATTAGTATAAACAGTTTCGACTTTCGAATCCTTCCAAGCGTAAGTTACCAATGATCTTATGAGGATGTATGGCGGGGCGCGATTTGATCAAATCCTGACTCCCTTTCACTTGCTTTGGTGTAAAATCACCTTTGCACATGGACTTTAAGTGAATTCAAGCTCTTGATAGCCTTTTCTCTATTCAAAGCTACTGGGATGTGGTGTTAGATACAACCACCTCTTGAATGGTGGGCGGCCGGCTGAAAGAGATGAAACGTTTCTTCTTTCGGCCAAAAGGGGAGGAGAGAGATGATGGTTCACGGCAGGACAAAGGGCTAATCAACTGTTGATTTTTCTTACTTTCCTAGGTTAAAATCCTGGTAAGAAGGCAGATCCAGACTCGCCCCTAAAAGTGAAACAAGTGATTGTTGGAACGTAGAAAAGTTGCCCGCCCCCAGATCGGCCAGAACCCTCTAATTTTCTATCTATCGTAGTCATTGAACAGTCTGGCGTCTCGGCTGAGAGCGAGGGAAGCATAATTGCTTTGGTGAAGAGACTTTCGTGCTGAGTTAACATCATGAGATTCTCCGTAATTAATTGCTAATCCAGCGTTTCATATCGATGACCCCACAAAACGCCAGACCGGTTGTCTTTTCAACAGAGAACATTCTGAAACCCCACGGGCTAAGATTATTTGTTTTTTTTTCGGGCGGTATAATGGAATTCTTGTCGTGTTTGAAGATGATAGCAAGGATTTTCCTTAGTCTCCCACCACTGATACATTGCTTATGATGATTAATTTCTTCTGATTAGACATAAGTCAATCAACTGGTCAAGCCGACCAATTTACATCTCATGATGGGGGACGGCTTGAAAATTAATGAGCTGGGTATTATTTTGGATTTGGGTGTCCAGGTTAAAAGTATTAACCATTTCCACAATCGCTGAGACAGCTCGACATAACACGACACGAATTTAACAAAAATTATAAACATATATGGACGACATGACATTATGCAAGTAACTCAATCGAAAAAAAAAAAAATACTATCAAGTTCGTTTTAGCTCTACCGATTGGGACAGGAGATAAACATGCCAAAATCATTGCATGTCATATGTGCAAAAGCTCAATAAGTGCAAGTTACATAGTTTAATCTCTTTGAATAAATGTCGAGATGCTTAGCTTGTTTATAAATTATTGGGAAAATTAATAAAAAAAAAGTCCTAAACCTATCGCAATTGTGCCAATTCATTTACAAACCTTTTGTATTTTGTGCCAATTCATTCTATTTGGTCAATTTGGCGTTGACGTGGATTTTTTTAAATAAAATTAAAATAATGTTTTCAAATTTTTATATTTTTTTTTATTATTTTTCCTTTTTTTTTTTTTAGTTTTTTTTTCACCCAACCCTAAGGGTCGACGAGGACCGAAACGCCCTCGCAAGATCTGGTCAGGTGAGGGTGTCACGGCCCTTGCCCAGAATAGGCAAGGGCCCAGTCCTAAGTGTTGGTGGAAAAAAAAACTAAAGAAAAAAAAAGAAAAAAACCATACAAATTCATTAAAATTATTAAAATATTATTTGAAAAATTCTATGTCAGCCCTTGAGTTAAATAGACCGAATCAAGTATAACGCAAAAAATTTACCACTCAATTGATAAAAAAAAAAGGTTTAGGATCGAATTGGTACAATTGTAATAAATTTGGGATTTTTTTGGTAATTCTCTTATAGGTTTTTTATTGCATGAAACGTGCTATTGCTTTGGTGAGGTGGAATGAAAGATAGATTATCTAAATTTAGTTTCAAGAGTATCCTTATCAAAAAGAAGAAGAAAAGAGAAGAATGCATTCTTCATTAATAAACCACATCTTGTTACATAAGCATGATTATCTTAGTGGGTCGAGCTAAGGCACCACTCCGAGACGATTAAGCAGATGTAGGCACACTTTTAGGATTAGTGCGCTATCACCTTAAACATGTAAAAGCAATATTTTTCATTTTTCAAGCAATGTACCAACCGCATCAACTTAATAAACAGTGAATCGACTTGCTTTAGCAATCTCCACTATTGCACACTTTAGCTAGCTTATTTATTTATTTATTTGATAATCGAGGTGTGTCAGGCCACATGCGCGCACCTCGACTATTCCTCGGGAGACTAAAGACAAAGATCCCACCGCCATGGCCCCCGCTAAATCACCGGCGCCTACTAGTTTTGAACCCGGGACCTCTCATGAAAGGAATCGAGCGCAAATCATCGCGGCCACCGATGGATGGGTTTAGCTAGCTTATTAGTCTCCAAGCAAATTGTAAACTCCAAACTCTTTTCTAAGGAGAATAACTTTTCTAGCTCGTTGAGTTAAGCGTTCCTCATACGAAAACCAAAGTATGGACCCTCTAAAATCGATATTCTCTTAGGCCCACGAGAGTTTTGATTTTGACCAATCATAGTTTGGTGCAAATCTATGTCATGGAACAATAAAAGCCAGCCAAATTTACGTCGTCAACTCTGGGGATGAATAAAAGAAGATGTGGCACCATTAGATTCAACCATCATGATGGCAATGCATTCTAGATAAGATATGCACAAATGAAACCCTAGATTCTATGCATACAATAAGGTCTTTTTTTTTTTTTTTGTTCTTCACCTTCCAACATTGCTGGTGTAACTAAAGACTGACCCCCCAAATCCAACCGGATCCGAAATACCATCATTCTATTTACTTTTCTTTTCTTTCTTTTGTGGGTTATTGATTATGGACACCAAGCTTTAAAATCATTACGGGGATCCTTGCTTCCTTATTGTCAACACATGATAATCTTTTGTTTTCTTAAAGGATGTAATGGAGAGATGGTGAGTTCCCTCCTTTATGTTTGACCTGTTTGAAGGCGAAAAAAGTATGAAACTTTAGCGCATATAAGGGCCGGCAAGTGATCAAATGATAAGAATTATGGCGCGTGTCATCGGTAAAAAGATTGACTTTTACGAGCGAAATGTTGTTTCATGTCAATTTGAACCCAATATACAGAACAGTTGTCATGGCCGACTTACTAAATAGTACGACGGGCAAGACTAGTCGCGGTCAATCAAATGGGCTGCGAGAAGGATTGATCTAATCGGGGGTGGGGCATGAACAATGGATGGTCATCCCTCTCATTGTTGCATCAATTAAGGAATCCACATCTAAGAAAGTGTTTCGCTTTGTGGAAAGAAAGCATCTTTTGATTTGACTTCCATAAAGATCTCATGAACCCCAATCAAAGTAGAGACTTGAGATGTCGACTCCACATGTCACGGTCCAAGATTTAAGACCACGATCGATCGTGTGATGAGGGTTAAGATCCCCGTGGACCTAATTGGAAGATTTAATGGTCAAGCATTGCGGTGAAGGAGGAGAAATTTCTCAAGAAGACGCAATTAAGCACATGGTAATCCAAAAGCACCTCTAGAAGGACTTATGACAGATTATCTTGAGCTAACCTTTTTATGGATGTGGAATTTCGGACAAGAATGTCACATGACCATGTGCTTATATGCGTCCCACGTGGGATGTGGTATGCGTGTGGGTGTCTGCCTACCATAATCGAGTTCCTGTTCTTGATTGATAAATTAGTTGTTTTATGGGAAAATTGCCTAAAAAGTTCCAAACCTATTATTTGCTGGCCAATACAATCCTAAACTTTTCATTTTTGTCAAATCAATCCTAAAATTTTTAACAATTTATCAGTTCAATTCTAGATAATTTAATTATGTCAATTTAGTCCTAAACTTTCTAAAGATTTTTCATTTTAGTCTTAAACCTTTTGACAGTTGTCCAAATAATAGATTTATGATTAAGTTGGCAAAACTTAAAAAAAATTTAGTAATCAAATGGCAATCCACAAAATATTTAGGACTAAATTGGTACAATTAGGAGGTTTATGACTGAATTGACAAATCATCAAAATGTTTAGGATTAAATTGGCATAATTGAAAAGTTTATAACCTTGAATCGATCACCGTACAATAGATTTACAACTTTTTGGACAATTATTCCATTTTTTTTCCTTATTTTTCCCTTTGTATCCGTGGACGGTTCCGGTAAGGGGAGACGACACACTTTAGCCATAGGTCACGAACGTCTACGATAATGGACAAGAGCAAGATGAATCATTCCCACACACAAAGGACACTTATAATAAAAAGGGATGAAATTTTCAAGATTTGGTCGATTAACATGACTTGTACTGTTGCATTGAATGCATTGGCATTGTACTTTGCCTCTTCTATGATAATATTGCAGATGACTATGATGCTCTTTTTTCCCTTTTATTTTTTGATTTTTTGTTTATTTTTTTGTTTATTATTATTATTTTTTTGCTCTAATTGGTGTCGAAGGTGGATCGTGAGCTGTGCGTGGGAGGCGAGTAGCTGGCCAGTCTGCAATTCCAATGACCCATGCATTCGCATCATTCACCCGTCCTCCACGCACATCACGTTACTACAAATTTTTCTAACCCCCTTTTTGAATTTTGCTTGGACAGTTTTTAGGGCACTGATTAGCCCTTTTCACCCCTTTTCTTTGTTGACAATTCACACATTCTAAGCGTCAGAATCATCCAAGAATATTAATCTATTGATCAAAGTTCAGAAGACTGTTCATGTGCAAGATCGAGATGTGGACATGCTTGCACCTCGGATCTAGAAAACCTAGAATTATCGCGTAGATGATGATTTCATACTATATGTATGCACATCGCAATATCTGGTTGTACACATCCGATGATAAGATTGATTTCTAGCGTTGACGAGGGATGAAAAAAAAATCATTGCACAAAACAGGGATTGTCCGGCAATCGAAGCAATTACATTTCCTCGAATGTCTTGGTTACTTGAGTTGTGTAGTTCCGGTATTGTTTGACTCGTCATTTGATGCGAATGTTATTGGTAGTGCATTTCTGGATCGATTGAATCGGCGAAATCCAATCGGAAGGCGAAAGCAGTATTGCGGCTAGAACCGACGGATCGAGTTAACGATATTGGATTGAGCTCAAATTCGACCGTTTAAAGCGAAACGGGTGCTGATCAATACTCACCGCCTTTGGCTGTGATTAATGGTGAATTTTAGCGATTCGGGATAGTCTAGATGGAATTTTCTAATTTTTTAGTATTTTTCGGAATTTATTTTATGTCGGTGGCACTTTTGTAATTATTCATTTTTTTTGGATATTTCGAATCCTAGTGGGGCTAGGGTTAGGATAACACCCTATAAAAGGTGTTTATCATTTTTTTTTAAAGCAGATCATTAATAATATTCTCGGATTTTCGAGATTTATCTCTCTTTGACAAGGATTTACTTGCGATTTTCGTTGAACGCTGCGTCATTATTTGCAGCAACTATGCGGTACTATCATTCTTTACGTACTTTTATATTTCTCAGATGATCCCGCATTAAACGGCGATGGAAGCTGTGATGTGATACCAAAGTAAAGACGCAACCTCCCATAGCAACCACTTCGCTTGAGAGCTTAGCCCGTGTGAACTCGGGTCCCAAGTTATAACAAGGTCATTACACGGCACTTCCAAAAGTTTTTAACATCAAGGTTAGCTTTACGAGATCCGAAGCAGGCAAGACGTAAAGAACGAAAACCCTAGCGAAATTCCTACAAGATTAACGCATGTCTCGTGCGATCTTGGTCAGAAAAGCAAGTCTAACGAGCACGCAGGCTGTTTAATTATCTCCTCATGGGGTTTTGGGGGGGATGGATTACAGAGTGCATTTTCCTATTATTCTCCGAAACATTAACCTAGTTAATGACGTACCTGTACACATTTGTACCTTAATGAAGGAAAAGTGACCGAAAGCATACGGAGAAAAACCAAGCAAAGAGCAGGATTCATAAACCTGTGTGCCTTCTCAGTTTGTCTTGAGGACTTTTTTGGCCCCTTTGGGGAAAAGGGTGCTCCAAAAGTAAGCTTATTCATAAAGAGGGGAGGGACATATGGAACCACACTTTGTTAATCCTACCTTGCCGTAGATGGGGTGCTGCCACGTGTCCCTCATTAGCATTCCCAGCTTGTGGAAAGCAATTATCTTAAGCCATGCCCACTAATGAATGTTTCTAGGAAGAGACAAGAAGTTCCGTGATTATAAAACCGAAACCGCTCCAAAAAAACAAAGCGAAGAATGTTATCTCGAATTTATAACATTTCTCCGGGTTTTGCTGCGGTATTTGAAAATGTTATCTTGTGAAATAATGCATGATGGACCCCATGCACAACAATTGTGGGAAAAGACCTAAAAAAATAAGAACATAAAGTTTCTCAAACATTAATTCCTGTTCCTCCTCCTTTTTGCATATAGAATGATAGATCAAAGGAAAGAAAGGTCAAAAGACATTAATGGGCGGCGACTATCTATTTGAAGTTAGTCGAATTCCACAGTTCCAAACTATTTATATAGCCAAACTGATTTGACCCTTGAAGGTTTGGACCGACGCTAGTAGTTTGGTTGCATGACAGAGAAATTTCACTAAAGTTTTATTAGCTAAAATTAGGCACTGGAATTAATTGAACAGAAAGAAAATATTGGAACGTAGCAGGTGTATTACTCGTTCGAGGGAGACAAGGCAAAGTCCAACATCATCTGTTGCCGAATTCTTCCCATTGATTCGGCGAAACAGAAGAAGATGGACGTGCACATGGATTAGGTCGGAAACGAATTTTTTTCTTCGAGGACTATTGTGGGTTAAATGAATCCTGGAAACCCTAGTTTTTAGTTTGGTCTTGTATGCTTGCAAATTTGTTCATCCCAAGGATCAGCTAGTTGACGTTCCTTTTCTTAGGTCAAATCTCCAAAGCTCAAGGTACTCTCGTCTTAGGTTCTACATAGGTTGCTACCTTAAAAATACATCATAAGGCCATCAAATTTCATAGCTTCCAAGGCGCAATTATAGAAATACCTCGGAACCAAACCTTGTTGAGGAAAAGGGCATGGACATTTCGGACCATAATGTTGATATATCGACACAAATAATTAATTTTCTTTTCTTCTTTTTCTTTGAACCAACCTTATTAATATCGCGTTAGCAATTTCATCTCGCCAATTACGTATGTATATCAGATGCATTGCAATCCGACGGCGAGAACTTGAAGGAAAGATTTATTTCCTTGCTTCCTTCAAGCTAATATTTCTTGAAAACGACAAGTCCGATGGAGAGGCGTGCGCATTGTTTCGATAGAGAAGAGCCCCTGCGATTGGGACATGACGAGCGTGCCATGAACTTGACTTGGCTTCAAGACTACACAAACCCAGCATCAGTAATAAACTCGGATCATTTTCAACTTGAATCGACACTGCGTGGGTCAGTGTATCGAGCGATAAAAGGGAGAAAAATAGGTGGCCCCTTCACATACCTTAGTTCAAAAGAGCTTTTAAGCTCCAAGCTCACATGCCTAAGAATGGCGAAACTTTCTGACAACGGGAACATGGGACGAGATTACGAGAAACAGAAAACACATACCCTAATCGGGAAAAATCCATGCACGTCGCTTGCATCTTACTGGGCTAAACTCGTGCAGATAGTAAGGTTATTATTGAGATGGCTTCGATCTCAAGCCTAGAAAGAGAAGCCAGCACAGACCCACGTAGGCAAAGAATTACAGGCCATTACCAACTCACGGATGGCCAGCGATGGCGTCCCATCATGTGCGTCGAAAGGGCCAAGCCAAAAACTTTTTATTAAATGCGTGCATCGAAGAAGAGTACGAAGAAGAAAATCGACGCAAGAACCCAAAAAGAAGGTGACCCTACGCACTGAGTGCCAATGAAAGCGAAGAGATTCCCTCAGAGAGAGGGAGGGAGGGGTATCAAAAGATCGCCCAACACCTGTTTGATGTTTTCTCCCAGTGGGATTACCAAAAATGGTAAGAGGGTCAGGGAGACTTCCCCTCCAATACCTGGTACCCATGCAATATTATATTTGCTCCTCTAGCCTAAGACAACAGCTGCAGATCGGGACTGATTCAGCGAAGAACAGTAAAGAAAAGAAAAAGTTTTGATTAGTGGGAATGTGGTTAGCAAAATCTGAGGGGTCAAGGTGTCGTTCGAATCCATTGCAGACTCATTGGGAGGTCAGAACTGTAGTGGGTTTGCTGGAGGCTCTTCAGTCTTAGCTCAGCTTTCTCTGTTCTCTGCGCCCACCGCCATGGTCATGCATAAAGCTCTTTGCTATCGCTGGAGACGTGTAAAAAGTTTGGATTGCATTAGGGTTCTCTCTCTTAAAGGAAATTAACTGTACCCCTGCCTAATTATCTCAAATTGTAGTAAAGTGGCCTAAATCTTTTGCGGAATCTACCAATCCTAATGCTTGCCCTTTCTCTCTGGCCTTCTTCCCTTTGCTGCCAGCCTTTGCTGTGAGCTCTTCTTCGCTTCCGGGCCATGGCCACACACTCGCCATCGCTCTTTGCTGTCCACCTCTCTCTCTCTCTCTCTCTCTCTCTCTCTCTCTCTCTGTGGACTGGTCTCGCACCTCTGATGACCTCATTATGAGTGTGGAGAGAGAGGGAGGTTGGCGACGGAGGAGGGGAGGTGGCGCTGGAGATTTGGCAGTAGCAATGGGGTGCAATGGCAGCAACGGAAGAGCTGAGATGCAACGCCAAAAGCTTGTGTTGGATTTGAAAAGGATTGAACAAAATCAATCATATGCATTCGGTCAGTGGGAATGTTCACTTGTTATTTGAAAATGAAATTAGGTTATAATAGTTCCTTGAATTCCATGAAAACACTTGGAGGGTAACCAATAGCGACATTCCATGTTCTCCAAAATGAAGAGAGATGGGAATGCGGAGCAACAAATAAAATGTAAGAGAACATTCCCGGAAAAGGCGAAAGCATACAAACGCTAAACTGTATCCTCGGATTTTTCCAGGGTCAATGTTTACTGAAGACTTCTTTACGACCAAACATGTCTTCCACCTACTGCAATCATATATTCTTTGGCAGGATGTTCCTTTTTTCTTTCCGGAATTGAAGTTTCGACTGTTAGGAATACAGTTCGACAATGTATACGGCCTACCATTTAATTCTCTCTCTCTCTCTCTCTCTCTCTATGAATAAACCGAGCCCTGCACTTGAAAACGGAATATGTACGTAGCGATATATTCAATTTCATATCGACCGATCTTAGTTTGTCGTTTTTTTTTGGGTCGAAAACCAATCGTAGTTCGAAGTCCACAACTATGCATATTTTAAATCTAAGCAAGGTCCATACTGAGTCAGCCGAGGGTCGAAGGGTTGATTGGACGGCACTAGGGAAGTAGCTTCCGTTCTGATCGTGGCCTGTGCCCCGCCCCGCCGACCGAGGGTTTAGGACGAGCCAGATGACTTCGTCATTGCCACAGGTCCCCCCTCAAATTCACATCGCATCTGCTAGCTGTTTGAGGGCCGGGAGAGAGAGAGAGAGAGAGAGAGAGAGGGAGAGAGAGAGGGATGGTTCTCTGTCAAAACATTTTGAGAGCGGTACAAGATAAGGGAAAAAGTAAAGGGGAAGAGAAGAGGCGGAGGGACCCGGGGCGGGGGGGCCTCATTGAATAATCCGATGCGTCCACGGAACGGTGGAACACACATCGCGGACGCTCCCGTTATAGAGACACGCTCTCTGTCCCAGAAATGGTTAAAAGTGGCTGGGGTAGACACATCAGAGTCTCTGAGACTCTGACTGTCTGATGGCGATGGTGGTGGCTTCTCTCGAATTCTGTGGCGTGGGTCATTAAATTCGTCTTCACTGCGCACAAAGCATCTCTCTCTCTCTCTCTCTCTCTGTCTCTCTGTAAGTCTCTGTTTCTTCTGCTTGGTGTTCTGCACCAGAAAACAAAATCCCCTACGTACCTACATGGTCACACTGTTGTTTTTCGCTGGGGAAGAAAAGAGAACAGTGGGTCGAGAGAGACCGGGGGAGGGAGGGAGGAAGACGACAACAACAGTCAATTAGCGCACAACTCAACACGACAGAGACGGTCAGACAGAAAGAGAGAGAGAGAGAGAGGGGATGATGATAAATGACTGGGGTACGGTGGGGGACGTGTCTCCTTCCTCCCATCTGCTCGCGAAAATACCAACGAGACTTGACCGTCGTCTTGTGTGTTCCCTCCCTCCCTCCCTCGATTATTCCCGTCGATCACGTACTCTCCTCTGGTTTTTGTCCAAACCAGTGACTCTCCCTGCGTACTCTGCTCTGTTTTTTGTCCAAACCAGTGACTCTCACTGCGTACTCTGCTCTGTTTTTTTTTTTTGTCCTTGTAGCTTCTCACCAGTTGGCGCTCTCTCTCTCTCTCTCTCTCTCTCCCTCTCTCTCACACGTAAATTTTGACTGCATGTGACATCCATGTTTACAACTGCTACCTCGCCATGCAAAACTAAGAGAGAAATACTCTAAGGACCACGATGGAAAAAATAATAATAATAATTCAAAGTCATGATATTTCTATGTCTCGACAAACATCTCGATAATTCCAGAAGTTTTTAATTTCGATGGATAATGTGATCGCGTGGCAAAGCCTATCGCAACGCGAATTATTATATCAGTTCAATAGCATGCCAATTTGCATTTGTTTCGGGGACTCGAGAGTCACTTGGAATTGATGTGTTAATCGTGCTTTTCATGTCGATTGCGACTTTCACGAGAATACACTACTTATATAGAGTACATGTCATGATATGGTCAAATTATTTCTAATTAATAAGCGGGCGGAAATCAATCATATAGAGCCATACAACTCGCCTTAAAATGAACGACGAACATTCACCTGCAAATTATGTTCAAATAAATCGTAAGGCTCCTTTTGTTTCTCGGAAAAAAAATGAAAGCTCAAAATATAATAACTTATATTGCTCGCGAAATTGCATAAACGAGATATCGCATTTTTATTCGGCTTTGCAGAGAGGCGCCCATCATTATTTATGAAGTCATCAAACATATTCCTTCTAATTGAAAGGAGAAAAAAAAATAAGAATAAGAGAAACAGAAACATCAATTAAAGCAAAGCAAGTTGCTGACTAGATAAAATGAAACGTTGACCGCCAGCCACGTCAGCGGTGCAGTAGTTAAAGAAAACTACATCGTAAATGCCTCGAGTAATTAAGTTAAACGCTAGGCTTGACCCGGAACTGATGCACGATGCACTTAAATTAAAGGCCTCGTTAATCACACTTTACATCGAATTCAAGCAAGTTAATCAATGCCTGTTTCTGTTGGTAACCCAACATCTTTCCTAACCGCAAAGCAGCCTAATTGCGGGTCAAAATTATTGATGACGACTCTCTAATCGGGGCCCCTTCTTTAGTCAACGCCAGATCTTTGAAGATCCGCATCACATCCGGCTCGTAAATGGAAAGATCATCATGCGCAGGGGTCCTCTTCTAATTCATCAATCAACATCGTTGCGCCACCGCTCCTAATTGGAGACGCCACCCTTCGGTCCTAACCCGGACGGCTTTACTAAAACTCTCGCACTGTCCCGCTCACCGATCGCTCTCGCGCGACGGAATACCGCCGAATGCCGGGACACCCAGTGCCAAATAACCGCCACGAAGCGTGAGCTGACAACACACACACACGCACGACAGGTGCGCCGAACATGCTTTCGTAACACTTCAGATACCCCGCATTCGCTGTGGTCCCTACTGTAATGTCCCCAACCGCCGCCCTCTCGTGAATTGATTATTCCTAAACGAGCCGTGATGGGCACATCTTGCCTTCCACATTGGATCGAGAATGAGATCGGAGGGATCAAAAAGCTGCCGATTCATATAGAGCCATCGAATCGGCCCACAATCAGCAGCCAAAGTTGTATGCGGACAAAAAGTAAACGGCCGGATCGTTTAATACAATGGTATGAACACGATTCCAACGCAAATCTATGTAAATATCCACTTATCAACGAGAAATAGGCATTATGTAACTTTATTTTTTTTTAAATGAAAATTTGCTAGGGCCCTCCTCTCATGTAATATGTAGTGCTCTGAAAATTGAATTATTTCGAATAAAATGTATTTAACAATAAATTGAGGAAAAAAAAGGGCCCCACTTTTTGTTTTCAAATTTTTTTTTTTTTGGGGGGGGTCATAAACTTGGAGTTTTAACTTGTGGGCATGGGAAATTGGACCTTATTCAGAATCTGACATGTTACCACATGAGGAAGTCGCATGACAATTGACAAGCACATACTCCAGCCAATTAGAAAGAAGGAAAAAAGACAAAATGGGGTAAAAATCTCTTCAAAAAAAAAATCTCAATATATATATATACATCTCGTGAAGGGACCTAAAAGGGTCCCAAAAAAAAAAGAAATTAAAAATGAGCAAAAAGGATTAAAAATAAAAATAAAAGGAATATTGAAAAAGGAAAAAAGGGACCCACCTCACCTCCAACTCGTCTATTTAATACTTCTCCTCGTCTACGGAAGGAGCCAATCTCCCCCTCTCCACATACACAAGCACACCGCTACATAACAGCGAGAGCAGAAGAAAGAAAGAAAGGAAGAAAGAAAGAAAGAGAGAGAGAGAGAGCAGAAACAGAGTTGCTCTTCACGAGAATTCATCTTAATTCATCGTCGTGATTCGCCACGCGCCACCGGAAATGTGCAATCCGAGCACCCCCGTGCCCGTGACGGAGAAACCTGCCCAACCGCCGCCCCCCATCTCTTCCTGGACCTCCTCTTATCCCTCCCCGCCGCAAAACAAGAGTCCCCGGGGCCCAGCGAGGCCACCACCTCCGACTTCGCCGCGGAGGCCAAGTCCCTGTTCGCGCTGGCCCTCCCCATCGCCCTCACGGCGCTCATCCTCTACTCCCGCTCCATCCTGTCCATGCTCTTCCTCGGCCGCCTCGGCGACACCGAGCTCGCCGCCGGGTCGCTCGCCATCGCCTTCGCCAACATCACGGGCTACTCGGTGCTCTCCGGCCTCGCCCTCGGCATGGAGCCGCTCTGCTCCCAGGCCTTCGGGGCCCGCCGCCCGAAGCTGCTAGCCGTCACCCTCCACCGCTCCGTCGTCTTCCTCCTCGCCTGCTCCCTCCCCATCTCCCTCCTTTGGCTCAACATGCAGAGGGTCCTCCTCTACTTGCGTCAGGACCCCGACATCACCCGCATTGCCCACACCTATCTCCTCTTCTCTCTCCCCGACCTCCTCACCAATTCCTTCCTTCACCCAATCCGCATTTACCTCCGCGCTCAGGGCATCACCCAACCCCTCACGTTCGCTTCCCTCCTCGGCACGATCTTTCACGTCCCCGTCAACCTCCTCCTCGTCCGCCGCCTCCGCCTCGGCGTCGCCGGAGTCGCCGCCGGGTCGGCCGCCTCGAACGCGTTCGCCCTCATCGCGCTCGTGGTTTACGTGTGGGCGTCGCGGCTGCACGAGCCCACGTGGAGGACCCCTGGCTGGGACTGCTTTGCCGGGTGGCGGCCCCTGCTCCGGCTGGCCGCGCCGAGCTGCGTCTCAGTCTGCCTTGAATGGTGGTGGTACGAGATCATGATCGTGCAGTGCGGGCTGCTGGCGGACCCGAAGTCGGCCGTAGCCGCCATGGGGATCCTGATCCAGACCACCTCGCTGCTCTACGTATTCCCGTCCTCGCTCAGTTTTGCCGTGTCGACCCGTGTTGGCAATGGGCTCGGCGCGGGCCGGGCGAGCGGGGCTTGGCTCTCCGCCGTGGTGGCGGGGGCGCTGGCGGCAGGGATGGGCTTGTGCGCGGCGGCGTTCTCGTGGGCCATGCGGGACACTTGGGGACGCATGTTCACCCAGGACGAGGCGATCCTGCAGCTGGTGTCGGCCGCGCTGCCGATCCTCGGGCTGTGCGAGCTGGGGAACTGCCCGCAGACGGTGGGGTGCGGCGTGCTGCGAGGGAGCGCGCGGCCCGCCACTGCCGCGAACGTCAACCTGGGCGCCTTCTACCTGGTGGGGATGCCGGTGGCCGTGGGGCTCGGGTTCGGGCTCGGCGTCGGGTTCTGCGGGCTCTGGGTGGGGCTCCTCTCGGCCCAAGTTTGCTGCGCGGGGCTTATGTTGTATGTGGTGGGGACCACTGACTGGGATTTCCAGGCTAAGCGGGCCCAGATGTTGACGTGTAACGGGTGTGGGGAAGCAGGGCTCGGCCGCAGTCTCGACGACGAACCCGACGAAAAGCAGCCGTTGATTTGCGTCGTGGTGACTCCGTCGTGATGATCTCCGTCGGATGAAGAAAGTTAGTAACTTCTTTTTCTTTTTTTGTTTAATGTAGCTTTTCTTCTTTTGTATTTTCTTTTGTCTTCATTTTAGAACATCCTTATTTTTGGTGGGGTATTGAAATTTCTTCTTCTTCTTGGGATTAAAGAGGAGAGGTAGGTAATCTAAGAGCAGAAAATTTTTGGTTCATGGTCAGCATTTCTTGCTCTACCCTGAAAAAGAAAATCACCTTTTTTTGCCATCGTCAATTTGACATCAGTTTAGACCCTAAAAAAAAAAAAAAATTATTGACATCAATTGTGTATTTATGGGATCAGAAAGATTTGAACTCATGAAATTCCTACTTCGATATTTATGTTGGATAATATTGAACTTTTGTCATTCAAAAAGCTAGCTTAAAAGAGAAATTTTTTTTATACTTAAAAACCTATCATCAGCTAGTTTCACAATCGATGTGAAATAATTTCAACAGTACTTATTATCGATGATGCACATCGCAAGGCTCTCGTTCCCCCATTTTTCTTGACTTTTTATTATTTTTTCTATTCGGATTTTTGCGACAATTTGTGGAATAAGGGTTTTGAAAATCCTGGCCAATGCCCATCCTTACAACCTCAGCATTTGTCTGAATTGCGCAACAAAAGTACGTGGGGATCATCACTTACGTCATGAACATACCAAGTAGCACATAGAAAGCGACTTTATTTTATTTTTATTTTTATTTTATTTTTTGCAATTTTTTTTTTAGGTAAAAAAATGTGAGGTATTTATGGAATTCCACATGCTACGTACTCTCCTTGAAATCCAAACGAAGCAATGGCCAACTCAGAATATTCCATCTGACGTCCAACGAAATCCTGGAAAAAGAAAAAACTTTTTAAGGTATTACCCCGGCGTACAACTAAAGCTTCTCAAATGTTTCTGTTTTCAACTTTCTCACTTTTGGCTTTTCGATGATCGACACCACCTGGAGCCAGGGGATTCATAACCAAAGCCGATGCAGAAAAAAAGAGGAGAAAATCTCCAAGGCTGCGAGTTTGTCGTAAAAAGGAATTTGAGGGGGATGATCAACAGAATAAGATATAACGGTGCGATATCAAATCGTAAGTGTTATGAATGATAAAAAAATATTTACCAAATATGAGGGGACCCACTTATGATCTTATGCCTAAGATTTATTTGTTATACTATCACAATGTTTTGCTAGCGGGGCTCTTGTAAAAATGGGGCTCAAGGTTGGAACAAAGAATAACCATCTCCGAGTGATTTTTATTTCTACACTTGTTGGTAACTTAAGCCGACACGAGTGTCAGGTGGTTTTTGGGCCTCTTCTCTCACACAAAAAACTAGTTTTTTATTTTTATTTTTGGTCCAAACAAAAAACTAGTTTAAAGGGCGAGCTTTTTCTTTACAGTTATAAATTGACCATTGGCCTGTTTCACAACTGATATAGAACACCCCAACAGCTCTTTTGCACGTGTGAGGTTGTCCTACAAAGTGCAAATGAGGACCCCTTCTTGGTAGCGCGACAACAGCGGGGTGGATGATTAATTTCTGTCAATCATTGCATTTGCCTCATGTGTACGCATTCAAAGTGTTCACATAGGCCTCAATTAATCACCAGGAAAATCTCAAGTAGAGTCCGAAATCATAGCTCTCGGCGATTGTCGTCGAAGGGGTACAAGTCTGGATCGGGGCAAAGTATAGGTCCAGCACAAAAGAGAACAAGCAGAATTATATTCAAATTCGATCATCATCCGAACAAGCAACGGAACTCGAAAAAGACTCGACAAACGTTCTATTCGACCCGAGCTCGTCCCGCCCCGATCACCGTCGCGAACTTATTGATCTCTAAGCTGTTCAGTTAGGTCTATGCAACCGTCGCTGAAACTTAAACTCACGATGTGTGTGGCATCGTGGACAAATTCCCATCCCACAACGTTGGCCAATTGGTTCAGCCTCCCTGTCTCAGAAGTTTAGACAAGTCTGATCCCTTCCGAAACGTAGGGTAACCCCTCGCTCTCTCCTGTGGATGCCGCCACTTTACACATGGCGGCGACCACCCCTTTCCTAAGGTTTAGTCCCAGGAGTACTGCCGAAGGGCGCAACCCGCTCGCCGGGTCTACCACCCGCCTTTTTCCATTGTCACCCCCATTTCACATCACGTTGCCATGTCACTCCATGCAGAGACACCATCATTCATGCCAACAACGACCCCGGGGAGGTGCCTCGGCGGGAGTTGTACCTAATTTTTCTGAGGGAACAAAGCACTTTAATTGCCATGGGAACAGATGGTGTGGCGCAGCTGTGGTCAACGCTAGGGAGTGCAGACTCTGAGGAATTAAACTATTCTAAGCTAGTTTGATTGATCGCGTGGATAGATTCCTTCGTGCCGCCTTCTTTTCCACGTCTTTTTTTCTCCACACATCGCGCGACCGCAGATCTATGGCTGTGAGAAGCAACCGACCTCTGGGGATTACTTGAGAGAGAGAGAGAGTTGGATAGGCGGGTGGAGTTGGAGAGAACATTCGGTTGTCTTGGCGGCGGCCGGGGTTCATCTCGACGCAGAGGCAAGTCGATTGCAATATGGTGGATCTTCTGAAACAAATAGGCAGAGTGGGAAGAAAGAGAAAATCGGGTTAGGGTTTCATCGTGGGTGTGTGTGTAAGATTTTCACAACGTGACAGTTTGAAGTAATGTGGTTTAGGTTAAGTCCTCAATTTTGATTACTAATGTCTCTATTATTTGAGGGATTTGCTAACATAATATTCTTTAAATGACTAGGAGTAACAGAAGATGTTGTATGCCACAAATACTTGAAAGAATGGACCATACAATAATTTTTATTTTTTATTTTTTTGTGTATATCAATCTCATAGTGAATTAAGAACAGTTACATAATCATTCTCTTTATTTAAAGGAAGTAAGCAAGATCTAACTTTACCCTTCTATTTTAGAGGATCTCAATACTATTTATTCTAGCGTATCAAATTTATTCTAGAAAGCGACATGAAGAAATCTGTCTACAAGTTAATAGTTAAGCCAAGGACTAAATTAAACAACTATCAAACTCCATAACATATTTGGTTGGACCCATTTCACGATTAACCGGCTAACTTTTGAGTTAATTAAGTAGGTTAATTGCATCATGTCATCTTGATCGTCCAATGAGAAACTTTGATTCACCAATGCGAACGTGAGTTAAGACTTATTACACTTGTTCAATTCCTCACTTACCGGCAAGTTCAAATATTATACCACAAGGATACAATTTCATTGTACCAAATCCATGAAGTTGATTGAATGTTTCATAGTGTAAGAGCGGAACATCCACATTGCTAAAGGAGAAATCGTGTTTTTTGTCCATCCTTGATTGGAGGAAACTCTCTTCACTGCACCTCTGAATGGTGGCGACAGCCATGTCGAACATCATCCACATGCAAACTTAATTGCACGCGATATGGATTTCCATAACCCGCCAATCAGAAAACTGGTTATGACCGAAAAAAAATGTGCGAGGTCTTGCAATCCGATACATATTGACATGGAAAATGGAGAAAAGCAACATGCTACTTGATTTTCCTTCTGTCTTGAACCGGTGAAGCAATAGGGAAAAGGTTGAGACTTATCAAAGTCTACTGGTGCGCGGAGACAGAGTTGCTCCTCCTAACGATTAAGCTCAAGCTCAAATTCTACATGCACATGCTGATGCTTTCGGTGATCAACAACCGATTTTCATTTGTAAAAATCATAGATTTGATCTTTGAGCGTGAGACCCGTATCCTTATTCTAATGATTCATCTTGTTAATTGGAGTTTTTTTTTTTTGAAGTTGTAGCGATTGAACTGCGATGTTTCTTTTCGTTTTTTCTGCGGGAATGAATTAAATATTACTCTGGCAAAAAACAAAACAAAACAAAAATGAAATAATGTTGCAATTTGAACACGAAATCCGTTTATTTCTTCTCCTCTACTATTGTTGGAGAATTTAGCATCTCAGCGTTCGCCTAGCTTATGGATGCATCCAAGAATGAGGGGTGGACATACTTCTGCAATTCTCCTTTTGGAATCTAGCTGATTGAATAAATTCGAAACTTGAGATTTTCTTTTCCATCTTCAGCGGTTTGGCTTTTCTCCTTGAATTTGGCAACCACTTCTTGTCCGTATGAAAGGACTAAATCCAAATAGAACATAAATGACCGCCAATTCTACTCTCCTTATCTTAGGTTAATATTGTTGAGATGTGGTTTATACTCCTACCGACAGGAAGGCATGGGAATCTCGCTCCCCGGCAGATGGGTGGGGGTTGCGGGACAAGCGCCCCAAACCGCCGTAGAGGACTTTTTACAGTTTAAGCTATATATATATATTGGATAGTTTAGGCTTGAGCTCTTGAATAGTTTTTGCTATATAATATCTCTTTTCTTATAATTGAGAGATGTAATGAGATGTGCGGAGTGTTAATTATAATGTAATCCTCTCTTGGACATAATTCTACTTTAACGGTGAACCAGGATAAAAAACCTTATATTGATTTCTCTTTTTCGCTTTTCATTTTATTTTGTTGTGATTGTGCGCCTAATCATAACAAATATGGCTTCTTATGTTCAATATGATTTTCAATATCTTCTCAATTTATGGATTTGATTGACGGTGACCTAGTAACCACGATCAAAAGTCGAAAATTTTGTGGTAATTCCCATCTTTATCACCTATTTCTTTCTAATGTCTTGTCATGGTCCGGGAGACAAGTCAAGTTGACGTAGCTTCATTTGACAGGATGTATGGATTGCTAACTTTTATCAATGCCAAACATACACTTTAATGGATTTCAATGTGATTTTGTCTCCAAATCTCTCTTACTCCTAAGTTTCTGGCAAATAATTTGCTCATTTGGGGCGCGAGCTTCCCATCTCAATTTCATTTTCTTACCTAAAAACGAGATTTTCCTTCAAGAGCTCTTGCATGTCGCATCATTCGACCTTTCTCCGAAAATAATAATTATGACAGAGAAGTTTCCTACCCAAATCTCTTTAAAACCAAGTTCCAAACTTCTCTCTAGTTTGAGTTGTCTAAGCTTTTAATCCCACCTACCAAGTGTCTTACAAGGTCAAATTTTTCATGATCTTCATTTCCGTGTCTTCATCAAGCTAGGTTTTGTTTTGAAAGATAAATATGCGTTAATCTTTCCATTTCTTTATCAAAATAGGCTTTGTTTTGAAAGATATATATGTGTCAATTCTTATTTTTTATTTTATGTTGATTTCGATGTGATTAAGGGTTTGATTAGTTCAAATCTTCACTCAAGGTAAGCGAAGACTCTTCGGATTAAGTTAGACTGATCTATCTTGCACCCTTGAACTTTGTTGTTTGATGCTTGCTGACTTAGGTTTAGTTTTGAGGTTAAGTTTCTTTAGACTTCAAGACCGGTTACCTCTTGTTATATTGAGCTATTGATCTCTTGCCTTCATTTAGGAATCTTATTACATGCGTAGAATGTATTTGAATGAATAACAAAAAGGTTTATCGCAACTTACATTAGAAAAATGTGAAGAAAAATTTGTTAAAAGTAGACGCAAGAGTGGCGTAATGGTAGTTTTTGACATGTCTAGAAGCAACTTCGTAAAATTTGCGTGAGTGAAAGAGCTCTATTAGCAGTGTTATTTCGTGGTTTGAAGTGTTTATCAGCGGTTATTGAGCTAGGTCACTAAAATAAATCAAACTTCAGGGGCAAATTTGTTATTTCGCAAAAAGTTAGGGGACTGCTCTGCTAAAACTGAAAATTCTAGGGGTTGATTATAGAACCAGAAACCTTGTGGAGAGACCAACTAACAGTTATTTTTAGAATTAATTGATTAATTTAGACAATCTATCTAACGGTCAAAATTTTGACTTAATTTCATTAATAATTTTTTAAAATGGCTTTTTTGGTAATTTAATAAAATCTATGTCATCTCTATAATATACATGACATATTCATACGTCTTTGATCAAGATGAAGTCTTGGTAAGGCCTAATATATGTAAATCCATGCAAATTCCACAATTCGGCAATGTTAAGTCTAGAGCTCCAGGATGTCACATTAACTTAGAGCGTTTCATGCACAGTTGGTGAGACTTTTATTAGCGAACTCTAATTTCTATGTTGGTATTCTCTTGACGCCCCAATCAACTGCGTGACCCCTAATATTATTCACACGATTCACAAGCCGAAAAGCCCCAATTTTGAGAGGAAGCTACACAAAGAAAGCCTTAAACCCAACACCCATGGATCTCTTCTCTCTTCCCCTGCCCTCTGCCATCGTCGTTGTCCCAATGGAAGGGGCTAGTGATCACTTTATGAGCGCGAAGGAAAGCCCGACATTTTAAGCTAATTTTTGAAATGAGAGAGACTCGAGCCACCCAACACGTAGTTGAAAAAGATTTCAATCCTTTTCAAGTGGAGGTGAACATACAAGTTGTTCATTAATGAGATTCGTGGAGAGACAACGTGTCAATAACTCTATGGATAGTTTCCGAGATTAATAAAAGGCTAGACGACAATAAAAGCTCAAGGGCCATCCTTTTTTCTGTCTCTTCTTCTATCTTTCATCGTTTCCTTTGTCATCCGAGGAGTGTATCCTCCTTTCTTTAAACATTTTTATGTTGACTTTAAGATTGACACGTCCAAGGAGATTGGTTCTTTCTAACCAAAAGGTCCTAATCTTGTTCTTTTGTTTATTGCCCTTTTGCGAGTGGGCACAGGACTCAACTCCGCATATTCTTGCGACCTATGCATGGTGCTTCTGTGGTGACATTGCGAGCCGATTAATAAAGCCCTAAACCCTTGGCCTGGACCCAACCCTACAGCATGTGCCATGTATCTTTTCCCCATAGCTGTAGTATCACTATACAAACTTATCCCAAAGCAAACGAGATCCACCTGTCCGAATGGGAGCATTGCGAGCAGCAGGCTCGTTCGCAGTGTCAAAGTTTTCTGCCGTGTCTTGACGTGAATAGCCAGGGACCATCCCTTGAAGGCTAGAAATCCTCAAGAAAAGGTTAAGACATGCATGCAATTGCTTTTACGAAAACGAAACTTATATTATCATGCACTGCTTGTTGATTTTGTTAGCGATTCTCGCCCAAAATAGTTGTCGTGTAGCCAAAATGCGCCGGTTAGTCCGATGCTACTCACTTGCGGGGATTCATGCTATTTAATCTGAAATATTTTCCCAGTAGATTAGGCACTCGCGTACTAATTTCCCTACGCAAAGCGACATATGCAACCAGATTTATCTTCTGGGGTCGTTCCTTAACGCAGGAACATTGTCTGTCGCATGCATGGAAACCTTGACTTAGACAAAACCCTACCAAATTGTACGAGGAGGAGAGACAAAAGACTGGCTGAAGCATGCGGAAAACAGCCAAAGGAGGCTCTGTAGATTGAGAATGATTGGAGAACCAAAACCACTGCAGAGTTCGTCTGAAGCTACGTGCCTATTCAGAGGGGAGAGGCAGCAGAAAATAAAAAATAAGCTAATGCGCGGACAAACGAGAGAGAAGGGCTTATCATCATTCGGGCACGCGATATATTGTTTGAATAACTCTGTGATTCCTATCCCTTTGCGCAAAAAGCTGCACCTTCTGTCTCTCTCGCTCCTTTCTTTTTTTACTGTTCTTGTTCTTTCCTTGGCCATAGAAAAGACTACTTTGTTTTGTTTCGCTCCACGGGATTGCATTGACCATTGGCTCCGTTTCAAGACAAACGTGGTGTCGACCCCATTGCGTTTCGGCTCGCACAAAGTCGCCAATCAGCAGCCAGCCCGATGGAATCTCAGCCTGAGTATTCACTTGTGTGTAAATAAATCTATCCACCACAGTGTTATGTCAGATGCTTGCATGCATGCATGCAAATGCATGGAAGATAAGATAAGACACGCACATGGTGTTTAGTTATTAATACGGTGAGAGGGAGCACAAGAGGATGAAGGAGGCGATGAGCTAAAAGTTAAAGTTTACTCCCCAGAGGTTGGCTTAGTAAATTCGAGAAATGATCTACTGTCTTTCGATGGATTCTTTATTATTGCATGAGGGCCTAGGAGATTACCAAGAGGGAGGTCCAAGTCCGTTAACATATCCAATCTAACTCATCTTCACTCAAAAGTTTAAACTAATAAATTATTGGCCAAAATAAATATATTAACTACTCTATACCACGTCGATTATCCAATGTGGGATTTCTTTAACACAGCTCACTCATACGCGTTTTCTAACACGTTCCAACTTAGTTGGCGTGGCCTCAAAAGATTACTTTTGGTGGAAGATGCTATGATTTGAATATGAAAAAGTTGCTGAATCAAAACTAAGCGTTTAACCACAAAGCCAATCCATTGGAAGTTTTCGTTATAATCTCCTTATAATCCGAAACTAAGTAACAGATTTGTTTGTCAACAACTTCTTCGAATGCCACGAATATTACCACGTGAGCGAAGTTAACATGTGTAGAGGAGTTCCTCCATTTGATTAGCATTCGCAGGCAGACCAACCGAGGAGTGCAATTTTCCCACCCACATATCTAGGATTATCTTATGTTATCTTCGTAAGAAGAACCCGCCTCATTCTTCTTCACAAAGATTTCAATGGCATGTTGGCCCGTCGAATCTGTCATAAATTGGAAGTGAACAAGAGCAGATAAACAGAGCCTGGATTGGATCTGGACAACAAGTCGCCCCCCAACAGCTACAGCCTCTCTCTCTCTCTCTCTCTCTCTTGAAGCGCAAAGTGGTCATGGAACGTTGGTGGATGGAAGATGGGGAAGGAAATAATTTAAAAAGGCAACATATGAATGAATGAATGAAAGACAGAATCATTCGAGACCCATGATGATTCTCACATGGCTGCTCTTTTCACTGCAATATAAACTATACTGCTCTCTCCAGTTGCTCACTTGTCTCCCTTATCTTTTGCTTTCTCAAGTTCTTCCTCTCACTTCCAATTTCCAGCCCACCATTCATCATCACCCATACCATTGCATCATGCCTGCCTGGAAAATAGGGTTAGTACCCTCTAGTGGTTCTTTTCTTTTCTTTTCTTGTCTCAAGGAATTATTGATAGGGAACACTGAATACTCGATGTAGACAAAAATATAGCTAACTAACCCCATCTTTATGACAAAAAAAAAAGGAACCATATCTTGAATTTGTATGCAACTCAAAGTTCATGGCAAAACGGTTGCAAGCTCAATTATAGGATGGGATTACAAAGTCGAGAAGGGTGGAGTTCAATTTTCCGCATTTTTCTTTGATAGAGAGCACGCAACAAACACCTTCACCAAGGGGAGCCCAAAGTCCGAGCTTGTTAACCTATCCAGGTTGGACCCACCTTCGCTCAAAAGCTTAATCCAATGAGTTATGTGTCAATTAGAATATGTTAACTATTATGTACCACACCAATTCTCCGGTGTAGAATTTTTCTAACACAACTCACACGTGCATCCTAAGCATTCTTACCCTAAGAATACACTTATTTATGTGTGTTGTGCATAGAAGTGTACATAACAAGATGGTATAAGTTTAAGAGTGGAATCGAAAAACTACCGGACCCTTAGCCTGTTGTGAGAATGCGGAACCGAGAACCAGCCCAGCTCGTTCAAGGCATCTTCCTGATACGATACTTAGGAGTTATAGTGTTTCTTTAAATCTTTTGTTCAAAAATTTTAGTTGACTAACCCAATGGGGAGAAAATTGATTGATGACATAAATTTTCATTAGAACCTATGAGTTTCAGAAAATCGAGTCAAATCACTTTTCTTAATAAACAATGTCTTAACACAAATATCAATGGTTATTCTACCTTTGAATCGGCTGAGAAACGAACCAGCTGTTCTCCCTAAAATCGGCTTGGAGTTGGATCGATCACTCTGGTTCTCGCTCATACGCTAGATCTTAGCCCATCTCTTGTCACGCATGCCAGTCATTATTTGATTCAATCCCATGTTACCTACTTATTATCCTAGCAGTCTGTGAACCAAGGGAGTGTTCAAGGCACAATGTATAGGTCATGTCATATCCTTTCTTTTCTCAACGAACATCATGTCGTATCCTGACAAGCAAATGAAATCTCGTTTTGTTCGTTTTGTCGTTTTCCAAATCTCAAAGTAAGTAGGCGCCGCGTCGTTTATTTAACAATTTAAACTTTTACGAAAGGGACAACCAATTTCCAAACTTTCAAAACTAGCATGCTATTGGTCTCATTTTATATATCAAATCCTACATCCAGCCACACCACCACCACCGCCACTTTCCTAAGATATCCTTTGGATTTTGTTTAGACATCTTTCAATGTCGAACTCTCATAGGGAAGGAGACAGAGACAAATGGGGGCTACAACCTAATGGAGGCAATGGATAGGCTTTGAGTCCTTGTCCTCCTTACAAGCAACAAGTGGCTGAAAGGAAAAGGGTTTGAAAATCGTCACTTACAACTCCTTTTTTAAGGTTGGTTCCATGATTTGCTCAACTCTCGCTGCTCTTCATTCTTTATTCCTGAGATTGGCGGGGCATGTCTCCTCCGCTGCATCACATGCTTCATATCCAATACATACCATCCATCGATCCCCCCCATCGTTCTCTATCCCTTCCGAGGTCGACACGCGGGTCCGGCATGACGAGTTAGCGACAACCATGTCGAACGCACGTGAGGGGGGAAAGAGCACATCACATGCATATGCCATGCATGCATGCATGCATTGGCTTACATGGTATGTCAGATGTTATCCATTAGCAAAACCATATCAAAGGTACTTGAATTAATGGAATGACAATATTGAACATTTTCGTATAATTCAATGATAACATTGAAGATTTTCATATGTGTTAGAGATTAAATTGAACATGTACCAAAAGAGTAGGGACCGCATTGAATAGTTTAAAATTTCAAGGACAATACTACACGTTGGGTTATAGTTCGGGGATCACACTGAATAAATTAAAAATTCGGGGACCGCATTATGTATTGTGTCAAAGTTGCATACTAGTTTTGACGATCTTGAATTGCATTAAGATATTCCATTCATCCTTTGGAGGCATCTGAATCAGCTGGTGCTTGCAGTATGCCCCCTTTGGGGAAGTAGTTTATCTTATGCATGACCATATGATTGGCGCGATAAAAGGGGAAATGATGAGTGCGACTAGAAGCCTTTTTCTTTTTGGGTCGGAACTTTTTCCAGCACCCGATCCGGGCTAGATGGGCCTACGAGGGTCTCTTTCCCAAGCCTGGAAAATCTCAGGAGATTTTCGTTCGGCGATTCGGATTGTGATTCATTTGGGCCTCCCATGTCTCTCCCTGATCTATAAGTCCTGATGTTTTCTCAATGGCCTTTGGAAGCAGCCGCAGTCTGCCTCGTAGTAGCAGGAGATTTTCTTGGTCCGGATCCTGGTCCAAACGTGAGACCCGCAAAACCGATATCCGTGATGATGCTTCTTGAGCTGCGTTTGGTCGTCTGGATTTCTAATCGTGATAGAACCGAATAGGATAGGATAAGAAGTGCAAGGATTTTGTTATGTCATGTCTACTCTTTGGTGAATTATGGATTTAAAGTCCTATAAGCGAGAGGTAAGGTGTGGCTGAAATCGACTTTATTTTCTTTGAAACATTAGCATAATTTAAAAAATATTCAATGATGAGTTATGATGAGTAAGTTATTGTTGAACCGAAGTTTGGACCATTTAAACTCGAGCACAACATTGACGGAGCAAACCCCGTAGAATCGGGGTATTGATTTGTGAGTCGAATGACCCAATGGCCTTACACGTTGTATTGTCAAGTGAGCAAACAAGTCTTGAAAAATCTAATTATTTGGCCTCTTTTCGCAAGTTGAATATGTACTCATGCGGGTAGTTCAAGAAAGCCATTTTGAATATCGAGACCCCTTTTGAAAGGCGATAATCAATCTCAAGTTCTTCATAACATGTCGAGACTTATTTCAAATGTTGAAAATACTTAAGCGATTAAAGAATAAGGGACACAATCTTATATCACGCCAAATAACCGATTAAAGAACAATGTTTATTTTAGAAGAAGCTGGTCTTCTTATGCCAAGGAAACTAGCCAACATTAATACGAGAGAGGCTTGTTCACGATTAAGGACATATTACTTCAATGATGAAGGAGGTATAAAACGTGTTTGTCGGTGGAGATACCTAACTTTGCGATCGAAACCCAAGTTAGACGTTGTCGAAGAGGCGAACACACTTGATGGTCGCCGCCATTGCCGGAGAGGATGCCCCTCCCCCACTCCCTCGCTATAGAGGCAATCTAGTGCAAGGGAGAGGCAGCCCAAAGCGGAGGAGAGGCGGTGGTTGAAGGAAACACCGGGTTCTTCTCGTGTCCTATCCTAATCTATCCCACCCCTTCCTCTAGGAATTTTTTTATCCTGCCTATATCCCCTTTTTATACTATCCCGACAGTATTGCCAAACACAAGTATATGATAATTTATATCCCGATAATCAAATGCAACCTTAGATTATTGGGTCCAGGTCCACGGGAGAAATTCCTTTGGTGATAGGATAACTCAACTAGATTCCCAAAGGGAAATGCTTTCTTGATAATATTGTCAAGAACGATACAATCTCAATGTAGATCCACACACTATCACCGCGTGTTTTGCATAGTAACACTATTTGATTGGGAGATCGTGTAGTCAAAAATAACCGACGATCTTGTGAGATTGTCAACCATAACACTAGTTCATAAATTGCTAGCAAGGTTGCAAGAAAAAGAGAGAAGCTTAGGGTACGCATTGTAACACTTTTGGAAATAGATTTTCGCTCCCGAAGTCTTCCGGAGCAAAAATTCGTTTGATAATTTAACTTTTGAAACAGTAAATTCATTTGCTAAAAAATTTTACTTTTAAAAAAAATTCTATTTTCGAAGCTAATTTTCATTTGTGAAGTTATTTTTTTCTCCAATTTGAAAAGTTCAAAAAATTGCTTCTCAACTCAAGAAGACTTTTCGCCTCACTTTCCTTTTGACCACGCCCATCTTCACTAACTATTGCCACCCGTGGACCGCTCCCTGCCTCCAACCACTGCCCTATCCCCCCGCCGCCGCCGAATTGTTGTGTTCGGCCGTCGGAGTAAAAAATAAATATTTATTATTATTATTTTTAAGAAGTACATAATATTTTTAATAATAAAAAAATAAAAAGTTTAAAAATGAAGTATAAATTTTCGGCCATTGATAATAATTTTTCATATAAGATTGTGTTAACAATATTTTAGAAGTAGAAATTTTCAATTATTACTAAACGAATTTTTCTGATCAAAAATTAACTTCCCATAAAAAAATTAACTTCTAATTATAAGTTGATTTCTAAAACAGAAATATTAACATGCGTGCCCTTAATAGTTCACGCACAGTCATTGCCTCCAGCACCGTACGATGCAATCACTGCACCAGAAGCTGTAGCACTATCTAAAGTTTCGTTCTTCCTTTTAATTACAGTAAACGTAATAAACTGGTCATTAACAGAGCGATTCCATTCAGCAGAAGAATCCTATTCCGATGGCAGAGGAGGAGGGCAGCACCTTTTCCCGCTTAAAGTACACGCCTTTACTGAAGATTTCAACTTTTTCGCGTCATCTTTTATGGCTGTGAATCAGTATCAGAGCCTCACGAGTCAAAGGGTGGTGCAACAAGAATTGACAGGAGAGTTAGCATAAGGAGCCCAATTAACCGAGGCAAACAGGGGGAAATGGGAGCAGTGAAACAGGGTTATGCAGCTCTGAAATATACAGTTAGATTCTGCGACAGCCCACCCTCGCACAGATCTTTTCAGAACCCGAACCAGGAAAGAAAGAAAGGAAAAAGAAAAAGAGAGGAGAGAGAGAGGGGGGGAGAGAGAGAGAGAGAGAGAGAGAGAGAACAAAAAAGGAGAAGAAGAGTCTGATTTTTGCAGGCCTATGAGCGGATTTCAGAGCAGAATTCAATTCACTCCCATTGGGCTCTGCCTCTGTGCAGAGAGAAGAGAATTGCATGATTCATTTTCTCTTCACATGCAGCCAGAGCTGGAGTCTTCCAGTTAGCTCGGCTTCGGCATTTGAGTGCTTGACATGGTCAAGAAACATCTTTCGCGGAGGACAGTTGAACACGTTCATCAAAATATTTTTTTTTTTTTTTGGGTTGCAATTATGAGAATATGCATGATTCACGAGGTCGTCAGAGAGGAAGGACACAAAGGTATCTTTTTCCTTTTTAAGGACATGTCGCTCCAGGAAGCCGAATAGGAATGAAGGACGACAGAAGGGGGAGTGCGAGTTTTGATCATCCAGCAGATTTTTAAGATTAGATAATAAGCTATGAATGAGCCACAAGAATCCTAGCATTTGATTCGCAATTATAGGTAAAAAGGATCCTAGAATTGCCGAGTTTTAACTCTCGCCCCCATGCCATGAGTACCGATCTTTCTTTCCGGCGTTCTCGGATATTCTTCGCAGGGTCACGAGTTATATCATTTCTGTCCTAATAAGTTTCCTCGGTCTGAGTTTCGGAGAATTTTTCCTAGTGTTTTCAGGTTATGCATTTCCTTTTCTTTTTTTTTGCCCGAATTCCTCTTGGGTTGAATTAGGGAGCACACAGCCTTTGCGCTTTTCCTTGGTAGCACTAGCCAGCCTCTTTCACTTTTCCTAGGAATCATTGTCTTCTTTCCCGGGAAACTTTTTTCCCGAGAATCTGATTCTCGCTTTTGTTGCTGTTAGTGTGCAGTGTTCCCCTTCTAAGGGTTCTGTCACAGTCCTCTTACATTTTTACCAGAATTACTTCCCATTCAAAGCTTCACTGGCTTCGACCCAAAAAAAGCTTCATTGGAACCTTTAGCTTCAATAATTTACCCTTCTGTAATTACGTCTTTCACCCAGAAATTTTTTGTCATGTTATGCAGCTGGTCACGTGAGGAAGATTTCTTTTTCCTCCCTTGTCTGAGAGAAATAAAAAGGGGAGAAATTCTGTGACACTCGTTTCCTCCTTCATTTTTCCCATTTCCCAAATATAATGATGCCCTGTTTTTTTTTTTTTTAATAGACCTCCATTACCACTATCGGCAAAATGGAAAGAAACCCAAGATTGAGAATTTGAAGAACCCTACTTTGACCCTTCCTATTGACAGCAACTTGCAGTCCAATAAGTTTTCAAAATTTTCACTCCAACCTCGTTTTTGTGGACTGGTTCGCTCCAAAGCCCTTACTTTTACGTTGTTGCAACCTCTTTCTTGGGCTCATTACACAATCTTCACTCGCACGTAAGATGGGCAGAGCAACAAGGTGGCTTAAGGGCCTGTTCGGCATCAAGGAGGACAGAGAAGAGTTGGACAACAACAACAGCAGCAACAGCAAGAGACAGTCCAGCAATTCAAGCCGGTTGTGCAACAACCCTGCAACCATCCCACCCAACATATCTGTGGCTGAGGCTGCCTGGCTGAGGTCCTGTGGTTGCACTGATGAGGCGGAGAAGGAGCAGAACAAGCGCGCCATCGCATTGGCGGCCGCCACGGCCGCTGCTGCGGACGCAGCAGTGGCGGCTGCGCAGGCGGCAGTGGCGGTCATCAGGCTGACGAGCCGCGGGAGAGGCACGGTGTTCGGCGCCGGGCCCGAGGGGCACGCTGCAGTGAAGATCCAGACAGTTTTCAGGGGATATCTGGTGAGTTTTCGGCTTGCACGTAAGAAAGTGTTTCGGAGCTAGAGAATGCGAATCATGAGAAACCCAATTGAGCCTTTTGAGCATCCTGAAAAGTACATTTGATGGGTAACCCGAAAAACTTCAATTTCATTTTCCCCATCAGCTTAAATAGTTGAATATGCCGTGTATCTACTGAATTGCAATGATGCGGTTGACCGGAATGCGAAAACAGAGTCCTTACTCTCCGTGAAGGGGTCGGAATTTCTCGCATTCGACAGAATGAGAAGAAACAGGAAATGAAATACAACAGCAATCTCACATGTGAAGTGCTCTGTTTTATCGATGCGAAGTTTTTAGTACCCCATAAAGACTGGATTTTTTGTTGTTTTCCTTTTAGCCGTTTTCTTGAATCTGAAAAACCAGGCAAGGAGAGCACTGAGAGCGCTGAAGGGACTGGTGAAGTTGCAGGCGCACGTGAGAGGGTACCTGGTGAGGAAGCAAGCAGCCGCGACACTCCATAGCTTTGAAGCCCTCATGAGAGCTCAAGCCAGCGCTCGCTTGCAGAGATCAGCTCGCAGCGGCGGAGGAGGAGGCGACACTTGCAGGAACGGGTTCGGGACCCGCAAGCCTATGGTACGACCCGAAACTTTTTAACAGTCTCGTTAAATGCATACACGACTGCGAGTGAGCTTACACCTCCAGAGATGATGCTCAGACAGTTTTCGACTGGTAAAAAATTATGTCTTTTCTTTGGCCGGTAACCGTTAACTTAGTTTGACTGTGAGTGTCCCTTTGAGATGACACATCATGGACGTTTTGAAATAACTCTTTAAGTTTTAGACCAAAAAATAATGATGATAATAATTCTTAAGTTTAATTTTAACATAAAGTATCTGTCAATTTCTATTTTTTATTCTTTTTTGTTTTAACAGGAAAGATACGATGACAAGACGAGGAACGAGCACGAGCAACCACGCGCCGCCCCAACTCACAACAGAAGGCTCTCCGCCTCCATCGTCCACTCCGCGACACTCCACCCCGCCACTGAGGACACCTCCAAGATCGTCGAGGTCGACAATGGGGTCACGCCCTTTTCAAGCTCGGGACAGACGTTCCCATGCCGGGCCCCGACCCGGCTCTTCCGGAGCTCCGGCTGGCTCGACGATCCCGGGCCCTCCACAACTCCGGCGAGCACGCCCCTGTCGATGAACACGCCCGCGAGGAGCGACGTCGGCGGCGGCTGCCTCTTCCGGCGGAGCGAGGGCCGCGGCCTCCTTTCGGGCCCGAACTACATGTCGGTCACGCAGTCGTCCAAGGCGAAGCTGAGGTCGCAGAGCGCTCGAAGCAGAGGGTCGGGGGGCGGGGGCGGAGGAAGAGGGCGTCGCTGCAGGAGGTGATGATGGAGTACGAGCGGTCGAGGAGTAGCTTGAGCGGGGCCGTCGGGGTGAGGATGCAGAGGTCGTGCTCGCAGGCGCAGGAGGCTGTCGTGTTCAAGAACGCCGTCGTGGGGAAGATGAAGATGGAGAGACCAGAGCAAGAACTCGGAGAGTGGGAGAGAAGAAGATGATGGTGAAGGTTTTGGCTTGTGGGGTGAGCGTGACAGATGGAGAGACTTGCCTTTAACTTTGTCTTTTCCCTGCTTTTTCTGGATCCGTTCCATGGATCATGGAAAACAACTGATGTATTGGTGACCTGGTTCTTCGAGTATCCCATTAATCCTGCTCGTGAACGAAATCGCCAATCTAAACATGGTTAGGAATTGGGTGTTTATAGATTGAATTGGATGCTTGAGGGGCAGAGAAAAAATCGTAACTTTATTTGCAGGAGATGTGATGCTATTCCTCCTAAAAATGCGCCTTGGGATTTGGATCTGGTCGAGCTCTACTTGCAGTGATGTAGAGTTTCTGGCTTGTTCTGTCCGGGCGAATCATAAGCTTGGCGTTACGCGTCTTTCGTGATCAAGATACAAGATCGTTCATCGCATGAATGATGTACCAGTTGCACACTCCACAAGCTCTATTTTGCAGAGCACGAGTCTGCACAATCACATTCCAATTCCACCTCGGCCGATCTACAGCAGCGGAGAGACGAGATAGAAGCCCCTTAAAAATGCCGAATCAGTCTTGTGCTTGCATCTCGAAACTCAACGAGATTTAAACAAATCCATTGGAAAAAAATGACACCTAAATACTATACAAATTCTCTTGAGAAGAAGACAATGATGAAGTGCAGACAAGTCTAAGTAGGCTAATACCATTGAGTTGAATTTGGTCCAAACACAGGTTCGGTTGCCTGCACCAGGAGGGAACAAGGAACCAAAACCGTGGCCCTTTCTAGGAGGGAGCTAACTGAAGCAACAGGACTGCTCGTGAGCAAACCATGTGCCAGGACTGCTATCGCAGCAATAGGCCCACTTCAATGTGGAAGCTTTCTGTGTCCGATAGCGCCAGCTCCGGCGATCTTGCACTGCCACCGAGGCTTGTCCGTCTCCACACGCATACTACATTCGTAGCACAGTAGTTTCGATGTTAACGGCGACGACTGACGACTGTCTCCATTTAATTCTTTCTTCTATGTCCCCACTTCTCTGCGCGATTTGTGCCGCATTTGACACTGTCCTCATCACGGTTGTACTCTCACAGTCTCACTCTCGTTTCTACTTGGCTTGCATGCTATAGTACCTAGTTCCCCTGTATCCTTCGATTAAGCACTTGGTTTGAATTCAGCAGATCTTGTATTAAAATCACCGCATTTGACACTGTTCTCGGTTCTGTATTTATTTGAAAGGTCGGGTGACATGCTAGAAAATTCTCTAGTTCGAGTAAATCGGATGACACTTGTTGAACCGTAAAGGATTTTGATAGAACTCATCTAAAGGAGCATCTTCTCAGTATGTATACTGTATTTAAATGAGTTTTCGAGAATTATCCATGATAAATTACCAATAAAATCTCTTTAGGCTGCAAATTTTGAACCTCTAAAGTTCTTGTTCAGAGGAAGGCCCTCCAATTCCCGACTTTTGTCCTTGTTTTTCATCGCCTGCTCATTTACGCTTCGCCTAGTCTACCCGACTCTTTTCAGCAACACTTCTTTGTCAGTAGTTCTGCATCTGCATCATCAATATCTTGAGACGATGACTAGAAGACGCCCTCATCTCCATGATTAGTAGAAAGATGACCATCACGGCTGCGTTTTCCTCCAAGTTTTTTGCCTTAGGCAGGCTGAATCTGAAGGAAAGATGCTGAAGCACATAAACCAATTGATTGCAAAGTTCAATGTGACATCTTTGTATGGTACCATATCACTAGGTTTCCAATTTTACTTTAGATTGAAAACCACTTCCTCACACTTTAGGCCGAGGCAAAAATAAGCGGCTTCTGTGTGACGGAAGTGTTAACTGATGAATTGCGAAAAGCGTTTTGTTTACAAGCTCAGGCCTTTGAATGATAGTGATCTCACGAGTTCCTTCCTTAGATCGTATCCTCACTTACTTTTACTCATGATTTGTGCTCTGCAGTTCGACTTCGACGCATCCCCTGGTTTGACAGTTTCTGGAACTGGAAGATGTGCATGAAACTGGCCTTGCGAGTATGAAACATCGAAGTTCTTGTGCGTCAAATCTTTTAACGGGTGCGGAGTTTGTTATGCCTTTGGCTCTGGAATAGAGCCTCATCCCGACATAATCTTTATTTGATTGGAATCTGCATGGGCCGGTATATGTAGCTTCAATTCTTTTTAGTCGAGCGTCCCGATCTTGTGAGCTGTTCTATGGTGATAGCTTGAGTGAGGTTTATTCTAATCACCTGCGATTACAAGCTTGTAAGTTCGGGAAATGGATCCCCTAACATCGCCATTGCAATGTTAGGGGTGACGATGATCAAATTGGCCGTCCAAATCAAAATGGACGGCCTAATTTAATTTTATGTTACCTCTTTAAAATAGGAAGAAAATTTATAACGAGAATTTTTAAAAATTTTGAAGAGGTGACATTTAATCAAATCAGCCCGTCCATTTTGATTTGGACGGCCTGATTTGATCAATGTCACCCCTAACATTGCAATGTTATTACTCCTATCTCTTTCCTGACGAGGAGCTGGATATGTAAATTTTCTAGCTGACAACATTAGTAGATCATGGCCTGTAAGCGGAGCCGTCTGTGTGACCGCACTTCAACTTTGCCATATTTTGCTGGTTGTCTGATCCGTCCGACAAACCGATAGAACAATACCATGTGAAGTAAAACAACAGCTTCCATGATGTGGAAATCCAAATCTGTTCTCCCGAGCCGATATGATCAACTCATTTTCGGGCATAAGAAACTTACTTTTGTGTCTTGTTGAGTTTAAGATTTTCTGGAGAGAAGCTACTTCATTGCCTGCGTCGAATCGAAATCAGACTGTTGGACCAAAAATGTTGATACATTTTCCTCTCGGGCATCACAACTCCTCAGAATCAATACTTTTGTATAGCCTTTAGCTGCCTCATGTTTCATCGTTTCTGGCATAAACAATCTTTTAAACCCAGTTAGGAAAGGTAGATGCTTGACAGGTTTTCTTGATTCCATATCTTGGATAACGCACAATAACCCGGGAATCACCCCAAGAATCTGTTATTTGCTGGATCACTTCGATGAACAAGCCCGGCAAGATCTCGCAATTCATGAGCTTTAGGCACATCAACATTAGACTGTCATTCAACTCGCTGAGACCATGGAAACCCGAAAGCTTCCCTTGAACTACAGACAAGACAGTATAATCTCTTCATAGAGCAGTCAATGAATCTGTCAACAAAAACAGAACAAACTTTACATTTTTTTTTTCCTAACACAAGTTCTAGGATTCTGTCCCTGGCAAGAGCTTTTCAACAATGGAAGGTCTTGACCACAGGGCTAGGATCCATGGCAAGACTAGCCACTGAAGCACCTCTCTTGCTCAGTGAGGAAGAAAATAAAAATGAACCCTTTGAAATCGAACTCTTCTTCGATATGGTAGGCCTTGGGCCGTATGACTTCTGGCCATGATTGTCCAATGCCCCTGCAAAGCTGTTGCACATTTTCAACCTTTTCCTGTGAGGGTTCTCTTTCTTCACAAGGTCTTCAATGCTCTGGACTCTGGCCAGGGATGTGAACGACTGGGACTTCCCTTGGTAAAACTTGGAAAGCCCTCTCCTGCAAAATGATCAACAACGATAGGGTTTATCAACATTGCAACAGGGATTGGCCCCCAGAAAAATGAGCTGCAGAGATGGTATTTACGCTCCCGGAAAAAAAAAAAAGAGGAACTTTGCTTACTTGATCGGGAGGTGAGTCATGAGCTCAGATAGTTCATACAGAGGCCCATGGCCATTTGACAAAGAGTCTGATGATGAGGAGGAGGAAGAAGAAGAACACAATGTCGAGGAAGATGCATCCTCTGCCAACTCTGACGATGAACCCGACGACGATTCATCAGACACCAGAGAGTCTCCCATGGAGGATTCAGACTCATAACACTCGCCGCCGCCTCTGCTCGCATCAACAAGCTTCGGATCACCGTCCACGTCCCTGCAGCAGCTCTGCTTTTCTCCGCCCATCTTCGTCCGAATCATCACCACAAGGAACACACCAGACAAGAAGAAGATTGCAGAGACCTGCTGAAGAATAAGAAGAAGAAGAAGAAGAAGAAGGGTCTGATCTATCTGATCTCTGCAAATCGATGGAGAAAACAAGAAAATGATTTCTGGGTCCTCTTCTGGGGGAGCAACGAACGGATATATAAATGCAAATCAAGCGAGCAAATTAGGTTGCATCGGATAGCACTCGACTATTTTATTCATCGTGGCTTTATCCTGATGACTTGTCATCATCGCCTTCTTAAAGATTGAATTTTTTTTTTTTCCAAAACAGGTGTTTTTTCTTGTACCCTTTTTTTTTTTCTCGGACTACAAGGGAAGAGGATAAGGCCCAAGTCTCGGTACACATCCATGTCTGAGTCACCACCAATCTTTTTTTTCTTTTTACCTTTTTTCTCCCTTTTTTTTTTTTTTTGTGTGACGGGGGTGGGGGGGAAGATGGTGGAAACTTGGGTCGCTTTCCATGGCATCTTCTGCTTGCTTGCTTTGCCCCGCAAAGACAAGACATTATTCATAGCATGGTTTCTGTTTTTTGATGTCTCCCATGAAATTTGTGTGCCTGGCTCGATATATTAGGTCCCAAGAAAAATAACTCTTAATCTAATTTTAGATAATTGGGGTGTCGAGAGATTTTCAGCTGCGATCTCGAGATCGCGCGTTCGAATTCTATCGATCGCGTGCCAGTTGTCCTACGTGCACAGAGCAAAGATCTGAACTTAACAGCTTCGTACTATTGCATAAATGAAAATGCCAAGCTTTCATGTGCAATCGATTTTTTAAAAGGAGAAAAACATATGCAAGACAATTTCAAGATATCATAAAGTCTCTAGAAAGCTCTCTTCATGTTTAAAATCGATCAAGAATAGCAATTTTTTTTTCTTTTTATAATATGTGACTTTTAAGATGTAATCAACGTAACGTTAACGAGTCATACTTTTTCATGTTATATGACTTTTGGAATGCATTGAAGACGACTATTCAGATAGTTATTCAATAGATGATCCTTGATATCAATGAAAATAATTATTGGCAAGTGATATTCTTTTAAGGACACAATAAATGTCATTGATGATCGACAATTGATGAAAATGCATCAAAAGCCTTAAATCTTTTGTTTAGTTCAATCGAATCCCAAACTTTCCTCCGAAAATCACATTCAAGTCTCGTTGACCAAGCTGTGTAGGAAATTATCCGTGGGTCACTCGAAAATTGCGTATGTAGTGTCGTTAAATCACATCCTCCGGTATAAGCCGAAGGGTTTGGCCGTCTTTTCTTCGCTTGCCCGAAATGATCGACATTGTCCATTTATAAATCACTATATAGAGGCAACCTTTAGGCATCGCACGTTGTTAGGGTTATTAGCAAGAGCCCTAGAGATTTTCACTCCAAAATGCAATCGCACCGATTTGCCAAGATCGTAATTTGTCGCCCTCGGATCCATGTTTTCGATAGGCACGAATTCTACTTTTGTCAAAGGCCACATAGTTTTGGAGTCCTTTGGACATGGAGTTTGTGCCTTTATTTTATTTATTTTTTAAAAATTTGTGCCCCGTCATGACCTAACTTATTAAAGTTTTCTGAGTTTCTGGATGAAATTTCATGCCCTTCCTTTGCTTATATAAAGTTGTAAACAATCGACGACGACCCATTTCCTACTCAAGAAGAAAACAAGGAAAAGGAAGCGGCAAAACCAAATCGTGACACTAAACGGTTGGTGGCATGTTTGTCCCCCCAAACAAATCATCGGATCAGATAAAGATTACCCTATCCGGCATCTCAAGAAACCATCAAATTGGAGTAAGTTCAAACATATCCGGAATGATCATACATGGCGTTTGGCCAAACGAAAGAATCGGACACGACGGATGCTATTCTTCTCCGGGTGAGCGAACACGCTCTGCTGGATATGATTCCGATTTGTGTCGTGTTAACATCGATCATGTGCGCATCATGCGGCCTTGACGCGTGACCCGCAATGCGGGAACGATGTCTTTTTCTTCTATGGCACGATAAGCATTTCGGTACCAGTCAGATCCGGCACGAGATAAAGTTGAAGCGATATTGATCCATATTAAATCTCAATCCCCGTCAAAATCGAACGAGGGTCGCTGTCGAAAGGGTTACCCGAAAGGCAAATTATAGTTGGCTAGTTAGGTAAATTCAGCATCAATAATGTCTCCCTAGGGGGGAACTAGCCACACTTGCAGTTGTGAGATTGGTGCTTTCGGACCAAAACCATTTTCTCGTCAGCATTGGAATTTATTACACGCAACCCAGAAAGCTGTACACCTTCCGGATAAGGGGGCACCACCCCTCGACAAAACCACAAGATCGTCACCGATCTACCCCCGCTTCGATTTTGCGGATAATGAACGACTCGAAATGCGTTTTCCTGGAAACGAAGGAACAATTAGTCAAAAGTAATTTCAATCGCTTTTTAAAAAAATATTTTCAAATCATTCATATTTTGCTAAATAAATAAACTAAAAATAATAATTAAATTCCCTTATTTATGACAAATAATTGATTCCCAAATTCAAGAAATAGAAACTACTTTTTTTTTTCTTCTTTTTTTCTTTTTACCTCCATCGGTCTTTGGCGAGGATCAGGCGAGCGGGGGCCCCCTCACCCAATTCGGCAAGGACAGCCCACGCCCGAGGTAGGCATTGAGGACCAGCCCCGACTCCGTCGGAGAAATTGAACAAGACGTGAATAGAAAAAAAAAAGTTTAAAAAGTTTAAAAATTATCCACGACGTCGCGGACCGTACCAAATAGGACGATCAACACTAATTAGACCGCCACGTCAACGCTTTCCAAAAAAACTAATCAAAAAGACTAAATTGACATATTGCTAAAAGCTTTAGAATTAAATTAACACAATTAAAAAATTTAAAACTAAATTGATAGTCGTATAATAAATTTCAGATTAAATAAGACATAATTAAAAAATTTAAGACTGAATTCACCGCCATATAATAAATTTTTTTTTTTTTTTATAATGTACTGTCACTTCTATGACTCCCAATTCGTTGAGTAAAGCAAGGAGGTCGATAACTTCCGCCCCCCACCCCAATTGGAATCAAATGTTTTTCTCATATAGATGATATTTTCATATTGAGAAACAGCACTTCCATTTGTTTTGCGAAAAAGATGAACAATTTGAAAAAAATTAAAAATAAAAAATAATTAGTTGTATTTGTATCACTTGAAAAATTATTTAATAAAAAATATTTTCATTATCGATAATAACTTATGCCAAAACATTTTCTAAATCCTTTATTCGCCGTGAAACAAATGCATCACCCTTAATGACCATACGGGACTGAGTTAACTCGCCCCCTGATATTTGTGTGAATCTTGGATATCTATGCAAACACTGTAATTGTAGATCTAGACAACATTTACAGAGAATTCTAATCGATCAACCAGCATAAAAGAGTCTCTTGTGGAAGCAGATCGAGCCTACGCAAAACGCTTTCCCACCTCATGGCCAGAATAGCATCGCAAGTTCCTTAACTAAGAGCTACAGGAATACAATTATCGGCCATGAATGGTAGATTTATCAAAAGGGAAATGTTTTACTGGGCACAATTAAGGAAAAACGATCGCAGTGACTTAATCTAGTCGGTCCGATGATACCATACCGAAAACTGTATGCTAACCAAAAAAGCCACAAGTAAGTCGGAATCCCAATGCAAAATCCCATAGATGGTGTTCTGGCAGGAAATACACTGACAATAATTTCTGACTTAAGAGAACAAGGGCGATTAACATATGCATGTCTTAAACTGGCGGATATATCACAATCCGATGAAAGGTGTATGGCCTCTTTCATTGAATGTCGATTCCCCTCTGATTCAACCTAGAAAAAGTATGTTTAGGCAGATATGTCACTGCCTGGACCTTGTACCACCAAACGACACAACCCCAGGGAAGAGAGAGTACATGAAATGACCAGTTCTATTAGATACCTCAAGAAAGTAAAGCCTTTTGCAATTACATCCAATCAATTCAGATTAATACAGAGACAATCATAAGACACCATAGAAATCAACTCTCAAGCAGCAAACTTCTAAAGTGCGCATAGGACTTCCAAATTACATGAGTATTCTTATCATTGCAATTCACAATCCAAGTAGGGCAATTGCTAGACGCAAGGTCGCAATATAAGCAACAGGGATTCCAACAAATAACAGAACATACCGAAGTGCCTAGAGACCCTGCTCAATTAGATAATCACCAAGCCTTTCTACAATCATGTTGCACTGGCCCGCATTCATGGGCTCATCGTATATGCCAACTATCAAGGCCTGAGTGGTCTTCTTGACAGTGACTCCACCGGGGCCCTGAAAGTAAAGCCGTGATGGTTTTAAAGAATATTTGACAATGGAGAATAAGAACACATGTCGAAGTGCAGTGCCAAAGGTTTCCAGATGCATCAAATGCTAAAAAGCTTGCTTTCAAGAGCACCGTGCTATATATATATATATATAAATAACCACCATGACTAGCCAGAGTAACAGAAGTATTCTTCAATAAGCTGATCTATTGATTCTCTAGAGCATGCCATATTTCCCTAACCCTAAATCATAAGTTTTTGATAATGCTGCAAACCTTTACACCCTCTTAAAAGGAACTTCTAATGTTAATGTTTAGGGGCCTCAAATAGTTTGGGCAATGTTAAAACCTCCCACTGTTCCCCGAAAAAGTAAAGAGCACAATATAAGTTGTCTAGGTTTTTCAAGGTACATAAAAAAATGGAGGAAAAGAAATCGATATAAACTTTTTGTGAACCATGTTTGCACTTGATCAAATGCATGAGACTCTGCAGCTGTAAAACATTTTCTTGGAAAGAAACAACTCTTTCCCATTGACACCATTGCATCACGGTCAAAATTTTCAAGAACACAGAGCCCTAAAAGTTGCTAGATCAGATCAACAGATGAGGAGGAACAGCAAGCCCAGTTCATCCTAATTTCCACATCAATTTGTCTTGACGCCTCAATCAGGAGAAAGGCCCCTTGAAGATACAAATGTAGCAACAATTAGTGTATGCGAATGCAACAAGCTTTAAACTTTTCAAGAGGATGGATGGGAAGTCATACCTTTTTCCCCGAATAACAGCTCCAGGCTCACCTTGGATCACCATATATTTCACACCCCCAGGAAAAGCCCCGTCGGAGCAAGTGATCCAGGTTCGTCAAAATCTTTGACGATTGCAGCAATTTCCTCAGGCTTGAACTAAAAATGGGGGAAACAGCATAAAACCATTGAGCACGGAATCAACATTGCCCGAAGAAAGAGGAACACGGAGAAATTCAACATCAGCCACTTCTCATGGGCAAAAAGCATTTTGAAAAGGAATTGAAAGTCTATACGGTGCAACTGCCCATCAAAGCTGTGCAAAACTTGCAGGCTCGCAAGTATCCAACAACAATAAGTGCGAGAAACACTCGTTCAAACCATCAAAACGCTCAAGGGAGAGAATTGAATCTAAGCAACCGAGGTTTCTTCTTTCTTCTCATGAAGTCTAAACCACTTTGCCTAAAACACGAATCCCAAAAGTACATGCCGAAAGCTAAAGTATCCAGGCAGGGCATATTAAACCCCAAGAACAATCGGCCAAACAGTCTCTTAAATCATCTATCGGAAAACCTAACAAGATCCGAAACACCATCTCCGCTTGAAACAGCGCCCAGATTGAATCCGAAACCACGACGAACACAAATTACCAGCAACCCGTGAACGAAGCTGGCTCAGATAATCAGATCTCAGGAGAATTCGACCCAATCAAATGATCTGAGCGTACCGATGCAAAAAGCAACAGCCGAATCGAGAGAATCAAGAACCCGGCGGGTGCAAAGTAGTAAAGAGGGAAGGCCAACCTGAGGGAAATTGGAGCTCTGAGCCCAGACGGTGCCGTCGTGGCCGATGATGGCGGCGGCGGCGAGGTGGTTGCCTTCGATTTCGCACATCAAGTGCTCATCCACGTACGTTTGCCACGACATCTTCTTCCTCCTGCTCGAGATTCGCGTCGTTTCAGAGGTTTTTGGGGGTTTCGTCGTGCGCGCTTGACCTTGAGGGGGGATGCTTCGTACCTGAGCTTGGTTCTCGTCGGTACATAAGGGTAGGGTGGAATTAACCCCTAAATTATGGAAAAAAATTAAATGTATTAATACACTCGTAATCATTCTTAATAAAGAAACAATTGAATGATTACATATAACACGAGAAAGATAGTGTCTTGATGTCGCCATTTGATTGTCATTCTTGTTAAATATTTTTTCAGAATACAAAGCATTATTCAGAATTCACTTGACTTGTGTTGCAATTGGCTTTCATGCCCCAAAAACGGATAAACCCATCTATTCTCGAGCGATTTTTTTAACCGAACCATTTGAGAAGAACAAGCTTGGAGAGCCAACCGCCGCGATTTATTGGGTGCCTTTAGTTCTCAAAACTCATCAGTGTAAAGCCGGATGAACGAACTAATCTCGCTAGCGAGTTTGGACGCCTTCGTCTCGTGTTTATAGCTGTGTAACCGTCAAAATTCATGATAATCGACTTCTTGATCTCTCGTTTTAGCTTATACATTATTGAGATAATGACATAAATGATCATTGAACTTTGATCTAATTGCATTGTAATCCTTGAATTTTAAATTTGTTCAATATGGTCCTTAAACTCTAGTTTAATGTTCATATGATTTTTGAACTTTTAGTTTGTTGATGTGGCCCATGACTTTTACTACAAGTTCAATATACCCATTAACTATATGAAAATATTCGATGTAGTCCTTCCATTAATTTAAGATCATGGGCAATAATGAGCATTTTCATATGGTCATAATTTAAAGTGAACATATACTTAAAAGTTCGGAGACTACATTGAATAAATTAAAAATTTCAGGATCATATCATATGTTTGGCTAAAGTTTAGAAATTATTTGTGTTATTTTTTTCATGGTGTTCATTTGTCAATCTATCGGTGCATGCAATACACTTTCACGCATTTGAGAAAGGCTAAGAGCCCAAGGCGCATCGGTTAAGCGCTCCGTCGACCAAGAATCCGTTGTAATCATGACCATACGTGGTTCTGTCGGCATCGAGTACTCCCCCAAAAAAAGCGGAACTTAAAATTGAAATAATCAAAATATTCCACGCGGCTTTTCGGGTGTGGAGGCCTTAAAAATGTGGTCAATCCGGCAAGTCAATGCATCTAATCCTAATTAAACAGGATTTGGTGATGTGGAGTGGAAGCTTTCTCGTCGGAAACATTTAGCGGTATCGATAATATCACATGGGGGTGACCAAATTAACATGTTGGATTTGAATGGTCCAACTAGATTGCAAAAGGGAATTTATTTGTGTTTTCACATAAGAGTTTGTCCAGTTTTCCCAGCACGGCAATTTGAAATGATTTCATCTTCATACCAAAGACCCCCAGACTGCCCTTGCCAAGGGCTGCCCACGAGGGCCACTTGAGGTCGCGCGACCCTAGCAGTCTTCACCCGGGGTTGGGTCCTCAAAGACGAGCTTCATTGAGGCTCATCAACTTTGTCACTTGATGTTTTTTTGAGTTTCAATGGGGATTGCGGCGATAAGAACCGCTAATTGACGCTCGCCTAGTCACTATCCATGCTCATCCGTGAGCATCGCTATTGTAATTAATAGGTTAATGGATAAAAAAAAGTGAGCAAAATGAGATAAGATATATTTCTTTGATTCATGTATCTGTTAAATTCATGTACCTCTTGAATTCATGAATCATTTTAATTTATGTATTTTTTGAGTACGTGAACTTTCAAACTCTATAAATTGAGTTGATCTATTATCATTTCAAAACATTCAAAGAAGAAATATTTCTCATCTTTTCACTTCAATTGTTCTTAGTGTATCGATTTCGAAAAGTATTAGACAAAATCCTATTTATATAATGCTAATTTAAATGAGATCAAGAATGTTGTATTTAAAATATAAAAAAAACCCTTCGGGACGAAAAGCACGTGGGCGCGCGCGCGCTCTCTCTCCTCACCTGTCATTCATTTTACCCGCGGTGTCTCTGCCTCTCTCTCTCCTCACCCGTCAATCATTTCTTCCACGATGAGCCTTCCGGCCCCGTCAATGGCGGCCCGCCGATTTCTCTCCTCCCTCTTCCTCCTCCTCCTCAATCTCGCATCCACTTCCCTGTCGCAACCGCTCATTCGTCTCTACTCGAAGCCGCCTTTCTCCGGCGACCGGAAGATCCTCAGGGACGACGGCCTCTACTGCGAAAGCTGGCGGTTGGCCGTGGAGACGAACGACGCCGGGAGCTGGACGCAGGTCCCGTCTCGGTGCGAGCAGTTCGTCGCGACCTACATGAGCGGCGACCGCTACACGTCGGACTCCTCGATCATAGCGAACTACTCGTCGGAGTTCGCGAAGACCGTGCAGATCGCCGGGAACGGGAGCGACGCCTGGGTGTTCGACATCGACGAGACCCTGCTCTCGAATCTGCCGTACTACGAGGCCCATGGCTTCGGGTGAGTTCGACCGTGTAGCGATTATCTCGTCGCCGTTGGATTCGCTTTGTTGCGTTCAGTCTCGTGATGTGAGGTCCGGATGCGTTTAACCTTTTCCGCGTCCCCGGTTGGTGAGCACGTGTATTTGTTTACGTCATCGCTTATTGGCTGCTTGGCCTAGGGATCTACCAGTAGGATCGCGACACGTGGAAACGCGTGCCTGGAGTTAGATTCATTTAACGGGGGACGGCTCACTCTAGTCTATACTGTCGTCTCTATGGCATCTTGAAGGTGTTCAAATTATAAGTTTGAGGGTCCAAAATTCATCTTAGATCGAATTGAATGAGCAGTTTAACAATGGTAGTTACCCTTTTCTAGTTCATGATCAAGCTTGGTCTGCTATTGCTTGTTCGCTTACAGAAGCAAATACCCGGCTTTAGCTCCGATTACACGACCCGAATTTTCGACTGCAGATTCGTTCGCATCCTATGCATCTTTGCGACAGACATTCTGGGTAACCCGTTCCTGGATTTGTTTGATGTACTGCATTGTTCCTTAATTCTGGTTAACACCAGGCGTGGAGACAGAGTTGAGCTCTAGAGGATGTTAGCATCCTTCCCTAAGAGAAGTAATTTTGTTCTTGACTTTTTCATGACCGGATAAACAAAAATGCCACCATTTCTGAACCAATTGGTTGAATTTGCTGAGTTTGTGCATTACGTGATCAAGGTGTTAACGTTGCTGTTTTGAACCGTTCGAAATGTCGCCATGTGACTACTGGTGGAATGGGCTATAGTGAAAAACAATCCAAGCATGACACGGACTATGGAGAAGTTATGTGGCACATTCTCCTCTTTCATCCACTTAATCAGTGCAATAGTTATACGTAAAAGCATTTCTTTCTCATTGAGGAGGAAGCTTTGACCAACTACACTAGATGAGAATAAATAAAGCAAGTGGTTTTGATTCGTCCTCTGTTTTGTTGCTGCCATCTGTTCTATCGTTGGGGTGAAGTAAAATCCCGGCGGTTGTGGTAGGTTGCTAAGTTTTTGAAGGCCTGATGTTTTCCTTTGGTGGCTTTTGATGGGAGTAGTCAACCCATGCTTCCTTTGGTGGAAGTATTAATAGGTTAACTTACTTACCAGAAAAGATAAGAACAATAAAATCAGTCTAGATGCAGATGAACAATCCAGTTTTATGCTTAAGTTGTTCTTGGATACTCTAGTAAAATATCCGGTTCATGCTTGGAGTTACTAGTTGGCTACAGATGTTTGCCAAGGGGTGTGGTCTGATTTGGATGTTACCTGATCTGCTCAGGACTTAGGAGTTCTTTTTCTTCCCTTGGAATAGGGTGATCGTCCCGAATGTGGCTCATAGTTGTTGACTTGTTCTGTTTCAAACGTAGATCACAGACCTTTGATGAGAACTCTTTCGATGATTGGGTGGATTTGGCCGAGGCCCCTGCTTTACCCGTGAGCTTAAGTTTGTACACGGAGCTTCAACAGCTGGGTTTCACAATCTTTCTGCTGACTGGGCGGAGTGAGTATCAAAGAAATGTTACGGAAAAGAATCTTCGAGATGCTGGGTACAGTGATTGGGAAAGGCTTATCTTGAGGTAAATCTGTGAAATATAGATCCTGTTCTGTAGCTTTCAGCCCTTTCTTGGCTATGATAACAATATCTTGTGCTACTTTGTGTTTTCGCACATTTGACTTGGACTTTTACCATTCTTTTCAATAAAATCAGGAATGCTACTGATCAGGGCAAAACTGCAATTGTCTATAAATCAGAGAAGAGGTCTGAATTGGAAAGCCAGGGTTATACAATTCATGGGTGCTCTGGAGACCAGTGGAGTGATTTGCTAGGCTTTGCCATTGCAAAACGGTCTTTCAAGCTCCCGAACCTTATGTACTACATTTCTTGATGACAATGATGTCAAAACCATGGAGCATGAGAACATGGATGTGACACATCGATTCCTATTTGATAAGCGTGATTCTTTTCGGCACAAGCCATTCGTCGTTGCCATTGTCAAGCACTGACTTCATGTTTTTTTTTTTTCCTTTGACAATAAGATGAATAATGGATTTGCACTTCATCGTGTCGTTTTTTGTGCACATACGCTCTGTGCAAGACCTGTTTCTGCACACCATTGGTGTTTTGAGGGTGTAGTACCTGCAAACTTCAAATATGATGGTGCGGCACACCAACCATGTCATAGTAGGTTTATGTCCCATATTTCTTAGTATTGATGAAGAGTATGTGCGTAAATAATGGCTAGTGTTTTCAACTATTTTCCCTGTATTCAGAGACTTGGTGTGAACTTCCAAATTAATAAAATGTGTCTATGGTGCATTTCTTTCTGCAGAATTTGTGAAACTTATGTTGTCTCTGACCAAGGAATTCAAAACCTTCAGAACATCCTATGCATATACTTTTGAATTTCATGCAGATTTGAAGATAATCATCTTCATGCTAATGAGCTCGAAATTCCAAGCCCTCCCTCTCTCTTCTGCTTCCATAACCGTTTTCTTTCTATGTTGTACGAGGGTCTGTGAGATGAAACATGAAAATTTCGCTGGGAAGCTGTGTTATGTATTGTTTTTCGGTCTCTCTTTTTGTGTCTTCCTGGTTGTGCGGTTTCTTCTTGTTCCTCCTTTGGGCAGCATGCGACTTAGGAAGCTAAATTTTGGGTGTTCGTGTTTCTTTTCTACTATGGATCTGTAAATGTAGCAATCTATATGTATATGTGATGGTAGAATCTAAGAAAAGTTAGCAGATGCGCCACAAGACAGTATATGACATTCTTTTGACAATTGCAAGTTGTTCTGCCTTTCCCAGTCAATAAACATATAACGTGGCGAACGTATACATAAATAACCTATGGGCTCACAAAACCCCGTCAATTTCAAGACGTATCTTACCCAGTACACCTCCCACGAAAAATTTAAACTAGCGTATCAGAAAATCAAGACAGTATGCTCTGAGTCATTATACTCGGTCATTAGTTTCAGACAGCCGTAACCAACCCTGTTGATACGTGGGTGACCCTCGGCTCATGGTGACTTGGAGGCCGGGTCTGCGGCTGTCCCGGAGAGAACAGCCATCCCGCCACAGAGAAGGGGCTGCGCCGAAGGCATTCTTAGACAACTCAGCCCTCCTCCTGGTGTGGAAGAACACTCTGGTTGAGGCCTCTGCATGTCCTTATTAGGAATGCAGTTGACCGAGAAATCGAAGCCCACGCTCCTAAAGAACAGCTTCGTGCATTCCTGGCTCAAACCAGACAGGAAATTGTAGGCCACTGTCAAGTTCATGAGGCTTTTGAGCGAACAGACCAGGTCGGGTAATTCCCCCGACAGCCGGTTGTGGCCCAAGTTCAGGACTTCGGCCTGGCTCAAGCACGAGAGCGTGTCGGGCAAATGACCCATCAATGAATTGTAGCTCACATCGAAGACTTTCATCTCTGTGAACAACCCGATTCCCTCGGGAACGCATCCTGATAACTGGTTATTCAGAAAAAGAATCTCCTTCAGTTTGGAGGCCATCAGACCGAAGCTAGCCGGGATGCTTCCACTGAACTTGTTATTGGCCAAATTGATCACTGAAGCTGGAGAATTGCCTAGGCTCTGAGGAAGCTCGCCTTCAAAGTTGTTGTTGTTGACGAATATGGCATCAAGTTTCCTGTTGAAGAGGTCTTCTGGTATTGGGCCGGAGAAGCTGTTAAATCTGAGGTCTAAGTAAACGAGACTTGGCATTTCAAGAACAACTGCAGGAAAAGGGCCTGAGAACTGGTTATTACTGAGGTCTAGCTCCTGTAGAGAGGAGAGATCTCCAAGAGTGTTGGGGACCGAGCCTGAGAATCTGTTGCTGTTGAGGTGGAGGAGGGTCAGGTCAGTGAGCAAAGACAGCTCTTTGACGAGAGTTCCCTGAACATTTGCCTTGTTGAGATCTATGCCCGCAACAAAAGGACCCATCCCGTCTTGAGAATCCGAGCAGAACACACCCTTGTACGAGCACACGTCGGAGCCAACCCAAGTCCCCACAACCTTGTTCGGATCATCGGTGACAGCCGATTTCCACGCCTGAAGAGCTGTGAAGGCATTGCTCAGCCTCGAACCTGATGGAGCTGGGGTGTTGATCCCTCCACCGATCCAGACACTGCCCGCTCCGCCTCCATGCCCGCTGCCAACTCCAGCATTAACGCCGCCCATCCCGACGCTGACTCCACTGCTGACATGCCCTGCTTCGATCGGCATTGCCAGGAGGAGTAGAAAAGCCATTAGCCAGCTCTCCATTTTGATATGGGTGTGGGTGGGTGCAGCCTGCAAGGTGTGGTCTGTGCCTTAGTTATGCTTTGCAAGGTTGTCCACCTAAGTTTGCTCAGTGGAAAGGAGGAAGAGAATGGTGGGGTTTGAGCTTGTCGTGCATTTGCTCATGTTGTCGTTCTCTATGAGGATTTCTTGATTTGTGCTCTTAGGATTCCATCATTGTGTTGCTCCGTTGGACGTGTTGACCCGTTTAATGATGGACAGGAAGTTGGAGTCCAGGATTAAATCACACCATGAACAGCAAAGTTGCTGCATTCAAGGTTCGCCCTTGTTCTGTAGCAAATTGGTTCACCAGAGAGGAAGCAATTACATTAAAGCTTGACCAGCCAAAAGGGGTTGACATGAATGGGGCTCCTGTCGGGCATTAACTCTTCAAACTTCTCCCACAACGGGCTAATTTGACTCGATGCAACTGTCACTATTGGCCGGACAGCATAATTAAGGTCCCCTAAGTTCATAACGGAAGACTCATGCTGACGTGCGCGCCGGCCGGCCGATCACGGTACATTGGGGCGGCCTACACTTGCCGAGATGAAAGGCGAGATGCGACGGACAGCCGGCCGGCATGTCCGGTAATATGTAAGTGTTCCCCACACTAGCGAGTGGGAGAGTGAATTGCGGGCACAGAGTTCATCATTGGGGATTCAAAAGGAGAGCGCCTTAAAAGGCCAAGAGGGCAAAAAGGTGTGGTGGGGAACAAGGAGGGACCATTGATGGTGATCAAAGCCAACATAAAGTTGGCGCAACAAAACGCGTGGTTCTGTGAATAATAACGGGTGGCAGCTTGTTTCCGTGGTCATTGGGAATCAACGTCAAAGATGAAAAAAGAGAAAGAGAGAGAATGGAAATGAGAAGTAAAAATTAAAAAAAAAATGAGGAATTTTTTTTAACTGTTGTTAAGAAGAATTCAATTTTTCTCTTGTTAGAACCACCCGTTTTGTTGACAAAAAGCGAAGTCGACCCTCGCTGGCCGCAACAACAAAAAAATTAAGAAAAAAGAATATAAAATCGTCTTTGGACGAAAATACTCTTGACGGCCAGTGAAGGAGGCCTTTATTCAAACCGTCATATTCACTTCGGGCTCTTATTTAAATTTTTAGTTTAATAATGAACTTATGCGGGTCTTTCTAGGCCAAATCTTTGAAAAAAACCTAACTTTAGGTTCAATTTCAATTTTTACCCAAACTTTTTTTTCGTCTAAGAGAGGTTTTAAGCGTTAGGTTCCAATTTCAATTGCACCCGAACTATTTTGTTTTCTCTAATGGAAGCATCAAGCTTTAGGTCCAGTCTCGAACTTTTTTCTCTAGCAAAGTAGAATAAGCTTTTCGAGAAGCAAGACGACGAAGCGGAGCTGTCTACAAAGGCAATCAATTTAGCTAAGGGACCCAGTGCTCTAGCTAATTGTCCACCCTTTCCAAATGTGATTTCTATGCTATAAAACCAAACTTTCAGTTTAACCCCAAATCCACCTTGAAATTTTTCTTTGCTAAAAAAGTAACCGATGTCGCGACCTAAAAATCGAAGCTTTTCAATTTTAGGTTAATGGATTACCATATTAATTAATTAAATTAACTAACCTAGTTTGAACTATCTCAAGTTCTACCAAATCGTGACTTATGGTTCAAGTGATTATTAAGCAAAAAATTTTAATTTTCGGAGCCGCCACTAATCATTTTTTGATAGGTCGATTAGAGACCTAAGTAAATTAGTGGGTGAACTAAATTACTTTTACGAACTAAAAATTCTAAGCTCGAGGCTTGATTATATTAATTTTTAAATTAATGCCCTTTCGGTACTAATTTTATGAAAAAATGTTCAGTTTGACAATTTTGATGAATCCCGACTTGAAGTTCAAAAATGCAATTTTTGGGTTTTTTTGATGATTTTTTTTTGTATTTTTGGTGTATTTTCGAAATTTAAAATTAGTGAAAAATGAGGGTCTATTGGTTCAAGATTAATTTACAATTTCTGGATTTAATTTGCATTAACTCCCGAAATTTTTAAGAAAATCTTTTAACCATAAGTCTACATCTTTTAAAAAGTTGAAATGGATTCAAAAGATTGTTTTTGCTGAATGTAATCTATAAGATAGGATTTCTAGAAAATCCTATCTTTCTAAAAAAGATAAGGCGTGGCTTTTAAGAAATCATATCTTCATAATATTTTTTTTTTCTGAGATTTTCGACATGAAATGGACATGAATTTTTTTTTATTTTTTGATTTTTTTATTTTCAATTTTTGTGAGTGAATTTAAATTCAAGTTGCGAATCTTTTAATGAAAAAGATAATTACAATTGAATATTTTGAATTAATTTTCGATCCGAAGTCTAACGGATCGATTCCTAAAAATTTGAAATTCCCACCATGAAAATAATTCCATCTAAATCATGATAGATAGATTTATTTCCATGTGTGCGGTTGCGGATTAGGAAATTCCCGACCGATCACATTTTGAAAAGATTTTGGTATCTTGAGTATATTCAAAAAGATTTTCGGATTAACATAAGATTATCACAAAATTACCAAATATTCGCATTGAATCGGAATCCTAATAGTTTGAGCACAAGATATCTTGAGAATATTCAAACTTGGTATGCAATTTTCCAAATTAGGCCATTAAATATACTAAACTTGCAAAGCAATCTTCAAGATATGCAAACTTTAAAACTTTAAAACATGCAGAAATTTTCAATCAAGGCAAGTGAATAAATCCTTTTTTTTTTTACGTGCAATCTTTTTGACGACGCAATTCAATCAATTAAATATTCTGAACTTACGATGCAATTTTTATGATAATGCAATTCAATCAATCAAAATATGCAATCAAATATTCAGAATATCCAAGTAAAGTAACTCACCTAGATTGCAAGATTGCACTTTCCCAATTCGATTAGCACGGAACTTGCGTGCCAAACTCAACACTTCAGATGGGATTGATTAGGAGGATTGGACTAATCGGTGGTACTACGATACTTGTTGTAATATTCGGTCGGACACACGAGCGGTTCAATACAAAAAAAACCTTCAATTTTAGCATTTATGACAATTTTACTCAAATTTTTTTTTATCTCATAAAAAACCTTCAACTTTTACATTTATCCCAATTCTACCCCAAAATTTTATTTTTATCCTAATTCTACCGGACTAGTACTTAAAAAAACACTCATCATTAGCATATGTCCTAGTTATATTCAAAACTTTTTTTTGTCTCCTAAAAAATCTCTAACTATTACTTTTGTCCCAATTCTACCATCGTTAGCCCTTCGCCCATAATGACCATTAGTTAATCCTATGTGACATTTTTACATTGTTAATGAATTACACCTCGTAAAGTCGACATGAAAATATTCATAAACTTCTCTTCAATAGTTTTGCTACCCCTACATATTGCCGAGAGATATATAATCATTCAAGACGGCACGTTTCATATTCTTTTCGGCACTCAGCCACCCAAAAAATGATTAGACATGGAGATATTTGGACTAACGATCTAAAATCTCGTTGTCCTTAAAACCTACTATTTGTAAATTTCAAAGATTTATTGATAGGTTCGGCGAGAAAACTATAACCATGTAGGATTAACTAACGGTGATTATGGACGGAAGACCGCGCGGTGATAGAATTGAGATAAAAGTAAAAGTTGAGGTTTTTTTATGAGATAAAAAAATTTTTTAATATAATTGGGACATATGCTAAAGTTGAGGGTTTTTTTTTGTATTAAACCGGTAGAATTGTGACAAAAGTAAAAGTTGATGATTTTTTATGGGATAAAAAAAAGTTTTGGATATATTTGTTATAAGTGCTAAAGCTTGAAGTTTTTTTGGGTATTAGGCCCGCACGAGCAAATCCGCAAAAATAATGGAAGCTGAGCCTGACCGGAGTTGCGTTGCGGCGTTGTTGAGCGAGATGGAAACGGCAGTGGTTGTCGTCACTTGTGGGGTTCGATCAAAGGTAGTAGCTTCGTTGGAGTGATGATGGAAGAATCGGATCCCCAATCATAAAGATAGGGGTGACATTAAGGGATCCGAGCCGCCCATTTCAAAATGGATGGCCGGATTCATCCACATCACCTTTTAAAAAAAGAAAAAATTTTTGGCTCAAAATTTAAAAGTTTTTAAAAAAGTGATGTAGATCAATCCGACTGTCTTATTTTTATTTGGACGGTTCGGATCGATCATGTCATTCTTAACATTGTCAAACAATATTAAGGGATTCTGTTCCAATGATGGAAGACCTACAGCAAAGAAGACGACAAACACAAGACAAGAACTTCCTTTTACAGGAAAGAAGGCTAGGGTTACGAGGGAAAGAGTCCATATTTTCTTTCCTACTGTGAGAGCTTTAAGATATCTTTCTTCTTCTTTTTTCGTTCGAATATCTTTTTTGTGAAAAATCTGCTAGTGTGTTCTTTAAAGCACCATTTTTTTTTTCACAACATATATTGCTCTTGAAAATATGTGCATCGCGTGCTTCAATTCACTCTTAATATTTCGGCCAAGTAATGGGTCTTAGACTAAATTCACTTCATCACAGGCTTATCTTAATTAAGCTCAAAGCCTATTCACTCGAATCCATCCATCGCCAGTCCAAAAAATCTACGAATAATATGCTAATGCTTCCAATATCTATATGCAATTTAACTAATTATATTTCTTTAAGGGCCAGGGTCGGTCCCTAATTTTTTATGTAATAAATGAATGACTAAGTCATCAAAATTCAAAGTGCCAACACCAACTTTAACTCTTATTTCAAATCTATGTCGAACTATTATTTGTCTAGTAAAAAGCACCTACTTTTAATCTAGTCTCAAATTAGATTTCAAACTGAATCTAAAGTGAGGATTTTTTTTGCAGAAAAAATTCAGAATATATTTTTTTTTTGGTCGAAATTAGGATATATTAGGACGGATCTAAAGTTGATATTTTTGTAGACAAAAAAAAAAGGAGTGGAATTGGAAATCTAACTTAAAATTGATAATTTTTTAGGGATTAAGAGCGTACTTACACGTAATCTTCTTCCCCTCTCGGCTCAACAACTATTACAAAGGTGAATATTCGCGAACTGTTTTGCCTTGTCCGAAATTTCTAACGAAGCAAGTCCGTTTTTGTTTGCTCTTCCTCGCCAAAATCGACCGGCATGGTGAAGATCGACGAACCGAACGGCGCCGAGGGCGGCAAAACCGACGGCGTCCGTGCTGTGCAGCGCGGGGCGAGCTTCGATGGGAAGCGCATTTTGGTGGGCGCGGGCGCGAGGATCTTGTTTTACCCCACTCTCCTGTACAATGTGCTGCGGAACAGGCTCCAACCCGAGTTCCGATGGTGGGATGAAGTCGACGAGGTATCCAAATCTGTCGTCAAATCCTCGTTTAGTTGGTCGTTTCCCTCTTCGATTTCGAATACCGGTTTGAAGTTTGCTCGGCTTAATTTGTATGACTGCGGATGGTGGTGGGGTTTGATTGATGAGACACAGTGGCATGATTAGTGATGTGTTTGGGCTTCTGGTCTCTTGAATTTGCTGGCTTATGCGAACCTTATATCGGGGCTCATCTTGCATGTACTGGCGGTGATCTAGAAGCTCATTTCAAGATCGTGGCACAAGAAGTTAATATTGCATTAATTCGAATTTTTGAGCTTTAAATTATTGAAACCGTGGGGCGTGGGCACTTCACCAGAAATTGCGAATAATTAGTTTCGAGTTTATTTCGATTGGACGCTTGGAATTTCATTGGCTCTTCTGTTTTCGACCCTGCCCGGAGCAAAATAGATTGGGTAGAGTTGATATGGTGAAGAAAAGCTGTTGTTTTCTGATATTCTGTTTATTCGGGTCAATCTATACCAGTTTATTTTGTTAGGTGCAGTTCCATTCCGCAAGGATGTTCGGCGGTTGAAGCGGCTTGGTGTCGATGGTGTCATCACTCTCAATGAACCTTATGAAACCTTGGTTCCATCGTCACTTTATCGTGTCAGTGATGCCTTTCCCTTTCTTTCTGGGATTTTTGGCCCCTTGATTAAGTCATGTTCGAAAGGACGTTCAGGGTCTTTACTAGTTTCCTTGTTCTGTGCTCGCCAGGATTATAAAATTGATCACTTGGTGATACCTACAAGAGACTATCTTTATGCTCCTCCTCTTGCTGATATTGACCGGGCGGTGGCCTTTATTTATAGTAAGAATCCTTCACAAACACAGTCACAGAAAATGCCATGAGGCCGCCGATCTAATTCTGCTGTCAATTAGATAAAAAAGAAACTCATCTTTTGTCCCAACACCTTGTCTTGTCTATGATTCAGGAAACGCATCTTGTGGCCAAAAAACTTATGTCCACTGCAAAGCTGGGAGAGGAAGGAGCACAACAGTTGTGCTCTGCTATTTGGTAAACAAGAAGGACTAAATTAAGGATACTGTCAGTTTGTTGCCCACAGATCAACTGTGCTCATCTCTCTTGGCTTATAATTGAGGGTGACATTGGCTACTTCATGTATTGCAGGTGAAGCATAAGCAAATGACTCCTAGTGCCGCCCTGGAATTTGTGCGTTCTAGAAGGCCCAGAGTGCTCCTGACTCCCTCTCAGTGGAAGGTGAGAAGTACTGCTTATTCTTCTTCTTGTAAAGCCTATCATTAGAGTCTTCATCAAGTAATGAAGTTGCTTCATATTGAAGGAATTATTGGACAAGTTACGTTTTTGTTGCTTCAATTTTAGGGTTACTTTTGCTGAGGTCACTATGCTCTTTATTGGTTTCAATCAACTCACTTAGTCAATCATTCTTTAAATGAGTAAAAGAATGCTGATGTGTTGTACGCTGCTACACTATCATTCATTGATAATTGCCGCAAAAACGTTTTCGTTTCTTTAACTATGTTGATGCAGTCTCCTGACCCGAAACCGCTTCGAAAGTATGGTGGAAGGTCGACCTATTACAGAGTAGTCTTGAGCTTAAATGATTGACTTCGTAATTTTAGCAAGCTTTATGTCAGTAATATTCTATTAATTTTACATGACTCTTTCCTGCATGATGCTGCTTCCATCAGGCTCCAAGGCTAGATCAGTTGCTTCTGCTTGAATAAAAATTTGGAGCAAAATTTTTTTGCATGAGTTTTGCTTTCCACCATTATAGCGGTAGTTATATCAATTTCTTGACCACATTTCTGAACCCCACTACAAAAGTTTAATGGTGGTCTCAAGAGGTGTTCATGCTTTTTAAACTTCACTGCTTGACTGCGAGTCCCCTTGGCAACGTCATTCAAAGCAGGCAGTTCAAGAGTACAGCAAGCAAAGGCCAGCCACTGCAGTCTACCGTTCCCCTGAAGATGCAGTTACCACTACAGATGCCGATAGGGAAGGGTATTGTGGGATTTCTGATGGTCATTCTGGCAGGCAAAAGGTGGATTCTCCTAACGTAAGAATCGGTGGTAGGCCCGAGATTACGAAGCTGTCATGCCTTTGTGTTTCTTCGAGGGTTTGTGGTACTTGTGGACCAGTCATTGGGCAGACACCGGTGCGTGAGGTGCATGCTGGCTAGTTGCCAACCTGTGCTGAGCATGGTCCTGCGTTGCTTGTACAGGGGTAAACTGTAACATAAGCGATCCTGTCTAGTCCCCGTGCATCTGAGATCTTTCACGTTGATTTGAAGTCACGGATGACGGCCTAATGAGATGCATTCTTGTTTGTGAATAAAGAAAAGTATCGTTTCCCACAAGCCACAGTCAGGTAATGCTTTGGTTTGGATCTTTGGTCGCTTTTTGTGTACTGCGATGTTGATGCTTAGGCGTGACGCTTGCTTTGCATGATTTGACTACCAAACTCGACATCCTTAAGCCAGAAACCCAAAAGAAAAGAAATGACGAGTCACGATGCCGAATTGGGACTAACGCTAAATTGGCTGACGTTCTTAATTTCTCTGCTTACATGCTTGCTCAATCTGAGTATTTTTTCGCCCCTCTCTCAATATAGTTAGGTTGAGTGGTTCCAGGTTTCACTATTCATGGGAATGGGTTCTTCATTTTCTAGAATCTAGAACCTACCATGCATACTTTGAAATCTGGATTCTACCCCGTGACAGGTTCTAGGGTCTATACATGCCCTACTTGTATTCTTAGTTGAGCGATTATAGTAAATCATCATCTTTTAATAACAATTATTTTTGTTATAATTCATTACCTACAAATTTCATATTTAGACATATGAATAAATATGAAATATTAATATAGTAAAAGTCTCAGTTCCGAATATCGCTGAAAATTGAAGCTCGGATTACTAGTTCCAAATTACACACTTATCAATCGCAAGATCGCGTGAATAAATATACTTAAAAAAACACAAACTTGTTATTTTACATGGAACCCGCATGTCGAACGGATTCAGCAATTTTTGAAATCTAAAATCTATCATGCATATCTTGAAATTTTTAAAATTTGAAATCTACTTTGCATACCTTGAAAATCGAAATCGGATGGATTCTCCATTGATCCTGGTTCCGGGTTCTACACTAGAACCATGCTCACTCCTAATTACAATTCATGCTCTGGCTTTGTGGGCTTCAAGCCCATTTTTCAGCTGCTTGCTCTATCAATTCACGGGGATAATTTTTCCTTTTTGTGTGTATCTTTTGGGCCACGAACTCAAGTGGATAACATTGAAGAAAAGAAGAGTACAAATTCCATTCTCTGCAATCTGCATCTTCGTTGGACGATATTATCATATGTTTATTGCAGCAAAGACATGTCAAACTTTTCGATGTCTACCCGCATTTCCATCTGATATCATTTTCTACTCGTACCATGATTTTCTATGTGCATGGATTCTTCTCTTGCGTATATTATATTGGACCATAAAGAAAGGTCCTTTCATAGTATTTAGCACCTTTTCTGATTATGCATGCGAAGCTTGGTATGTCTCCATCACATTAAACTTGAATTGACTAAACCAACAACGACAACGTGAATTTCATTCTTGGAGATGGAGAGCTCGACACCTTCGAGGAACGAAGGCATTAACCGCCACAATTACTTAAGCCGAGACTTAATTATCACCTTCTCAGATTAACATGATAGATGAACTTAGGATAAGAACTACATCGTGCACGTGAGTAAAGATCAGGATCAAACATGATTAGTCTCATGTGTCATGAACAGCCTCTTTAATCAAATAACAAGTTGATTAAGGTTGTACCGTTTTTCATACTCGTGGACTGTGGCCATGTACCGATAAATTTTTTAAGAGTGTCCCATGGACAAGATTTTTGAAGTGTATCTCACAATGTACTACCCCAAGTCCTATCAATGTATTAATCTTGGATTCATGTGTACGTCAACAATATCGGTATAAATTCCAAATTTCATATGAAAAGAGAGAGTTTGTGGAGTGATTTTATGTACAAATAAACTTGGAAGGCCATTGCATATCGTGCTCTTCTCTAAGGGTTGCTCAACATAAACTAATCGATTATGATAGATGATACGGGATTAATATGGAAATCCCAATATCCTCTAGGAAAAAATATAAGAAATCATGGGAGCCACCTCTCGAACCCAACTAGGGAAAAGGGCTAACTGTGGGTAGATTCGGGATCTAATTAGAAGTTGGTGGTTTTTTATGGGACAAAAAAAAAAGAGTTTGGGATAGATTTGAGTCTACACCTAAAGTTCGGGATTTTTAGGGAATTAGGCCTCCCAATACTAGGTCCGCATAACTCATCGCACTTCCCAATGGTTACAATACCTTTTCTTCAAAAAAAAATTTTGTCTTGATAAATTGTCATAGGATTCTTCACGACACTAACAAAAAGGTATGCCTGAAATGGCATGTAATAGTAGAATATAAGTCCTAGGTGAACTGCACAAACCCTAGCTACACATCTTTGAGCTTACGAGGGACAGGGTGGGCTTCCATCTGAAAAAAAGCAACAAATTCCTTACGGAAGAATCTCAGAAAAAGGTGGGTTTTGGCCATGTTGTGATATTCCTCATTGCACTACTTAAGTTCCTCCTGCAACTTCTTTATGGGACCAAATCACCAAACCCAAAAGCCTGTTCATTGCAACAAATTTATTGCTAATTCCCCCCCCCCCCCAAAAAAAAAATCTTCCATGGGATTGAAAGAATTTGAATATCACCTTTTCAGGTTGAGCAGGACATGTCATTACCCCTTTTTACAGAGGGCACATCTCCTTTCTCTTTCTATTATCCTCTCAACCATGGCTTGGAGAAGCAAAGATGCTTTCTTTAGGGCATCGACATATATATCCATCTGTGTTCTTTGATTCTCTACCAGCTAGCAAGTGAAAGGAGCTGAAGTTGAATTTATGCTGTTATTTTCATCTTCTTGCTTGTTTTGGAGTCGTCATGTGTGCAGCAGGAAGAAACAGCACCAGCCAGCACCAACCAACTTTTAATGGAATGTTCAAATGTCTAGATTCAATTCACTAGTCAGCAGAATTTACAGCAGTATTTTCGAAGTCTCTCCACCTTGGTGAATTAACAACTGGGTTTATCGAGCATCATCTACCTGATAATTTGAGCTATTGAGTTGAAAATTCTCCAACTTGGCAAAGGTGGGAGGCTAACCTCTACAACGGATCAGCAATACGACGCTATATCCGTTACAAAACACAGCTACAGTGCTTGACTTACAATGTTTCTGCAATCTTTCGACCGATACTGGTATTCGGTTTATAAGAAAGAATGTACCTAGTATAGTTTTCCAAGGAGGCCGGAGAAAATGGTCATTTTAACAGATAAAGCTTATTCTTGTTCCCTTCTTTATTCCCTATGAAACTAGGATGAAGCCGCCTCCTTTTCCCGTTGTTTATTTTGATCTTTATTTCATGCACGTCCCAGGAAGCAAATGAAGATTGTGCATATAGCTTTCTCTCTCTGTCTCTATTACACAGAAACACAGAGACCCGAGCTATATCTCTAGTCTTTCGTGCTCGCATAAAGAGCTGGAATATGGAATACAACAACGCAGCAACGTCCGTGACGTCTCCAAGAGAACAGAAAAGATAGCGTGGCCCGAGATGAGAGCTCCCTCTCTATTCGGAGGTTCCATTACTACCCGATCCGAGTATATTACAGACGGGCAAAACATTTTCTTGGCGAGTGAGCTAAGAACTCAAACCAGTGATTATTGATCCAAAAGATGAGTGTTCAGTTGCAAGTAGAACGAAATGGTGGTCAGCACCTGATTATGTCGGTACCATCCAGCGGAATCTGATCGGATTCTGTTTAAGAATTTGATTTCGATGAGGATTAGAAAGATAGTCCAGTTAACCTTGACTGATGACGTGTTAATCAAAGCACTGCTCCAGAAATCATTCTGTGAATCATGATTACTACGCCAAAGGCAAACTCCATCACTTACTATACCATGCATGATTGGCTTTGAATGATGATTACTGCCATGCATGATTCTAACTACGAAAGGTGGTAAAATATTCGAGTAAACGATCAAAAGAAAAGCTTCACCATCATTGAGCCTCACATCTTGACTTGATTTTATGCATAATAATTTTGCGTTTGACTCCGCCGATCGAAATGATATTAGCAAAGCAAGATGTGACATCTGTTCCTTCCTGAGGCTATCATGCATCTTACATGATGAAGAAAGAACTTCTCTTTATTATTAACCTCATGTCCTACATAAAATCATTCATCCGAAACTTGTTTACAGTAGTAATTCGAACTTAACTTACAATGAATTGAAGTTCTTTAAATAAAGATTCCAGATTTTGAGCATATGTGTAAACTTCTCTCTTCTGCACTTTGCCGCATGGCTTGCATTCTTAGAAACTTCTCTCTTATGCATGGTTTTCAAGTTGGTACTCTTTACGAATTTATGTTGCATTGAGACTTGGTTAGAAATACATGATTGGCTCAATAAACCAAACAAGTAAGCTGTTTCGCATACACATAATTTGGAAACCAACAATAATGGACACAAAAGAACCGACTTATCCTGACTTTTGATATTGCAAAATGACTAACTGAAAAATCAAACAAGACCACCCAATAGTATAACGATCCATCAATGCACATTTGCAATTACTCAAAGAGAAAGGAGAATGTCGAATCACTATCCACAATATCTAATCAAGAAAGTGAATAATCGCAACATACTCGACTGAGTTGTCCTCCTTTTTGTACAAATTATCTGGGTATATTCTTTTGCTTCTAAGTAAAGGGTAACCAAGAACAAAGAAAGAGATTACACAAACTTCTTGAGAGCAAAGGGGGAAAAAAATAAAATAATGAGAGAATATAGCCACACAAGATGATATGGTAATCATGCGGCGCTGATTTTCATGCAGGGTGTAAATTTTTTTTTTTTTGCTTTATTGGGTCTTTGGCTTCTCCTTCGAAAATGTCAGTAGAGCAGCTTTTTCTTGGGGGGCTTCTTTCGTTTTCTTTGGGTTTTTCTCTCTCTATCTCTCTTTTCCTTTTCTTTTTCCTTCTTTTTCCCTCTCATTCTCCTTTGTTTTTCCCCACGCCTTGCTTTCCAACATGGACAGTTAAACAGTTAGTTCTGTTTTTTTTTTTTTTGAGAGAGAGAGAGAGAAAACCTTAATAACCAAAAAAAACAAAGGAAGAAGGACAAAGTAGAAAGACAAAGTACATACTGTGTAGATGTCCTTTGGTCTCTCCATCTTTCTTCTCTCTCTCTCTAAGCTTGAAAAGGACTGGTTGGAGGAGAGGCTTCAAGTACTCATGATACTGCTGATAATGATGATGTCCCTGAGCATTTTGTTTGAAACCCTTTTCTTTTTCTTTTTTCCTTCTTCTTCTTCTTATCTCTCTCTCTCTCTCTGTAATTCTTCACTCCTACCCATGATGATCCGGATTGTCAGGGTCAGGCCAGAAGGGGGAGTACTTCATCAACCACTCGGGTTCTTGTGGGTTCGTGATGGATGACTCCTGCAAGAGGTGCGGAAAAACCAAAAGGCATAAAGAAATAGAAAAGAAAGAAAGAAAGTTAAAGATAAGAGAGAAAACTCCAGGAGCATGTGAAGAAGAAAAGGATTAGAAAAAGGAAGAGAGGGGGCTCTGGGTTTGAGGTTGGGGTTTGTACGACCAACTTTTTCGCATGAAAACAATGGAGGAAGAAGCAGAGCTCGGTTTGTCTGTTGTTATGGAGGACATAAAAGCATAATTATTACTGGGGAAAAGAAGGCTGTCTAATCCTATCATCACTCCCTCTGATCACCTGCAAATTATTGCCCTCGCAAACCTCATTCGGAAAGCTTTATCAGTTCTCTTCAAAAAATTTTAGGGCTCATCAGTTTGATTTTAATATAACGGAAAGCACTCAATTTTTTTCTTTAAATAAGGAAATATTGGTATCTAACATTACATAATAACAGACCCCAATGGTTTTATTTTTCTGGTTAATCTAGCCATCAAGGCAAGCTAATATCGTTTTACCAAAAGGGGAAATTCAAAGAGAGATAGACTGACATAAAGAACAAACTCATGACAACCAAAAGCTTTTTAAGAATTTTCTCAATCGAATTGCTTTCCGTCGCCGGACAATGCACGCATCGAGTTGTCTTAATTATCGACTAAAGATATTATACAGCCAATACTTTTTATTGAGAACTTTCATTTTACCCACCGTCAATAGAAAATCGGGATTTATAGATCCTATTTAAAGATGCCGATACGTGTGCAGTTAGAATTTATATGCATGAAGCCTTTCTTAAGTTTATAGATTGTAAGTGTCCGTCATTTTACCTAAAGTTGCCTTGGCAACTTATTTATTTACATCGACGGGTGGACAAAATAAAAACTCTTTGGATTAAGCACTAAATGCACAACCTTCGCAAACTTTAATGTACGTCCCTTAACGTAAATTCTTTTCCTAAGACAGATGCTGCCCAAGGCCTCGTATACCCTCGTCAAAATATGCTTACTGAGAAAAGGGAGGAAAGGGAAAAAGAAGGGAAAGAAAATAAAGAAAGGGGATTCTGGGGGGCTCTCTCTCCCTTTAAGCTTATTAAACAATTGTTATGACAAGAACAAGGGTTTCTATTTTCCTTCTTTTTGCTCTCTTTTAGTTACTTGCATGCATAGCATAGTGACACCTCAAGGCTCATGAAATTCAGAGTCAAAAAAGCACGTCGTGTTCATAACTCACTTCTTTTATATCTGTCGACGACGAAGTGCATCCCATTATGAGCTCCTCCAGACCAGACGCCGACCTCCCTCCCATCTTATGATGTTGTTCTGCTGCTGATGTTGCTGCTGATGTTGCTGTTGCTGTTGCTGTGTGTATTTTCATTTCATTTGGTCAAAAGAAAACAAAAAAAACGAGAAAAGTTCGCATCTGAGTCATGATAATGTCTTCGACAGGAAGAAGATGGAGTGGAGAAAATGACAGCAATTGCTCCCAATTTAGCTGACATTTTGAAATAGCCCAACTCACATGAGTGCAGTCGGAGTTGCAATATAGTATTTGACACTAGACTGAGCATGCAACAGCAGTAAGCTAAATGAATATATAATTGTCTCCTCTGTGTGTGTGTGAGAGAGAGAGATCAGCTAATGCAACTCAAAAGAAGAATGAAATTCCTGATCATGGGCAACTGCAAATTCAGAAGCTAACTATGCTAAATCGAAAAGTTCCGCCATTTGACACGAGTTAACGCTTCTCGCATGCGATTATATAGACGAAACAAGAAAGGGAAGCGGGGCGCTTTAAGTAAACTATGCATGCACCTGGAATTCATTCTGGAGCATCATCCTCGGGACGTGGAATGGGTCGTCATCGAGAATGTTGATGGAGGCCGCCGTCTGGGGGAAGGGAGCGGGCGGGGCAATGATGGCGGAGATCGGGTGCGAGGGCCGGCTTATATGGAACGCGGCATTGGGGATCGGGTGGTGGACATGGTGCTGATGATGGAGCTGATGATCATGGGGAGCCACAGGATGGTGCAACCTCTGGTACTGATGGTGATCTCTCATGTCCTCGCAGGTGCTGGACGCCGGGGCTTCCCTTGCCATCGAAGCTTCTCCAATTCCCACCTATATGCAAAAGTGATTAACTAAGCTAAAACCATCTAATTGTGAACACAGTTTTTAGCTAACTAGTCCTTTTTCAATCTCTCCTTATTCCCTTTAGTTTTTTTCCACCTTTTATTATGTTGCTTTATTCTTCCCTTAAGTTGCTTTATTTCATCACTCTCTGTTGTGATGTAAACCTTGCGCTTGTCCAAGCGATAGCTTAGTTAGCTGATGGCGATTATTTTCCGAGCTGCATTTTCTGTGCAAAACGGAAGGAAAAGGCGACCGTGAAATCATTTAGACGAGAAGCCCTTTTTCGTTCAATTTGAGCAACCCTTTTCAGTCTCAAGATCCAAAAAAATTTCCTAGTTTATAGTCATTTATCTAGACAATGGGATATCCAAGAAAGTTACAAAGAAAATTTAATCTCATGCAACCAAGTTGGTCATGTACATTCATGCGCGAAAATGAGTCATTTTCTATTAGTTTCATGGGAGAAATTTCGAGATCAACCTGTATGATCTCAATTTAAAAAGTTACATTTGGTAACAGATGAGGATATTTCTTCTTTCCTAGCTAAAATTTTCCAAAAGTTTAACAACTTGCTCCATGGAAGGTTGAAGGGTATAGATTCCTTTTTAGCTATATACATTGGTTCGAGGAAAGCAATATCTATAAGAATCTCAGAAGCGAAATTGGCTATATACATTGTTGGTTCATAATGTTTTGACTTATTTGAAGAAAATGTACATGGAAATTGAAGAATGTACCTCATCGAAGCCTTTTCTAAATGGGACGAACCCGTAATGTTCCGGTTTCAACTGTTGAATGTCGGCAGTGGCAGCACCGTAACTCGAAATAGCAGCGGTAACCGCGGTGATCACTCCACTTCCGGAGATCTCATCCGTCCGAGAAATCGCCTCCTTTGAAGTAGAAGAGCTTCCACTCCCGCCGCCGCCGCCGCCTCTTCTGCTACTATTGTTCGGGTCGCCACTTCCTTCGGCGGCATGAGCGGAAGTGCTGGTGGCAGGACCGCTCCTCTCAGACCAGTTGCACTGCCTCGGCTGCGTCTGGTAGAATATCTTGGAAACCACGAGCTCCCCTTCCTTCTCTTCCTCGTGCTGGCCGAGATGGTACTGGTGCATGACCCAATTAGTCTTCTCGGGCTTCCGGTTCTTGCCGAAGTTGGTGTACAGCACCAGGATCTTCTTGCAACCCTTCTGCTTGCCATTCACCATGACGGGCCTGGTCTTGCCGGTCTTGTGCCACCGCGTCTCGCCACCCTGGAGGTCGCACTCGGTCTGGATCTTCCGCCGCTTCCGCGTCCCAGTCGTGTAAGCCTTGGACGGCCTGTGGAAGAAGTGCCTGCTCAACCCATCTCTTGTCACTCCTAGGAAAGAGAAGAATTCAGACAAAAGAACACACAAGAGAAGAGACACACACCACCGCCGCCACCGCCACCGCCATTGTGTGCCCAAGAAGTCAAAGTTAGGTTGACTTAGGTATAACCAACTATATATATAACATGTGCAAGAAAAATTTACAAAGTCATAACAAACATGAAGAAGAATGAGGAGGAGGAGGAGGAGGAGGAGGAAGAAGTCGCAAGCTATCTAGGCAAGGTAGACATAGATAAATACCCAATATCCTCCACATATAGTCATTTGAAATTTTTTTTTTTTTTTTTCGATATAAACAGTATACCATATATAGTAAAATTTGGACATCTAGAGAGAGAAAGAGGTTTCTTGAGAGGGTAGAGAGAGAGAGAGAGAGAAAGATAAATGAGACCTGGAAGTTTCTCCGGATGGGTGTAACAAATCCCATCCTCGCCTTCGATGGTAGGAATGAACTCGTCGATGAGAGGGTGAGATTTCATGTCCTTGGCTTCCACTTTGGCCTCGAGGTGTTCTATCAGTTCTTGGTCTGTCGGGTCAAATTTGACTCCTGCTGGTAGACCTAACCAATCCTGAAAAGAAAACGATAACACCCCCTCAACCTTTTTCTCCTCCCCCCACAAATTCAAGTTAAATCAACACAAAAATTCGGCCAAAAAAAAAAAAAGAAGAAGAAAAATCAGCATTCAAAACGCAGCAGAAATGAAAACATCTTGAGAGACTTGATGGGTTTTTTCTTTTTCTTTTTTCCACTGGAGTTCATCACTTCGCTCCATCGAACTCTCAGTGATTTCACTACCTTCGCCCCCAGAATGACAATTTACCAGTAGACTTCATAAGGAAAACGCCGTCGAAATTCTTGTTGTCATCTTCTTTGTTTCGCATTTGCCTTGCCTGGAGAAGAGATACAGATAAAGAAGGGGAGGAAAAGAATGTTACCGGCTTTCCGTCGAGCTTGTGTCCGCAACCGGGGCACTGTTTGGATCCGCAAATCTGATGCTCTTCGAGCTTCGCATCGATAAGATCAGAGCTGCTGATCGAACCCAAGTTACTGCTACTACTGTTATTCATCCTCTCCTTCTTGCTTTTTTTTTTTTTTTGTGGCTGGTTTTTACGTAACTGCAGATACTATCTCTCCTCTTCCTTCTCTCTCTCCCCTCTCCACATATTCAAACACCCAAATCACTCCCTCAAGCTCTCGAAAAATCCCTCACCATCAAGAATAATCAGGTCCCTGCTCGAAAAATCGTTGCTTTGTTCAAAAGAAGGTGAGCAGAAGCTAAGTAAGATCGACGGCAGCACTTCTAGAGATGAATAGACCAAATATAGACCACGAAAGCTATGAATAAGATGATCATCACACAAAAGATCAGTCTTTTTCAAGAACCGCAGAGGAGAAAAGACAAACTGGGCAATTGCATAAAACCCTGCGTGTTTCTCTGGCAAAGGAAGTGAACAAAATCAAATAAGGCGCTAGTATTACATGTGCCAAAGCATGAAAAATGGTCTCTAGAGAGAGAGAGAGAGAGAGAGAGAGAGAGGAAACTGTCGCAGCTTATTTGAGCTAGAAAACCTGCTTTAACCATGGAAAGAGAACCAGAATTCGCTCTCTACTTTAACCGAAGCCAGTTAGAGAGAGAGAAAGAGAGAGGGAGAGAGGGAGAGGAGGGGAGAAAGGAAAAGCAATGCTCCAGAACCTATACGTATCACCTTTAAAAGCCCTTTGCTAATTTAAGCAGAGCATGGAGGCGGTTTATGCGTGCAAGAGAGAGAGAGAGAAAGAGAGAGAGAGAGAGAGAGAGAGATGAAATCACAGTTCTTCATTTTTTTTTTTTTAAGTGTTTGTTCTAAAGCCTAAGGCCTTCTTATTGCACACCTTTGTTCCGAGCTAACCTTGACTGCTAAAGCAAAAGGCAGGAAACAGACCTTCAAAAGCACAGTAACACATAATTTTTTCCCCTTTTGTTTTTCTCACCCCCCCCCCATTTCACTGTTCAGACATATACTGTAAGATAGTTTTTTCAGGGGGAGAAAACCTAATTACAGAAGGAAAATGGGGAAAATCTGGTCCATTCCAGCAAAACCACTCTCTAACTTTTCTTGCACTGCATGGAGTTGTACCCAACATCTGTATGTATGAGGATTATTGACACTTTTTGCAGAAACAAAGCAAAACAATAAAAAGTACTTTGCCAGCAGGAAAAATTTCCAAGCCTGGTCTGTTTGAAGATCACAGGAGAGTCTCATCCCACAGGTAGAATAATAATAAAAAACAGATCTTTATAGGAATGGAAAAGAAAAGATTGGTTTTTTAATGAAAATATTTTGTGGGGGGGGTGAAAAATAAATGGAAAAGAGATGATAGGAGGAGCTCACATGGGTTTGGAGCTGGAGTGCCGATCATGATTCTTTTGCCATGAATGTTTCACACAGAGAGAGACAGAGAGAGAGAGAAGAGAGAGAGAGAGAGAATTACAAGGTTGCTTCATATGCAAGGCAAATGAGCAGTCTACTTGATGGACCACCACCACCTCTCTCTTCACCTTCTTAATACTTCATTATAAAAAGCATAATATAAGATTAGGAAAACATCAAATTAGAGACGTCTACAGCAAGCACCCGTTGATTCAGATTCTAAAATGTCATCTAAGCTCCCACATGGAAAAAAAACTAAAAATTACCCTGATTTCTTTCCGACCATGTACCGTCGTGGCCTTCTCTTCGGGATCTTTATAAATGAATTCCGAGAAGGAGCAAGAATTAGCACAAATTCAAAGCAAAATCTCACATGCTTCATCAAAAAACAGAAAAAAAATCATTGATTTCCTCTTAACAGTTCCAGTAAGCCTTCTTCTCCCTTTAGGGCTTTTGCCTAGATGTTCATTTCCATTCTTAGGATATCTTCAAGTGTTGCCCTTTCGTACATAGTTGAAGATATGAGCACCAAAAAGAAAAGAACCAAAAAAAAAAAAAAAGAATTTGCAAAAGGAAAGGCGTGGACCAGAGGGGCCCCACTAACATATAAAGTGGGACCCACCTGGGAAATCTTGTGCGCTCTTGATGTGCGGCAGGATCGGATGATGGTTTCGGGGGTCACGTTTTTGCCTCCCCCATCTTTGCTTTTGGGCGGTCAAGAGGGGGAATGATGGAGGGACCAAATAGTGTCTTTGCATTCCCACACGGCAGATCAATGGCCATGATGCTGCCTTACCTTGTCTGAGATTAAATAAAAATTTATTATTTTTATTTAGAGGGGTCGAGCTCTTTTTTTTTTAATACTAATTATGAGTTTAATTACTCGGTTTATTCTTGTCTTTAGCGATCATAATTGGTTATTACATATGGTAAGTTTATGGGGATAGTTGACTGACTGTGTGGTGAGAGGCATCTCTTGCAGATGAAGTGCCTCTTGGTCCAGGATGGTTAAACTGAGTTATTGTTCGATTCAAGTACATGTAAGTGTTTTATCTCGTGATGATCTTAATCATTGCACCAAAACATTCTTCGGCGAGGATTTAAAATCTTTCCTTGATGTTTCCATCCGAAGCTCAATGACGGGCGAAGTTGTCGATCCTTGTGCATTTTCGGAATGTAATCAAGTCGGTTCCTGCTGCGGTATATTTCACGTGATCACGCCGATCACGCGCACTGTTTTTTTATTTTTATTTTTTATGCCGGTGCTTTGGAGGTTTCCGTTGCACATTTCCATGCGAAACTGAACGGAAATGTCGGGTCGGCCTCCGGGGCTTCTTCGCGTGCAAGTTTCTACTATCAACGTTTAACCACTTTTTCTTCTTCGAAAATATGCTAACTTGAAGAGCTTTTGTTCATCTCCATGTAAATGCAATGGAGTTATGGAACATTTTTTTAAAAAAAAATTTGGCCAGAGAATAGTACAACGATCAGCATTAACAAAAAGGGGGCATGTGATCAGCATCAAATGAACCAGAAATCAACGAGGATCCCTCCTAATTACTGTGACAAACTGCTAATTCAGTTGGTCTAGCGCAAGAAATAAGAGGATCTGATTAGTAGTATATTTGAGAATGCGAGCAAATAGTTTCCCAGCATGTAAAAAACACAATGATGCTGATGTGTTCAACAAATGATTGCCCTTTCCAATGAGAATACGACCATAGATCCTTTTTCCAAGAGAAAGGATTGCAATTGGATGACCAATTACACCTGGAGGACAACTTAACACAGTTGGGTTTCGGCTTTACGACAATGTTTTCCTCCATTTCTGATCGGAAGAAACTTCCTTGGTGGCTCACAAACATGGACATCACCCGCAATCCGCCATTTATGTTTTTAGTTAGGTACATTTATTTGTGATGTCCTCCAATCAGGGACGAAGAAAAACATAGCTCCGGCTTAGTGTTTGTCAACTTCTTCTACCTCAAATTTTTTGATACTAATACTTTATACTCTCTCTTTTCAAATTCCTACACTTTGCAGAAATTTTTTTTTTTTATAATTGAGGTGTCCAGGGCCAATTTGCGCGCACCTCAACTAATCTTCGGGAGTCTAGCACGGCAACCCACCGCCATGGCCCTCCACTTAAATCACGGGTGCTCAATTGGGAAATCGAACCTGGGACCAAATGAGCCTAACCACATAATCCCAAGTCGCCCTAACCAACTAAGCCACCCATGGGTGGGTTACACTTTTGCAGTTCGTACCCTCCTTTTTTTTTTTCTTTTTATTGATCATAATCTTAGTGTAAAGTTTAGATTTTTCTAAAGCTTGATGTGCCAAGTAAATATGATGCCCTAAATATTAAGGATATAAAGTGTGGGATAGAGAAAGTTAAGGATTAGTTACTTTGATCCCCTAAAGCAAAGCTAGCCTTGAAATCTATTTCACAGTATAAGAATATCATTTTGCGCTCATTGTATCTATAAGTCGAGACCCTTTTTTCCCCCCCTTGTGGGCATAGTTACAGAGAGAAAGGACAAAGACCTAAGTCGAGAAACTCAGATTTCTTGATGTGAAACTCTTTGTCATTTTGGACCATCATATCATTTATCTCAAGATTTAAGGGTTCAGACAAGGCAGGGTCATCTAGAACAATCGTTATGCTCAGCCGAGATATGGTCGATTCGGGATTCTCCCATTAGATTAGCCAATTGTCAATTGACACCGGATATTCCTAGATAAATATAGTAAGAACATAGTTATGCTCCGCTTGTTTCTTGAAAAATAAATTCTAAATAGATAGCTTGTATCATTTAAAATAGTTAGTCGTTTGATTTTAATTTAAAGTTTTTAAATATTTTTAATCATTCAACGATCTTATAATACTCTGGATTTTTTTTTTTTTTTTGGGGGGGGGTGTGGTGTTCTGGTCATGCTGAGAGGTTATTTGGTACAGTTTTATGCAGCAATTCATTCGTGGAAAGGATGCTACAACTTCTCCGCAACTAAAGCAACTTGCGATTTCGCATAGTTGACATTCAAGAAATCGCATGAAATTGACAATTAGTCTTTAAGCATCTACGGCGAGTTAATGTGCGTCATCCTTCCCCTTGGGAAAGGCTATCAAATGCAGTTATAATCAACACAATAGGACTTAATTATAGCTTTGAAATGATATATCTTACTTAAATTCATTTATAATATTTCATGCTATTTCATTTTTTCAATCTGTTTATCATGATGAAAATATGATTCTTTCAACAACAAATTAAAATATATTCAGTATGAGATCCGATTTTTTGGTAATGGATTGAGTCGGTCATCTAAGTAAATCAATCTAACTTGAAACAAAAAATGTAGCGACACAACAACACACACGCATATATAACCATCTCATTAGAAATTTCATTCACTTTATTTATAAAGTACATTAACATTAACAACAACAACAAAATATTTATTTATTTTCATTGATGAATCGTCATACTTTTAAACAGTTGAAATGGCTATTTTCCCTGTAAGTGTATTTAAGAAAAACTTAAGAAAATCGATGCAGAAATATAGTTCGAATAAAACTACACCCGCAAAAAATTTACTACTATCGGTAAAATGTTTTTAAAAAAAAAATCGACTCTCGCAATTATTATTCAATCGTTATTAGCAAAATTCTTAACATAGTCTATTTCTTCTTATTCTGACATTCAGGTACATGTTGAAATTGGTGGTTGAGGACAACGACACAAAAGCATGTGTCCCTTTGTTTGGTGCAGCCGAAAAGATCATTGGACAATCCACACATCAGTTTGTAACATCAACCAATAAAGTTCGACAAAATATTTTGTAATATTGTGAAATTCAATTCAGTTTTCGCATTGATCATCTTCATTTGCATATACAATAGACAACACACATATGGCATTAAGGTAATAAACTTTAGGCTGTCAAAAGAACCAACAAAACAAAAAGAAGAAAGGTAAACTTTAATAGAAGTCAAATTTCTCAACCGTCTCGCGTTAAGGCTGATGTTGAGGCTCCGTTTGTTTCTCGAAAAAGGAACAATTTGAAAAATATTTTTCAAAAAACAATTACTTATATCGCTTAAAATAATTAATGAAGAAAAAAATATTTTCATTATTGACTATAATCTATATTTAAATATTTTCGTAAATAATGAAAATCTTTTTCGTTTGTTTATTTTTGTAAGTTATATAAGCCATCATTTTTAGGAATTTTTTTTAAATCATTCATTTTCCGTTAAACAAACACATCGGCCAACATTTGTCTCGCTCGGTAATCAACCCATTTGATGTTAAAAAGGATCTTTTGCACGAAGGTTGGCTAGAGATTTCTTGTGAAAACAATACCCCCGCTCATTCAATAATGAGAATATCTCAATCTTTTTCTATTCCATGGATTATTCTCATTATACACGTAAGGGAGGAGCAAGATGAGGTGAAAATCTCACGTACGGTTCTAGAACAGAGATTCTTTGAATCGAACAACGACCGTAACGGAAGTCGTGTTTTGCTACAATCACTTGAAATGCGTTTGAATAATATCCTTTTCCGATTGAGTATGGCTTCGACTATTCCTCAATCCCGTCAATTAGTTAACCATAGACATATTTTAGTTAATGGTCTGTATAGTCGATATACCAAGTTATCACCGCAAACCACCGGATGTTATTATGGCGAGGGATGATTAAAAAAATCGAGAGCTATGGTTCAAAGTTTTCGTGATTCATCCCCCCATGAGGAAATGCAAATGTCAATTACACCAATGTCTTCATTTATCGACATCATCTCCTAAATACATGCTATCTTGCGTACATACGAGTTTTGATCGCGCGGTACACCTTTCGGGATCGCTTAGGCGGTATGGCTCGTCGGGAGACCTCGTGCATATTGAGAAACTTCGTTCCACGATTGTATATTGCCATCGAACGAGGGTTCTAATCAGGTACCTTCTTCGGTTGGGAGGGGGAAGGAACAAGTAAAGAATAAGGAGAGTTCTTGGTAAAATGAACAACTGTCGGTGAAGTCACGAAAGTGAAAAAAGCATGAGGAAGGACATAATCTTCCGTACCTCGTCCAACATGTGCAATGTCTAGGATCACAAGATAATCCTAATCTTCGGCAATTTCCTACCTGCGGGGAAGAGAGAGAGAGAGATAGATGGTTTGGATTTGACTCCTAAAACAATGGATCGTTGTTAGGGTGGTTCATCTAATGCAAGCCCTTGCTTGCTTCCAAGTCACTCCATCATCTCTTCCCCCAATCCGTCGAACTCGTCCCGTGATCGGCAAAGCGCAACTTTACACCTTTGTTCTCGAGCGACCCGGCGTTGAGCCGGGGCCGCTCGCCGAAGTATGCACATGGATGTGTCCGCCATCCGATACTCTAGTGCGGTAGAAACCACGGTGCTTTCTTTTTTTCTCGTGACGAGTGCACCGAAAATGACACGGGGTGCAGGAGGCATGGTATCGTGGACATAGAGCTCGGCCCACCGGCGACAAACGAACTCTAGCGGCAGCCTTAGTCCCGACGGTCCGGAGTGAGAAACGCCGCTTTGAAGCCAGCGTTTGGACTCAGGAACTGACATTTTCTATTCGTAGAACAAGGTAAGAACGCACAAGAAATGGGCATGAGGAAGCGTTCCCAAGGCCCTTGCAACGCAGAGCCCGGCCCGGCCCAAAAGGCTCCAACGCTATTTCCGTTTCGGCACTCCTGAGCGTGCTTGCTGATTCCATTAGCACGAGAGTTGTGGCACGACAGAGGAAAAAGCAAAGCCAACAGTTTTGCAACACTGTGCAGTATCATCGTCATTAGATCCATCAAGACATTTCACAGTCTACGAGGTCACCATGGGCAAATGAAGAGGAATTGCCAAACGTACGGAGGGCAAAAATAAAGCTAATTCATTCGGTGAAGACGGGTATTGCCGCAGCTGCACGATTAGATCTCCTATATTCGCATTGATCCGATCGAAGTCATCGCGATCTGCGCTCTAAAACAGTCATTTTGAAGTTCATCCAACGAGAATTGCATCCCAACCGTTTGTACTCACCAGACTTAGGTGACTACTGAATTTGGAAATAAAGCCATCGCTGCATCTAGGGCAGTTCCTGAATCAGCAGAATACAGCACAAACGACCTGCAGTGAATGACCGCAAGTGTGAACTAACATCCACTACCAGGGCTTGCTCACCCGCATTTGCCTTAAATTCGCAGGACGAGCACCTTGGACTCGAAATACCGTGCGTCATCGACGCCTAACTTTCCTCGATGGCCTTAGAGCGCAATCCATGCAGACACGAGCATGAATCTAAGTTAGTTCGACTCAACTTCGCAAACAAGTCTAGTCCACGATGATCTGGACTACAACATGGACCATCTATTCAACCTGCTATACATCCATTAGAACTCCACTTTGAATGTGAAGTTCATGAAAACCCATGAATTTGTAAGAGATTACAAGCACTCGACCTCAAAAAAAATGCTGATGTTTATTCTAAATCTATGTTAAGTGTAGTTGTATTTACCTAAGATGTAACTGGCAATGATGTCTATATGAGCTCAAACTTCGCTCTTTTCCCCTGTTACTTGTCCCTGGAGATGTCAAACCATTTTCTGTATCCGACAGTTTAATTATCGACAGTTTGCATCGTGCACAAATCAAGCCGTTCACGTCGTAATGATAGGAAAATAGGAGCAATTTGATCAAATCGGGAGAGTGAAGTGTTTGACACCATGGCATGAATTCCAGTCTTTGACAATTGATTGTTGGTCCAAAAAGACCATGTGTCTCTGCATTTTCTTTATTTAGAATTAGCGCATGTATGAGCAGAATTCCTCCTGTGCCTGTGGCAAAGGCCTGGACAGAATGTCGGTCCATCAATTCCTAAACAACAGCTATATTTGTGGACTAGCTGCAGACACGCCCACCTGTCTATCGCCGTAACACCAATCGAAGGCGCTCGAGACGAACAAATCCAATGGAACACCCAGTCATAGGGAATATGATCAGGGAATAAGGACAGATTCCCGAGTGATGTAAGTGGAGTTTTTGTTAGCAGGAACTATACCCGAAGCATCTTGGAGGGAATGAGTACCCTATGGACATTCCTTCAGGATAATGAAACAATTCGAGAATCTCGTTGTTGTTGTGCAGATCGAGTCCTCATCGAGCCTAGCATGGGCCAAGAATATTCACGCACGTTTCGGAATCAAATAAGGAGGATCGGTGAACTAGTGGACACTGCCGTTGTCCCATTTTTTAAAAAAAAATCATTCCAGTATGTTACAGAGAGGGAATGGTTTTGGTTCTTGCAGTTTGGATAATGGCAGAAACAAGATGTGGACTTCAAGATTTTAGACTTGATGACACAATTAATTCCCAACACCTGATTGCCATCTTCTCCAAGTTGCCGCGATGGATTCTATTCCCAATTGCTCGATGTCGGAAGCTCTATATAACATCAGCAGAGGCCTGAAAAGTTCATCGAAATTCTTTCGAGGAGAAAGATGGCATCGGCAGCAGTACTCAGCAGGAACTTTCTGGGATTTCGTCGCCACAAACTTCTGAAAGAGCACAGAGTTTCGCGAACAGAAAAATTCACTCCGTGCGATTCATCAAGAGGTGAGTTATGTCCCAACAACAAGGTCTGAAATTACTTCAATAGTTTAGTAGCTATAACAAACAGCAGTAATTTGTTAGTCCTTTCCATTCAGATCTCCCATGGAAGACATCTCCTCTGAAAACTTTGAATTTGACGTTCTCAACGGGTGACGACATAATCAGAAGGAACAGAATTCACGTTGTATCTCCAGATATATCGACACTTAGCTGGGGACCAGAGGTCCTTAATGCTTGGGATGATGAGTACGGCGGGGTTGTCATCAATCCTTGGAGCTTACCTTCGAGTGCAAATGCTTTTGCATCTGCCCTTAAAACTTCGCTATCCGACTGGAAATTGAAGGTCCGCACTGAGCAACAAAAATTAAGCTGCCTAATTTTCGACTCACCAGCTTAAATAAGCTTGCCAGAATTGTGTATGGTTGAAATGCATTTGTTTAGCTTCAAGTCCTTGTTGATCCTAAATGGAATAATGCAAAAAAATATTAAGCACCTAAGTTCCAAGAAAGAACACCATTGGCAGCTCAAGGCAACAATCACTCACAATTCACATAGACCATTTCCAGCGTAAATGGCAATCAGCGATGTCAATGCCGTGTGAAATGCAGGGTAAGAGGGGAATATGGCTCAAAATACTGGAAGAGCAAGCGGACCTCGTTCCCATTGCGATACAGGCAAGAGCTGAATCCTCCCAGCACTCATGTGATCACATCAGATTGAATGATATGTGAAAACTCTATATGACATGGCCAAATCATCTGTTTCCGGCATCACAGGAAGGCTTCAAGTACCACCACGCCGAACCGGGATTCCTGATGCTAACATACTGGATCCCTGATGAGCCCTGCCTTCTTCCTGCCGGTCCTTCGCATCAAATCGGCGTCGGAGGGTTCGTGATCAACGACAAAAGAGAGGTTCACTAACCAATAATAACATTTTTCTCTGCCGCATTTTTTCCTCATGAATCTTTGCTTGTTTTGTACTGTTTCTACTGATACGCGGCATTGTTGCAAGCTCGGTGCAGGTCCTTGTGGTAAAGGAAAAATGTTACTGCTCCTCTTCTGATGTGTGGAAGTTACCGACTGGCTATATCAATAAGGTGATTCTACAGCAAGCCTAAATTGAAGTTTTGACAGCTTTGAAAGTATGGGTCCTTAGCGAATTGTCTCTGTTGTTCAGTCTGAAGATTTGTTCTCCGGAGCTGTGAGAGAAGTGAAGGAAGAGACTGGTGTAAGTTCAAGTTAACCTTTATTAACGTTTAGCAACAAGCTCAAATTGACTCCTCTATTTGACGGCACCCTTCAATTTCGTCGGGCTGCGATTCGTGCGAACATTCGAGCTAGTTGCCACACCAGCTCCTACTAAACCTTGTCGCAACAACTTAAAACCCGGCTACAAAAAATTTGGCGAACCAACTAACCATGGAAGATGGATACATCCCCGTCAAAGGCGGGTTTGCAGATGGCGCCAATCGAGATCTGAAAATGTAGAGGCTCGATTGACTTCCGAAACGGGCACACGACTAACCGGTCGAACGGCGGTCAATTTGAGCCTCTTGCCCTCGTTTCGTTATCGTTCAAAAGTCATATGGTTTCCGAATCTCCGCGCTCAGTTTCTCAGTTTCCTCGTGCAGGTCGACACGGCTTTCCTGGAAATGGTTGCTTTCAGGTAATAACCGAAAACGGACACCCTATGACGATCTGCACAACCTAAGACAAGACAACACCTCGACTCTATATCTGATGTACATGTCTGTGTCTTGGGTTTTTTTTTCCTTTTGTTTTTTTTTTTTTGTTGGCATGGGAAGGCATGTCCACCTGGTGGCTTTCGAGAAGTCAGACTTGCTGTTTGTGTGCATGCTCAAGCCGCTGTCCTCCGACATCGCCATTGACGACAGGGAGATCCAAGCCGCCAAGGTTTAACATTCAACTTCAACCAAACACATAAACTCCATGTGTAATTTTCTTACTTTAGACAGAATTTGTTCAACTTCGGTTTGTTCTTACTGTTTGCAGTGGATGGCCTACGATGAGTTCATCGGTCAACCCTATTACCAAGAGGACCACATGTTGAAGAAGGCGATGGAGCTGTGCATGGAGACGTACGAGGATCGTTACTGCGGATTCATCGCTCACCAGCTCCCCTCCAAGCTTGACGGCAAGCTGTCTTACTTGTACTACTACGGAGGTCCATGTAAAATTTGACGTGCTTTGAATGATTAAGTACGAGGGTGTAAAGCCTTTCTAGCTTCAGCTTCTACGGTTTTTGGTTTTACTCGTCAAACACCATGTGTACGGGAAAAAAATAACTCTTAAGTCCCCGAAGTTTATGCTTTTTTATCATTTTGGTCCCTCGATATTTTGTGTTCGACTTGTTGCCGTGGTCACAAGTTCTAATAACTTCTTCCATTAAATAGAGGCGTTCAACTACAACGATAATTCTATTATTATTATTATCGCTTTTTTGAAATGTGCAGTCTATTTTGGACAGCCGTAGCCAGACACGAAGCTTCATTAATGGCAGAAAAGTACTTCCCTTGCTTTCTGCAATCTCACAAAACGAAATGAAACGGCGGCCGAACGTGTGGCGGCTTTACCAACGACTTCACCGACCAACCCCCCAAATTTTCGCAGCCAGTCCCTATCCCTCACGCGTTAAGATCAGGAAGCATCCATATTTTTCGAGAGCTTTTGTATCGTATCAAATATTTTGATACTCTTCCACGTGTGATCAACACACGATAAGCTTTTTTAGACATGCCAATCATACGCGAGTCTAGTATCCCAACATATTATTTTCGCATGCATAGGTTAATTTTAAATATTTTCAATAAATTATGAATCAAAATATAAATTTATCGAAATATATATCTTAAAGTCATATACTTCGGTCATTTTAAAATTAATATATTCACCAAACCAAAAAAAAATATTCTAGCCGTGAATCTCTAATAGAAAAAAAAAAAATAAGAAATATCTACAATCCTAAAAAAAAAATTCACCTCGTGTGATATTACTTAGCAAGAGGTGTTAGATTATTATTTAATTATTCAAAAATTCATATGTTATGACATTTTATATTAGAATCACATATATATATATATGAAGATTTTTAAATATGTTGAAGATTCTAGGTGTCCGAAAAGGCTTCTGTCCCCACCTCGTCTCTGAACTATGACCGTTGGTTCTTTGTTTTCGTGCTCACGGATGTCATGTCTACTTCCCTAGGCGTGTCGAACCGTTTAAAGTCACGCGACGGATTGAAAATTGACACCCACGGGCAAGAGACTTTATTTCTAAAAAAAAAGGGGGGGGGGGGGGGGGGGGGGGGGGGGGGGGGGGGGGGGGGGGGGGGGGGGGGGGGGGGGGGGGGGGGGGGGGGGGAAAAAAAAAAAAAAAAAAAAAAAAAAAAAAAAAAAAAAAAAAAAAAAAAAAAAAAAAAAAAAAAAAGGAAAAAAAAAAAAAAAAAACAAAAAAAACTTAAGCTCCACTTTGTTTTCCGAAAGTCAAATATTCCAAAAATCACTTTTCGAGAAATTGATCGCTTGTGCCGCTCGAAATAATCAGCCAATACAGAACGTTTTCATCTTTGACATCGATTTATTTTTAAACATTCTTGTGGACGAGTAAAATACTTTTTCGTTCCGCTTATTTTCATAAGCAATATAAGTGACCGTTCATCTTTAGCAAAACAAAACGAAGTCTTATCATAATTCGCTGAAGAAGTAAAATTCCGAATGTATCAAGACAACATGGCGAACCGCACACTTCATTAGCCTGGAGAAATGGACTAGCCAAGATACGCAACAATTGGCTCGGATGTCACCGATCATTGAAATAAGAAAGGAAAAAAAAAAAGAAAAATTTGACCATCCTAACACCAACCGAAAATATAGTCAATGAACGGAATAAGCTTCATTTTGAAAGAACAATAATACAGTCACTATTTAACTCAATTTGAGAATACATTACTTTCTCCATGGTCATTATCATCTGACTCAACGAAAAAATACGTCACCCCTTACACGATTTACCAAATAATTTGATTTTTTTTTAGAGGACTTCCTTGGATCTTTAGTGTAGTTATAGGGCTACCTCACCAAATAAGGGAGTTTTCGCACTTCTAGGGGCTTCGAGTGCCCGTCCGAAAATCCAGCGAGTTGCCTGGATACGTTTCTTATTTTAACGTGCCGACGCCCGCACGTGTTTGACCCTCAATTGCCGCCCATAAATTTTTCTTCCCTATCGGGGGGAATATCCCCCTTATTTACTTTACGTCTGTGGATTCTCGATGCTTTCGACAGAGCAGTTTAGGGACTCACTTAGATCCGAGATCGGTGTTCTTAATACAACATTAAAATCTGCAATTTTGGACACTATTAAAAAGAAACTAGAAAGAGAAACGCAATCCAGGAATGATGTGCGAAAACCGGCGTTCGACGTCTGTTGTTTTACTTCCTGCCCAAGGAGAGAGACGAAACAATAAAAAAAACACAAAAGGCCAGACAAAAAAGCACGATTTGGACTTTTTTGTCCTTGTATAATTCATGGGACTTCGAAATCGGAATACCACTTTTCTCGCATCCAAAGAGGAAACGCGCTCGAGTTCGTCGACCGGAGATCCAGGAAAAGAAAAGATGGCATTCCATTGAATAATTCAAACTTTATTTTCTAGAGGAAATCATGCATACGTATAAGTTGACCCCCATGACATTTTAAATTTCAAAACCCTAATCCTATTTTTTTTTTGCAAAACGTTGACCGTGAGGATTTAATTATGTTAATATTGATCTACACGTGACGCTGTTTTGCAACTAGCACAATATGTTACGAAAAGATACTTACGTGATCAAATCACACGATCGAAACGCTCGATAAGAATCTCTCCTATCAATTTGCTAATCGATCCGTGCATGACTAGGAGAGGAAACGCTTCATCTCCACTTGCTTGGCACGTACCCGCGGCCAAATTTTCCACGGATCGAAAGGGTCATTAACACTGTACCTGTGCATTTTCCACGGCACCGTTGGTTCGCGATCACTTGTCTACATCATTTGCGCGCGTGTTCGGCGGGGAAGAGTTTGCCGGGATCGTCCTAGAACATCACGTGCGAGCGTCGAGTCACGTGGATTACACGGACTTTGTACATGGTCGCGTGAATTTCCGAAAATAACATCAGGAAAATTTTGCCCCCTTCGCACGTAATTATTCACCATAAAAATAGAAGGAAAAGACATCACCATGAATTTGCCCGAAGAAAAGAGAAGTCTTCCTTTGTATCTTGACTTTTTTACCCCCGTCCCTTTCTCCTTCCAAGACCCCGTGATTCGCGTAGAACAGTCAAAAGCCCCGACTAGCGTCGGCCGCAGGTTTTCCTCCTCGTTCCCGTGAGAGAGAGAGAGAGAGAGAGGGGGGAAAGTTCTTCTTACAGTGAAAAGGACGAGTCAGAGAGAACTAGCGAAAACCAGCACGCGAACTCCGCGGCGTCCTCTGGTTTTCATCTGGGTCAACGGAATCTTCCTTTATAAATGCTCTTCTCTGGTGATTCCGCCCTTCAAAGTTAACGATTTTCCGACTCTCTTTGTCAAGCTCCCTCCCTCTCTATCTCTGCGGTTGAATGGGTTCAACTCCTGCTTTCTCTTCCGTGCCTGCCGTGAAGTCCTCGCTCGAGCCGGAGCCTCGTGATCGCGCGGCCATCAATCCCGAGAAGCTCGACGGCGCCCCGTGCTTCGGGTCCCCCATGGGCCCCACCGGGGGTCGGCCGGCGTTTCGGATACGACGAAGAAGAAGATTGTGACCGGCGATGCCGGTTACGTCCTCGAAGACGTGCCTCATTTGTCTGATTACATTCCTAATCTCCCTGTACCCCCTCTCTCTCTCTCTCTCTCTCTCTAATTCGGCTAAATTTGTTTGCTTGTTTGATCAATGTCACTTTGCTTTTTCTTATTTTATCTTTTGCTTTTCCTGATCCGGAATTGGAGGGAATCGAAAAGGGTATGAATGAATTTACATTCCTGAGCTTCCAAGATTCACGGAACAGAGGCAAAAGTTTCTTCTTCTCTTTTTCCAAGTGGAAAAAAGAATTTTGACTCTAGCTTAGTTTAATTTGTTTGTTTCAAATTAAGGACATCAAGTGCAGTACTATAACAAGGGCTGTTCCCCAATATTTAAGTTTGCTGATTGATCAACTGTGATGGAGTTGATACTCCTCTTCAGCTTCAAAATGTATCGCGTCCCTTTGTGAGTCAATCACATCGCCGCTGATAGGATTTGCTAGCAATCTTCTGATATTCTAGTGCTAAAAATGGTTAAACATTCGTCAAATTTAAATCTTGAAGGTTCATTTGTGGTTAACGAACCGTGTTCTCATTTGCTATATGTGATTCTGTTGTCTTGCAGACTTATCCTAACCCGTTACAAGACAATCCTTCATATTCAGTTGTGAAGTAAGTGGAAAATGTTCCTTGGAAAAATTGTTCCTTGTTCTTGTTGGCTCTCGAAAGGTTTTTATGTCGGAGAACTGAAGGTCCTTATTATTGACATATTATGTTTTCCTTAACCAGGCAGTATTTTGTCCATGTCGATGACACCGTGCCCCAAAAGGTTAGCCCCTTCTGTGACACATTCCGTTTTTGTGTTGGCGTCAATTTCAGTTATTTTGCTAGGAAATAGTATGTCTGTTATCTCAATGACATAACCTTCAATTCTGCAGATTGTCGTCCACAAGGACAGTCCAAGAGGAATACATTTCCGACGTGCAGGGCCACGTCAACAGGTATAAGTTTTCTTCTGCTCCGTCAAAACAGAAGAAAAGACCGTGCTCTAATGCTCATGACTGACTAATGCTGTTGGAAAATTCGATATCATGCAGGTGTATTTTGAATCCGATGATGTTCATGCGTGTATTGTGACATGTGGAGGTCTCTGTCCGGGGCTCAACACGGTGATCAGGGAAATTGTTTGCGGGTTGTACAACATGTATGGTGTCAAGAGAGTTCTCGGCATAGTGGTAAGTGCGCATAATCCTCTCATTAAGACATTACCTTTAACTCCAAAAGGATCAGGGAAACGATATAGGAAATTATGACACAATTTATTGGATTCTGCATGTGAACTCCAGTTGGTCCTACTCGAGAATTTGTCGATGATATTTTGGTGTCTCTGGCTGTAAAACAAAATTTAGGGATATGTTGCAGAATTTCCTACTGGAATCCTTTTATGAAATATCGAATCTGCAGGGTGGCTACAGCGGTTTCTATGCTCGAAATACAGTTCCTTTGACTCCAAAGGTCGTAAATGATATCCACAAACGTGGAGGAACCATCCTCGGGACATCACGCGGTGGTCATGATACAAAAAAGATAGTCGACAGCATCCAAGATAGGGGAATCAACCAGGTCTTTAACAGCATTTCTTAAATTTACAAGTTTTTGGTGTTTGTTAACTTTATGTTGTTTCTTACACACCGCATGCACTACTCTCCAATCCAGCTTTCCTGTTGCAGGAAGTCATGTTTACAGCTTTCTGAATTTCAGGTCTATATAATCGGGGGTGATGGAAGTCAGAGAGGGGCATCTGTGATATTCGAGGTGAAAAAAGGATCTATTAAGTTTTTGTTGGTGACGACATGCTATGTATCACTTTGTTGAAGTTGAGTCACACTACAATGTCATTAACAATGCAGGAAATTAGAAGGCGAGGTCTGAAAGTAGCGGTGGCCGGTATCCCCAAGACCATTGATAATGACATTCCAGTACGTACCATTAGTGTTTGAACTGCTCAATCTAGTAAATGGACCTCGTTTCACATTCATGCCCTTGGCTGATGCAGGTTATTGACAGGTCTTTTGGCTTCAACACTGCCGTTGAGGAGGCTCAGCGTGCAATCAACGCTGCCCATGTTGAAGCTGAGAGTATCGAGAATGGTATTGGTGTAGTAAAGCTGATGGGCCGCTATAGCGGTGAGCTTCCTTCTTTGATTTTTTCCCTTTTAATGTGTCATAATCTGTTCTTTGATATGTCTGAGTTCTTGTTAGTGCATTACATTACCATATTGAACCATGACTTGCTGACTTAAATCGGCAGATTGTGAATTTATATCTTGATTTCTCTAGTGTATCATTGTCTTGCTTTTTCAATGTCTGTGATATTCACATCTTTCTTCAAGCATGTGATTAAACTTAAGAGATGGGTTCCGCATCAGGATTCATTGCAATGTATGCCACTCTCGCAAGCCGCGACGTGGACTGTTGCTTGATTCCAGAGTCGCCCTTCTACCTTGAAGGTGCCGGTGGGCTTTACGAGTACATAGAGAAACGACTGAAGGAAAACGGACACATGGTTATTGTGATGGCTGAAGGCGCGGGACAAGAACTCATGTCCAGGAGCATCCAATCCCTGGACAATCATAAGGATGCTTCTGGCAACAAGCTCCTCCAAGACGTCGGCCTCTGGATCTCCCAGAACATTAAGGTGGACATTTGTGTTTAAGGTTTCATTTTGACTTCTTTCCTCAGCAATTTCTTGAGTTCAAAACCAATATGATGAACACGTTATCCTGATTTTTCTTTCCGCAGGATCATTTTTCCCAACGGGGTAAGATGACCATAAACCTCAAATACATAGGTTGGTATTCTGTATTGTTCTACTCTAACAATATACTTATCTCGGAGAGCAAACAGAAGGATCTAACTTTAATTAATGTTGCTTTGGCAGACCCTACGTATATGATCCGTGCCGTACCAAGCAACGCCTCCGACAATGTCTACTGCACCCTTCTCGCTCAAAGTGTGGTTCACGGAACAATGGCCGGCTACACAGGCTTCACTGATGGGCTCGTCAATGGAAGACAGACCTACATACCTTTTTATGTACGTACGGTTAATGAACAGATATTGGCATTCGGATCGTGGTTTCTTTCGGTGTGAGTTGGCGGATGCAATTCCTCGCTTTACCCTGATTCTTTCTTGTTTTCTTTTGCTCCAGAGAATTACAGAGAAGCAGAACAATGTCGTGATAACCGATCGGATGTGGGCGAGGCTCTTGTCTTCGACCAACCAGCCCAGCTTCCGGAGCCCCAAAGACGTGATCAAGGACGAAAGAGAAGAAGAGCCCCCGGCGGAGTTGCTGGATGACCAATACTGCACCAAGGACGACTTGGTCAGCATCGGGAAAGAGACCGGTTAAAGCTATGCCAGACAATTCCGTGAGCACGTAGAGTAATCTGTCTGTAATACATTGATTCCCAAATCCAAATTATCAGTTTGTAAATAATTATACACGATGTCGTAGTAGTCTATGCTTGCTCGGTGTGATCTCTTAGATATCAAGTCGCAATGAAGTGATTTCTCGCGAATCTCTCTAATTCCTGAACTCGGCCATGTGCACAAAAGCTGGTGCATCATCTCAGCATGTGAACCGTTTGATGATGCAAGAAAGAAGATGGATATGGAGCTCGTTCGGGGCTTGCTCATGGGAAGTTGGCACATCTAACGTCGGCCCTTTGACCGAAAACGCTCTTCTGATAAGAAGACAAACCCAAACGGGATCGAAATCAGCCTCGCCAACTTCCGAAGCTAGCAATTTCCGACCCGACCTGTCCGAAGAAGAGCATATGTTTGCACGCCAAGTGTTTTTCGGTTGGCAAGACAACGAGTGAGTCTGACTCGAAACCGACCCAACTTAACGTGTTTTGACCAAATTTGTCGAAAAAATAACAGTTTCTGATCACTTTGAAATACTCCTGGGAAGAAGACGAGAGACGAATCTGACGACACGACACCAATTCCTATGGAAAGGAACCACTTTAATTCGTGTCTTAATTCGACAAAAAAAAAAAATCGGGTCTTAATTTTGGACTCGAACTTTTCTTTGCCTCATGAAAAAAATACCAACTTCAACTCAGAATTTTAATTCTGGCTTTTTTTTTTTCATCTAATGAAAAAAAAATCAATTTTAGCTCGCAATCGCATGCCAAATTTCTGCCCAAACTATTTTTGTCTGATAAAAAAAACACAAACTTTATTTCGGATTCCAATTTTAGTGCAATCTTTTTTTTTTTCGGTCTCATAAAAAAGCACTAACCTCCTATTGATACCTAAATCTAAACCCCCGTCAACTTTCTGTCAAGTGATGGTGTTTAAAAAATTTGAAGTGTGATTTAATGGGTATTCTACAACTCACGAATGTCGCTCCCAAATTTAAAGAACCAAGCAAAAGGGAGGAAATGTGAGCATTTAAGTTTGGATTTTGACGACAAAAATCGAAGTGAATTTAAGAAATGACTTGCCTAGGGCAAACGAGGTGCAGACGAGCGATTCACAAGATCCGAGCATGTCCGAAAATCGAGAAAAACCCAACTTTGAACTTGCAACTTGTAGCATCCGAAAACAAGGGCTGTTCTTGGATTGTGTGCCATCCTCACGCATCAACACAGTTAAGAGTGATCGATTTCCGATCCGATCCTGTTCCTCTCAAGAATCGAGAACCGCACCCGTAGTCTCGATTCTCAATTTTTCGAATTGGGAACCGGATCATCGATCCGATTCGGTTCCCGGGCGATTGCATTGGATCGGACACATACCAAAAAAAAATATGCACTATTTCTAACATGGAGCACACAAGCTTAGTTACTTTCAAAAAATAAAATAGAGTATAACTAAAAAGGCTTCTACAAAAAAAAATACGCTATCAACCATAAAAACATGGTGTGGTGTGGTGTGCTTCTCTTACGTTGTTGCTAGGTGTCTTGAACATGACGTTCTCTCTCTCTCTAAGTGAGTAAAGGCAAGTGGCGATATGAAAACATGGGGAAGTAAATGCTTTGGGCCGTGTTTGCTGATTCAACGGCGAGAGGCGTGCTGCTGCTGCTGTTGACCATTAATCGACGGGAGGATGAACTAGTCGCTTGCTACTTTATCTTTACAAATATAAAGGAGAATCAAAATAGAAAGTGCCAATAACTTTTTAATTTGGTAAAATTTCTTGAACACCCTTAACAAGTAAAGAGAGGATAACTTTTAAAAGAAAAAAATTTCGATCGGTCGGGTCCTAGGACCCTAAAACCGGAAATCGGACCGTTCCCTCTAAAATCGAGAACCGAACCACCGATCTCGGCCTGCAGTCCGGACGATCCTGATTTATTCACCTCTAAACACAGTCACGGCTCACTAAGTGCACGTGGAATGGCACATTATATTTTGAACGGCATCATTGGACAAAAACTTGATGGGGTTGATCTCGACTATCAACTCAAAGTTGTTATTTTATGTGACAAAAAAAAAATTGGATCAAAACTGAGATCCCGAGTTAAAATTAGTGTTTTCTTTAAAATAAGATTGAATAAAAAGTTTGGAGACCGAGTTTTTTTTTTTTTTTTTGTCGAATGGAGATTTTTTTTTTTTTTAATGGAGAGTTGAGACAGTTAAAATGGTGTTGTTTTGAGAAAATTAGGCCAAGCAAGCAAGGCCTGCTTCTTGGCTCCCGTGTGAAAACATTACTCAGCTGCAAATTGAGCTTCACCAAAGAAGCAGTTCTCTCTCTCTCTCTCGTTCCCTCTGGGAAGGTGAAGGTGAAGGTGAAGGTGAAGGTGGAGAACCATGGGGATCAGATTCATACTGATGGTGAACAAGCAAGGCCAGACCCGTCTCGCCCAGTACTACGAATACCTCACCCTCGAAGAAAGGCGAGCTCTTGAGGGCGAGATCGTTCGCAAATGCCTCGCCCGCAACGAGCAGCAGGTTTCGCCCCCCCCGCGATTCTCTTCCCAATTTCTGCTTTTTCTTATGCTTTACCCTCATCGATCGATCTGATCTCCTGATTGCAAGCATCTGGATTCTGATTCTTGTTCACCTTGGCTGGAATCAAGTCATGCGCGGTTTGATTTTGTGTAGCCTTCGAGCGTCGCAGTTCCTCGTTTGAGTTATTGGGTTATTTTTTGTTTGGGTGCTGATGCCTGTTTCGAGTGGATTATGGGTTGACGCGTGAACTGTGGATTTATGACAAGGAAACATTAGCGCTTCATTCTCGCAAAATTGGATTCTCGCGAGTTGTTGGTGTTTGAAGCATGATCTTATTCGTCCAAAAAAGAAGCATGATCTTAGCTTGATTCTTGTATGTGGTTCTTATTTGCAAGGTTCTATCCAGGAAGCCGAGCTTTTAGATGGAATATCCATCCCCCATAACTTAGGCTTGCGTAACTATTTAGACCAATAGAGCCTGGGGGGCTGGGCCTAGAATCGACAGTTTTGATAGGCGACTGCTATGATTTTGAGAAAATCTTGCAAACTGGCTGGCTTCATAGGAGACATTACTACATTTGTGAGGATGGGCGACGAAAGGGAGCTTTTCCTGTTGGCTCTCGTTTGATGACCTCACCAAGGACATTGCTTTCTTGTCGGCTCCTTGTTGCGCATTTTGTTGCTCTAGTCCATTCTTAAATAAGGCATTCATAATGCTCTACAAGTCGAATGCTTTAGCCCTTTAATGCAATTAAACTGTGTTTGATAAGTTTGTAGTAGATGTAAGTAAATCAGCTAACCGTCCAATAGGAAGCACGATGCAGATAAGTCATTGAGTAGGAAATGTTATGGTGGAGTGTGTAGTTTTGGAGGTGGTGGGCGCTGTGGTTGAGGTGGTGTTCTCCTTCTGGTGGCGGTGGTTAAGGTAATGATCGTGGCAATGATGATCCAAGAGGTTGATAAATGGGGGAGACAAAACTTGTGATGACGCAGGTGTTGGAGGTGGCGTTGCTGCTGGCAAGGTGATGGAGTGGCCGCGGGGAGTGGCAATGACAGCAGTGGAGTTGGATTGTGGTGGTGGTGGAGGTGATAATGGTGTGGCGGGGGTGATCATGGTAGAGGCTTTGTGGTCAGTTAGATTTCAGATGATTACAAATACATTTCAACTTTCGGTTATTAAGTACTTCAATCTTCATCAAGTGAATATTTTGCTCTTAAATATTTAGTACTAGTAGTTTATAATGTTGCCTTATCATGTTTATATTTGACTCCTTCCTGCTGTCCTGCTGGAGGATCTTGTAATTTCTTTTGAGACAATGGTTATGGAAGTATTATTTGCTCACTATCCTGTGACTGTATATCTTGGTTTTCATATGGATATCCATTTTGCATGTCTGTTGATTTTTTCCTTGTCAACAGTGTTCATTTGTTGAGCATCGCAATTACAAGATTGTCTATAGGCGCTATGCATCACTTTTCTTCTTGGTTGGAGTTGACAATGATGAGGTAAGGCACCACCTTCTTGCATGGTTTGCTAAGGGTTTATATGGGTTTGATAGAGATCGTGATATCATTTATTAACTTTAGCTTTGTATAGACATTTTCATTTAGTCCCTTTTTGGGATAAATACTCATGAGTTTTGATTTCAAACTTCAAACCTACATGGCCACCTAAAAACTTTTCCTGCTGTAGTATTGATTGCTCTATATGAATGTGTCCCAGAATGAGCTTGCGATCTTGGAGTTCATACATTTACTAGTTGAAACCATGGATCGACATTTCGGCAATGTGGTGAGTCACAAAGCAATAGCCTCTCCCCTTCAGTTCCTTCAAAACTGTCTTCAGAGCAGTTAAATATGCGTTTCTTTCTCCTTCTGATTAAATGCAGTGTGAACTGGACATCATGTTCCACTTGGAGAAGGCGCATTTCATGCTGGAGGAAATGGTTATGAACGGATGCATTGTGGAGACCAGCAAAGCAAACATATTGGCACCAATACAGCTGATGGAGAAATCATCATGAAACCATACCCAGTTGAGTGTCCTCATTTTCGCTTGACGGGCAACAAGGGTACATATTAGAGAAGAGAGAATTTTTTGGTGACTACATATTACACAATCTCGCTCTTTATATTGTGCAATCCGTGCTTGGTTGTAGAATTTGGAGGACAAATTGTGGATTTCTGGGGAAACTGATTATGGGGCGGTGCAGTCTTTTTTGCCCATATTACTGGAGTCGTAATGTATTTTTCTGATAAATGTCTGATATGCATTCAATTGGTCATCTCACCCGGTAAAGGATTCAAGACGAAACATCATTAAAGCACTGGCTGGCCACCAATACCATTCCCCATCTATAAAGCACTTTATGTCTCAATTCACCCGGAACAAATTTCTCAGCCGAGACTGCACCTACCTAAGGAATGGTATCGTACATATATACAAGATCCTCATGCTTACAATGAACAACACGAGCAGCATCACTTGTAGCTTCCATGAATTTGCGTCGTAAGATCGTTCTATCCGCCATTATTCGTCCCCGATTAGTTACAAAAAAATAGAGATTAAACGGCAGCAGGCCTCCCATCTTTTCTTGGATCACTTACAGCAGTAAGAGTTCCACGGACAACTCCAGAATTCAAGTCCTTACGACTTCTGCAACCCGAATCGAGCGTGTTTTGTAGACTTTGAACGACAAGCTGGACAATTGCTCCTCCCGCTCTGGCTTCCAACTTATGACCTCTCCCCTTCAGGAAAAGCTTTCGGTCATCCGCAAGCTCAATGTGATCACCATCGATGCAGGTCCAGTTTTCATACAGTACCACATTTGGTATTAGCTGCGAAATAGGAAAAGGACTGAGTCGAAAATGACCAGAACATAACGACTTCTAGTAGGAATTCAGTTGAAAGTTCTTGAATTTATATGGTAGAAATGTACCCTGTGGTAGACCCTTGGATACTGAACAGCATCCAATGGTTCCATTCCCAGGACAAAGTGATTTAGAAAAACTTGGGTCACTGCCGGAATTATGTTCATTCCTCCACTCCCTCCTATGACCCCAGCCAACTGGTCATCCTGCATTAGAAAACCAAAATTTAAGTTTAGAAGAGACAAAGTTCAGGTTTCCTGGGAAATTCAATAGGTGGTGCCCGGGAATCTAAAGAACGCTTGATTTGGTGTCCATTGTACTTTTACTTGCTCAGATACATGAGATAGAGCTGTTCCGTCAAAGACAGTGCAGCCTGTCTTCATGTCAAACCAAAGCCAAAGAACTGTGTCTGCGTACCTTGGTGATGATGAGTGGGGTCATGGAAGACAAAGGTCTCTTGTTTGGTTTGATGAAATTTGCTGGAGCAGGTGGTAGGAGGTCCGGGGAAATCTCCGTGGGTGTCGAGAAGTCGCCCATCTCATTGTTGAGCACGATCCCTGTAGTAGGCGAGAGAACCCCACCTCCAAATGGATAATTAATGGTTGTAGTCATTGATACGGCATTCCGATCTGCATCTACAATACCGAAATGGCTGGTACCATGATCTCTAAGCTGACTCCACCTGCCAGCAGAGGGTTAAAACAGGTTAAATTGCAATCAGTTCACCACAAAGCGGAGGTCTGTTTTGAAATTTGACAAGGACGAATGAGGATCTCCATACTTGTACAAGTAATACTCTGAAGGGAAAGTAGTATTGTCGAATATCTTTTGCCTCAGTTGCTCGGCAAAGGACGGGGAGAGCATCTCGGACACATACTCGCCAATGCTCACAAAATTCGGGTCGCCCAAGTTCATCCGGACAGCAAACATGTGCTTCATCGCCTCTATTAGGCGGTGCATCCCAAGATTTCCCTCTGCAGCATTGGAAGTTCCATAGCTGTTGAGGATGTGCATGACCTGTTCATGACATTACACAGAATCAGGCACTCCAAGAGTGTCTATGCTCTAAAGAACAACTATATTTTTTACACTCTCATAGACAAATTCAACTTCCGCTCATCAACCTTTGATCCTAACACTTTCCCATGCTATAGGCTACCAGAATTGGAAGATTTCCTCGTAGCAGTAGTAGATTATCCCTATTTCATATGTTGGTGTTGCAACAAATGGAATATCTGAAAGAAATTACTCACCAAAGAGAGTCCTAACGTTCCGCTCGAAGGAGGCTGCATTCCAAATATAGTATAGCCCATGACTTCGGCAGACATCGCATCTGTTACTTCGACTTTATAGTTCCTTAGGTCCTCCATCGTCAAAATCCCTCCGGCCTCTCTCACGTCCTTGACCAACTTCTCACCGACGCTCCCATTGTAAAATGCCTGCGGCCCTTGTTCTGCTATGGCCTCTAAGCTCTGGCCCAATTCCACATTATAACAGGTATCGCCGGCGCGTAACAGCTTCCCACCAGGCGCAAACACTTGTCTCAAGCCAGGATCATTCAAGATCATCTTCGCGGAACTTTCTATGTTGTGCGCAAGGTATGGAGCAACCACAAACCCTTCCTTCGCCAGTTTTATGGACGGTTGGAACAAGGTCCTCCATGCCAGACGGCCATGCTTCGACCATGCCTGATGAAGGCCGGCTATTTCACCAGGCACTCCCATAGACAAAGCGCCATAGTACTTAGCCGAGGGACTGTTCTCGTACATGTCCTGTTAACAGCACTAAAAGTTTAGATTTTTAACAGCTGGGAGGGATGAAGCAGATCGTCGGACATGAAAGAGATTCCAATGGAAATTGTTTCCGGTGTACCTCCGAGATAATTGATTTGATCAGAAGTCAAATACTAGAGAAAAATTCTGAGAATAGCATATAATGAATCAATTCCAAAGCTTGACAGATGGCTACTAGAGTAATTACTAAGTCATGACAATAGTTAGCTCCACTAGACCATAGAACAGATGATCTGCAATAAACTAGAGCCTTTTATCAGCTGAACAGGTTTGTGTATGCACTTGAGTGGCAGAGAGAGGATAAACCTGTGAAGCAGCCAAAGGAGCTGTTTCCCTCATGTCGTAGGCTTCGGTTTTTGATGTCGATGAAGACTGGACGATCATGAAGGCGCCGCCTCCAATCCCACTCGCCATAGGATTGACGACACCGACGCACAAAGCAGTCGCGACAGCAGCATCGACTGCGTGCCCTTTTTCCTAAGCATCGACGCCCCAATCTCAGAGCAACGGCCATCATCAGCTGCGACGACGCCTTTCTCTGACTCGACGACTATCTCATCATTCAGAACAATCCCACCGTAGTTGCTCCGTGCTCCCAGAGCCCACGCATTTATATCCCCCCATACTATAAGCCCGAGAACTGAAATTGCAAAAGATGAACACCCAAATTAGGACAATAACGCCTCACGCCCTAAGTATGATCAGTGATAAAAATGCTTTTGGTGCAGCTTAAAGGAGCATCCCAAGGGAGGATTAGAAGATGCATCATGGACATGGCACGTTAATTTCACATGGCATGTATCTACTCGGATCAAAGCAATGTGAATTCCCAGTTCTGACATTAAGCATGCACCATAAAAATCTCTTTCCTTCATTCTCTTTCTGCCCCAAACAGGACAAATTTTTTAGCTATGGGGTCCCAGATCGAATAACATAGGCTGAATCAGTGGTCAACTCTTCGGTTAGTAATCTTCTTGCTGAATCTGGCAAACCATCAGTGCGGAAGCAAAAAAGTTGAATTGAGAAATCCTTACTCTCCCCAAAGTCAAGCATACTCGGATAAGATTCAGCTTAAAAAGGGTTTCATTTTGCATTCCCAGAAAGCTGAGATCTCACCGACAGAATCATTCTTCAAGAGCCGGAGCACGAGAAAGAAGAACAAAAACCCAGAATTCCTAATGACAACCCAGAAGGGAAATAAGGAAGAAGAACGGAACTCACCCGTAACTGCGATGGAAGCAAGGAAAAAGCACAGAGCTTTGGTCAAATTCCCCCTCCCCCGCTTCTTCTCGTGATTGATCAAATCGTTAGCGCCCAAAAGCGGAGCATCCATGCCTCCTAGCCCCACGAGCGCCCCCACTCTTGGCCTCTGCACAGAATGAGAGAGAGAGAGAGGTGGGGGTGGGTGAAGACTAGTAGATACGTAAAATTATCAGTAAAATGACTGGTGGTGTTGGTTGTTGAGGTCGATGTAAGAGAGCTTATATAGAGGACAAATTCATTGGATGCGGTTCATCCAGGCGGGGAGGAGAGAAAGATGCAGAGGGAATCAAGGAGGACAAAACTGGGATTTCCTCGTCATCTTCGGAATCGTCGGCAGCAAACCCCTGGTTGGCCATTTCTGTCCGCTCCATCACTTTCATTATTGATGAATTTTGCTGACCATAGGCGTCAGCTTCCTTCCTCTTTTTACAAAGTCCGATTCTCAGAAGCATTATCATTCGTCGGATGAAAAAGGCCTCCCGCCAAGTTGGAACATTATTTCATTGGCGCCGCTATTTCTTTTCACTTATTCACAAATCTGAAGCAAACCCTCCATTCCTTCCATTCCATGACACGAATAATCACGTCATTTTTGTGATAGCATCCTAATTTCATAGCATAAATCAGGCACATCACGAGGAAAGCAAGCGCGGCGAGAGATTAATCATCTTACTTCATCGATTTATAAGGGCGCTATTGGTAAAACTCATTGGACATTTTCGTAGCCGGTGAAATTATGTTATTTGCACAGATAATTTTTCTCTAACTCGATTTTGCACGCACAAACAGAAAATGCTTACTCCTGGCAATTTGAATTTCGCAAGTAGAATAACTCTTCCCGTATCAAACATACATCACTAAAATCCCGTAATATTTGAGGCAATATAAAGACCTGAAAAGATCGGAACTCGGGATACCTATATCGATACCGTGTGGAATTTTTTGTGCATGACTACAGTCAACTACTCTAAACTCATAAAATAGTCGACATTGATCTTACAAAATCCCACAAAATGCCCCGTTCGCACATCCCCCGAAAGGGAGGGCCATTCTACTCCCCGATAAAATTAGAAAAGGAAATAATTTTTCCATTTCGTTTGTGCCATTTTCCCTCGCACTGGGTACGTTCTGGAGGTATTTTTCAAGGGTTCAATATGATTCGTTTTCGGTAGAAATTTACAGCAAAATCTTTGAAAATTGGGAACATGTCGTGAGTTGGAAGAGTGACAACTCGACACGAAATCATCGACTTTGTCGAGTGGGATACGTTACCTTAAAACGTGAGGGACATATGAAGTTGCGACGAGGCACGAATTGTTTTTATTCCCCCTTTCCATGGTTCAATTATTGAAATAATTTATAGCCGTTTTTTATAATACGTATTAAGTCACGACTATTGGATAATTACAAGGGTTGACTATGCAATTTTAAAATCTTAAGGACATCGATGTACTAATTCTACCTTAATCAAGAGTCGATTAAGGTAATCCATACGATACTAGGAATGCACTATTTCGTTAAGGCGATCGAAGCTACTTCTCAATAGCTAAAATATAAATAAGTATACAAAAAAAAAACCGCTCCCAAGAAAACTTTTTTCGAGGAGAACGAGTTATTCTATCGACGTCGTTTTTGTCGGTCGGTGAACATTAGAGCCATGGAATTTTATGTTTCAATTTTAAATATCGACGGACCTCGCGAATGCTCGAAAAATCTCAATTTCATGAATTTGTGAGGTTTCTTTGCGAAATTGGTCATCCATGACCCATCGAACTGCCGTTGATTTCTTGGAAGAAAGAAAAGTATGGATTCGAACAAAAAAAAACGAAGAGAGAAAAGTACGGAGGATGTGTCCAATTCCAACTTCTTCCGTCGATAATATCGTCAAATTACGGAAAGGAATTGTCAAACGATGCTTTGGAGAGAATAAGAGGCTAAATTAGTCCAAGATTCTTCCGAAGGGATAAGTCCAAATGCATAAGTACGAGGATTTTGATTATAGCCGTGAGTCGGTTTGATTCTATCCAGGAATCGGATTGAACCAGCCATGGAAACATGTATGTTTTCCAGGTTCAAAAAATTTCGAACGGTTAAGTTCTGTTGTTGGAACTAAACCAACCCACCCATAAAAAAAAAAAATCACTCTTGGCGAGTGGTTGCCATTCTGTTGGTGGGTTGGATTTTAATTTCTTGAATTCAAATCTTTCAAGAAGAATCTCATGGCCTAACAGGCATATGTCTCCCCTTTTATATAATTCCAACCGGCCATGCGAAATTTCGCATATTTGTTTACTATTCCGTTATTTGTTTTTGAGAATAGATTACCACATTTGAGATTTTACAAAATCTTTGAGAATAGATTACCACATTTGAGATTTTACAAAATCGAGGCGGCGTTCATCCGACTCAATGAAATAGCTCAATAGGCGGGCATGCTCAAATTACAACCAGAGATAATTTTCCGAATCGCTAAACGCCAATCGGCGCATACATTGAAATTAAAACAAAAATTAATTGCACGTCGGACGGAAGAACAATCGAAGAACCATCGCATATCCATCCTTTTTTC